>OZ012739.1:311272301-311941401 GCA_963859935.3 Lathyrus sativus
ATAGACTTGAAAGTTTTTTCTTGGGGTATGATGCTGATCTCTGGGACTTAGTCATTGATGGGTATGAACATCCTACTAAGGATGGCAAAAAGATTGATAGAAAATCAATGACTGAGGAGCAGAAGAAAGAATTCAAGAATCATCACAAAGCCAGAACCATACTTCTGAATGCAATCTCTCATACAGAATATGAAAAGATTACCAACAGAGAAACTGCTCATGATATGTTTGAGTCTCTCAAAATGACTCATGAGGGAAATTCTCAGGTGAAAGAAACAAAGGCTCTGGCGCTTATACAGAAGTATGAAGCGTTCAAAATGGAAGAATCTGAGAACATTGAGACTATGTTTTCCAGATTTCAGATTCTAACAGCTGGGTTGAAAGTTCTGGACAAGGGCTACTCAACATCTGATCATGTCAAGAAGATCATCAGAAGTCTTCCTACCAAATGGAGACCTATGGTGACTGCATTGAAGCTGGCCAAGGATCTGAACAAAATCTCATTAGAAGAACTCATCAGTTCTTTGAGAAGTCATGAGATTGAGCTGGAGGAAGATGAACCCCAGAAGAAAGATAAAGGTAAATCCTTAGCTTTTAAATCTAACAAATCTGTTAAAGCCTTGCAGGTTAATGAAGAAAGCTCTGAGGAATCTTCTTCTGAAGAAGAAGATGAACTATCAATGCTGTCCAGAAGGATCAACAAACTCTGGAAGCACAAAGGGAAGAAGTTCAACAACTTCAGAAGATCTGATCAAAAGAAAGAATCTTCTGGACACAGAAGATCTGGCAAGAAAGAGATCACTTGTTTTGAATGTAAAGAACCTGGACACTACAAGAGTGAATGTCCCAAACTTCAAAAGGAAAAACCCAAAAGGAAGTTTGACAAAAAGAAAAAGGTTCTGATGGCTACATGGGATGACTCAGATGAATCTGAATCATCTTCTGAATCTGAGGAAGAATGTGCAAATGTTGCGCTGATGGCCAACACAGATGATCAAGATGAAGGAACGTCATCATCTGAATCTGAGTCAGAATCAGACTCTGACTCTGAAGAGGTATTTTCTGAACTCTCCAGAGCTGAACTTGTTGAAAGTTTATCTGACATGATGGAAAGCTACAGCAAGATTAAACTCAAATACAAGAAGCTGAAAAGCAATCTTGAATCTGAGATTAATCTTCTGAGAACAGAACTTGTTGAGCAGAAAGAAATAAATTTAAAACTCAAAAATGATTTAGAAACAACTCAACAAGAATCTGATACTGAAACAGAGTCTAGTGAAAATATTTTAGAAAAATATGACTCCAGTTTTAGAAGATTTCTCACTAAAAGCATAGACAGAAGCAAAATGGCTTCTATGATCTATGGTGTTAGTGGGAACAACAGAAGAGGCATTGGATGTGAATCCTCCTCTGGAAGCAATCCAAAGTCTGTTGATAAACTCTTCATCAAGAAGACTCCTCTGTATTCTCATTTCAAGTTTGGTCATCTGAATGATATTAAACATACAAGCTCTGAAAAGAGTACTTATGTGTTTAAGCCAAGGGTTAGCCAGAATAAACACTATGTTGAAAAACAGAAGTTTAGGCAAAACCGCAGAACATCTAACCCCAAAGGACCCAAAAAGATCTGGGTACCTAAAAGCAAAATAATACCTGTTGCAGATATCCTTAGCAGCAAAATCCAGACACCAATCATGGTACCTGGACTCTGGATGCTCGCGACATATGACGGGCGAAAGGTCTATGTTCCAAAGCCTGGAACTTAGATCTGGAGGGGACGTGAAATTTGGAGGGAACCAGAGGGGCAAGATCATTGGCTCTGGTACGATAGGTAATGGTAACCTACCCTCTATTTCTAATGTTCTGTTAGTTGAAGGATTGAAACATAATCTATTGTCCATAAGCCAATTAAGTGACAATGGTTATGATATCATCTTTAATCAAAAATGTTGCAAAGCTGTTTGTCAAAAGAATGGCTCAACCTTATTCAGTGGAAAGAGGAAAAACAACATTTACAAAATTAACCTTTCAGAACTTAAAGTTCAAAATGTAAAATGCCTTTTATCTGTGAATGATGAGCAATGGGTCTGGCATAGAAGATTGGGACATATTAATATGAGACGTATATCTCAGATTAATAAACTCAATCTGGTCAGAGGACTCCCTAATCTGAAGTTCAATTCAGATGCTCTGTGTGGCGCATGTCAAAAGGGTAAATTTTCAAAATCCCATTTTAAACCAAAAAATGTTGTTTCCACCTCTAGACCATTGGAATTACTTCACATTGATCTGTTTGGACCAGTGAAAACTGCATCCATCAGAGGCAAGAAGTATGGGTTAGTCATTGTAGATGACTACAGCAGATGGACATGGGTAAAGTTTCTAAAACACAAGGATGAGTCTCATTCTGTGTTCATTGACTTCTGCAATCAAGTCCAGACTGAAAAAGAATGCAAAATTATTAAAGTCAGAAGTGATCATGGTGGCGAATTTGAAAACAAATATTTTGAAAAATATTTTTCTGAAAAGGGAATTGCACATGATTTCTCCTGTCCTAGAACTCCACAACAAAATGGAGTTGTAGAGAGGAAAAATAGAACATTGCAAGAAATGGCCAGAACCATGATCAACGAGACAAATCTGGCAAAACATTTTTGGGCAGAAGCAATAAATACAGCATGTTATATTCAGAACAGAGTGTCTGTAAGACCTCTTCTGGAAAAGACTCCCTATGAATTGTGGAGAAACAGAAAGCCCAACATTGCTTATTTTCATCCATTTGGATGTATTTGTTATATGCTTAACACTAAAGATCATCTAAACAAGTTTGATTCCAAAGCACAGAAGTGTTTCATGCTTGGTTATTCTGAACGCTCTAAAGGCTACAGAGTATTCAATACTGAAACACAGATTGTGGAAGAATCTATTCATGTTAGATTTGATGATAAGCTTGGCTCTGAAAAGCCAAAGCAAGTTGAAAGTTTTGCAGATAGAGAAGTTATTCTCACAGACTCTGAAGGCTCAGAGGCAAACAAGACTAAAGACAAAGACTCTGAAGAAAATCCAGATGCTACACCTTTAACTTCCCAACTTGACAATCTGCATATTTCTGAAAGACCAACAGTCAGAGGATCTTCTTCCAGAATGAAAGCTTCTCATCCAGAGGATGTGATAATTGGAAAGAAAGATGATCCAATAAGGACAAGAGCATTTCTCAGAACTTCTGAATCTTCCTTCTGTGGCTTAGTGTCAATTATAGAACCTTCATCTGTTGATGAGGCTCTGGAAGATAATGAATGGATTTTAGCTATGCAAGAGGAGCTGAATCAATTCACTAGGAATGAAGTCTGGGATCTGGTTCCAAGACCTAAAGGTTTCAATGTTATTGGAACAAAATGGGTTTTCAGAAATAAACTGAATGAAAAAGGAGAAGTTGAAAGGAACAAAGCAAGACTGGTTGCTCAAGGCTACAGTCAACAAGAAGGCATAGACTACACAGAAACATATGCTCCTGTTGCAAGGTTAGAGTCTATACGCTTGCTTATTTCATTTGCTGCACAACATAACATCACTCTTTATCAGATGGATGTTAAAAGTGCTTTTCTTAATGGAATTATAGAAGAGGAAGTGTATGTCCACCAACCTCCTGGTTTTGAAAATGAAAATTTTCCAGATCATGTTTACAAACTAAAAAAATCTCTTTATGGACTAAAACAAGCTCCCAGAGCTTGGTATGAGAGGTTGAGTAATTTTCTTCTGAAGAAGGATTTCATCAGAGGAAAAGTGGATACCACACTATTTTGTAAAACCATTAAGAAAGATTTGTTGATTTGTCAAATTTATGTAGATGATATTATTTTTGGATCAACAAATATTATGCTTGGAAAGGAGTTTGCTAAATGTATGCAGGAAGAATTTGAGATGAGCATGATGGGAGAACTGAAATTCTTTCTGGGAATTCAAGTAAATCAGACTCCAGAGTGCACCTACATACATCAGACGAAGTATGTTAAAGAGCTTCTGAAGAAGTTTAACATGCTGGATAGCAAAATGGCAAAGACTCCAATGCATCCTACAAGCACTCTAGGTAAGGAAGAGGTAAGTAAGAAGGTAGATCAGAAACTCTACAGAGGTATGATAGGATCTCTTCTTTATTTGACTGCTTCTAGACCAGACATTCTGTTTAGTGTTTGTTTATGTGCTAGATTCCAATCAGATCCTAGAGAATCACACTTAACTGCTGTTAAGAGGATTCTAAGGTATCTGAAAGGTACTGCTAATGTTGGTTTGTGTTACAGAAGATCTGACAAATATTCACTAGTTGGATTCTGTGATGCTGACTATGCTGGAGATAGAGTTGAGCGCAAAAGTACTTCTGGAAGCTGTCAGTTTCTTGGAAGTCATCTGATCTCATGGTACAGCAAGAAGCAACCAACAATTGCACTATCAACCACAGAGGCAGAATACATTGCTGCTGCTGGGTGTTCCACTCAGATGCTCTGGATGAAGAGTCAACTAGAAGATTATCAAATCTATGAGAGTAATCTTTCTATCTTCTGTGACAATACTTCAGCTATATGTTTATCCAAAAATCCAATTTTACACTCTAAGGCCAAACATATTGAGATTAAACATCATTTCATCAGAGACTATGTTCAGAAGGGTGCAATAAATTTAGCCTTTGTTGATACAGATCATCAATGGGCAGATATTTTCACAAAACCCCTTGCTGAAGATAGGTTTAAGTTTATTCTGAAAAATATTTGTATGGATTTTTGTCCAGAGTAATATTTCTCAGAGTCTACTTCTCAGATGCTAAGTGTTTAACACTCTGAAGTATTTCATCTGTTTTGCTTATTTAATTTATCTGTGATTTATTTTTTGTGAAACTCTGTACTGACCATCTCAGAGGATCTGAAAGTTGAAAACGTTTCATTTCTTAAGAGTTACAGAATCACATGCAAAGCAAACACGTGTCACTCAGAATCTGAAAAGATGGAGTACACCTACTGTCTATGACGTTTAAGGTATTGCTTTGAAAATCTCAATCTGTCTTGATTTTCCCCCCAAATGTCATATCATAATTAAAAATGATTACTTTTCATTAAATGCAAACGTGCGTATGTGTCCTATGTATGTCTGTTGTGTTTCCCATGCGTGTTTTATTTTTCTATATAAACCACTCTCACAACACATTCACACTTTTCACATTCTCAACACATATGCGCTTTTGTCTGTTGTTCTCTCTCTTCTCAAACCCTAAACGAACCCAGAAACCGTCATCTCCTTCTTCTTCATCAACAATGGCATCCACATCAAAAGCAGTTACTACCAAAGATTCTACCACTATCATTGAACCAGTACGCACTCTTCTGACTCCTGTTGATTCTCTAGAAGTGTTATGTGAAAGTTTCGTGGATTTGGAAGACCTTGCTGATAATGGGTTTGATCTGGTTCCTTCAATCAAAGCACAAGGCTGGGATGGTTACTTTGATAGGCTGATGGGTCCTGTGTATCCAAAGTTAGTGAAGGAGTTTTGGATCCATGCATTCGCTACTCCAAAGTTCGTTCATTCTTCTGTGCTGGGTAAGAAGATTGTTATCACTGAAAATCTGATCAGGAAACTCATAGGTTTCACAGCAACTGATGGAGTAACCTCTCTGTCTTCTGCGCGTGAAGACCTGAAGGATGTTTGTCAAGAAATCTGCACTACTGGTGAACCTTGTAAGAAGGTTAAGTTTTTGAAACCCACTTACAAGATTTGGGCTAAGATTTTCTTGAACACCATTTTTCACAGACCCTCCTCAAACTCATCTGACTATGTTAATGCTGAACAACTTTACTTCATGTACTGTTTGCATCAAAACATTCAGATTGATCTTCCTTATCTGTTGTTCAATCATCTGGTATCTCATGTCAAGGAAACAAGGGAAACAGCAAGAGATAAAACTGGAAAAGTCAGATCATGGATTCCTATGGGAAGACTGATTTCAGATATTCTGGTAGAAAACCAACTTGTGGCGCATCTGCAAGAGGCTGGGCTGACAGAAGATCTGAACTTTATCATTGGCTCTGAGATAAATGGCTTAACTCTGAGAAGGATGAAATTGGTTGAAGATTTATCTGAGAAACCAAGGAAAACTAACTCTGAAGAAGTTAGGGGGAGAAGGATTCCTGTTGAGGACTTTCCTCTATTTACCTCAGATGAACCCAGAGAGCTAATAGCTGAGTATGTTGCTTGCTGCATCAGAGATGGTGTTGAGATCCCTGCAAATCTTGTGCAGAAGGAAGGCCAAGTTCTTCCTGATCAGACAAGGGAAAGAAGACGCAAGAGAAAAGCTGATAAAGAAGGTCATCAGAAGAAAAGAAAGCATTCAGATGCTGAGAAGAAGAAGAAAAGAAAGAAGCTGAAGAAGGTTCAACAAAATCCTCCTGCAGCAACTTTTGAAGAGATAAGAGATACTCTGAAACAGGTATTTAACACTGATTCTAATCCTGTTCATCATTCTGCTACCACACCATCTGACTCACCCCTCATATTTAAAAGATCTAGACCATCTGAGACTCATACACCACAACCAACAATCATTCAAACACCACAATCCAAACAAACTCAACAAACAACACCACAACCTCAAAACCCCATCCCAGAATCTACAATTCCAGAGGATGTTCACCCTGAACACTCTGACCAACCTGAAAATCCCATTGATCCTAATGAGATTTTAGATATCACACCCTTAAACCGTTCTATCATTTTATCTTCAACTTCTGAAAAATCTAACCAATCTGATACATCATCTGATGATGAATCATCTGGTTTCATTAATGAATGTTTGAATGATCTCAAACAACCTCGTACTGAGAGTGTTTGGAAACAACTTTTTAAATCTCCCACCTCTGATCATCCACCTTCTCCACAAAATTCCCCCACTCAAACTCTAAATCCACAACATCTTGAAATCCAATCCACTCCACAACCAACATCTGAACCACAACCAACATCTGAACCACAACCAACTTCTGAACCACAACCATCATCTGAACCAACCAACCAACAAACTTCTGAACCACAAATTAACCAACAAACATCTGAAACTCAAACATCTGAACATCCATCTCCACAACCACAACCTCAACCTTCTAAACAAACACCACAAACACAACCAACCCAACCCAGAATTCCTGATGAAGCAGAATTGGGATCAAGTGTTTATACTATGTTAAGAAATTTTGACAAGGATAATGTCTCAGACTTTGCTGACATTATGGATGTGTGCATGACCACTATGGATAAAGAGGCTGCTAATGCTGTCTGGAAGAAATATCTTTACAGACTGAATAGGGAGGCTTTGAAAATCAGGACTCAATGTCTTAGATTATCAAAAGTAAGGTTTGCTGCTTATCAGAAAAGGATTAAGAAAAACCCTCCTCCTATTCTTCTTCTAGAAGCTCCTCCACCTCCAGAAATTCCTGCACCCAATGTCACTCAGATTGTTTCAGAATCCACTGTTCCAGAATCTTCTATTTCAGTATCTACAGATCTTCAGAAGGATGTCAAGGAACTAAAGGACTTCATGGTTGATCAAAAGAAGACAAATGAAGAAATGAAAACTTGGATGGCTAAGCAAGATGAGAATTCAGAGAGGATTACAGCACTGCTGCAACTCATCGCTTCTCAACAAGCCTCATCTGCCAAACCTTCTTAATGCTTTTGCACAAGTTTTTCATGCTTTGTTTTGTTTTTGATTGTCTTCTGATATGTTTTGTTTGCTTCTATCTGAATCTGGATGTTATCTTAATGAAAATGATCTTTTGCTTATCTGGATATGTGTTTCTTCTGCATCTTTACTGTCTTTTAAAAATCTTTTTGATTATGACAAAAAGGGGGAGAAACAAAATAGAATCTGATTGTTCAAATCTATAAGCAATTATCTGAACTAAGTCAGACATGTTACTAACATTCTTTGAATCTAATCAGAATCTGACAAATTTATCTAACCAGACTCTGACAAATTTCATTGAAGTTTTTCCTGAGATCTATCTTTTCAGAACCTGATCAAAAATAGCTAAATCTGAGTAAACCAGACTCTGATATCTAAAGACCAGACTCTGATATCTAACCTTGAGTACTATGATCTGAAAGATAACTCAAGACAGGAAATGGCAAGATAAACAACCAAGTGCTCTGAAGTTGTTCATCTGGCATCAAGCTTTAATATGGCATCAAGCTTTGGCATCAAGCTTTGACTCTAGAAGTCAAACATATATCAACCAGGATTTGTCAACCAGGCTTCAATCAGGATGTTAATCAGGCTCTGAACCCAAAATGCAATCAGGCTCTGAATCTGAAATGAAATCAGGCTCTGAATCTGAAATATACTCAACCAGAAAGGGAAGTATCTAATTCCATTAGAGTATTCATTTCAGGGGGAGATTGTTAATCTCAGGGGGAGTAATTTTAATTCATTTTTATTGAACAAATTGCTCATGTTTTGTCATCATCAAAAAGGGGGAGATTGTAAGAGCACAGATTGTGTCTCAGTAATATCTCTATGTTTTGATGATAACATTAATGATAATTTGTATACAAGAATTATACTCTCTAAATTTGTTCTAAACTGTTTTCTACAGGCACAAAAGATTTTAATCTTAAAGAGCAAATTTGATGTGAACAATGAATTCTGAATGGCTCAAGAGCATCTGAAGATTAGAAGAATCTGAAGTATAAGAGCTTAGTTATCAAGATTCTGAAGATACAACACGCTGCATGTATTATCAAGAATCTGAATAAGAGAAGACTCTGAGTGAAGAGACTCTGAATGAGAGAAGACTCTGATCTGAGTGAAGACTCTGATCTAAGAGCATGTTACGCTTCAAGCACACAGCTGCACCAGACTCTGATTCATCAACATCTGAAGAACATATTAGGCTCTGAAGTTTCCAGAAGGTTCTGAAGACTGAAGACTCTGATATTGATTGTTGATCTGAATTATTTGAAGAAGAATATTTTAATATATCCGTTGGAATATGCCAGCAAATCTTTCCTTAATTGGGATAGACAAAATTCTCTGCAAAGAAGATTATTCCTCTGGTACATTCCTGATATAGTTAAATCACAGCTCAGCAGACAATTGCTACACCCACATTTTGTGCGCCGTCTCTCTGCTGTAATAGTACAAAGGACAGTACTATTTTGATATTGGAAATATTTTCTCTAACGGTAAAATATTCTCTCCAATATTCAAGTGGCTATATAAAGGACATCATAGCTCATTCTTCAAGTGCCAAAAAATTACAACAATATTGACAAGAACTCTCTCACGCTAAAAGCTTTCATATTCTTCACTGTTCATACATTGTTCTAAACTTAGAGAAATAACACAGTTGTGTTTATAGCTTTCATAGAAGCAATTCTTACTCTTTCATTGTATTACATTAATTTGTAAAGAAAGTTTTCCTTAAGAGGATCTAGGTTAGATCAGTAGCTCTTAAGAAGACTAAGAACAGTTGTTCTTAGGTGTGCTATTTGTAATCAGTTGATTTGAATAGTGGATTAAGTCCTTGTTGAGAAAGGCAAATCACTCTTGAAAAGGGTGGACTGGAGTAGTTGAGTTCAACGAACCAGGATAAAAATACTTGTGTTTTTATCTTTGATTATTTTCTGTCATACTTATTCAACCCCCCCTTCTAAGTATTTTCTCACCTTCATAGATTAGAAGCCTTTAGACTTTGCTTGAAGTCTAAGAAACCCACCCATACTAGGAGCGATCTGCAACTAGAACCCTAGGAAAGAGTTCGTCAACTCTGTGTAAGAATCATCGTCATGATTTCTTACTTCCCCCTGTTACAACCTAGATTAGGGAGTTTTGTCAAACTCCACACAAACATTGTCATGTTTGTTCCCCTTTTAACCTTGATCATCATCAAGTGTTCTTTTCCCTTGTGAGGTGAACTACGATTGCTTTGATTCTATCCTAGTCAGGATACGTAGGCAGAAGGTGCGATGCCTTTGCGAGCAAACTTAGAGAATCACTTAGGATTTTATTTATTTTATCTCAATTCCCAATCCTTAAACCATAGTGCACAATTCACAAACTTAGCAATTAATTAAAAAAAAAGGTTCCTGTAGAGTACTACAAATATTTAGGGTGCTAATACCTTCCCTAGATATAACCAACCCCCGAATCCCTGAATCTCTTAAGTGTTGTCGTTACATCGCGAAAAAGGTTTTTCTTTCTTTAGACCTATCCTTTGGATAAATTAAAGTCCGGTTGTAAAAAGAAATATGGTTCAAGTTAATTAACGTCGTGGAAGGAAATCTTGAAAGTGAAGACATAGGAGCGCTAGTGTATCATGACGAAGCTACTCTGAACAACTGGGAGGCTATCGAAGTTCCTGTAGTTTTTCCCAAGTTAACGTAATTTATTGTTTTCTTTCTTTGTTATTTTAAAATCTCCATAGCCGTGCCCAAAGCTATAGGAATAGTTTGTAAGGGCCCCATGCTTTCAAAGAAATATCAATGAGAATGGACTATTTTGTTAAAATATTTAGGGTGCTAATACCTTCCCTAGATATAACCAACCCCCGAATCCCTGAATCTCTTAAGTGTTGTCGTTACATCGCGAAAAAGGTTTTTCTTTCTTTAGACCTATCCTTTGGATAAATTAAAGTCCGGTTGTAAAAAGAAATATGGTTCAAGTTAATTAACGCCGT
The DNA here is from genome assembly GCA_963859935.3 of Lathyrus sativus. Taxonomy (NCBI): domain Eukaryota; kingdom Viridiplantae; phylum Streptophyta; class Magnoliopsida; order Fabales; family Fabaceae; genus Lathyrus; species Lathyrus sativus. The sequence goes on from OZ012739.1 coordinate 311,283,018, forward strand.
GGAAGGAAATCTTGAAAGTGAAGACATAGGAGCGCTAGTGTATCATGACGAAGCTACTCTGAACAACTGGGAGGCTATCGAAGTTCCTGTAGTTTTTCCCAAGTTAACGTAATTTATTGTTTTCTTTCTTTGTTATTTTAAAATCTCCATAGCCGTGCCCAAAGCTATAGGAATAGTTTGTAAGGGCCCCATGCTTTCAAAGAAATATCAATGAGAATGGACTATTTTGTTAAAAATCCTCGTGTTGTTTCTTTACCGTCTTTTTGCTTTTACTTTGAAAAATGGCAATACAAAAAACCAAAACAAAAACAATTTTCTCTTTCTCTGTATGTGTTGCATTTGTTGATTGTGTGTTTTAATAAAGTAAACCCTTCAAACATGCAATGATGACCATAACCCCATTGAATCCTGTAACCTCGTATTCCCTCCAGACGTGGATTCCCCAATATACCAAGCCGAAGACGAGGTTGAAGATTTTGAAATCCCTGAGGAACTGGTAAGATGGGCACAGTCTGAGTACACCGAGTTTCAGCCGCACAAGGAACATTTGGAGGTCATTAATCTTGGCACAGAAGGAGACAGAAAGAGAAGTCAAAATTGGGGCTGCCCTAGGGGCAGAAGTAAAACAACAGTTAAAGGAACTCTTAAGAGAATACGTAGATGTGTTTGCTTGGTCTTATCAGGATATGCCTGGTTTGGATACAGACATAGTGGTTCACAAGTTACCACTCCGACCTGAATGCCCGCCAGTTAAACAGAAACTCAGAAGAACCAGACCCGACATGGCTCTTAAAATCAGAGATGAGGTAAAAAAGCAGATTGATCCAGGCTTCCTTGCAGTGGCCAAATATCCAGAATGGGTAGCCAACATTGTTCCTGTACCAAAGAAAGATGGAAAGGTAAGGATGTGTGTGGATTATCAAGATTTAAACAAATCCAGTCCAAAAGACGACTTCCCTTTACCACATATTGATACTTTGGTAGATAATACAGCTCGGTTTGCAGTGTTTTCCTTTATGGACGGTTTCTCTGGTTACAATCAAATCAAAATGGATCCTGACGACATGGAAAAAACAACCTTCATCACTCCATGGGGCACCTATTGTTATAAGGTTATGCCATTCGGTTTAAAGAATGCAGGCGCAACTTATCAAAGGGCTATGGTAGCTTTGTTCCACGACATGATGCACAAAGAAATAGAAGTATATGTGGATGACATGATCGCCAAGTCTCAAAATGAAGAAGACCATCTAGAACATTTGTTGAAGTTATTCAAAAGACTCCGGAAATATCAGTTGAGATTGAATCCCGCAAAGTGCACTTTCGGAGTCAGATCAGGAAAATTACTCGGTTTTATTGTCAGCCACAAGGGGATTGAGGTGGATCCAGACAAAGTCCGTGCCATTCAAGACATGCCAGCTCCGCAGACCAAAAATCAGGTTAGAAGCTTCCTTGGAAGGTTGAATTACATATCCAGGTTCATTTCCAATATGACCCCTACCTGTGAACCGATCTTCAAGTTGTTACGAAAGGATCAAACAGTTGTATGGAATTCTGATTGTCAAACAGCGTTCGATAAAATCAAAGGTTATCTCCAAGAACATCCAATTTTGATACCACCTGCTCCGGGAAAGCCTCTCTTTATGCATTTGACAGTACTTGAAAATTCAATGGGTTGCGTTCTGGGCCAGCAAGACGAATCCGGACGGAAAGAACATGCCATTTATTATCTGAGCAAGAAATTTACTGATTGTGAAAGCAAATACTCACTCCTAGAAAAGACTTGTTGTGCTTTAGCATGGGCCGCTAAGCGTTTGAGGCAGTATATGATTTGTCACACCACTTTATTGATCTCGAAAATGGATCCAATAAAGTACATCTTTGAGAAACCTGCACAAACCGGAAGACTCGCCCGGTGGCATATGCTACTATCAGAATATGATATTCAATATGTGGCTCAGAAATCTATCAAGGGCAGTGTGTTATCAGAATATCTCGAAGATCAACCTGTCGAAGATTATGAACCTCTGAAGTTTGATTTTCCGGACGAAGATATCATGTTAGTAAAAGATTGTGAAGAAACAAGTTCTGACAAAGGTCAACAGACAGATAATTGATGGAAGATAATGTTCGACGGTTCCTCCAATTATAGCAGACATGGTGTAGGTGCAGTCTTAATGAATCCTGAAGGTGGTTACACTCCGTTTACAGCCAGACTAGACTTTGATTGTACAAACAACATTGCTGAATACGAAGCATGTATCCTTGGTCTCGAAGCAGCCATTGATCTCTAAATCAAAAAGCTCGAAGTCAGTGGAGACTCAGCTTTGGTTATCTACCAAGTCACGGGTGAATGGGAGACAAGACATGAAAACCTAATCCCTTACAGAGCTTATATCGTTGAAACAATCAAGTATTTTGATGAAATCACCTTTTAACATGTTCCAAGAGCAGAGAATCACATCGCCGACGCCTTAGCCATGCTGGCCTCAATGTGGAAAACTAGAGATGTCAATGATGGCACACTTATCAAAATTAAACGCAAGACAGAGCCTGCTTACTGTCAAATGATCGAAGAAGAAACCGATGGCAAACCCTGGTATCACGATATAAAGAATTATCTGTTGAAACAAGAATATCCCGCAGATGCTACAGCACTTGACAAGAAAACACTTAGACGATTAGCATCCAAATTCTTCCTCAGCAATGGTGTACTTTACAAAAGAAATCATGATATGGTCTTACTCAGATGTGTTGACAAAAGAGAATCGGAATTGTTAATGAAAGATGTTCATGAAGGAATGTTTGGTACTCACGCCAACGGATATGCCATGTCCAAAAAGATCTTGAGAGCTGGTTATTATTGGTTAACTTTAGAAACCGACTGCATTCAGTACGCCAGAAAATGTCACAAATGTCAGATCTACGCAGACAAAATGCATGTGCCTCCAACACTGTTGAATGTACTGTCTTCACCATGGCCTTTCTCTATGTGGGGGATTGACATGATTGGGGCAATTGAGCCAAAAGCTTCAAATGGACACCGTTTCATTCTGGTTGCCATCGACTATTTCACAAAATGGGTTGAAGCTGTATCCTACACCAATGTTACACGTCAAGTGGTGGCTCGTTTCATTAAAAAGGAGATCATCTGTCGTTACGGGATCCCAAGCAGAATTATAACAGACAACGGCACCAATCTGAACAACAAAGTTATGAAAGAATTATGTGATGACTTCAAAATCGAACACCACAACTCTTCCCCTTACCGTCCAAAGATGAATGGAGCTGTGGAAGCTGCAAATAAAAACATCAAGAAGATCTTGCAGAAAATGGTTAAAACCTACAAAGATTGGCATGAAATGCTACCATTTGCCCTGCACGGATACAGAACCTCCATCCGCACTTCCACAGGGGAAACTCCCTTTTCTCTGGTATATGGAATGGACACAGTTCTTCCCATCGAGGTCGAGATACCATCCCTCAGAGTCATCATGGAAACCAAGTTAGAAGAGGCAGAATGGATTAAAGAAAGATTTGATCAGCTGAATCTCATCGATGAAAAGCGCATGTCTGCGATGTGTCACGGCCAGTTGTATCAAAAAAAAAATCAAGAGGGCGTTCGATAAAAAGGTTTGTATCAGGGAGTTCCACGAAGGAGAACTTGTGCTCAAGAAGATCTTACCAGTTCACAAAGACGCAAGAGGGAAGTGGATGCCTAATTACGATGGCCCCTTTATTGTGAAGACAGTATTCTCCGGAGGTTCACTGATCCTTACTACCATGGACGGAGAACAACTCACACACCCGATAAACTCTGACGCAGTTCAGAAATATTACGCCTAAAAAGTACCCGATAAACCGGAAAATCCAAAAGAACGGTTTATGCAAAAGTTAGGGTAAAAAAAGAAAAAAGAGAAGAAAAGAAATAAAAAAGCTCGCTAAGTTGAAAACCCGAAAGGGCGGCTTAGGCAAAAATGAGCGTCCCGGTGGATTGAAAACCCGAAAGGGCGATCCAGGCAAAAATTAGGGACAAAGGCGTTTCGCTGCATCAGACGAAGTCATCAACACTGCAGACTCAACAAAGATTCATCTCAACAACTCTCGTCAGAAGCAAGGATCTTGGAGAATTCTAGTCTTTAGGGATAGTTAGGTCACAGGATTCAATGTAACCTTATCCACTTTTGCCATTTTACTTGTAAAAATTTCCATGGAATATTGTCATTGGCAAGATTTCATCCTTTAAATAAAATCAGCCTTTTGAGCCTTTCTTTCTTGTGCAAATTATCAGTTCCTTATTTTCTTTGTTATGCAAAATACCGTTCGTTAGTCAACGATTGTTTTTGAAAGCGTTAAAGTCCAAATTTTTGAAAAAAATAACTTGGAAAGATTTTACAAAATGTTTTAACTTGTGGAAAGACTCGAGGAAAATCATACTTCCCCAAAACTTCAGGGTAGTAGGAGTCTTGATGCACAGTCAGAATTTACATTCCCCAATGAAATGCTAGCAAGTGGGGCGACGAAGAGTCCTTTGGCCATGTATGGTTATCAAGATTGAAGATTATCCCTCAGGATTTCTTATGATGATATGAAGGTTCTTTCCCCAGCAAAGTATTTCTGGACATCTGTTTGAATTCACCTCAGCAAAATCTACCTACAGGCTTTATTCCCTAGTAGGTCTTCGGGTTTATTTCCCAAGTCTACGTACACCCCTCATCATGGGATCAATGTGATTTGTTTGTTCCCCGAGTCGGTGACATCTATCAATCCCCGCGAAGTCTAAGTTATTACTCACTCCGTTTCCAAGTATAAGCCCAGTCGTAACTGGCATTTTGTTCAAACCAATTGTCGTTGGTATTTATTTGGTCGTCACCGTCTATTTCCTTTTAAGCCCAGTCGTCACTGGCATTGTCTAAAATCCAATTGTCATTGGTGTCTCGTTAGTTATCACTAACAAATCCACGTATAAGTCCAGTCGTCACTGACACTGTTTAAAAGACCAATTGTCATTGGCGCCTCTTGGTTTGGTCGTTACCAACCTTTCCCCGTGGAATCCAGTCGTCACTAGTATTGTTCCAATTGTTATTGGTATCTTATTAGTTGTTACTAACTCTCCCCATGAAGTCCAGTCGTCACTGGCACTGCCTAAATCTAATCGTCATTGGTATCTTGAGGTTTTAACCAATTTTCCCCCCTTTGAAACCCGGTCGTAACTGGTATCATCATCTAGAGTCCAATCGTTATTGGAATCTGTTTCGTTTTGGTCGTTACCAACACCTTAGTTAAGATCTAGTAATCACTAGCATCCTTGTAACCAATTGTAATTGGTATTCCCCAGCGTGGTCGTTGCCATCTTCATTAAAATCCAGTCGTAACTGGCATTGTTTCATAACTAATTGTCATTGATACCATGATTTGGTCGTCACCAATCACCATTAAAAGACCAGTCGTTGTAACACCCCCTTCTATACCCCAAATAAATGCATATAAAACAATTAAGCACATACAAATTCATCAGAGTAAAAATTTTAGGATAAGGTATAAAGGAAGAATGTCACAGTTTCACCAACAAAACTCTTTAACATTTTGCTCCATAAAATATGTAACATTTTCGTAGTTTTAGAAATCACATTTCAACATTTAATTTAAGCAGAAGATAACATCATTTAATCAGTTCCAAAAGATTAATCCAAATGAACATAAGTCATCCAAATTAATACATCATATCAGTTAGATTACAAAACCACATCAGCTGATACATCGCAATGTATCACAAAAGAATGACTATACTAGTCTAACTACCCGGTGTTACATATCAGAGCAGCCGACTCAAAAGAATGAAGACTAACTTCACAAAAGGACTCCAGCATCCTAATCTGCAATGCCTCATAGAGCATTATAAAACAGCAGAAGGGTGAGAAATATAACCATAATAATCAAAGCATAAGATTATATATATATATATATAGGTAGTCATATAACACATATTCACATTTCTCACCACACTTCATTCTCTTAGCCATATATATTTACCACACATATATAGACAAACATGGATATTCACGAAGCATTCCCACATTATGCATACACTTACAATTTCCACAATCTCATCATTCACACATAAGCATCTCTTCATGCATATGTCATATATCAATGTGACTCAACAACTCAATGCAACTCATGCAATGCGGTACCGACTCTCGTTATCTTTTTTCGGTTTTTACATTAAACCGGGTCCACTCTTCTAGACCGATAACCCGTTATCTTTTTTCGGTTTTTACATTAAACCGGGTCCACTCTTCTAGACCGATAACCACAAAGGCCCGTCCTCTAAGCCTTCAAACCCACTCTTCTAGGTTTGGGACAAGCCACTAGTTTCCATGAAACTAACAGACATTGCCTCTTGACTAAATGATGCATGTACAATCAACCACAACAAATTCACTTAAGATTGACATCTTAATCTCATGCATTTACATAATTCATCTCTTCAAGAATTAAACAATGATTGCACATACAACATATCACAATAATCACCAATGTATTCGCAATTCAATAATATCACCACATTAACACACAATGCACACATATCCGCGATATGTTCTCATGCATTATCCACATATATTCACAATTCAATACAACATCATATTTAGCAAGCAATGCACGCATATCCATCATTATGCTCTCATGCATTCTTCATGTATTTTAACATACAATCGCATATAAACAATATGCATCCACAACACATTTTTCATAGTATGTTTATTCTTTATCTCATGCCATCTCATACAAGGTATACACATCACAATACCAATCATACAATTATAAGTTATGCACACATATCCACCATGTTCTCATGCATACTCATCACATAATTGTATACACATCAAGCATTCGCAAGTTCATTAGACAATACACATAAATTCATCATTGTATTCACATGTATTTCTATTTATCACAATTAATACGCATCGCGCATCAACTAGGATTCACGCCCGTAGGCTACCCATAGCACACATCATCACAATAGATCATATCTATATCATATCATAGAGGCATTCCCCTATGAGAAGCAACCAAACCATCTCCACATGAACAACACAGCAAAAGAAAAATGCTGTCACATTCGCCTTCATTCACCTGGCGAACCCTCGCAGCGAACCTTCGCCTGGCCTTCGCCTGGCGAACTCTCTCAGCGAACACTCGCTAGGCTTCACCTGGCGAAACTTCCCAGCGAGCCCAAGTCAGTAGCTACTGACTTCATTCGCCACCATTCGCCAGCACCTTCGCTGGGCGAACCTTCGCTATCCAACTTCGCTTGGCGAACTCGCCAGCGAAGTCCACTGGGACTTAATCATAATTAATCACCAGCATTCGCTAGGCTTCGCCTGGCGAAGCTTCGCCTTCGCTCGCCTGGCGAGAGCCAGCGAACCTGCGCAGAACAGAACCCTATTCTGCCTCTCCTTCATCAATCCATCATCAACCAAACCTCAAACATCCAAATCAGTACAAATAGCATCAATACATGTTACCCGACTATTCTACGGCATTATTGCTCAGTTTCAACCGATTAAATCATCAATCTACCGATTAATCCAACATTTGCCCTAATTGGAAAGTGATGAAAACTCTACCAAAACCCCAACCCAACATACATAACATCATGCAATGATCAAATAGAAACATTTCTCACCCTTACCTCGATTAATCGGAGCTTTGATGTTGGTTCTTGATGATTTCCACTTTCCTCTTCTTCTCCTCTCTTTCTCTTCTTTCTTCTTTCTTTCCTCTTTCTTTCCAAATGTTTCTAACTTTCTTTTCTTTTCTTCCTCACTTATATATTCCTTTTATTTTCTTTCCTTCCAATTTCCTTTCAATTATCTATTAATTCCAATTAATAAGATTAATTCCAACATTAAATAAAATCCCACTAAATCAATTAATTATTACAATTAATTATTTAATGAAATTTGGGGTTGTTACAACCCTCCCCCACTTTAAGAATTTTCGTCCTCGAAAATGTTACCTGATTCAAACAGCTCTGGATAAGACTCTTTCATCCGACTCTCAAGCTCACAAGTAACATTTCCACCAGCCGGTCCTCCCCAAGCGACCTTCACTAAAGCAATCTCTTTACCTCGAAGTTGTTTCAATTTCCGATCCTCAATCCGCATAGGTGATGTCTCAACAGTCAGGTTATCTCTCACCTGCACATCGTCTATTTGGACTACATGAGACGGATCCGCAATGTATTTCCTCAACTGAGATACATGGAATACGTCGTGAAGATTAGCAAGCGACGGTGGTAAAGCCACACGATAGGCCACTTCTCCTATTCTTTGCAAAATCTGATAAGGACCAATGAAACGCGGCGACAACTTGCGCGACTTCAGTGCCCTACCAACACCTGTCATCGGAGTGACTCGAAGAAACACATGATCTCCCTCTTGAAATTCAAGTGCCTTCCTCCTCTTGTCATAGTAACTCTTCTGACGACTCTGAGTAATTCTCATCTTCTCTTGAATCATCTTGATCTTATCAGTAGTCTATTGAACTAACTCGGGTCCAACAACAGAACTCTCTCCGGACTCGAACCAACACAATGGTGTCCTACACCGCCTACCATACAACGCCTCAAATGGTGCCATACCAATACTCGAATGGAAACTGTTGTTGTAGGTAAACTCAATCAAAGGCAAGTAGCTATCCCAAGCTCCTCCTTTTTCCAATACACAAGCTCTCAAAAGATCTTCAAGCGACTGAATCGTCCTCTCCGTCTGACCATCAGTCTGAGGATGATACGCTGAACTCAAACGCAGCTTAGTACCCAAAACACTCTGCAGGCTCTCCCAAAATCTCGAAGTAAACCGCGGATCTCTATCCGAAACAATACTTAACGGAATACCATGCAGACACACAATCCTCTCAATATACAACTTAGCCAACTTCTCCAAAGGGTAATCCATACGCATAGGAATAAAGTGAGCAGATTTAGTCAATATATCCACGATAACCCAAATAGCCTCAAAATTACTCGGCGTCCTCGGCAAACCCGATACAAAATCCATGGAGATACTATCCCATTTCCACTCAGGAATAAACAACGGCTTCATCAAACCCGATGGCTTCTGATGCTCAATCTTTGACTTCTGGCAAGTCAAACAAGAATATACAAATTCTGCGATATCCTTCTTCATACTAGGCCACCAAAATACTTTCCTCAAATCCTGATACATCTTAGTAGCACCCGGATGAATACTCAATCCGCTACGATGTCCTTCCTCAAGGATGCTCTTCTTAAGCTCAACCATGTTCGGAACACAAACTCGATCCCGACATCTCATAATACCATTCTCATCAATCCGAAAATCACCACCTTGGCCTTGGTTGATTAAAGTCAACTGATCAGCTAAGCTCAAATCCGATTTCTGTCCTTCTCGAATTTCATCCAAAATACCACTTGTAAGCTTTAACATACCCAACTTAAATCCAAAAGAAGTTCTCTCACATACCAAACTCAAATCTCGAAATTGCTCGACCAATTCTAACTCTTTCACCATCAACGCCGACATATGCAATGATTTCCGACTCAATGCATCCGCTACTACATTCGCTTTACCCGGATGGTAGTTCAAGCCAAAATCAAAATCCTTCAAAAGTTCAAGCCATCTTCTTTGCCTCGCATTCAATTCCTTTTGATCAAAAAGATATCTCAAACTCTTGTGGTCATTAAACACTTCAAATCTTGCGCCAAATAAATAATGCCTCCAGAGTTTCAACACGAACACAACGGCGGCCAACTCTAAGTCATACGTCGGATAATTCTTCTCATGCACTTTGAGTTGCCTCGAAGCATAAGCTACAACTTGGTTATTCTGCATCAACACACCTCCTAAACACATCAAAGAAGCATCACAATACACAACGAATGGTTCTTCTAGATTTGGCAGAATCAAAACAGGAGCTGTCGTCAACCTTCGCTTAAGTTCTTGAAAACTCGCTTCACACTTGGCGTCCCAAACAAAGGCTTGACCTTTCCTAGTCAACTGTGTCAACGGCAACGATAACTTAGCAAATCCTTCAATAAACTTCCGATAATAACCGACTAAACCAAGAAAACTTCTGATCTCAAAAACTGACTTCGGAGTCTCCCATTGCGACACCGCTTCAACCTTCGACGGATCGACCGCAATACCACTACTAGAAATCACATGACCAAGGAAACTAACTTCCTTCAACCAAAATTCACACTTAGAAAGCTTCGCGAACAACTGCTTCTCTCTCAGCACAGATAACACAATCTTCAGATGCTCGGCATGCTCTCCTTCGCTCTTCGAATAAACCAAGATGTCGTCGATAAACACCACCACAAACTTATCCAAATAAGGATGGAAAATCCTATTCATGTACTCCATAAATACACCTGGTGCATTAGTCACACCAAATGGCATCACGGAATACTCATAGTGTTCATACCTCGTCCGAAAGGCCGTCTTCTGAATATCCTCAGCTTTCACACGGATCTGATGATACCCAGATCTCAAATCAATCTTGCTGAACACACTTGCACCAACCAACCGATCCATCAGATCATCAATCCTTGGAAATGGATACTTATTCTTAATAGTCACCTTGTTCAACTGTCTGTAATCCACACAGAGCCTCATAGAACCCTATTTCTTCTTAACCAACAACACCGGTGCACCCCACGGTGACACGCTCGGACGAATAAACCTCTTTTCAAGCAAATCCTCAAGTTGACTCTTCAACTCTTTTAACTCCGAGGCCGACATACGATATGGAGCCATCGATATCGGACTAGTTCCAGGAATCAAATCTATCGAAAACTCCACTTCTCGCTCCGGCGGTAAATCCTTTATCTCTTCAGGGAATACTTCCGGAAAATCTCTAACAATGGGAACAGCATCAATCTCTTCACTTTCACTAGTCCTCAAAGTTGCCATAAGCATAAATACCTTAGCCCCATCTTGTACCGATTCCTTCACTTGTTTCCTCGTCATAAACAATTCCCTTTCAACATCCGAGTCGGGAAAAATAACCGTTTTGTCAAAACAGTTAATATACACACGATTGAATTTTAACCAATTCATTCCAAGAATGACATCCAGTTGATCTAAATGAAGACACACTAAATCAATCCCAAAATCTCTACCGAAAACACTCAACGGGCAATTCAAACAAACATACGGTGCAGTTACCGAACCCATAGCAGGAGTATCAATAACCATACCGCCACCAATCACAGACAACTCAAGATTCAACCTTCTAACACAATCCAAAGAAATAAAAGAATGCGTATCTCCGGTATCAATTATAGCGATCAAAGGTGTACCGTTAATGAAGCACGTACCTCGGATCAATCGATCGTCGCTAGTGTTGCGGTGAGAATCGTGATACCAAGCTATTGATTAACTTGAATCTTAATTCTTAAATTCACAACCGGACTTTAATTTATCCAAAGGAAAGGTCTAAAGAAAGAAAAACCCTTTTCGCGATGTAACAACAACGCTAAGAGATTCGGGGATCGGGGGTTGGTTATGCATAAGGTAGGTATCACACATCCTAAACATCTGTAGTACTCTACAGGAACCTTTTGTTTGTTTGTATGCTAAGTTTGTTAAATATTTGCTAAGGTTTGGGTATTGGGTAAAAAGGTGAAGGTTATGATAGATGAAGACCTAAGATTGTTTCTAAGTTTGCTCGCAAAGACATCGCGTCCTCTGCCTACGTATCCTAACTAGGATAGAATCAGAGCAATCGTAGTTCACCTCACTAGGGTTGAAGAACGCTTGATTGTGATCAAGGTTCAAAGGGGAACAAACATAATAATGTTTGTGTAGAGTTTCATAAAACTTTCTATGTCTATGTTGTAACACTCAAAGGGGGAAGTAAGTGATCATATCCATGATCCTTACATAGAGTTAACAACTCTATCCTAGGGTTCTAGTTGTAAACACTCCTAGTGAGGGGGAAGGTTGCTCGTCAAGATATCGCATCTTGTGCCTACGTATTCTCATTGTCCAATGAGAAATCAGAGTTGTCGTAGTTCGGGCTCGAACTAAGGAATCAATTGGTTCTTTCCAGACCAAAAGAGAGGAAGGTTCTATCCAGACCTATTAGTTTATATCCTATTGGTTCTATCCATACCAAAAAGGGGGTTAAGGCTCTTTCGAGGCCTATGAGGGTATTGAGCTATCTATGACCCAAGGGTCAATAGAGAGACTTTCCTTTGGAAGGGAGGAGATGAGGCAACTTGGAAGAGAACTAAAAAAGTTCCATCACTTGGGGAAGAAATAATTAACAAAGTAATCAATACTTTAAACAAAAGGGGCATGGTTACAACCAAAGATCATGTATCTTAACAAAGATGAAAGCATATCTTAACAAAGATTAAAGGTATATCTTAACAAAGGTTGAAGGTAACAACCACATGTATCGATGACAATCAAATACAAGCAAATTAGTTTAACCTCATAATTTAGGAGGAAAGCAATATGAAATAATGGTAACAACCAAGGGAGAGTACCCTAACATGTTAACTAACATAGTATACATGAGAATGAGTGAATATCATAACACAAATGATCACGATGAAAAAGAAATTCATCTGCATACGCGAGATAACGATCTCAATATAAAGGCAACTTACAAGCAACCAAAAGGCATGAAAATATGAACAAACATGGAATTAAAAAATATCACATGAAAGTAGGCATCAATACAAACACAATGCAAAACGAATGGGTTCAAAATGATGAAAAATGGATGAGTTATGATTTTTTGAAGTTTGGATGAACAAAACATGAAAATCTAAATGATAAAAGGAATAAAATGCACATGGTAAGACAATGAATCAAACAAATTTGATTATTTAAACATGTTAACAAAATTTTAAGAATAATACAAGATCAATCTCACAAGAAAAATCAAGTTACAAGTTGAAAATTTTCAAGATCATCATGGTAAAAAAACAGTCATGGTAACATGTGGAATGCAAGTGGAAAGTTCACATTTATGAGTTTTAGGTTTACCTCTTGAAGCAAGCTTAAGCAATAAGAAAACCAGAGATCTTGAGAGCTCTTCCAAGATCTTGTTACATAAGTGTGGAATTGACTTGGATAGCTTCAATACATCATACTTTATGTGTTTGAAGTGTTTCTTGAGTTGGAAGAAGTTTGGAAATGGTTTTGAAAGGTGTTTTTCAAAAGCAAATTTTGAGGGATTTTGGAAACTTAATGAGATTTTGTAAGAACTTGTGATTGTGTAAGGAAGAAAGTTCTAGCTGGTTTCTAGCATGTAACTTGTGTGTTTTTGATGTAGGAAGTGAGTTCTATTTATAGCCAAAGGCCTTGGATCAAGGTATGGGCAAAAGTGTAGCAAATTGTCAATTTTAACCTTCCATCATGAAAATCTTTGAGTTTTCCAATGAAATCTTCACCTTTATCTTTAAGCCACTCTACTAAGATATTCCCCATGCCCTATAGATTTTTTCATCATGCTTCATAGGATGGGAGGTGACTTGTAGAGTTAAAGTTGATGATTTGACAAGGGTAGCCACCTTTTTTCTCTTTCTTCACTATTCACTTTTACAACTTGCATTAAATAATGATTTCCTTTGATATTTGGTCCGTTTTCGTGGGAATTGATGTTAAACATGTTTATTAACAATGTAAACATCATAAATGAGGCTTAGTCTTTGATTAGCATCAATTTGGAGAGGTTTTGGAATCAAAAAAACTCATGTTGACCTGGTTTTGCCAATGTGAGTTTTTGCCAACTTGTGGACCTCGGTTCTCTCTAACCAGGAAGAGTTATGGAACCCACTTGTACTTTTTAGAAAGCCCCAATTAGGTACTAAAATATTTATGCTTGTGTTAGGAACTCATTCCCCTTGAAACTAGGTCAAAAACCCTTGTGTGGTTAAGGAGTTATGACTTTGCCCTTTTCAAAACCTTAATTTCCCAACTTTTGCGATTACTCCCTAACCCTTGATCCAATGGTCATGAAACTTCATGGGTAGGTGTAATATGTCATTAGGACCATTTTTTATTCCCATCTTGAGGTCAAATTCCTCATGAGTGAAGAGTTGACTTTTCGGTCAACCGAACGATCGATCGGTGGCTACCGAGTCGACTGTTGATGTTCCGGGTATTTTGAGGCCTTGAAACTTCTTGAGTAGACTTTAATAAGGCATAGAAACTTCATGGACCATGATCCCACCATTGGAACACCTTTTAAATTAAAAGTCAAACTACAGCTGACTTTTCCTGATCGAAAACCCTAATCGGGTATCCTGAACTGCACTGTTCTTAATTCCTGGGTGACAACCTCGAATTAGATTCATACTTGATCCAATGTAGTATTCTTGATCTTGTTTATAGTTGAATCAATCCAATACATTGATTGATCAAACCATTGAAGCCTCAATTTTTGACGGTACGGAACCCTGATTCATCTGCATCTTGACAAAGATAAACTTTAAATGGGTTAAGGTTAGTTAATCAAGTGAGTATGATGCTACAATTATGATGAGGATCTAAGGGGTCAAAATTTGGGGTGCAACAGCTAGCAGTCTCAGATCCAGATAGAGCGAACACTTTTCCGCTTCCTTGATTCTTCTTCGGTTTATCGCATTTGGTACTGATGTGCCCTCGCTCGCCACAGTTGTAGCAAGTTACACCGGTACCGCTTCTACACTCTAGAGCCTTGTGGCCTGGCTTGCCACACTTAAAACACTTCTGTTCAACACTCTTGCACTCCAGAGCACGATGCCCCGCTTCACCACAATTGTAACACCTAACCGGGGTAGAAACTCCCCCACTTGGCCTCTTGCCAAAACCAACCTTTTGTTTCCCCTTATCAGCAGGAGTTACGTAAGGTTTTCCTCTGAATTGTCCCTTTCCTTTCTTGTCACTTAGACTCTTGTAGTGGCTGGACCTAGCCCTACTGTCTTCGTCATAAATTCTGCTCTTGTTAACCAACTCAGAAAACCGCCTGATTTCCTGATATCCAATAGCTTGTCTAATCTCGGGTCTCAAACCGTTCACAAACTTGAGGCACTTAGACCTCTCAGCATTACCAGTATTATAGTGAGGACAAAATTTGATCAACTCCTCAAATTTCGCCGCATACTCAGCAACCGTCGAATTACCTTGCTTCAACTCAAGAAATTCGATCTCTTTCTTCCCCCGCACATCCTCTGGAAAATACTTCTCCAGAAAGGTTTCTCTAAACAAATCCCACGTAATCACAATATCATCTTCCTCAAATCTTTGGCGAGTATTACCCCACCAATCTTCAGCTTCTTCTTCGAGCATATGAGTCCCAAACTGCACCTTCTGTGCATCCGAGCAATTCATAACTCGAAAAATCTTTTCCACAGCTTTCAACCAAATTTGTGCCTTGTCCGGTTCATGAGTTCCCTTGAAGACCGGAGGGTTATTCTTTTGGAATTTCCCCAAAGCACGGAATCCATCATCAGCATGATTCCTCACATTCACATTGGCCGGAGGATTCTGCCCAATTGCCCCCGCCAATCTCGTCAATGCCTCCGCAATCGCTTCGTCGTTCCTCCCTGCAACCATCTTACTAATTCCAACAACAGAACTACGTAAGAACAACCAATATTGATAATGCATCACACGCATATCAATAACACACAGGGAAAAAAACACTCTAACAACTTGGCCGGACGGACCGACCTGCTCTGATACCACTATTGTAACACCCCCTTCTATACCCCAAATAAATGCATATAAAACAATTAAGCACATACAAATTCATCAGAGTAAAAATTTTAGGATAAGGTATAAAGGAAGAATGTCACAGTTTCACCAACAAAACTCTTTAACATTTTGCTCCATAAAATATGTAACATTTTCGTAGTTTTAGAAATCACATTTCAATATTTAATTTAAGCGGAAGATAACATCATTTAATCAGTTCCAAAAGATTAATTCAAATGCACATAAGTCATCCAGATTAATACATCATATCAGTTAGATTACAAAACCACATCAGCTGATACATCGCAATGTATCACAAAAGAATGACTATACTAGTCTAACTACCCGGTGTTACATATCAGAGCAGCCGACTCAAAAGAATGAAGACTAACTTCACAAAAGGACTCCAGCATCCTAATCTGCAATGCCTCATAGAGCATTATAAAACAGCAGAAGGGTGAGAAATATAACCATAATAATCAAAGCATAAGATTATATATATATATATATATATATATATATATATATATATATATATATATATATATATATATATATATATATATATATATATATATATATATATATATATATATATATATATATATATATATATATATATATATATATATATATATATATATATATATATATATATATATATATATATATATATATATATATATATATATATATATATATATATATATATATATATATATATATATATATATATATATAGGTAGTCATATAACACATATTCACATTTCTCACCATACTTCATTCTCTTAGCCATATATATTTACCACACATATATAGACAAACATGGATATTCACGAAGCATTCCCACATTATGCATACACTTACAATTTCCACAATCTCATCATTCACACATAAGCATCTCTTCATGCATATGTCATATATCAATGTGACTCAACAACTCAATGCAACTCATGCAATGCGGTACCGACTCTCGTTATCTTTTTTCGGTTTTTACATTAAACCGGGTCCACTCTTTTAGACCGATAACCCGTTATCTTTTTTCGGTTTTTACATTAAACCGGGTCCACTCTTCTAGACCGATAACCACAAAGGCCCGTCCTCTAAGCCTTCAAACCCACTCTTCTAGGTTTGGGACAAGCCACTAGTTTCCACGAAACTAACAAACATTGCCTCTTGACTAAATGATGCATGTACAATCAACCACAACAAATGCACTTAAGACCGACATCTTAATCTCATGCATTTACATAATTCATCTCTTCAAGAATTACACAATGATTGCACATACAACATATCACAATAATCACCAACGTATTCACAATTCAATAATATCACCACATTAACACACAATGCACACATATCCGCGATATGTTCTCATGCATTATCCACATATATTCACAATTCAATACAACATCATATTTAGCAAGCAATGCACGCATATCCATCATTATGCTCTCATGCATTCTTCATGTATTTTAACATACAATCGCATATAAACAATATGCATCCACAACACATTTTTCATAGTATGTTTATTCTTTATCTCATGCCATCTCATACAAGGTATACACATCACAATACCAATCATACAATTATAAGTTATGCACACATATCCACCATGTTCTCATGCATACTCATCACATAATTGTATACATATCAAGCATTCGCAAGTTCATTAGATAATACACATACATTCATCATTGTATTCACATGTATTTCTATTTATCACAATTAATACGCATCGCGCATCAACTAGGATTCACGCCCGTAGGCTACCCATAGCACACATCATCACAATAGATCATATCTATATCATATCATAGAGGCATTCCCCTATGAGAAGCAACCAAACCATCTCCACATGAACAACACAGCAAAAGAAAAATGTTGTCACATTCGCCTTCATTCGCCTGGCGAACCCTCGCAGCGAACCTTCGCCTGGCCTTCGCCTGGCCTTCGCCTGGCGAACTCTCTCAGCGAACACTCGCTAGGCTTCGCCTGGCGAAACTTCCCAGCGAGCCCAAGTCAGTAGCTACTGACTTCATTCGCCACCATTCGCCAGCACCTTCGCTGGGCGAACCTTCGCTATCCAACTTCGCTTGGCGATCTCGCCAGCGAAGTCCACTGGGACTTAATCATAATTACTCGCCAACATTCGCTAGGCTTCGCCTGGCGAAGCTTCGCCTTCGCTCGCCTGGCGAGAGCCAGCGAACCTGCGCAGAACAGAACCCTATTCTGCCTCTCCTTCATCAATCCATCATCAACCAAACCTCAAACATCCAAATCAGTACAAATAGCATCAATACATGTTACCCGACTATTTTACGGCATTATTGCTCAGTTTCAACCGATTAAATCATCAATCTACCGATTAATCCAACATTTTCCCTAATTGGAAAGTGATGAAAACTCTACCAAAACCCCAACCCAACATACATAACATCATGCAATGATCAAATAGAAACATTTCTCACCCTTACCTCGATTAATCGGAGCTTTGATGTTGGTTCTTGATGATTTCCACTTTCCTCTTCTTCTCCTCTCTTTCTCTTCTTTCTTCTTTCTTGCCTCTTTCTTTCCAAATGTTTCTAACTTTCTTTTCTTTTCTTCCTCACTTATATATTCCTTTTATTTTCTTTCCTTCCAATTTCCTTTCAATTCTCTATTAATTCCAATTAATAAGATTAATTCCAACATTAAATAAAATCCCACTAAATCAATTAATTATTACAATTAATTATTTAATGAAATTTGGGGCTGTTACAGTCGTCACTGGCACTACTTGGAATTCTGGTCGTTACCAATTTCCCCAAGACGTTTCTTGATTACCAGCACTGTGTGAACTGGTTGCAGAAGCTGAGGATATATCCCCAATGATCCATGTTCCCAGTCAAGTCTCGGAGACCTAGTCGTCATTAGTGTCCTCCGTGTGTGATTAGTCTTGTTTCTAGTCCATTCCTGAAGATCCCGTTTGAACTCTTCGCTATAGGAAGTTCCTCATCTGATCATCCCCGGTGAGGTTGTATCCAGTCTTTCGCTTCCCCGGTGAATCCTGATTCTCTTTTCCCGATGGAATTAATTTTCCATTTCCCCAGTAAAAGTATATCCTTTCCCCCGGTGGAAGTCAATTCTTCTCCCCAGTGGAGTACCTCTGTTCCAATAAGATTGTCATCTTTATTGGATTTGTCTCCTCCCCATAGGAAGTTTCCCTGCTTACGCTATCAGTCATGTCTGAACTGTTAATTCAGTTTTTCAGTACGAGTCCCCAGTGTCGAGTCCTTGTATTTGTCATTGTTTGTTTTACTGTTTCTTTTATTATTATCGTTGCGTTTATGTTTTTTGCATTCAAGCATCATAAAGCATCATTTAGAGTGCATGGCATATCATAACTTTTCCTTTAGCATGACATCGGATCTAAGGGACAAAATTTTCGGTTATCTATATTTAAATACCTTTCACTGCGATTTAACGAAGATCGTCATCTCTCGTTCCCCATCTAGTGAAGATATTTAAATAGGGGCAACTATTGTACCCCAAATTTTGACCCCTTAGATTCTCATTATTATTTTAGAAGCACGATCATGAATTATCTAACCCTAAATCAGTGCAGTTCATTATTGTCAAGTTACAGAGGAATCAGGGTTTTCGCACCGACAAATTCAAAACAACCAAGGAATGATCAACCAATGATTTGGGAAAATTAAATCATGGGATGAAATCAAAGATAATATCAAAGTCAAATGAGAAGTCAATTTGAAGAAATCATTTCAGAATCAAGAACAGTGCAGTCAGGAGGCCCCGATTAGGGTTTTTAACTAGTGAAAAGTCAACTGTGGTTTGACTTTGATGTTGGAAGATGTTGTAATGGTGGGATTGAGGTCCATGAAGTTCATATAGCTTATTAAAGACTATTCAAGAAGTATCAAAGTCTCAGGATATCCAGAATGTCAACAGGCGACTCAATCGGCACCAATCGATCGTACGGTTGACCAAAAAGTCAACTCCTCAAATTTTGAGAATTGGAATCCAAGTTGTGAATCAAAGTTGTTCCTTATGTCATAATGGACTTGCATATCAATTTTCATGATCATTGGATCAAGGATGAGAGAGTAATCGAGAAATCGAGAAATTAGGGTTTTGAAAAGGGCTAAACCATAACTCCTTAACCACACATCCAATTGAGTTGGTTCAAATCTCATTTGGAAGCTCTTGACAATTCCTACAAAAGTCCCATACTAGTCCACAACCAGAAAATGCATACTTTTTGAGATAGAAGCAAAAAGATTCCTAGAAGGGAAAATAACTTAGAAAATTTCTAAGTTATTTTCACTTTAAAAGCTTGTGTGCAGCCAACTTTGAGGGGGTTTTTCACCTAGTTCCAATTGGAGTTTCATTACTTGACTAAAATGAATGTTTTAGAGCTATGTGAGGGCTTTCTAAATTGTACTAGAACATATCAAAAGAAGTTATGAGCAAAAAGTTACATAGGTGCAAAGTTGGAGGTTTCACATGTTAAGTCCCACATTGGCTGAATTTTCAAGATTGATTTCTTTCACCAAATTTGCCAAATTTTCTTGATCAAACTTATTGTATCTGATGTATGAGATGTATGTAACATGATACAAGAAAGAATTATGCAGAATACCACAAAATCAAAGCTTGAAGTTTATTGCCTTGCAAGTGGAGCAAGTTGGCAAGTTGAACTTTCCAAGCATGAGGTGGAAAGTAAAAGGCTATACCAGCCCCTTCCCTATGATCCTAGCCTGCTACAAACATCAGAAAACCATCAAAGAACTTTGAAAATATGGTCTTGTAGAAGAGCAAGTGGAAAACCCTCCAAGGGAGGTTTGTTTCAAAAAATCTTAAAGCTTGCTTCATGGTGAAGAAATCTCCCTAGCAAGCACCTCAATCACTTTCTCTATAAAAGGAGAGCTCTTTCACTTCATTCCATACACAATTAATCTGATAAAAACCATAGAGAAGTTCTGTAATTACATTTTCCACATCTTGCACCAAATCTCCAAAATCACAAGATTCATGAAAACACCAAAAATGGTCATGAAGTGAAATTTGATCAAAATAATTTCTACCCTTTCAAACACCCCAACAACCCTCCATACACCCTCTAAATATCATATGGGAGGTGTCTAGTCCTTTGAACCACTAAGAAAACTCAAAAATCAAAAAGTCAACATCATACTTGGCTTACTTTGACCAAAAGCTACAAAAAACACCAAACTGAGTTCCAAGCCTTTCCTTGAGGTTGTGACCACTTAGACACCTCACATATAACTTATCTCAACTGTCCAAGCACTTATCAACCATTAGAAACTCATATCTTGTCATTTGACACCATAAGTGCATTGTTGCTTAAAGTTGAAGAAAAACTCAAAAGCAAGAAAGTGAAATAAAAGATCTCTGGTATTTTTTCTGTTCTAGCTTGCTTGGAAGGTCCTTCAACAGGTATGTAATCAATTCTTATTAACCCTTGCATCATTCTTTATCTATTTGCTTTGTTGGACATTATGGTGTGTTTTGAACTTATGAGCAAATTGGTGAATCTTCATGATATTTGGTATATGATAAGTGTGTAATTCATGGCAAGCAAAACTGGTTCATGATTAAAATCTGATTATCATGTGTGGAATTAGTCAGCATAACTGTCAAGACAGTTTTTGATTTTTCATTTTTTGCTGCTATGAAAGAACATGAGTTTGTGTGAATGTGATGCTTGTTTGTTTTGATCCCTCATTGCTGGAAGTTTTTGAATCTGTTGGAATGCTTATCAAATGCTTGATGTGTATGCTAGGTTTTGATCCATTATGTCTTGTTCACACTTTGTTCATGTTGCAAAAACCAACATCTTGCTTAATGTATCCATGCTGCCCTGAACTAATGTTTTGCCCTGCTGCTACTGACTTGTACAGAACATTGCCCATGCTTGCAATTCATGAAAATTGTGTTTGTTTTCCAAGGATATGCTTAGGATAGTAATGCATGATAGGTTCTTGTCACCTGTTGATTTAAGATGCACACATTTGCTTGAAAAATGCCTTGAATATTATTTGCAAATCCTGTTGAAAATGTTCATAGCAGTAGCATATCAATTTTGACATAATGCATCACAAGCTTGATTTGCAACCTTCAAACATGATCATATGTGTATTTGAAGCATGCCTATGTATTCTGGTTTGATGTTTAGTGCATAACATTCATTTCACTTGTGTTCATATCATTCATCAAACTCATCAAGTCACTCACACCATCAATTTTACACAAACTGGTTTTTACACCAAGGTCTCACTTTGGACATCTCACGAACCTCTTTTTAAACATGTTGACAAGATTATCTTGACCTCAAAACTGTTTTTCAAAAGTTTCATGTCCTCAAGCTACCTTTACTTGCTCATCAAGCCACAAGTTGATATTTTTGATACAAACTCATCTTTTACTCTAACCACAGTGCACACACCTCACATTAGTTCATTATAACATGCTTGAACTCTCATTTCATCAAAAAATCAATCAACCATAGAAGTTCACTTTCAAAGTACAAAGTTGGCATCACACATCCACACACTTGTCACTTTTTACACCAGTTTCTTTTTTCACTAAAAAACACTCCACATACACCTCATATTATTCAAATATAACATGTTAGAACACTTGTTTGAGTTGGAAATACACTGCACCACAAATTCACTCACAAAATGCCTTTTGCTTTCACATGCTTGCATATCCTATACCAGATCTTGGACCAATGATTATCTTTGAAATCTTTGTGATATAACAGCTTAATATGATCATATGTGACATGTTTAAATGAACCAAACCACTGAAAATGACCTGAGCACCAACTTGTATCATCTCATGTACATAATACACATAAGATGCACTTTGAATGCCACACTTCTACATGCTCGTTCCAGTTAGGATTTTGTCACACACACACACTTAATGTCATGTACTAAAGGTGTTTAGAAGGTTGGTATGTTCAATGGTCACTTTGAAATTGAAATCCATACTGTCATGCATTTTTGTCTTTGTGATCATTTGCAAATTGAGTATGATTTTCCATAATCAGTACATCCTGGCCCTGAAAGTGTTTTCATTTGTTTAAATATCATGTAATTGATGTGTATGTGAGTTTAGTTGGAATTTAGAGTGATTGTATCAAGCTGCTCAAACCAAATTGCATTTCAAAGCACAAACCAAGAACCCTATCGGGTTTTTCACTAGGAAGGTGATCTCCAAAAATCAATACCACCATCTTAATCCTCATGATTTTCTACCCCAAAAGCATATAAGGTTTGTGAGAAAAGTCCAAAAATTGAGGAAGTTATGAGCTTTTTGCAAATCCATGAGAACCATTGTTTTTGCCTAGCCATGAATGTAAATATACACTATATATTTATCAAATCACATTGGTTAATGGATGTATGGCCGCCCTAGCGGTTGAGACTTGTGCGCGTATTAGACATGGCATGGGTTCGATCCCTTGTGATAACCCTTGTTGCCACTTTTTCTCATTTTTCACATGAAACTTCAAAAAATCATAACTCTCTCATTTTTTATCATTTTTCACCCATTATTTTTTCGTTGTGTTTGTTTTAATGTGTACTTTCATGTCATAATTTTATTTTCTATGTTTGATTAATTTTTTACCATGTTTGACTATGTGCAACTTGTCATATTGACAGTACTAACCCTAGCTGTTGCAGATGAAAGTTAAAAGGGTCCCACTTCTTTTTATTTGTGAAATTTGATTGTTATCACACCTATACATGTTTTTAAACATGCTAGGATTTTTACTTTGAATTATTATCATGTCTATCTCATCTGTTTGTTAACTATACTCCAGGTGCGAACTGTCGCTACAGTTCTCGTATTAAAACATCTGCTTTGATTGTCATCATTGCTTTTCATCCTTAATCTTTTTCATTGGTTGTCACCATGAATGCTCTTGTATAATATTTTTGTATTTTATTTTATCCCCAAGAGATGAAGCTTGTTAGCTTTCGTCTAGTTGTCGATCATCCTGTCCCCAGAGGAAGGTCTGTCCACTTGACTGTTAATGTCTTGGACCAGGTTCTTATTTCCTCCTTGACTTTGTTAAGTCACCCCAACCCTAGATTAGAAGCCTTTAGACTTTTCTTGATGTCTAAGAAACCCACCCATACTAGGAGCGATCTGCAACTAGAACCCTAGGAAAGAGTTCGTCAACTCTGTGTAAGAATCATCGTCATGATTTCTTACTTCCCCCTGTTACAACCTAGATTAGGGAGTTTTGTCAAACTCCACACAAACATTGTCATGTTTGTTTCCCTTTGAACCTTGATCATCATCAAGTGTTCTTTTCCCTTGTGAGGTGAACTACGATTGCTCTGATTCTATCCTAGTCAGGATACGTAGGCAGAAGGTGCGATGCCTTTGCGAGCAAACTTAGAGAATCACTTAGGATTTTATTTATTTTATCTCAATTCCCAATCCTTAAACCATAATGCACAATTCACAAACTTAGCAATTAATTAAACAAAAGGTTCCTGTAGAGTACTACAGATATTTAGGATGCTAATACCTTCCCTAGATATAACCAACCCTCGAATCCCCGAATCTCTTAAGCGTTGTCGTTACATCGCGAAAAAGGTTTTTCTTTCTTTAGACCTATCCTTTGGATAAATTAAAGTCCGGTTGTAAAAAGAAATATGGTTCAAGTTAATTAATAGCTTGATATCAAATTTTCACCGCAACAATATTGTAAAGTGAACAAAAAATGACAATGGAATGAAACACTACTACAAAATAGATCTTTTGTCACACTAAACTACAACGGTCACTTTGTTAACCGTGGTAATACCGTATTTGTGAACGCACTATTTTTTATTTTTATTTATGAAAATACATTGTACTACGATCAAACTAATAAATCGTGATTATACACTTAAGGAGTGACATGGTTTGAATCCCAGCTCCAACAATTGTCTACTTTTTAGTTACAATTAATGTTGTCCTTATAATTATCATATATAATTTAAAATTGAAATACATATCACCATGGTTGCTATTGTGAACCGTTGTGAACTTCAATACATTTCATCACGGTTTTTTAAAACAATCGTACAGAAATTGTTTACTTATTCATAATATAAGCGAATTAGCCCTTACTTCTTGACAGTATCATCGTATTTATCACAGCAAAACCCTAGCACAAATTTTCTCTCTTCTTCGTCATTAATTTTCGCTTCATACATAAAGGTATTCTTCTTCTTCCTTGCTCGAAAGTTTATATTTTTTGTTGTATGTTATTGTTGTAGTTTTATGTTGTTGTTGTATGTTTTGATTTCACATCCTTCTCTCATCGTGAATAGTGGGAGACACAAAGTTATCCATCAGATTCAGGTCACACAAAAAGTTATTAATATGGTGAAGTTATGGTTGAACAAAGCCAATGAAACTGGATCTGTTAGGAAACACATTACTCTTATTGAACCTTCTGATGGAACGAGCTATAAGAAGATTCATTTTAAGATTCTTAACTCTGAAAAGATAAAGAAGGTAGAAGCTATTATGAATGACCTTGTGAATCTGGATGTAACGAATTTCGAATAACACAAATACCTTGAGAACTATGAAGACCTTGAGAACTGCACGAATTCAACTAGGCATGAAGATTGAAAACCTTGTTATATTTTACATGATTTATTGTTAATTGTTGTTGTTGACAATTTTTTTGATTTTTTGTGGGTAGTTGTTGTTAGTTGTTGTTAACATGCTACTTTTACCGTGGCATAATTTACTTCCTTTTTGGGTTAACAACGTACTATTGGTTGTTGGTGTTTTTATGTGACAATGTTAACATTAATTATGTTGTGGTTTTGGTTGCTTGTTATGTTACAATGTACTTCTTATTTGTTAACATGCCGCTTTTTTTGTGGCATGATTTACTTCTTAATATGGTTAACAATGTACCGCTGGTTGTTGTTGTTGTTGTTTATTGTGCTATAATATTAATGCTAATTTATATTTTCAAAACAGGTTAACTCATATTATGATTGTGGTTCATAAATGTTTTGCTTTGCTATGGAGAAATAATACAAGAAGTATAAATCAATTTTGGAAGGTTCATCTACCTTGTACTTTTTCTTCATGGCAACACAAAGTAGATTAACTTCAGATCATTCCACGAATATTTTAAATAAAAGGTATGTTGTTGTCGTTTTGTTGATGTATATGTTGTTGTTGAGCTTATTATAATGTATGTAGATTGTTGATTTCACTCCCTTCATTGAACATACATTCATTTAAAGTGATTTAGAAAATAATAATTTGAAAATTAAGTTATATTTGAAATGCAACTTAGATCAAACATGATTTTTGAATTGCATTCATCTTGTCATTTATATCGCTCTTTAACACATAGTACTTGGTTTATTGCCCCAAATTATTCAAAGCAATGGTTCATTCTCTATTAATATATATTGCAAAACATCAAATATGTTGAGAAATTAAATCATCTTCATCACTGTCATCATAATAATCTTCATCATTGATTAAATAATGATGATGATTTAGATTTAGTCAATGAAGGTGAGAAAAATACACAAGAAGGGGGGTTGAATTGTGTTTTCCATTTCTTAACTTTGCCTCTGATCAGAGTTCAGAATATAAACTGATGTTCGGATCCTGATTAATACATTGCAGCGGAATGTTAACAGAAGTAAATAAAAGATAAGAAACACACATAAATATCTTGGTTCCTCCCAAATTAAGAGTAGTTCAGTCCCCTTATAACACAAGAGATTTTTCACTATAATAAAAACATGATTACAATCGATTATACACTTAAGCATAATACTGTTCTTGCTCAGACCCTCAGCCCGAGACTTCCTGGTTAAACCCCTCAGGTCCAAGAGTTCCTGCTCAGATTCCACAAATCCAAGACTTCCTGCTTAAGCTCCTTAGGCTTAAGACTTCCTTGCTTAGACCCTCAAGTCTAAGACTTCTACTTAGGTTCCACGAACCTAAGACTTCCTGCTTAAGCCCCTCAAACTCAAGACTTCTTGCTTAGACCACAGTCCAAGACTTCCTTGCTCAGGTTCCACGAACCCAAGACTTCTGCTCATACCCTCAAGTACAAGACTTCTACTCAGACTCACAGTCCAATACTTCCTTGCTTAATCAACAACTAGTCAAGACTTTCAATTCTCTAGCACATAGTATGAGACTTACTTGACTCAAGCTTCTCAGCAAGAGACTTTGACACTCAAGCACATAACAAGAGACTTTAGTAGAATAGAGAACAAGGTGTACTTGATAAAAATCAGAGGTACATGGTAATCACCATAACAAAGACCTTAATCACTTAAGATTTATAAGATATTCAATGTTTAAGAAATCTTAAGGCTTTTTACAATTTATAACATCTAACAAAATTTCTGCATACTCGATTGTATTGCTTATTGTTGATCTTGTTATTCCTCCATCCAGATAGAAGTGTAAAACACTCTGATTCTTCTTGGATTTCCTTCTCTATTTGCTCCTTGGTTCTTGTTCCTTGTTAAAGATTCATATTGAATCTTCAACTACTTATATAGCAGTTGTAGAAGACTAGCCCTTAGATGAGATAACTTGTATAAGTGTTTTTGTTTCTTCATAGTACAAGAGACATTGAAGATAGATACACCAAAAGACCATTGTATAACATGTTTAACCATTGTGTCTTCTATGTAATCTTGCACTATATATCCGTTGAGATTAGATATCCATAAAGCATGTTAACTCTTCTTGAGCCTTGTGAACATAGACTCTAGCTGGCAAACTGATTTGACAATACAACAAACTTTAGCTTTATTACTAACTCTGAATGCTTACCAGAAGCTGATACATTTACTAAATGTGAAGATAATATGTTTCTCTTTTGATGTTGAGGCCTTCAGAGTCTACGCCATACATCACTTAGAGAGTGTTCTTCAGATTCTGAACCACTAGAGGCTAGTAACTTAGCTTCTCTCAAATGCGTCCTTAAAGAACAATGTTGGGAAATTATAATTTTCCTGGAAACATCAGGGTATGAGGTTCATAAGCTCCCTCTGAGTCTAGTAGTCCAAGGTTTAGTTATGTAAAGTCCCCCTAAGTACTATATTCAAGAAAAAATATTTTAACTTTCTTAGCAACATCAGAGTCTGAGGTTTGTAAGCTTCCTCTGAGTCTAATAGTCCAAGGTTAGGTTTGTAAGCTCCCCCTTAGTTTTATATTCAAGAAAACTAAAATATATCACCCATGCAAAATAACCAAAATAACAAAAATTTAAAAATACATTAAATTATAAATGAACAACATTAAATCTGAAGGGTTCAGATTCTTTATTGAATACTACTATATCTTTTTCCCCATTTTGTTACATGAAAAAGAATAAAAAGAAAAAGAAAATAATTGCAGTCATAAATGTATAGCAGAGCATCATTACGTACCTAGTTCCCAAGGAAGAGAAAACAATTAAGTAATAAAGATCATTAAAGAGTTGTACAATGCATCTTTATTATTTTATTGGTCGTAATAGTTCTAAGAATCAAGAAAAGGATTTTATTCTGACGTTTGGGTCATCCAGACTCCACTATAAATGCAACCAAAGTATAGGTCATTTTCATCAATATCCTACAACACAATATGGAGACAACATCTGAGAGCACCAACATCTCCGTTATAACAAAATTTTTAAAGAGTATTACTGGTTTGGAGACTCAAGGTCTTTAGAAGCCAACAAATTTTGAAGGTTCATCCTCAATTGCTCAGAGACCCACTGAAGAAGGTCTATCAGCTACTGATTTGAAACCAAGAAAAAAATCAATGAAGAAGAAAAAGAAGAAGAAGATCAGAGATGAGATATTTTATCAGTTGATTGTCTCAAAGATAGAGGATGAGGATGTGGATGACGATGAGCCTGACATCAATTGGGGAAAATGGATATGTCGCAAGGCAATGAAGGAATTATATTAGTTATAATCTCAGTACTTTCCAGTCCCTTTTTTGTAATCCTTTAAGTTGATTAATGAAAAATTATTATGACCGTTTCTTATTTTGCATTTGCAATCTTTTATTTTTCTATAAGATTTTTTAATAAATGCATAACTGAAGTAAGAAGATGAACATAATGAATAATTAACTTGTTAACATAACATTTATAGTTGTTAAAAGAATCTTAATAGGACTTAACACTAGACATCATTTTCCAAGAGTCAGACGTTAAAAGATTGATTTGACTAATCAAGATTAAAACAATAAATACTCAAGGTAATCAGATGAATAAACTCAATAAAACCCTTAGCAGACTAACTTTCTTAATAACATAATCTTTTGAACACAAAAATGTATAAGCAAAAACAAATTTGGGGTTCAAAGAGAGATTTTAGAAAGACAACAATGCTAAATGCAACATCTTAAGCAAACACAAAGAATGCAGCAACTGAAGGATCTACAAGCAAGCAGATAACTTTAGAGGCACATACTTCTACAACAACCTTTGTTGAGTTTGCAAGGGAAGATTGAGAAGATTATTTAAACAGTCTAAATATGTTAGATGAGCCTAGAGGATACTTTAGGATAGATCCAAATGTCTAGAAAGTTTATTTTAAAAAATATGTAATAGCTTCCAATATTTTAATGAGAATGTTACAAGGTTTTTTGAGTTTTAATCTTATTATTCTCTTGAACAATTGTAATACCCCAAATTCTACCCTCAGATTTAATTGATTTATGTCGCATGACATCTCACTTTTGCATCAGCTAACTATTAACAGGTTACGTAGTCTGTTTGTTTTGCAGGAATCGCGTCTGGTACACTTTAGCGGTCGAAGGGCGAAATTGTCATTTGTGTTTTGTTTGCTGACAGTTCATGAAACTGAATCATCTCCGGGGATTTATTGAGTGATTAGAGCCTCCATTTCCGAGTTCCTTATCCTCTTTGAGGCTAAACAGAAATTCACGGTAATTTTGAGATCAAGATTTTTGAGATACGATAATTAATTCAACGGGCCGAGACTTTGTCGTCAGTGGGTTTCCGAGACATTTATCTTGTCATATGGGTTTGATTAGGTTGAGATATCAATTTGGTTCGGCTCAAGTCAATGCAAGAATCCATTCAGCGGAATTTGGTTTTAACAGGCGTTTATTTTCTGTTCTTCTGCTATCTTCCAGTCAATTCTTAAAGTCAAAGCAGTGGAAATTTCGATTCATGTTCGGGTTTATGATTTCTGTTTAATTGTGATTTTGGGCCGAATAAGTTCAGGACATTGGATTTAGTTATCAGGGGCGCAAATTGAATTTTTGAGGCGGAGTATATTTCTGTCTTCACTATTAATCGGATTTCTCTGTTTCTTTTCTGTTCTACGTCGTTCATGGTCATCATCGATTCTATCATCAGGCGCGATTTAATCTGGGAAATGTTGGATTGGATTTGAAGATTTTATCATGTTTTAAAGGGAGCAACACGTTTCAGGATGACAGAGTTGATTCGAATAATTTTATGGGATTTATTCGTATGATTTTATTTGGTGAAGTTAATCCATTTGCGGAAAGTTAATTGATTAAATTTTAATCAGGTGAATTTATTCGGAGGCACTTGAGCAGGTGGAGTTAATCGGTATTTTTGAGCCACTCGGTTTATGACGAAGAATAATCAAACAAGTCATTTTAATTGGATGAAAATAATGTGAATTTATTATTCATATTTATTTTTATTACAATTACAAAGGAAAATTAAAAGTACATGTTTTTATCCTAAAATTCTAAGTTCCTAAAAGTGGTCCTCATGCTTGATTCTTCCGACCGACTCTTCAAGACTCGACTTTCTCATCGTACCTGCAAAACCGACACAAAACAGAGCTAACAAAGGGTTAGCGTTAGAAAATTATGTTGATGGGTCGACACCCTCAGAGTAATTTCATCACCGGGTGTCGGGAGGGCAACGACCAATGCCGAAGCCAACTCCCAAATCGATTCCCGACCTCGGTACCGATAGGCAATACCTGTTCTTTTTTTGGGACAGTCGAGAAGAAGAGAAAAAGAAATTTTATGCCGAAAAGTGATTTTTGCCGAAAAATGGATTTTAAATCCAAACAGATCACCAACATCCAAACCCAATCCAGAATTGAAAAATCCATTCTATCAAGTAAACATTGGATATTCAAATCTAGAATCAGAATCCATGGATATCCAGTAAATCACACCACATCTGGACTTAAATTCGAAAAAGCAATTATCCAACAAAAATCCAAATCTGCAGCCAAATATGGATAACAAACTGAATTCGAAAATGGATTCATCTGAGGAAATCCAGAACAACCCAAATTCAAATCTATATCAGAAATAATCAACCAACAGATCCGTATCCAATCTACAAAATATCAGACAAAATCAGAATCAAATCCATATCAGATACAAACTACAATCATCAAATAAAACGCAGTATCCAAGCCCACAGAAAAAGAAGAAGCAGTATAAAACGAAGTTGAAACCCTAATAGCAAGGGGGCGGATGACAAAATCACAAAACGAAAACCATAAACGGCATCGCATCACCAATACTACCGTCATTTGAAATCACAAACCCCGGCCTCAACTAGAGAACATCACCGGCCGAAGATCCATACTCACCAACGAACTGCCGGAATCGCGAAAGCCGCCGAAATTCAGAGATTCTCGGTTGAGAATCTTCAACGAATCCGGAAATCTTGAGCCTCAGTTTCAAACATCATTGCCCATAAATCATCATCATCGTTCAACACCGTCTGAACCCAAACGTCATCAAAATCGCTCGCAAAAATCGCCCAGACTCAGAAGAAATTGAAGGGAGCTGGTTCCTTCTCTGATTCTTCATCACCGTCTCCATCAAATAAAACCGTCGCCATCCGTAAGTCACCATGTGGATGTTTGTGGTTTATGTTCATGTTGTATTTTTTAGGAAAAATAAAAGAAGTGATAAGTATTCAGAAAAACGCATGGCAAAAAAAGAAGAGAAAATCATGCTCAAGGAAGAACACACGACCATGAGAGAGAGGATGAGAGTTAGAGAGAAGAGGAAGAACTCAGCAAAATGAAACTCCCATCTGGGAGCCGCCGCCGATGTCATTGAGTTTAGGGTTTACCCTAAAACTCATTCCCCTTTCCTTTTTATGTGTCAGACCGGGTTGGGTCCGGGAGTGGTGACCTGGCCCAACCCCTTTTGGTTTTTTTTGTTTTTATTTATTTTCTTTTTCTGTTTATATTATTTTTTAATTAATTTAATATAAAAAAATATGTAAATAGATAATTTGTTTTTAACATTTTTTCTGTAACACATAAAAAAATAAATAACTTTTTTTTCTCTATTATTTAGTTTGAAATATTCTTTTTTTAAATTTAACTTAACTTTTTTTCAAAAATAGTCATAATAAGAGTTAATTGTTTTATTATTATTAAAATCCTGTTTTCATTTAAAAAAGAACTAACCTTTTTCCTTTAAAAATATTTTTCTAAACAAATTTATTTTTTCTAATTAAAAGATATTCTTTTTGTAAAAAAATCACAAAAACTTTTATTAAAAATTTGCTAACGTCTTTTAAATTTTAATTCCTAACACTTTTGCGTTCTAAGGTTCTTGACGTCGACCTGTTTATATTTTCCGTCTACTTTTATGTTGACCTTGTTCGCTAACAGTTTTTTTTTGCATTTTCCCTTTTTCAGGATTTTGTAATTTATTCAATAACATTGTTTGTATTTATTTTCATCTATGGTTGTATTTATTTTTCAAACATCATTTGTAATTCATTTATTTATTTCGCATTACTCAATTTACCGTATTCACACCTTCCGAAGGATTAGGTCTAGCAATTTGACCGCCGAGTCAATAACCCTAACCTTTGACGTTTTCAAACCCTGATACTT
Source organism: Lathyrus sativus (assembly GCA_963859935.3). Taxonomy (NCBI): domain Eukaryota; kingdom Viridiplantae; phylum Streptophyta; class Magnoliopsida; order Fabales; family Fabaceae; genus Lathyrus; species Lathyrus sativus. The sequence continues at coordinate 311,315,686 of OZ012739.1, forward strand.
TTAGGCGTCCCGCCGCGGACAATTTTACCCTTTACCCTAGCGTTAGGTCAAAGAGTCGCTGTACTCTGTTTTAGGGTTTCCTGTCGTGGAATCCCTAATTTAACCCTGATTTAATTAACAATTTCAACGTAGAGATTGGAGTCTCCGCACTCCACGTAAGCATGTCCTTAAGATACGTTTACTTCCCTTTGAAACCTTGACCACAGTCAAGACGTTTCTAACCTCCCTTCCCAGGGGAACTACAATTACTCTGATTCCATTCCTGTCAGGATATGTAGGCACAAGATGCGACGTCTTGCCGAGTAAACTTAGGACTAACCCTTAGGTCTTTCTTTTAATTTCTAACTCTTTGTATATACTTTAAAATATAATAAAGCAAATAGTAAAAATAAACAAAAGGTTCCTGTAGAGTACTACAAAAGTTTAGGATGCTAATACCTTCCCTAAGCTTAACCAACCCCTTACCTAGTTCTCTCCCCGCATTGTGTTTACAATGCAAAAATATGTTTTTCCTCTTTTGACCTTTTCCTTCGGATGAATCAAAGAGTGGTTGTGAACTAAAGATGCGATTAAAATTAATTAATAATTTGATATCCTATTTCCACCGCAACAACAACATAGTAAAAGTATATATATAACAGTTAAGACACACAAGAATATGAACAAGAACAAGAACAATTTTTAATAACAAGACTACTTAATACAAGATGTTTAACAATTACAAGGCATATATTTGTAGAAATTTAACATCAGAATCTCTCACAGATAGCTTCAAGCTTTTCTCTCAAGATTTTAGAAGAATCATCCTATAAACTTATGATAACTCCTTGTTGGATCAAAAGTTCTGAAATAACTCGTCCATAAGAAATGAAGAATGTATTTCCCTTGTGAAAAGATGAAAGAGTCTCCTTCAGATAGTCAAACATAACATGAGGAAGATCAATCTACAAGTATGAATTGAGAATAAGTAGCAAATATTTTTCAATAAGGTCCACAAGGTCTAGATCTTTGTCTTTAGGTAGCAAGTTTGAGTTCATAATCTGATTCCAAATAATTGCATCAGGACGAAGATTTGCGACCTAAGAGATGTTTGATGGATCCATAAAAGTATGTAAAGTAGGAAGATAGTATTCCCAAACAAGAGTACCTGGAATTTATCCAATCTCCTCAAAGTTGATTACATTAGCAATCATCTTAGAGGTTACTGTTATAGAAACACCAAAAACCTTGGAAAGAATAACACATTCAGAATTTAGCTTAATAATGGAAGCATTAATCCAAAACTCTTTGACAAGATTTGGATAAGTGAAACCACAAAGCATATCAAAGTATCCATTCCAACCTTGTTTAGACACAGTCTTCAAAAAGTTAAAACCAAGCTTAAGTAGCTCATCAAAATCCACAAACTTTTCATTGATGACAACTAGTTGATTCAAAGGATAATTGACTAGAGAATCCATATCAAGTTTGGTTTGAACAACACAGAAGAAAATAATAAAACTAAAGGAACTGAACAAGACTCTAAAGGAATAAGAATATTTTTAGAAGAACAGAAAAAAGACACGAAATGATGTTTCACAAATACAGAGGATATAGATAATAGAAATAAAAGAAAACATTATTACCCTAAGGTTCTTACCCAACAGATTTCTTGAATCCACCAAATGATTATCAACTTTATGGAGTTTTAAGTAAACATAGTTGTTTTTAAAATATTTTTTACTTAAAATGCTTTATCAGAAGTAAAGATTCCTTTTTTGAATCTCAGAGACTAACAACTTTCAGCAGCTATCTTTCAACAGAGTCTAGTAGGATTGGACTTCGAGTGAGACATCTTCTATTCATAATCAGCCCTTGATATTCTATTCAGAATCAAGCTTTTTCTCGGAGAGATTCGTCTAGGGATGCCTCTGTCTTCGGATGTCGCCGAGAGGCGGTGAAATGCCTGAAAAACTGTCTCTTCAGCTCTTTCAGGAGGTGATGGATTCGGGTTCAAGGCTCTTGTACCATGCCAACGTGCCATTCCTCAGGGTCTTCGAGAAGAGCTCGCATTTTATGGCTCCCTAGACGTTGCGGTAGTCGAGCATTATGTTGATACTCTCGATGTGGTCGTCTGGGTCGGTTGTGCCATTGTAGGTTGCAAGAGTTGGTGGTTTCTCCATCCCGACGGGGAGGGGAGTCTCCACGATGGCCCTAGACAACACACTGTAGGGGTCGTTCTCGTCGCTTTTGATGGATGATTGCAATGAGGAATGGTCGTACTGAGGGCTCCTACTGCGACGGGGATGACTCCTCGGTCGATGCTTCGTTTTCCCCATATTCCCGTCGGCTTTGCTCCTCTTGGGGACCAATGAGCATCGCTCATTCTAGGGAGGACTGCAGTCGCGCTTCTGGGTTGCGACGGGCTGAAGCCTCTCTAGTTGTGGGCGACGTCCATGTTGTCGCAATGAGGGGCTTCAAGATTCATCCCATTGATGTCTCCGCGGGGGAGAGAAGGGTCATGTTTCTCCCCGTCTCGGGGATGGGCTACGAGAAATGGGGTGCCTATGTCTCCGCGGGGGAAAACGTGATTTCCGCTCCTTTTTCAGCATCCTGATCCGTCCGTTCTGTTAGAATATTATTAGGTTCGTCTAGTTGATCGCCGCGAACAAGGCCACCATGGTCGGGTCGGTGTTGGGCGGCATGGGAATTGGCTAGAAAACAGCAGGATTGTTGAATCGTTGGGCGGCGTTGTCGCCCGCATCGTCGGAGGAAGGAGAGGCGGTGTGCCAGCCCCTGGGGTCGCCCTCATCGACTGGGACAACCATGTCGGGATCATGGTCGTCGCTGTTGGTGAAGGTGGTGAAAGCGGTTTCGTGGAGGTTATCGCCAATGCGTGGGCTGGCCATGATCGATGTAAGTTGAGTTGTGCTTTGGTTCTTTAGCTTTTGAGGAATAAAGAACGGGGAAGCAAGAGATTTCCCACATACGACGCCACTGATCTTACTGGACCAGAAAGAGATTAGCAGCCAGCAACGCATCGTGATCTCCTAGTTCGTCAGTGGTGGAGAAGAGGATGAGTGTACATGTAAGACACTCTGATGTCAAAGTAAGAAATAGAGCAAAGAGAGCAAGTATATAAAGTGTAGAAAATAGAATATCTGACCCTCTAGTGAAAGAGAGTATTAAAAATGTGCCTCCAGCGCTAGACCAACGATTATTTGCACTGGGTTGGATCATTAGGCCCAATACGAATAACTGCCAAGATATATGTGGCGTAGGGAAGACCATCACATGGTCTTCATCCTGGTTCAACTGCCCCGTAAACTTCGGGAGGTGTAGGATCTGTTCTCTCGGACGCGGATAGTTGGCTGATGACGTGTTCCCACGTGGGGAGCACGTAGAAACCGTGGAGGAGACGCGTGAAACCTTCTTGTGTGAGGTGATGATTTAGGCCTTTATTGGGTCATCCTCGACGAGGAGTTGGGTTGGACCAGCCTCTGGCCCAATTCAAAACATAAATTATTAAAAAAAAATTTACATGTGTAAATTTTATTTATTTAATTTTTATTTTAATGGCTTATGAGAATTTTAATTACTTAAATTATGTTTTCTCCTAATATTGAAATAATATAAAACAGGGGAAATTAAATTATTAATCAGAATATTGAATAATAATGGAAACGAGTTTTCTATTGATTCAAATATTTAGGTAAATAATACCAAAATAAAAATAATGTTTATATACGAGAAAATATGCTATTAACTTAAATATTTTTATATATAGTAAAAATTATAGAAACTTATTTAATATTTGTTTTAAGAATAGTAATTTTGTTGGTTAAATAATTTTATCTTCCAATCATTTTATTTCTATTATATTTTAAAAATAAATACGTGAAATTATATAAAACTGAAAAAAATGAAATTATTGATGAAAATATTAAATAATAACGGAAAAAACTTTATTATTATTTCAAATATTTTTGAAAATAATATGTAAATATAATATTTATATATAAAAAAATTAATTATTGATTCTAATATTTTTATAAAAAAAATTATAGACACTTGATTTATTATCTAATTTTAAAATAATAAATTTTTTAGCTAAACAAATTTGTATTTATATCATTTCATTTTTATTATACCCATTACGCTATTTCACTAGTTTGATCCCTAAAACTTAAATAGAGCCAACCAATCCTTCACTTGAGTCGTTGCGAGACTTTGTTTTCCTTTTTCTGCCGAAGTTTTGATTTTTCAGAGGTATCATTTTACATTCTCTCCCTTTTCTTCAAATTCACTAACTTTTACCGAAAGGGTATTATTCATGTTTGGTATTTTCTATACATACATCAATGCATAACAGTGATTCTTCTTCTTTTCTTTTGGATTGGGTTTAATTTTGTTATTTTAGAATATTATCAAAAAAAATTTTAAAATGTTTTGCTCATTATTGAATTAGGTTTGAATTTTCTGAATTAATCAATCAAAGTATTTGAAGAAAAGAATGGAAGGGGGTGAAAGTAGTAAAACTGAGAACCCTAATTGGGAAATTGAATTAAGCAAGTATGAGAATGTTATAGCTTCAGGAACCAATTCTATGAAAATTAAAGCTATGATTATGCTGCTCAATTACTCCAAACAAGCCCCTGAACATGTATTATCCAGCACCATACCATTTCTCATTGATATTCTTGATCATGACACTGAAAATGATTCTCATCCTAGTTTACTTCAAGAATCTGCTGCTTATTGCTTGAAGTGCATTGCTTGCAGAGGTGATGGTAGTATGGCAGTTGAAATGAGTAGACGCGGTGTTACACATTCTTTGATAAGATTGTTGCCTCGTGCCGAGGGAAAGATGCAGAAAGTTTTGATAAAATGTTTGTTGCTTGTTGTTAGTTTTTGTAATACAAGTAGGACAGTTGTTGCAGCTAATGGCGGATTGGAAATTGTAATCGGTTTGTTGAATACTTGTAGCAGTGACGTTAGATTGTATTTGTTAGCGATTTTGAGTGTGTTGGCGCTTCGGAGGGAAGTTAGGAAGGAACTTGTTAGGTTAGGAGATCTTCGTTTTATTGTAGAGGCTGCTGGTGTTGGAAGTATGGTTTCTAGGGAGAGAGCGTGCCAATCGGTTGGATTGATTGGGGTTACGAGACAGGCTAGGCATACACTTGTTGAATTAGGAGTTATACCGGTGCTTGTGGAATTGTTTCGCGTTGGAGATATTGGTTTGAAGCTTGTAGCTGGTAATACTCTCGGTGTGGTATCGGCTCATGTTGATTACATTAGACCAGTTGCTCAAGCTGGGGCTATTCCTCTTTACGCGGAGCTTCTTCAAGGACGTGATGCTTCTGGTAAGGAGATAGCGGAGGATGTGTTTTGTATATTGGGTGTTTCTGAGGCTAATGCTGTTGAAATTGTTGGTCACTTGGTGAGAATTCTTAGAGATGGTGATGATGAAGCTAAAGCAGCAGCTGCTGATGTGATATGGGATTTGTCGGGATACAAGCATGCAATTTCTGTGATTCGGGATTCAGGTGCGATCTCGATCCTTGTTGAACTTTTGGGTCATGGAAGTGACGAAATAAAGTTGAATGTTTCTGGGGCATTTGCTCAACTAAGTTATGATGAAGCTGGTAGAACGGCTCTTGCTGATGCTGGGGCAATTCCAATTCTTATTGACCTACTACTCAACGAGACCGAGGAACTAAGGGATAATGTTGTTGAGGCTCTTTCCAATTTTCATGAAGAACCGTTATACCGTGATAGAGTATCTGAAGTAGTTAATGTTGCTTCGTTCAGAAATTTGCAAAATAGACTAATTAGTATCCGTGCATCGAACGAGCATATGACTAGATCTTTACGTAGAACGAGTGTTGAGCAGCTCATCTGGAACCCGGATCATGTGTAAATTGTCTTACAGGTTTGTTTTGATCTCATTGCTCTTGCGAAATAGTTTTTTTAGTTTACCTTGCATCAGTTTTACCCCTAGCATAGATTTATGTTGTCACGAGAATTGGTTGAAACAGTCTTGGTTTCATAACTATTTTTAAAGAAGTAGTTTTGCATATACAAGTATAAACGAGTGAGTATATAGCTATTAACTTGTGAATTAGAATAACTTAGTTTCTAAAATGTCACCTATTTTTGTCATTATTGATGAGGAAAGTGTTAGCTTCCTATGTAGAGGATTGACCCTTTAGTTCAAGCATCGTTAGCATAAAAAGCCACGACAAATACATGCTGTTTCAAAACTGTTCTCAAACTATATCGAGACTAAAACTTAATTTCAATCGAACCAATTAGTGCCAACTTGAATGCTTAACTGAACTTTCCTAAGACATCGTAGTATTTTATCAAATATTGATTGAAGCACTAGAATCGCTTAACATATAATATGCAGAGACGTAGAAGGGAAACTTAAGATAGCTCTATGAAGCATCTAATACAGAGCAGTAACACTACAAAGAGAACACTTAAGAGCTAGGATCATATAGCTATGAATTAGAAAATAGAATGAATATTTTTCTGACGTTGGTGTTTTGTGTTGTCTCTTGTATTTGTATACTAACTTATACAAGAGTGTTCATAACCGATCAGAAAAAATTAATTTAAACCCAAAATCCGTGTAAGCGCGTATCTTCTAATATTTTGCACCGTCTAAACTGTAGTCACTGCTCTGTTTTCTTTTATTAGTTTAGGGGCCTTGCGAGTTACGTTTTTGGTCTCCTCGTGATTTTCACTCTTCTGTCTGAACCGAAGTTCAGTAAACCTTTTTTTTTGGCATTTCCTGCAAGTATCTGCACCAAGAAAAACAGTTTCATCTTATGTTACATGATTACTAACAATATATTTATCGGATTATAATGTATTCCCTATAACTACAAATTATAATGTATTCCCTATAACTACAAATCAATACCTCTAGAATGAAAGCCTGTTTCTGATCATCGTGATCAGTATTGGACGCATCATTCTCTTCATTTTTCCTTTCAAAATTCACTTCGATGCTTTTTTGGGCTATAGGGATGTAACCAAAAGTTTCACATACAAAACCCGATACTGTCTCATATAGGTGGCCCTGAAATAATAGATGGAAAATGAATATTAAGAGGACTGTAATTCTTAAACAGCTAAACAACTCATGAGAGCCATGCATAGATAGATCCAATATGGAATCACCGTCTCTATCCAAATATTCATAATTTCCTTTTTGAGAAACATTTAGGTTATGTAAATAAAATAATGAACCTCGGGTATTTTGACATTTAAATCTTCTGCCAGCTGATCAATAGATGTGTTTGCATTGACGTCAAATATACCCTCCTCTTGCATTACTATACATCCAGTTTTCTTTTGGATCTCTTCCTGTCAAATCCAAGTCCTCGTAAGTTTGATACACAGTTCTATGATTTAGAAATCGACACACAAGCATCTATACCGGATTATACCTTTGAGTCCTTTTCGTCAAAGATTTCACCAACAATTTCCTCAAATATATCTTCCAGAATCCAGAGTTACAATATGTAAAAGGGTAGTATAGAAAATAGACATTATATTCCATCCTTGTTAGTTTATAAAATTCTTAGAACTTAGACAGAGAACATAGAATAGATTTCAGATGACTTAGAGTTTATCTAAATTCTAATGAAACTTAATTAAGAAATAACCCTCACTTTCAATTAAGCCCGGAAAAAAGGATTTACTTCACCTAATTCATAAACCAACCATTGTCAAATGCAGCCACAGCCAGTAACAAGAAAGATTGACTATTCTATTATTTTTGTATATCCATCTTATTATAGCTCAATCTTTGTTATGATTTCTGTCTTTCAGTATCTCTAAACATCATTTTTTTCTCCAAATAAAGCACTCGCACAGTTCGCGGGTCTATATCTAGTTTTACGTAATTCACATAGATCTAAGCTAGTTGAGCTCCAATGTGATGTTGACTTACTCCTACAATTCCGCCGTACTCATTACAAACAACAACCATGTGAACCTTCTTGAATCGGAAGTCTCTTAAAAGATCCCAAATAGTCATTGAATCTGCAAAATCAATAATAAGCACTTGTCAAATATCATTGTACACTTATTATACATACATAATTATTCCTATCCAAACCAAATGAGCACAATTCGATGTCCACCAATAGTGGGGGATCTAACAACTTCTAAAACTAATAGAAACCATAAAAAACTAAAAGTAGTTATGCTTTTTAAGAATTTAAAATTTTAAAACTTGATCATTGTTGTGAAATGATGCCCAAGAAAACAGAGTATGATCGGTTTTTTGATTAAGAAAATCACAAAGTAAAGGAAAATATAGAAGAGAAGAGAACGAACAGTTAAAGTATTCTTGATTCAATTACACATTAGGGAACAATGTTTACAATTGAATCTCAACCACACCACTTTCTCCTTTGAATAGGATTATTAGGGATTGATGGAGAAGTGGAGACTAATATGCTATTTATAGGAAAACTAAACTCTAATTTACATTCTAATCAATTGGCCCAACAGACTGAAGTTTGGCTCGATCGTTCCAGAAGAAGCTTGGTTAGGAAACAAGCCCTCAGTCAAGCCCTAATTATATTACATCTTTTTTGCATTCTATAATAAATATAGTTACATACACGTTAACTATTTCTCTCTCCTAAGGATAAACTTGTAAAATTATACAAAGTAATCAATAAATTTAATACTTTAACCAATTTTCTTAATTTCCGTGATTTTCTCATCAGTGTCTTATATTTAGAGACGGAGGTAGTAAAAATAAAAATTGATGACCCTTCAGTTCCTGATTTGACCGGTTCGGCCGGCCGGTCCAGTCCAATTTTTGAAACACTAAAAATTGTGACAAAATGCAATAGGCTCATTTGAATGAACAACAGACAATGTGATCTGATTTCCAAATCCATCTATCAGCATCATTCACCTGCAAAATAATGTTATTTAGAATAATACAACAGTCTAAACTTCTCTGCCACCTCTAGCCCAACCCTCCTACCCCCGCCACCCGCACTACTCATCTCTACAATCGTTATAGAGCTCCCCTCTAAACCTGGATCCCTCCAAAAAGAAGTTTTCTCGTCATTACCAACCATTTTACAGACTCTCGTCATTACCAACCATTTTACAGACTCGATTGTTCAACCACCTTCCAACTCTTCTACCTTCTTTCACACTAGCCACATATTTCTACCATAAATAATCTTTCCTACCTTCACTCACAATTTGACGTCTCTTGATCTAATCAGCGACTCGACCCGATAATTTGTTCCATAACAATTCATTTCTCAACCTATCACACATTTGAACTCAGATGCAACAACAGTTACCTTTTACCTCACAAACACAAGTTTCTTCTCACTACCAGCTACAATAAACTTAACTTACAATACAAAGCTTCATCTCACTAACTAGAGAATAAACTTAACTTACAATAATTCAATAATTGATCATTATGCCATTTAAAAAAAAATGTTCACTTTCTTCTGTAACATATAAGCTTCAATAATACTTACAAACATATATTATTCTTAAATTTTATACCCTTCTTTCAAACTTATAACTTCTAGTTTACTTTAATTTCTGTTCAGTTTCAGCTCTCAACTTGCAAAACCAGTATTTGATCTCCTTGTGTATTCTGCAACTAGTTGAGCAAGAGATGAAGATTTGTTCTTAAGCAACTTTTTCAGTGAATCATATTCCTCAATAAGACCTGCAGGACCAGTATAAAGAAAAACCATGCCCACAATTATGAAACAAATAGTAACAATAAAGAAGGGACAAAAACAGGTTCTTACCTTCACTGAGAAACAAAACCATGTCGCTATCAAGGATTGAAGTTATTCTATGAGCAATGGTAATGACTGTGCAATCAGAGAAATGTTGCTTGACTTCTGCTGAATAATATTATCCGTAGCCATATCGACTGATGCAGTAGCTTCATCAAGCACTAATATCTTGCTTACTTACTGAGGCAAACCAACTGTCTTTGACCCATGCTCCAGTTTTCTCCATTCTCAGTAACTGCAGATCTCATGATGGATGATGCTAAGTAATACATTGCATAAAATTTACTTCTAACACTTGCTATAAACTTCCTTTGTCCCATATTAAGTCACATTTAAGTTACATTGATAAAACAAAACGTAACTCATTCTAGATTATTTTTTCTTTGATCAAAACATCACTTAATATGGAATTGAGGGAGTATATATGTGGTTAAAATTTTGAGAAGTCGAACCTGTTGAGTCGAGCTTTCCTTCTTTCTTTCTCACTTCATCTCCTAGTTGGCACATATCTAAAGCCTAAAATATTTGATAGCATATATTAATTTGTAAAGCTTGCAGTAAAGGGATCGGTTATTTCTTAAATTCTAGCAAAACCAGTTTACCTCTCAAATTTGTTCATCTCTGTATTCTTCCAGTGGGTCGAGGTTGCTTCTTACAGTCCCTTCAAACATTGTTGGATCCTGAGGAATTATGCTTAGTCTGGACCGTAAATCATGGACTCCAATCAATGAGATGTTGAAGTTATCTATCCATATTTGTCCTGCAACAGGTTCAACAAGTCTGAAAAATGCTTGCACAATTGTTGATTTTCCACTTCCAGTTCTTCCAACAATGCCAGTTTTTGCTCCAGCGGTGAAAGTGCATTTTAGTCCACGTAAAACCAGAGGCAAGTGAGGAGCATATTGAACCTGTACAATGCCTTATTTAAAATTACATATAGCTGCAAACTAAAGTGCCTCAAGACACTTGAGACTTATTTAGATAAACAACTAAATTAAGTGTTTAATAAGCACTTATCATATAAGTGCTTCTGTATAAGCTATTTCTATAATTTTACAAATATGATCTATATGACGGTAACTTTCAATCTATCAATAGGCTTTGATATCATGTATTTTGTTATTCAACGGTGTAGTACCTGTAAATCCTGGATATGGACCTCTCTGAATGATGGCCAAGAATGATCTGGTTGATTGTCTTTTATTACAAGAGGTGCTTCACTTGGGATGGAGGTGTACTGAAGTATTCTCTCTACAGATATAATTTTGTTCTCCGAATTGCAAAGAAACATAATTAAATCAGATTGTCTAGCATTTAGATTAATCGCATATATCACAGCCAATCCTGCAATACCTGGAAAGGATTGAAGTTTTATGCCTATGTCACGATTCACGATGAGCATGCGTGTCTAGTAAATGTATGTAAATAGAAATTGAAATACTCACTAGGATCAACAATTGAACTTGAAAAAGATACCAAGAAAATCAAGCAGAAGGCAAATATGGTAAAGGATAAAAGATCCAATCTGAAATTCAACCATTCCATTGCACTAGCACTGTATAATTTAGGTTGGAAATATTTGTCTATCAATTGCATATTCATTTCATTAAATCTTGGTTCTTGCTCAAAACTTCTTATGGATGTTGATCCAGAAATGGTTTCAGAAAAGTGTTGAATAACTGGAGATTGACATATACCAGTTAATCGTGCCAATTCCCGTGCTGATGCTGAGTAGTATCGCTGCATATAAATAAACATTAATTACTTTTTTTCCATTGATATAACATTTTTATTTACAATGAATTTATCATAAAAGTTAGTGCACTTGATGATTTTCTTAAAAAATGTGTAGAACCTTGAACAACACTTAATATGAGACGGAGTGAGTACCTGGAACCAAATGCAACCTGCCATGACAGGAATCAATACTATGAACACCTGCCATGCTGCTTGAGACATCACAACAATAGTTCCCAATAGCTGAACCATATTGTAGGTGAAACCCCATACTAGATTTGAAATATTCATATCTACTGTACTTTGATCTGACGAAGCCTAAAAAAAGGGTAAAGTTAAAATTTTATCTGTTTCCAAAATATAAAATTATTGACATGTTATGGCATACTCTATTAAGAATTCTTCCACTTGGGGTTGAATCAAAAAATGACATTGGGGCTCGAATGAAGCTCAAATGCATTTGACTGAAGAGAATGGTGGCGGTCTTGTATCCAGCTATCACAATAAAAACTATTCTGCCAAGAGTGGCAAAGGAACTTCCAATAGCCAATGAAGCATAGACAACCATCAGAGTAAGGTTTCCAATATCAGGTTCTTCAGTTGCTGAAACAGGAGTTGCCAAAGCCATCCAATAATTGCTTGTAATTTGTAAAACCACAGTGAGTATCTGTGAAAGAAATAGGAAAGGTACAAGAGCTCCTCCATAAGCTGTTGTTATGTATCTCCAAAACAATTTAAACCCAACACTACCCTTTTCACTTTCTTCGTCTCGAACAAGTTGGCCTTTCGGGACAATTGTTTCATCTAACTTGTCGTTTGGATCATCTACTTTTTCGATTTCTTGCTCAAGTTCAAAATCACTTAATGAACCTGTGTCTTCTCCGGTTATACTCAATGTTTTAAATGTAGGCCTTCACTCCAAGGACTTAACAGAAGACAACACTGCTCTATGTGTGCCTACAAGCTCCATAAAATCGGTTCCTGATGTAAGAATATCATTGTACTTTCCTGATTGAGTTATCCTTCCTTCTTTCATGACCTAAATGAATTGTAAGAATGAGAAACGTACTCAGAAAACAGTAAACTCTAATGTTTAATACTTTGAATTAAGGAGCGTGATGAAATATATAAAATACTCACAAGTATTAGATCAGCGTCAAGTAAGAACTCTACTTGATGTGTTATGTATATCACACTTTTTGTTTTCAAAAGACCAAGCAAACACTCCTGAAACAGTACAGTAGTAGTAAATGTACAGTTAGATACAAACCTTTCCATCAAAAGGCACAACAGATTGTAGTGAAAGCAAGAGAGTTAAGAAAATAGTACCTTAAAAATATGGGATCCTGTATGAGCATCAACAGCACTAAAGGGATCATCAAGAAGAGATATATCGACATCTTGGTAAAGTGCACGCGCTATTTGTACTCTTTGCTTCAGTCCACCACTCAAATTAATTCCCTTCTCTCCAATAATGGTCTGATCACCAAATGGTAAAACCTCTAATTCTTTCTTCAACGAACATGCTTCTAGCACCTTCTCATACTTTTCCCTATCCATCTATTTCCCAAACAGTATGTTCTCCTCTATCTTTCCACTCTGTATCCATGGTGATTGAGCAACATAAGCCTTTGTTCCACACACCTTCAAGTTACCAGATAACTTTGGTATTTCACCTATTATACAAGAAAGTAAACTCGACTTGCCTGATCCAACAGTACCACAAACAGCAACCCTCATACCATGACAAACTCTAAGGTTTATGTTTTCCAAAGTTGTATTGATAGAAGATAAATCCCAAGAGAAATTTCCATCTACTATTTCAACTGCTATATCAGAACTACCTCGCGGAAGCTTCTCCACTACATCAGTCTGCAAATCATCTAGACAAACAAAAGTGACAATCCTACGAGGGAAACTTTGGTTTGTGCAATCATTGAAATTCTGTCAGGAATATTATAGATAGGCATTTGAAGAATTTCGAATGTTGCAAGAGCGGATAAGATCTTTCCTGATTCAAGAGGAATTCCTAGAAGAACACAAGTACCGAAAGTGACCACAGCAACAAACGTCGGTGCGTTAAAGAAGAGAAATCTAATGATTGCACTACCAATAAGAAATTTTTTTAGCCATGTCTCCTCTAACTTCCTAAGCTGAATAATCTTTGATAAGAACTTCATCTCCCATGCTTGCAGTTTGAGAGTCCTCATGTTCATTAGAATCTCAGATGTCGCCTTCATTCTTTTATCTTTGAATTCCATTAACTTACCTTGAAATATCCTAATAGAAACTTCTCTTGCAGTGATGCCACAGGAAGGTTTAGCAACATCACAATTACAGTTGCAGCAAAAGCAGCTACTGAAGCAACCCCAACACTTCTATAAAGAAGAAACAAAGCCAAAGAAATTTGTAGAACAGCCATCCATGGATCATGCAAATACCAACAAAACTCACATATTCTTTGAGCATCAACACTCATTAAGTTGATGATTTCGCCAGTGCTATGTCCATCTTATGATTGACACGACAGTGTCAAACCTTTAGCATAGATCAATGACACCATCATTGCTTGCATCCTAACACCAACCTGTTGATGCATAAACATCCAGTGCCTTAGCGAAATACACTCAACAAGCTTTGCTGCAGCAAACACCGTAGCCAAAGCATAGCCTTCATTTTTAACCTTGTTTTCATCATTGAAATATTGAACAAGGTTTTCAATAAGGTAGGGTCCTACATAAGTAGCACATATGTGCATGAATGCAAATAATCCAAATATAAGAATCCCTTTCCATGTCGATAAGAACAGCACCTTGGCGAGCTTAATAGTAGTCGCAGTCCTAACATTACCACACTCCAACTCAAGCTTTTTTGTAAAAGTTGAAAAAGATCCATAGGCAGTGTCATTGGCAGAATGAAGTGGAAGGTCTTGATGGTTTAAAGTCTTTTTACTCCCTAATGTTATTAGTGGACTCATCCATGAAAAAGTAAGAACTGTTGTTGCTAACACTAGCTTCACCCTTCAAAAGGGATTCTTGAAGAGCATCTTTAGTCATATTGTTAACAGAACTTCCAACATAACAAAGAAAGAAACCTGTAATAGAGGAACCTTTATAAGAAACAATACATTACTATCAAATATTATTATTATTTAAATAATACTAATGGTCATTATAAAACCGTAATTAAAATAATACTGGACTTAAACTTCTTTCGCAGTCACACAGTTTGTAACTCACTTCGGTACGTAGTACGAATTTGAGTACGCAATACGCAACTCTAAAAAAAATTAGGTACGTAATACATAGTCGGTAGACTTCGTATGCTATTTGGATTCATTGTACCTTATAACAAATTTTTTTTTTTTATGAAAATACAGTCTTTATTTATTAAGATAAAAAATTGATTCACCTGTGTTCAGCTAATTCTCCTGACAGATATAATCAACACTAATTCATGATTATGGAATCCATTTGTTTCAATATGTGAAAATGGAGAAAAGTAAGTTCCAAAGTGAATGAATGAATGATAGAAGAGGTAACCTTAAAAAAGAAACTAGTTAGAGAGTAATGGTTGACTTGTTGACTCTATTACTCTAAACAAGAGTTCTGTGCCACATAATTAATGATGTTGATTTCTATGATCACAATTAAGAGGGACTGAGGAAGTCTAATGATGTTGATTTCAATGCAATACTTTTCTCACATAGTTCTTGTGTCACATCTTATATAAGTAGTTTACAATTTTTCTCACATGTTTTTCAATTTTTTGAGGTTGAAGCTTTGCAATAATATATTCACCACCACTTGCCATTATGATTTCCTACTTATGGTGAAATTGATTAATTAAAGCTTCTTAATGACTTTTTATGCAATAAATCACCACTGCCACTTATCATTGTACTTTACTATCCTTCAAGAGATTGAAACTTCACAATGATCTTTTCATGCAATAGAGCCATAACTCAACCTGTAAAAAAACATGAGAAAGGATCACTATGGTATAGGTTCTATGCATTCTTATACATATAATTTTTAAGAATAATTAGGAGATTATCCCAAATAAGATGAGGAAAAAGAAGAGCAATAAATATTTCACTTTCTAGGTCATGAAGAATAATATCAAGCAGAACAAATTCTCAAATTTTGAAGATGGGATGAAATTTATACCTGATGTAGTCTCTTTGTTGCTGCAAGATCTGTGCATTTGTTTCTTTCAAATACTTCAAGCAAAATTGTAGGTTGTTTTGGTTAGATGCATTAGACAACAATATATGTACAAGATGTATTTTAGGTAACATATGGAACAAGATGTTTCAGCATTTGAATTTGTTGTTAAGAGTTGTTTAGCTAAATTGTTTGACAGAACCAGTTAAAGAAGAGATGTTTAGCTAAAGGGCTTGACAGAATCAGTTAAAAAAGAGTTGTTTAGCTAAAGTGCTTGACCGAACTAAAATGCATGACAAAGCTAGTTAAGCAATAAGCATAAGCTTAGAAATCTGACTATCTTCAAATGTCCTTCTGAAGAGGTGTGGTGCTAACTTCTTTAAGATGCAGAGGTCTGCTTTTGGAAAGAAGTTTGTGGTATTAATCCAAAATCATCTTAAAAATATTTAGATTTGATTCAGCTAGAGAAGAAGTGATTGGATGTACCTTGAAGGAAGACTTGGTCTAAAATTTACTCTATAAATAAGACTTATGTGAAAAGAGTTATTTTCGATGCTCTGGTGTAACATGTGTGCTACATCTAGTCTATGTCATTAGACAGATGTTATTGTATGCTGCAACATCTGATATCTATCAACAGACAAATGTTAGTGCAATTTTGGTGAAAAAGGGTGTGCTGCAACATCTGGTCTCTGTTAACATACAAATATTATTGCAATTGGAGTGAAGAAGGGACACATGTCGAACACGATGTTCTAACATGTGTGCAACATTTGCCCCTAGTTTAGTAGACCAATGTTGTTGCATTTTTGGAGCAAAAATCTAGTTAAGATTCAATCAGATTTGTTGCTATACTTTTGCAATGTGTTTGTGTGATTTGTTTGACAGTCATTGGAGATTAAATCAGTTTAAATGGAGATTTAAATTTAAAATTGAATTAATAATAAATCATATCTTTTGCTATAGATCTTAATGGATCAAATCAAATCCAACAATATCTGCTATTTTTTTTGGACGAAATTAAATCATATATCTAAAAGGAGAAAAACTCAGAATTGCATTGCTATTTAAGGAGTCTCAAACCTCACGTTTGAGGGGTGCACATTTTGAAGATACCTAATGTTAGGGTTTATTTTTCGATTCTTTGTTTGTGTTATCTTTGTGCACCACTCTAATAGCTCCTTTCATATCTTAAGGAATATAGTTTGGTTTGTTAGTTGTAAAGTTTTGTTCCAAGACACTAAGTCTATGAGTTTGAGAACTAAGTGTTTCTTGTATTTCACGCTAACTCCATAATAAGAATTAGTGTTGAGTCTTTGTGTACACCACTCTATGTTTCAGTAAGTTGACATAGTTATTGGTTTGTCTTAGTTGAGTTGTAAATTCAACAATCAGTGAACTTGTTATTGAGGTTGATCACTATGGGCTTGTGATTGAAGAAAGTGAGTGAGTTCTCATATTTACAGGAATACCTAAATAAAAAAGTCACTAGAATTAGGGAGATACGTAGAACTTCATAGGATTTGGGGTTCTTATAAGATTAATTGTTCTAATTTGAAGTAGTGAATATTTTTCATGGGTGGTTTCACCGAACTAGGTTACCAATTTCTTGTGTTCTCTTTATTCCTTTTTTACTTTATCATCTAGTATAAGTTAAGATATTTAACACTATTGTCATACTGATATATCACGTTGGACCTGTTGTCTTAACATTGTGTCCGACGTCTGCCCCTTAAGAAACAAAATTTCAATTGGCATCAGAGCACACACTCTGTTTTATTTGCGTGAATTCCAGTTGTCATACCCCAAATTTTGACCCCTTAGATCTCTGTCATCATTATAGGATCATATTCACATATTTATCTAACCTTAACCCTTTTCAAGTCTATCTTTGTCAAGTTACAGGAGAATCAGGGTTTTAAACAGCCGAAATCGAGGTTTCGAGGGTTGACCGATCAATGTTGGATTGGTTTTTTTTCTTTGAGTTTGGGTCTCCATATCATCAAGAGTATTCCATTGGATCAAGCATGAATCCAATTTGAGGTTGTCACCCAGGAATCAAAAGCAGTGAAATCCAGGATACCCGATTAGGGTTTTTCAAGCAGGAAAAAGTCAACTGTGGTTGACTTTTGATTTAAAAGGTGTTATAATGATGGGATTGTGGTACATAATGTTCAAATGGCTTGGTAAAGTCCATTCAAGAAGTTTCAAAGCCTCAGGAGGTCCAGAGCATCAACAGTCGACTCGGTAGCCACCGATCGATCGTTCGGTTGACCGAAAAGTTAACTCTTCAAATTTAAAGAATTGGACTTTAAAGTGTGAATCAAAAATGTTCCTTATGTCATATTGCATCTACCCATAAAATTTCATGACAATTGGATCAAGGGTTGAGGAGTAATCGCAAAAGTCGGGAATTAGGGTTTCAAAAGGGGCAAGACCATAACTCCTTAACCACACATCCAAATGAAGTGGTTCAAAGCTCATTGGAAAGCTCTTGACAAATCCTACAAAAGTCCCTAAGTGGTCCATGATCAGAAAATGTATAGATTTGGAGTTATGATCAAATTTATTCCAAGAAGGAAAAATGACTTAGAAAAATTTCACTTTTAAGCTCATTTTTTAGCAGCTTTGAGAGGCTTTTTGGCCAAGTTCCTTTGAGAATTTGAAACTCATGAAAACATGAATGTTTTAGATCTATTTAAGGGATTTCTAAAAAGTACTAGAACATCTCAATAGCATTTGTGAGCTGAGAGTTATGGATTTGGGAATATGGTGTTTTCATACTTGAGTCCCACATTGGTGATTTTTCATAAGTTCATCCTTTGGTCACTTGGATCATTTATCAGCCTTTGAATCTTATTATTTCTGATATTTGGATGTTTTGAAGCATTGAAATGTGAAGAATATGCAGAGGAAATGGATTTGCCACATTTGCAAGTGGACTTGCAACTTGCACTTAAAGTGAAATAACAAGCAAGAGAGGGAAAGTGGATTCTGAACCAGCCATAAGCCTACACACTCTAGCCTACATTTAGCCACTCTAAGTTCATCATTTTGCTTGACTTTAAAGCTTACCTATCAGCCAAGAAAACCTCTTTGAAAGGTTGGATCCAAAAAGCAAACTTTTCCCTCCTAGGAGGGAAATCTCCAAATCTGTCCATACCTTTGCTTTGCCTATAAATAGAGACCCTCACCATTTCATTCCACACACAATAACTCCTCTAAACACCAGATAAGTTGCAAGCATTCACTCTTTCACTCTTTGCTCCCATTTTCACAAAATCACAAAAGTCACAAAAACCACAAAAATCTGTCTTGCTACAACAGCTGCCATATCCATTTCTCCACACTCAAACTCACCCACAACCATCCACAAAATCTCTAAATATGGTATAGAAGGTGTCCAATCCCTTAGACCATTCAAAAACCTCATCATTCAAAAAGTCAACTTCCATACCAAGCTACTTTGACCATAATGCACAAAATCTGCCAAAAATTGTTCTAGGAATTTTCTTGATGTTCTAATCACTCAAACACCTCATATATATCATATCTCAATTGTCCAAAGCATTGAGGATCATTGGTGTAGCTTGTTTCTCCAACTGTCTTAAAGATTGCATTCTTGCTTCACAAAGAAGAAATCTCCAAAGCTAGGTGCATTTGAAGTTTTCTCTGGGTTTCTTGTTGTTTTAATCTGCTCAACACAGTCTACTAGAGGTATGTAGACAATCAACTTCATCTTTTATATCATAATATCATGTTTGGCATTTTGAGCATGGTTGTGTTGAAAAGGTGTCATTTTCATGTCATATGTCAAAATTCTGTTTTGGAGGCAATATGTTTGATTGGTGAGTTGGATCATGCTTAATTTCTTGTTTATAATATGTATATGTGATTGGTATGACCTGTTTCAATTGTTCTTTTACTTTTCACATCCAAAGTGCATCATTTGCATCTTAATGGCCATCAACATGACAGAACTGGTTCCACTTGAAGCATGCTTGGTTCTTGAGTTTATTCACACTTAATTTCACATTTATGACATGTATGAATGAACTGCACAACCTGTTCTCCCCTGTTTTAGCATCTCACCTCCAAGATGCACTTTCAAGCCAAATATGCCATAGACCATACCAAAACCTGGGCTGTTTGTAATACAATTGATCCTTGTGCATAAAATCACTTGCTAACATGTAGGAGATTTGTGTGTATGTTTAATTTGACTTGATCATGCTTTGAAGTTGTTTTGAACTTTTCCATGATGTCCTAAAATGCCAAACTACAACTTATATGCAATTGTTCATAATAGTCTGTTTTGAAACTTTCTCTTGCTTGATCTTCACTTGTTAACATGTTTTCAAGTTGTATGTGTGATTTATTTGGTTCCTATGTGCATCAAAACAGAACTGCACTTCAGCCTGCATCATGATGCATTTCATTCATGACACTTGCATCTTGGATACCATTTCTCACCACAGACCTTCTTGAGCTCTTTTTTGTGTATTGAACTCATTTAGCAACATATATGTGAATCGTGTGCATGATTTGTTTTGATCAAATATGCCTAGAACATGAATTGAGTTTTCTCATGCATAACCAAAACACCAAAGTGCATTTTGAAAGTCATATTTTGCCACAGACAGTTGTGAGCTGATTTTTGAACATGAACATGTTCATTAACAGGCACTCAAGGTGTATGAGTGATTAGTTTGATCAATATGTGCCTAGAATTTGAAATGCCTCACAGCTTGCATATCACACTTGTCAATCTTGCAATTTTCACATCATCTTTTATCTCAGACTGCTTTGATCCATAAATGTGGTTTAGATTCACTCATTATCATTTATGTGGTATGTATGCATGATTACATTGATTGAAAACTAACTGGAGCATGAGTGTCATTCCAAAATGCATCTCACATGATCACATAGCACACACTATCGGGTTTTCAAATGGGGAGGGTATTTCAAAAAACCAATGCCACCATCATGTTCCTTGTGAAATTCTACACAATTTAGACTAAAAGTTTGTGAAAATCCATTAAGAAATGACTAAGTTACATATCAAAATGCAAACTGGTTTGTTGCTTCTTGTTTTTGCCCAGCCTGCCATGAAAACATACCTCATGTATTTAATGGGGTGGCTTCATCAATGGATGTACAGCCACCCCAGTGGTAACCAACTTGTCACCAAATGCACCTATTACCAAGTGAACCTGGGTTCGACCACTTGAGGAGGGCAACCCTTTTATTATTTTTTACCATTTTCACTATTTTTCATCCAATCTTCAAAAAATCATATCTCATCCATTTTTAATCATTTTGCACCCATTCTTTTTGCATTGTGTTTATTTTTATCCCTTCTTTTATGTCATATTTTAAAATTCCATGTTTGTCCAATTTTTCATCCCTTTTGACCACTTGCAAGTTAAGTACGTTTTATGATCGTTTTCGCCTGTACAAATGATTTTCTTCCCTGTTATACTTGTGATTGTTTGTGATATTTGTTTACATTCATATCCTTAAATGTTAGTCGACATGCTAGGATTTTATCTTTAGGTTGTTACCATGTTTATTTTGTCCCCTCTGAGGAATGTACTTGAGCTTGATCTGTCGTCACATTTCTTGTTTGATCAGTTGCTTTGATTGTCATCAATACATGTTTTGTGTTTACTTTCAACATGTTCATTTAATGGTTTTCACCATGATTTTATCTTCATCATGTTATTACTATGTTAATGTTTTCTTTCCCCAAGTGATGAAGCTTGTTAGCTCTCATCCTAGTTGCCTCCCCTCTCTCCTTCCAAAGGAAAAGTCTTTCCATTGACCCCCATGTCATGGATAGCTCATTTACCCCTTTCTTGACTTTGTTAAGTCACTTTAACCTTAACTTAGAAGCCATTAGACTTTGCTTTAAGTATAAGGAGTCCACCTTTACTAGGAGTGTTCTTCAACTAGAACCCTAGGATAGAGTTTGTCAACTCTATGTAAGAATCATTGTCATGATTTCTTACTTCCCCTCTTGAGTGCTCAATTTAGATTAGGGAGTTTTGTCAAACTCCACACAAACATTCCCCTTGAACCTTGATCATCATCAAGTGTTCTTTATCCCTTGTGAGGTGAACTACGATTGCTCTGATTCTATCCTAGTTAGGATACGTAGGCAGAAGACGCGACGTCTTTGCGAGTAAACTTAGTGTATATAACTTTAGGTTTCAACTTATACCTTTTCCCAAGTCCAAAGCAAACATTCACCAACTTAGCAAGCAATCAAACAAAAGGTTCCTATAGAGTACTATAGATGCTTAGGGTGCTAACACCTTCCCTAGGTATAATCAACCCCCGATCCCCGAATCTCTTAGCGTTGTTTTTACATCGCGAAAAAGGTTTTTCTTTCTTTAGACCTTTCCTTTGGATAAATTAAAGTTCGGTTGTAAAAGAATTAAGGTTCAAGTTAATATAATAGCTTGATATCCAATTTTCACCGCAACACCAGTGTTATTATTTTGTTCAAGATGGAGAACTTCAAAGAAGGAGGAGCTGTTTATCAACCAAAGATTTGTTATGGTGCTAAGAATCCTCCAAAAAAGCAGAATGTAATTATGAATAGAATCTTAAGCTTGCTAAGATCTTTAGTAAAGTCATAAGACAACTTGACAAGAGATCTGAGAAGAAAGTCCCTACCAATGTCAAAGAACATTCAACATAAAGAAAATGACGGTGAAAGACAAAATCTTAACTATTCCGGCAGATGCAAAAGGATCCAATGTCTTAATTGCAAAGATTTTAGACATATTCAAGCTGAATGCACAAGTTTTTTCAAAGAGACAAAGTAGAATCTCCAATATTATAAGTGATGAATAAAATGAATCTAATCAAGCAAATAAAATTGTAGCCATCAAAGACATAAAAAAAGTTTTGCAGACCGATGAGAGATCAAATTTAAACAAAAGATGTATTGCTCCTATTCATATAACAAAATGTAGAATGTCAGGTAACATGCCTCAACATCTGGTCAAACATGATAACCTGTTCCTTAATTGTGTCTCCTCCATTTCTATGTACCACTGTAAGGTGTATGGTAGACAACAACACCATCAACAGTTGTATCTTCAGTGGAATGAGAAGTTTCAATGAAAACATCAACAAGTTTGGCTTGGCAAGTCTAATATCCTTGTTGCATATTTTTTTCACGAGGAGTTCTCTTGGTAAGATTGATATCTCTAAAGTAGTTGCATAAACAAATGATAGGAGAAAGAAAATTTGTTGCTCCTTGTGATAGCCATAAGAGAAAGAAATTTGTAAAGATGAAGATGGTAGCTGCCATTGCAAAGCAGAATGTTGTTTCAAACATCATGGAAGACATGTTAGAAATTGAACTATGATACATAAAGCTTGAGGGTTGTTACAGAGAAAGTTTTCATATGTGTATTGATCTTAATGTTAAAAAAGGAAGTAGTTATGAAGATTGCCTACCTGAGAAGCAAATCAAGATGGTTCAACATCTCACTCATACTTCTGACTTACCACATACAGAATTTATGAGACTCAAACAAGAAGTTGTCATTGAAGAGAAGGTTGATGGTCAGGCTGGAGATCCTCTCAACATTGAACAACCATAAATGATTTAGAAGAAGAATCTAAAAAAGAATAGTGAGTATGACATAACTCTCACTATTGGAGTTCCTTCTCATATGTTTGAAATTTTGATTAACTAAAAACATGATAATGTGTTTGATGAAGTTGAGATTAGTGGTACTCTTTGTATATTAAAGTCCAATTATTAATTGTACGTCAAGAAATATGCTTTCCACAACATTTCACACGTTGATAATACCCTACTAGCTGCTAGTGAAATTGTGATTGATGTCCCACTCTCATGAATGAGCCTATAACATTTTAATTGACTAACATATAACATTTTTTTTAGATAAATGACTAAAATGAAATATTAAATTAAGAGATTAAAACATACATTAAGCATACATTAAAAAAAATACTTCTTCCATTTTAAAATAAATGCCATATTTTACCTTTTTATGAAATGTAATAAATAAAAGAAAGAATAATATTTTAAAATTATTTTATTAAATATTAATGTATTTTATTTATAATTATTTCATTATAGTTAATATTAAATAATAAAATAATAAATTAATAGTATTAATTATGTTGATATTTTTTTCAAAAGTCAGAGGCACATGTTAATGTCACGATCCCTCACAAAGTTAGAGAATTACTCCCTTATGTTTAATTCTAACTTCTATTATCTATATATACAAATCTATTATCTATATATCCAAATTCAATTGTATGAACTCACTAAATTATCTTTTATCACAAATTATTTACACTACCAAAATGATATTTTAGTAATAAACTAATATTTACTTTTTTTTTTCATTCTCATCTACTACTACAACATGACAGTGACACTCATTTTCTCTTTTAATTTAAATTTCAAATTTTTCTCACATTCTTTTTTCCCACACTTTTTCCCTTTCATTTTAATTTTTTTCTATCTATTTATTATCACTAAAAATACTATTAATCAATTTTTTAATTTTAATAAAATTAAAAATTTATTTATCTCACGAGTCACTTTCAACACATCTATTTTATTTTAATCAACAATTATTTTTTATTTTTTTCTTCTTTTGATACAATTAAATTTATATGATTATTGTTTATTTTATAATTAAGTAAATCATTTTAAATTTTGCATTTGTATCTAAATATATTTTATATCATATCAATTTTTTTTTGTTTCACGGATTATTATCAGTACAATTTCTATTTTATTTTTATCAACATTTTGTCTTAATTTGAAAGACGAAATCTTTATTTCAAAATAACTTTCTTCATCTCACGAGTCATTTTTTTCTTTTTGCATAATTATTTGATACAATTGAGTTTATATAAATATTTTTCGTTTTAAAATTAAGTAACTAATTTCAAATTTACATATTTATAAATACATTTACATTGTATCAAATAAACTTTCTATTTTACGGATCACTATTAGCCCAATACATATTTTATATTAATCAATAATTACCTTAATTTGAAAGATCAAATTCTTATTTTTAAATATTAAATATTCTTTTTTTATCTCACGAGTTCCTTTTTTTTGTATTTTAATACAATTGAATTTATATAATCATTGCTAATTTCAAATTTAAATACGTATATAAATATATTTTATATTATACTAAATTTATATATAAATTTAAATATCTTTTATATCATATCAAATAATTTTACCAGTGCGGGAGCACGGATATCTTACTAGTTATTCTTTAGAAGTTAATTAAAAATATTTTTTAATATTTTTAAATATTATTTATAATATTTTAAAATACTTTGTTCAAATCACACCTATTTAAAAAATAAAATTTAAAGATATGTACTGACATCCAATTAAAATATTTTATATTATCAAATTATGATAGTATTTTAAAAATAAAAAAAAATAATTTGAGGGGGATACACGTCCCTTATTTACTGATTATATATATATATATATATATATATATATATATATATATATATATATATATATATATATATATATATATATATATATATATATATATATATATATATATATATATATATATATATATATATATATATATATATATATATATATATATATATATATATATATATATATATATATATTCCATGATATGAGATGGCAATTGGTGATTCACACATGTGATTTCTGCAAAGTGGCATTGAGAATTTTATATGAATTAATTAGGGCATGCATCCTGATATATTCCACCAACAAAATATTCGTTCTGCTAAAATATTAATTTAAAAGTGAAAGAAATGAATTTCTCTCGCTACTCCTCTATCATTCTTTCACTTTGGAACTCAGTTTCTGCAATTCAACCCATTTTCACATGTGAGAAAGACCGAAAGAAATGGATTCCATAATCTTCCTGCTTTCTTGTACTACAAACTCAAACTAATTTTCATGGTATGAACTATGAACATGACGGTTCTTCATAATTTTGTATTTTACTGCTAAATTAGTTGCTTTTTATGTGTTTGCTGAAATGTTTAAGACACCAGTGCATAGGAACTGTGTTTCACTTGTTGCTTTGAAATTTGTTAGTAATGTATTGTTCTGATATAGGTTCCTCTATTACAGGTTTCTTTCTTTGTTATGTTGGATGATATGTTAACACAGTCATCTTTAAGGGTGTGCAAATCGGACAACTGCACAGAGTGTAAAATTTTACATTTGTGGATATAAATGGCCTCATAAAATATTTGTTAGTGTTAAATCATGGCAAAGTAGAGCTCGTATTTAATTGTCACACTTAAATCTTGATTCATAAACTTAACACGGTCTTGGTTGTCAACAATATGACTAAACGTGCTCTTGAAGAGTCCCTTTTGAAGGGTGAAGCTAGTGTAAGCAACAACAGTTCTGCTTACAAAAAGTTAGGAGGAAATGAAATTTTAACAAGTTATTTGAATGCTGGATTTTTTAGCATTCTTACTTTCTCATGGATGACTCCACTTATAACATTAGGGAGTAAAAAGACTTTAAACCATCAAGACCTTCCACTTCTTTCTGCCAATGACACTGCCTATGGATCTTTTTCAACTTTTAGAGAAAAGCTTGAGTTAGAATGTGGTAATGTTAGTACTGTGACAACTATTAAGCTCGCCAAGGTGCTGTTTTTATCGACATGGGAAGGGATTCTTATATCTGGCATATTTGCATTTTTGTATGTATGTGGTTCTTATGTAGGTCCTTACCTTATTGACAACCTTGTTCAATATCTCAATGATGAAAACAAGGTTAAAAATGAAGGCTATACTTTGGCTACAGCTTTTGTTGCGGCAAAGCTTGTTGAGTGTCTTTCGCAAAGGCACTCAATGTTTAAGTACCAACAGGTTGGCGTTAGGATGCAATCAATGTTGGTGTCAATGATCTATACTAAAGGATTGACACTTTCGTGTCAATCAAAAGAGGGACATAGCAGTGGCGAAATCATCAACTTAATGACTGTTGATGCTAAAAGGATTGGTGAATTTTGTGGGTATATGCATGATCCATGGATGGCTGTTCTACAAGTTTCTTTGGCTTTGTTTATTCTTCAAAGAAATGTCGGGGTTGCTTCAGTAGCTGCTTTTGCTGCTACTGTTATTGTGATGTTGCTAAACCTTCCTATGACTTCACTTCAAGAGAGGTTCCAAGCTAAACTAATGGAGTTCAAGGATAAAAGAATGAAGATGACGACTGAGGTTCTAATGAACATGAGGATTCTTAAACTTCAAGCGTGGGAGATGAAGTTCTTATCAAAGATTATTCAGCTTAGGAAGTTAGAGGAGACGTGGCTAAAGAAATTTCTTGTTGGTACCGCAATTGTTAGATTTCTCTTCTTTAGTGCCCCAACATTTGTTGCTGTTGTTACTTTCGGTGCTTGTGTTCTTCTAGGCATTCCACTTGAAACAGGAAAGATCTTATCTGCTCTTGCAACATTCAGAATTCTTCAAATGCCTATCTATAATATTCCTGACACAATTTCAGTGATTGCACAAACCAAGGTTTCCCTCGATAGGGTTGTCGCTTTTCTTCGCCTAGATGATTTGCAGACTGATGTGGTGGAGAAGGTTCCACAAGGTAGTTCTGATATAGCAATTGAAATAGTTGATGGAAATTTCTCTTGGGATTTATCTTCGGTCAATGCAACGTTGAAAAACATAAATCTTAGACTTTTTCATAATATGAGGGTTGCTGTTTGTGGTACTGTTGGATCAGGCAAGTCGAGTGTACTTTCTTGTATAATAGGTGAAATACCAAAGATATCTGGTAATTTGAAGGTGTGTGGAACAAAGGCTTATGTTGCTCAATCACCATGGATTCAAAGTGGAAGGATAGAAGATAACATACTATTTGGGAGGGAGATGGATAGGGAAAAGTATGAGAGGGTGCTTGAAGCATGTTCATTGAAGAAAGATTTAGAGGTTCTACCATTTGGTGATCAGACCATTATTGGAGAAAAAGGAATCAATTTGAGTGGTGGACAGAAGCAAAGAGTACAAATAGCGCGTGCTCTTTATCAAGATGCCGATATATATCTTCTCGACGATCCCTTTAGTGCAGTTGATGCTCATACAGCATCCCATCTTTTTAAGGTGCTATTTTCTAAAGTCTCTTGCTTTTACTACAATCTGTTTTGTTATGCATTTTGATGGAAAGGTTTGTATCTTACTGTACATTTACTACTACTGTAATGTTTCAGGAGTGTTTGCTTGGCCTTTTAAAAACAAAAAGTGTGATATACATAACACATCAAGTAGAGTTTTTACCTGACGCTGATCTGATACTTGTGAGTGATTTATATATTTCAGCAATCTCCTTAATTGAAAGTTTCAAACATTGTAGCTTACCATTTTCTACATATTTTTCTCTTTCTTACAATTCATCTAGGTCATGAAAGAAGGAAGGATAACTCAATCGGGAAAATACAATGACATTCTTACGTCAGGAACCGATTTTATGAAACTTGTAGGCGCACATAGAGCAGCATTGTCTTCAGTTAAGTCTTTAGAGAGAGGGCCTACATTTAAATCATCGAGTATTACCGGAGAAGACACAAGTTCATTAAGCGATTTTGAACTTGAGCAAGAAGTGGAAAACATAAATGTTCAAAACAGCAAGTTAGATGAATCATTTGTGCCGAAAGGCCAACTTGTTCAAGACGAAGAACGTGAAAAGGGTAGTGTTGGGTTTAAAGTGTTTTGGAAATACATAACAATAGCTTATGGAGGAGCTCTTGTACCTTTCCTATTCCTTTCACACATACTCACCGTGGTTTTACAAATTGCAAGCAATTATTGGATGGCTTTGGCAACTCCTATTTCAGCAACTGCAGAACCTGTTATTGGAAGCTTTACTCTGATGCTTGTCTATGTTTCTTTGGCAATTGGAATTTCCTTTTCCACCCTTGTTAGAGCATTTCTTGCTGCGATAGTTGGATACAAGACTGCAACCATGCTCTTCAATCAAATGCATTTGAGCTTCATTCGAGCGCCAATGTCATTTTTTGACTCCACCCCAAGTGGAAGAATTCTAAGTAGAGTATGTTATAACATGCCAATAATTCTTCACTGGTTTATTTTAAAGAAACTAGTTGTTTACCTCATCATTGCGGAAACAGATTTGCTGCAGTAAATTCATGATGTAGTTACTGATATTGGCAGTCTGATTTAAATCAATGGCCAAGATTGTTAAAATTTGATTTAGTGAATGTCATAATCAGAGCTGTTCGATCTAAAATTTGATTTTACTGCGTGAAACTGTTTAATATTATTATTGCAGGCGATATGGATCCCATCTTGGCTTCTTGCATTGAATTTTACAATTTGGTTTCTCTATAATTCTTTTTCAATATTTTTCAAAACAACCATATGGAATCTAAATTTTAATTTCACTTGTTTGGTTTAGGCTTCTGCAGACCAAAGTACAGTAGATATTAACATTTCAAATCTAGTGTGGGGATTTACCTACAATCTGGTTCAGCTCGTGGGAAATATTGCTGTGATGTCTCAAGCTGCATGGCAGGTGTTCATAGTTTTTATGCCTGTCGTGGCAGCTTGCATATGGTACCAGGTACTCTCTCTGTCTCATAAGGTTCTGTGCATTTTTTAAGAAAATCATTAAGTGTACTTACATTTATGATAAAATTAGTTTCATTTATTGAAGTACCATTCTTAATATAGTAGTTAATGTAGTTGTTAGGTGTAAATAAAATAATTGTGTACTAGTGGAAAGGAGTTACAGAAAATATTAGCATTAAATATGCCTAGTAACAGAATGCTTCTTTATATGCAGAGATACTACTCAGCATCAGCACGGGAATTGGCACGATTAACTGGTATATGCCAAGCGCCAGTTATACAACATTTTTCTGAAACAATATCCGGATCAACAACCATAAGAAGTTTTGAGCAAGAATCAAGATTTAATGAAATGAATATGCAATTGATAGACAAATATTCCCAACCTAAATTATACAGTGCTAGTGCAATGGAATGGTTGAGTTTCAGATTGGATCTTCTATGCTCTACCATTTTTGCTTTCTGCTTGGTTTTCTTGGTATCTTTTCCAAGTTCAATAGCTGATCCTAGTGAGTATTTTAATTTCAATTTGTATGCATTAACTAATCATACTCACTCGTAATGACATTAGGCATAAAACAGCAATTTTGTTTTTGTGAAGGCATTGCGGGATTGGCTGTGACATATGCGATTAATCTAAATGCTGTACAATTTAAATTAATTTGGAGTCTATGCAATTTGGAGAACAAAATTATATCTGTAGAAAGAATACTTCAGTACACCTCCATACCAAGTGAAGCACCTCTTGTAATAAAGGACAATCAACCAGATCATTCTTGGCCATCATTCGGAGAGGTTAATGTCCAGGATTTACAGGTACTACGCCATTCAATAACAATTTAGCTGATATCAAAACCTACCGATAGGTTGAAAGTTGCCCTCATGTAATTCATATATGTAAAATTTTGCACTTATCTAAAATTAATTAACTTGTCATTAAAATATGTCAAGATGAGAATCATTAGGTTATAAACTTTTACATTCTATTAGATTTGACGCAAGTGATTAATATGATCTTTAGTTATTATGCAATGGTTGGGTCAACAACTCTGAAACTCTTCTAAAATTTACTAATGGTGTATCAGTCCTAAACTAATAGACCAATGTTACATTTGGTATTGGTTTATATACTAACTTACAATGACCTGTTTCAATTGACTTATTTGAACTTATAGTATAACCACTTGTGAGACTGTTTGGGATACCATATGGAAACAACTTTTAACATGTCATAAGTTATTTTCACCTTATTTCCATAAGCTCTTTCGATAGCTTGTGAAAGAAGTTTGACTTTGTTTTATCTTTCGTTCTAGAAATAACTTATATAAGCACTTGTATGATAAACTCTTCTTGTAAAAGTATTTAATTTAGTTGTTTATCCAAACAGGGCTCAAGTGTCTATCAAGGTATTTTAGATTTGTATCTATCCTTAAACAAGACATTGTCTGATATAGGTTCAATACGCACCTCACTTGCCTCTTGTTTTACGCGGACTTACATGCACTTTTACTGCTGGAGCAAAAACTGGCATTGTGGGAAGAACAGGAAGTGGAAAAACAACCTTAGTGCAAGCACTTTTCAGACTTGTTGAACCTGTCGCAGGACAAATATTGATAGATAACATCAACATCTCGTTGATTGGAGTCCATGATTTACGGTCCAGACTAAGCTTAATTCCTCAGGATCCAACAATGTTTGAAGGGACTGTAAGAACTAACCTCGACCCGCTAGAAGAGTACACAGATGAACAAATTTGGGAGGTAAATTGTTTTTGCTTGACAATAAAAAATAACTTATCTCTTTGTTCAAGTTATTCAAACTAATATATTTTAGGAAGTGTTTTAGGCTCTTGATATGTGCCAACTTGGAGATGAGATGAGAAAGAAAGAAGGAAAGCTTGACTCCACAGGTTTGACTTCTCAAAACATTAAGCCTATATAAACTTTATACAAAGAAAAAATTTCATATTGTCTTTCTATTTTATAAATATAACTTTAATATTTTATTTTAATTTCCCCCCTAAATAAATACAATGTCTTTGTTTTAGGCATACAATGTATATTACTCTATGGTCATTATATTTCACTATTCAGCAATGACAATGGTCAATATTCAATAGTTAATAAGGATTACTTAATAATACTGCAAAACTCATTAACTTATTGTTTACTTCTCTTAATCATTGTGTTAAAAACATGATCTTTACTTAATATGGGATAGTAAGTTTTTAGTAAGTTTTAGAAGTCAAATTTATGCAATGTATTACTTAGAGTCATCCATAATGAGTTATGTAGTTACTGAGAATGGAGAAAACTGGAGCATGGGTCAAAGACAGTTAGTGTGCCTCGGCCGTGTTCTACTTAAGAAAAGCAAGATCTTGGTGCTCGATGAAGCTACCGCATCAGTCGATATGGCTATGGATAATATAATTCAACAGACAGTTAAGCAACATTTCTCTGATTGCACAGTCATTACCATTGCTCATAGAATAACTTCAATCCTCGATAGCGACATGGTTTTGTTTCTCAGTGAAGGCAAGAACCTGATTTTTTTTCTATTCATTTTTTTCATATTTTTTATACTCATAAATGTGCACGTGATATCTCTTCATACTAATCATATAGGGCTTATTGAGGAATATGATTCACCAAAGAAGTTGCTTAAGGATAAATCTTCATCTCTTGCTCAACTAGTTGCAGAATACACAAGGAGGTCAAACACTGGTTTTGGAAGTTGTTAGCTATATTAAACTAGACTAAAAGTCATAAGTTTTGAGGACGGTACAATATTCAAGAATAATATATGTTTGTAAGTACTAGCATTTACACCCACACACCACTCACAAAGATGAAAGAGGTTGCAAACATTTTTATTAGACACAAAACTAAACTAAAAACAACAAATTATATTACAGTTCACACTTATACAAGTAATTTGTTCAGAGACATTCTATTGTTGATATCGGTTGGAAGATTAAAAAATTGGCTAAATATTCTTTTTAGTCCCTTATTTTTAATTTGAAGTCCGTTTAGGTCCTTCACTTTTAAAACTACCAATTTGATACCTTATCTCTTCCAACCGTATGATCCCTTAAGTCTGGCTTCTCTCTATCAATTTGATCCCTAAAAAACGATGTCTATGATGCTCCATGTGTTCTAGAGTGAAGGCATACCTTATCTCTCTAAAATTTATCGTGTTTTCCCACCCACCCCTTTTCCTTGGGTTTTTATGGTGGCGTACTCAGATTCTATTGGAATTCTACACTTGATTGGTGGTTGCTATCCTACTTATTGGAAGAAATAGATAAAAACTGTTGTAATTTTATTCCTCAACTAAAGGTTGGTTTATATAATGAGAATACAATAAAAATATTTATCTCCTTAATGGAGAATAAAAGAAAATAAATGACAATAAATGTAAACAATTAAATATGGAAATAAAATATTTTCCAACACCCCCATCAAATTGGTGTATAGATATCTATCATGTCCAACTTGTTTATTAAATGTTCAAAGGTATGTTTTGCCAAACTTTTGGTCAAGATATCCGCAGTTTGCTGACTTGAAGTCACGAAAGGTAAACATATGATTTCAGCATCTAACTTCTCCTTTATGAAGTGTCGATCAATCTCAATATGCTTGGTTCTGTCATGTTGAACTGGATTATGAGCTATGTTAATAGCAGCTTTACTGTCAGAGTACAATTTCAATGGAAGCTCAACTTTCATCTTAAGTTCTTCTAAAGACTCTAAGAATCCATAATCCTTCACAAATACCTTGAGACACAACTCTAAACTCGACTTCTGCACTACTCCTTGCTACAACACCTTGTTTCTTGCTCCTCCATGTCACAAGATTACACCAAACATAGGTACAATATCCAGAGGTTGATCTTCTATCGGTGACTGAACCTGCCTAATTAGCATCACTGAAGATAGACACATTCCTTTCACTAGTCTTCTTAAAAAATAATCCTTTTCTAGGATTTTCCCTTCAGATATCTCAGTATCCTATAGACTGCCTCAAGATGTTCTTCGAAAGGAGAATGCATAAACTGACTAACTACAGTAACTGAGAAAGCAATATCAGGTCGGGTGTGTAACAAATAAATCAGTTTTCCAACCAATCTCTAATATCTTCCAGTATCAACAGGAACATTACCTTCTCCCTAAAGTTTAGCATTAGGATCCATAGGGGTATCTGCAGGACGACATCCATTCATTCATGTTTCTTTCAATAAGTTTAGAATGTATTTCTGTTGTGAAACCACAATACAATTCTTTGACCGAGCAACCTCCATGCCTAGAAAATATCTCATAAATCCCAAGTCCTTAATTTCAAAATCTCCTGCCAATTTCTCTTTTACCCTTGCCATTTTCACTTGTCATACTTCAAATTTTACCCTCAGATCCTTTGATCATTTCATTATTTTAAGTCCGTCATTTTTGCATTTACTTAGTTAAACATTTCATTTCATCTTTAATCGTGTTTTTTAGTCGATTTATCATTTTATTTTAGATTTCTTTTTGTTATCTTAAGTATTATTTAAAATTGATAATTTTTAATTTAGTTTGTATTTTTGATAGTTTATGTTTTTGGTTATTTTTCTAATTTTTATTTAAAATATTTTAATTAATTTATTATTAGTTATTTATTCTATTATTGTTCATTTTATTTTATTTCTTATTATTATTTATATTGTTTATTAGTTTTGCTCATTATTTAGATATTATTATTATTTTTGTTATTTATTATTATTATTTTATTTTATTATTATTATCATTATTTTGTTATTATCACCAAGCCACCCACCTACAAAACAAAACTCTCAATCATCCACCACCAGACTTTCTCCAACCTGTACAAAAGCACTACCTTCCAAAATCTGCCTACATCATTTGAAGAAACCGTACGAACCAGCGCACCAACCGCTCTCATCTATGCCAATGCTTAAGCCATGACATAACTTGCTCCATATTCACAAAAACAACATTGCTACAAACCTGCATAATGGAAACCAGTAGAGTCAGAATTCCATATTCATGTTAAGGATCTGCAGTATCAAGACAATGCTCCAAATTTCTTACTGCCACAAACAACAATGACCCTTCAATGCTGTGATACAATACTCTAAAAATGTCAGCAACATCAGCAGATATCCAACAATGTGAAAATGAGAGGACAAGCATCACAAGATAAACTACTAATTCTCCAATTCAGGTCAAATTTTTAAAAAAGAGAGGGCGATAAAAAGAATTTTGCACTGTCCTGCCACCTTTTTGGGCAGGAATATCCAAAATACCACCCTTTTAATGATATATCCTATAATGTCACTCTTTCAAAAATGTTTGATTTTTTGGCTGAAGCATGCCGCCCATTCATTGGGCGGTTATGTTGAAATTTTCAGGGAGCCGCCCATTGGAAGGGCGGTAGTGACCAACCCCATTTTTTTTTTACTTTTCATTTTTCTGTCTTAATAGTATTAATATAAATTTATATTTTTAATTATTAATATATTATTATTAATATATATTTTTAAGTATTAATATATATTATTATTAATATATATTTTTAAGTATTAATATATATTATTATTAATATATATTATTATCAATATATATTAATAATATAAGTATTAATATATATTATTATTAATATATATTAATAATATTAATTTTAATATATATTAATATTAATAATATTAATTTTAATATATATTAATATTAATAATATTAATATATATTAATATTTATATTATTAATATTTATAGTATTAATATATATTAATATTAATAATATTAATATTTATTAATATATGTATTATTATTATTATTATTATTAATATTAATATAAATTTATATTTTTAAGACATAATTTATATTAATTGAAATTATTAACTAATATTATTTAATACATGATGATTAATAAAAATACTAACGACTACTTGTTCCCACATTGGGACAACGGGTGCGATTGTGGCCCGTTTGACGACACATGGAACATTTCCTCTCAAGCTTATCAAAGTTATCCATTTTTGTTGTAATACGTGTGGTCACAGGGCGACCTTTCTTGTTTCTCCGCATTCTTGAGTTATGACAAATTTGATCTCCTTCATAAACGGGCCAATATTCATCGCACGACATCACTGGAAAGCTTGCGCTGTAAACCCCAAACAGGTTTGTAACCCTATAAACGTCGGATAAAAGAGCGTAAGCGTCGTGGCGCACATTCGAACATGCAGCGATAACATGTGAGCAAGGGACACGATATGCTTGAAACTTTCCGCAGTCACACCACCCGTTCAAGAGGTCGACCTTATAATGTCCCATAGGTTTCCCCTCACCATGGTCCATTGTCTCTTTCACATTGAAAACATTGTTCCTGTAGTCAAAAATTCTGACTTGATGTGTGCTGGATTTTGTTGTTTCTTCTTTCATAACCTTGAGGCAGTTGTCTGTAAATGTTTGGCCAAAATTCAACACAGCACTCCACTTTCCACCCCTTTCAGCAAATAAAGATCCTAGTCTATAATATGTTGCCCTTACCAATGCTGTAATGGGAAAATTATGTATGCCCTTAAAGACGGCATTCATTGACTCGACAAGGTTGGTAGTCATGTGACCCCAACGCCGATCCCCGTCAAATGCCCTTGTCCATTTTTCGGCTGGAATACTGTCAATCCACCTTAAAGCATCTGCATTTTCCATGTCAATCTCTGACCGATAGTAATGAAATGTTGGTTGGTTTAAAGCATATCCTGAATAATTAAGAAATATATCAAATTAAAATATTGACAAAATAATATATGTTATTGATAAAATTTAATGAATATTAAGAAATATAGTTACCCATGTTAATTATTTTTTTCCGTAGGTTCTTGTCCTTGATTTTTCTCATAAAGTTTTGTGCAATGTGTCGGATACAATAAACATGCACTGAAGGGGGGCCGTGCCAACCATTTTCCGCATTGTTGTATGCACTTTCAATTGATGCATGTCAGTCTGAAATTAAACATAGATCTGGTTGTGGCGCGACATGTCTCCTTAAGTTTCTCAGAAAAAAAAACCCAACCTTCAGCGGTTTCACCTTCCACAAGGGCAAAAACAACAGGAAATATATTGTTGTTGCCATCTTGTGCCACTGCGATAAGTAGTGTACCCTTGTACTTACCGTATAACCAGGTTCCATCAATTTGAAGTATAGGTTTGCAATAGGCAAAACCTCTTATGCATGGTTGGAATGCCCAGAATAGCCGGTGGAATATGTGTTTCCCTTCAATAATAGTTCCATCAAATGTATACACGGGTAGTGTTTCTATTTCCAGCACAGTGCCCGGAACATATTTTTTAAGTGCTAACAGAAAATGTGGAAGTTCATTGTACGAGCTCTCCCAGTTACCGTACACTTGTTCAATTGCCTTATTTCTTGCTATCCATGTCTTTCTGTAAGACGGAGTAAAATTGAATTCGGAAACAATTTTACTTATGCAAACACTAACCTTAATAGAAGGATCTTTGTCTACAAAAGGCATTAATTTTTGAGACATTAACTGCGAGGTTAGTTTTTGATGATCCTGATTAAACAAAGTTGTTGAACAACTATGGGGTGAGTTCATAATGCCTATCTCCCACATCTCACTTCTTTTTCGGTAGGACGCCACTAAACGAAACTTGCAGGAATCATTCCTGCAACAAATTATGTATCTCTTCTTGTCGGAATCTGTCACTTTATAATCCACACTGTTTCATGTGGTATTGCTTAATGGCAGCGACACAGTCAGCTTTATTTTTAAATTGGTAACCGACTTCTATATCACCCTCCGCGGGAAAATGAGGATTCCGTGGCCAATCAAATGATGTTCCTTCTACGTTTAGTGGCAAGGTTGTCATATGCACTGGTGGGATGAATACATTTTCAACTGGAACACATTGATCATCTCTGTTGACTTCGTTCCCTTCCTCAAACAAGGTAGTATATAAATCATCAACTTGTGCCTCGTTTTCTTCTTCGCCATCTCCTTCTTCAACATCTTCGTGTGGAATTGTCGATGGATTGATCACCTGAGAAGCCTGACTTTCTTGAACTTGTGCAAATGTTATATATAAATCAATGTGCTGAAACCCACAACGTTCATGATTCGAGAACATCGTTTCAAAATCCTCGTCGTCACAAATTTTTAGTGGAACAAATTTAAAGCGATGGTCGCCGAAATGGACGGAATTTTTGTACGTCATCTGTGACACTGATCCAGCTTGGACCTTCATCTGTACCATATCTTTAAAATGTTGGAATGACGATCTTTTATTAACAGTGAAACGAATTACGTCAGTGTT
Source organism: Lathyrus sativus (assembly GCA_963859935.3). Taxonomy (NCBI): domain Eukaryota; kingdom Viridiplantae; phylum Streptophyta; class Magnoliopsida; order Fabales; family Fabaceae; genus Lathyrus; species Lathyrus sativus. Next base: position 311,353,355 of record OZ012739.1, read on the forward strand.
TTCAAAAATCAAACCCATTTCATCTGATACAGCAACACTTCCATTGAAATGGGCATTAACAATATATTGTTGACTACTAGACATTATGTAAGATGAAGAAATATTGTTGATAGTATGAAGAAGTAAATTATATAAGAAAAGGTATATTAGTAGAATTTGGAGATAATAGTAGAATTTGGATAGTAGTATATGTTGGTGTGACTTAATCATGAGATAGTAGTAGAATTTGGATAGTAGAATTTGGATAGTAATAGAATTTGGATAGTAGTATATGTTGGATAGTAGTATTTGGATAGTAGTAGAATTTGGAGATAGTAGTAGAATTTGGAGATAGTCTGTTTAATGAAATGTTAAGTGTGACTTAATCATGAGATCCCATTAAACATAAAGACATTATTCTTAAAATATCCGTAGTCAAGCTTTATTGCAAAGTGGGATAACATTAAAAGCATTGAGACTATTATGAAGATAGACTGATGATCACATCTCATGGATCATGGATAAAGAGTTATCAAGTCTTGACATAGGTATAAATATTAGGAGTAATATTTATACCGGATTGACCCGCTATGAGAATACTACATAGTATGTTATGCAAAGTGTCATAAGTTATTCTCATGGTGATAATGGTGTATTACCACCCTTCGACCTGAAACCACTATGGACCCTAGATGTAGAGTCGGGTGCTTTATTGCTGATCAAACATTATCCGTAACTGGATGATCATAAAGACAGTTGATGGGCACTCCACGAAGCATGCTGAGGGACATGAGTGTCCTAGATGGAATTTGCCAATCCTGCATAACAGGAGAAATGTCTAAGGGCCCAATATTGAACTGGACAAGGATGACACAGTGTATGCCTTGTGTTTAATATAGACATAGGGGCAAAAGGGTAATTGTAAAAAACATATATTATCACGAAAAAGGTTTTGTCAGATCACATGACATTTTCGTGACTTGGGTAGCAATGATGTGTTGCTAGATACCGCTTACTGTTTATTATGTTAAATATATAATTTAATATAATTACCAACGTTACGAAATCCTACAGGGTCACACACATAAGGACAGTTTGATGAGAGATAGAGAAATCAAAAAGGAACACCGTAAGGTACGGTGCACTTAAGTGAAAAATAGAAATTCGGATAATATAATAATAATTATTGTTATTTTATAATGGTTATAAAATAATAATAAAATAAATATATTTATTATAATAATAGTTATTATAATAATATATAATATTATTATGGATCATGTGAATTGGGTTTTAGCCCGCAGCCCACAAGAGAGTCTATAAAAGGAACCCTTGTGATGAAGCTTTTGTAACGCCCCATATTGCTTTTAGGATTACCGACTGACCCCACAAACCAACACGGGTCTTTTCAGCATGCTTTTTCCTCACTCACATGCTTTCCGGGAAACTTCCCAGAAGGTCACCCATCCCAGAATTTCTCCAAGTCAAGCACGCTTAACTGTGGAGTTCTTATGAATGGGCTACCGAAAAGAAGATGCATCTTGTTGGTATAGGTAGTACCAATTAATCCTTATAAGCCTTCATTCAACCATGCAGTCCCATACCTGCATAGCCTCAGGATCCCTCTCATTCGGATGTGAATTCGGTTTTCCCCTAGAAGCTGCTAGGAGTGTCCCATTGTCATGCCTCATGACACCGACAACCACTCCCTCGCCCACGGGTGTTACATGTAACCACCGTCATCTTTCACCTCAGGTGTTACATGCCCACCAGCTTCCGCTTGGTTCGTCCCCGAACCACATCGTACTGGGAGAGGTATGGCTCTGATACCATTTGTAACGCCCCATATTGCTTTTAGGATTACCGACTGACCCCACAAACCAACATGGGTCTTTTCAGCATGCTTTTTCCTCACTCACATGCTTTCCGGGAAACTTCCCAGAAGGTCACCCATCCCAGAATTTCTCCAAGTCAAGCACGCTTAACTGTGGAGTTCTTATGAACGGGCTACCGAAAACAAGATGCATCTTCTTTTCGGTAGCCCGTTCATAAGAACTCCATAGTTAAGCGTGCTTAACTTGGAGAAATTTAGGGATGGGTGACCTTCTGGGAAGTTTCCCAGAAAGCATGTGAGTGAGGAAAAAAGCATGCTGAAAAGACCCGTGTTGGTTTGTGGGGTTAGTCGGTAATCCTGAAAGCAATATGGGGCGTTACAAATGGTATCAGAGCGGGTCGGTCCGTCCGGCCAATGTTGTCTAGTGTTATTGTTTCCTGGTATGCGACATGTGTGTAAAAACACTGTCGGTACATGTTGTTGGTTAACTTCATTGGTAGAAGTGGAATGATTCCAGTGGGGGAGAAGTTGTATTTCTCCGAAAAGCTACAGTGTGGTGGCTTAGTGTGTTGAGGTGTGATATTATAGTTTGGTAAAGATGGTTTGTACCCCATCATGATTTCGGCTGTCTATTAACAAATTGAGGAACTGATCACCCTTAATCTCTTGTTAATAGTGGACGGGATTGTGTTGGATGGGATAGACGTATCTTGCAAGCTTGGGTGGCGTGAGCAGTGTATAGTCTTGAGTTAAGCTAAGTGCTTAAGGGATTATTTTGAGGAATTTGGCGTAAGACGGTGTTGAAGTGTCTATTTTGACTGAAACTTGGAATGAGAAGGAAAGTGAGAAAAATTGGGATTTGTCAATTAATTGCGATTGTCGGAGGTTTCCGGATGAGGTAGGTGATTTACTATCGGAGTGTGAAGTAAAGCTCACACGTTGACTTTGTTGTTAGAACGAGTCTGATATTAGTGACTCCATATGGTGTGTTTTCGTTGGGATTGGAGAAGTTGAAGAGTCAACTTGAAGACCTTCTAGGAGAGAGGTTCTTTTGTTTGAGTGTGCTACCGTAATGTGCACCAATTTTGTTGGTTAGACAGATAGAAGGTTTTGTGAAGCTTTGGGTGAACTATAGATAAGTGAACAGGGTGACTGTCAAGGATAGGTGTTCGCTTCCAAGAGTTAATGATTTGATGGAACAATTGATCGAGGGATGTGAGTCCCTTGGTCATGTGATCTCGAGTAGAGTTCTTGTGGTGGATGGGACGAAGGTCAAAAGTTCTATCGTATTAGGAGGCTCAAAGATCTGCTGTTGAGATTGGAAGTAATTGATTTTAAATTATTCATAGATTTAAAATGTGTTGGATGGCTTCCTAAGTATAAAATTGTTGTTGTACGTTAAATTCCGAGATCGCAGCTTTTTACGGAATCGAAATCGGACACTCGGAAGTCGGGTAACGGTCGAAAAGAGGATTTTGGGACTGTCATGTTCACCTGGCGAGCATACTGGTGAACGTCCATATTCGCTGCGGTGTTCGCCTGGCGAAGGGGTCCTGGGCAGAAAATGTTATTCTGGTGTTTTTGCCGTAACAGGAGAACCGTAACTCGGAATGACGCGCGGTTCGAAGCATTGGAAAGCTATTCAAATTATCTATGAGATGGTGAAGTATTGACATAGATTTAAGCTATTTATTGATGAAGTGTGTTTGAATTTTGTGGTAAGGACGGGCGGTACGGTATGTGTTCCCGCTATAACTCACAACTTGTTTGTCCACTTGGCATGGGATCTTCTTTAATTATTTATATAAGGCAATGGTTGTGTTAATAAATGATATTTTAAGGTATTCGAAGCGTATAGAGGATTATGTTGAGCATAAGGAACTGGAGTTATCAGTGTTGGAAAAAGAGCGGTGATATACTTCCGTAAGGAAAGTTCTGCCGAATCCGATAGAACTAATTGTGGTGTTTGTGATGCTTGTTGATATAATTGGGGGATTTGCTAAAGACAACTTCAGCGAGTTTCAATTATGTAAAAGGCAACTTGAAGTGTATAAGAGAAATCATCCGACCAGTGATTTAGAGTTGGTTACTATTGTGATTGTACTGGAGTCGGAGTCTTCAAAAGTTCAGACTGAGATCGGAGATGTTTGGTGATCTTAAGAGTTTAAGGTGTTTGTTTAATTTGAATAAGACAAATATGAGGCATAGGAAATAATTGGGACTTCGAAAAGAGTACGACTTCGAGTTGAATTACCATTCAAGTAAAGCGGACATGGTAGATGATGCAGTGAGTTAGAAATATTTGCATATACCGAAGATGATGGTGAAAAGAGTTAGAACTGATTGAGAAATTTCATAATATGCGTTTTGTGAGTAAGGATACTTCTTATGGAGTTAAGCTTTTATTATTAAGATCTGACTAGTGATATCCTTGAGAAGAATCGAGAAAGTCAGAAATCTGGGTTGAATAGTGAATTAGTTGAAATTGATAAATTAGAGTCGAAGAGTGGATTGTCGGGTTTGTGGAAATAATACCACGAGGTGTTATGATAGAGTATGTATATCAGATGTTGTTGAAGGAAGTAGGAGTACTCGTGAAGAAATACATTGAGGTAGATGGAGTATCCATCTCGGTGCTATGAAGAAGTAACCGAACTTGAGTAGATTGTTTTTGAGACCATGGATAAGGAGAGGTGGAATATGCTAGTTAGAATTGTCGGAATTCGAAGAGTGAACATCAGAGACTGTTGAGTCTGATGTAGTCGTTAAATATTCTAGAGTGGAAATCAGGTAGTATTTTCACGAAATTGGTGTTGAGATTTCCAAAGAATTTGTAAAGACATAATTTTAATTTGAATTGTTAGGAGTGGATTAACTATTCCGTGTTGAGGATATACGAGATGCATATTGAGAAAGTGGTGAAGTTGGATGAGATACTGACGAATATTGTGTCAGATGGAAATTTGAGGTTTATATTGAGATTTTGGAGGGGCTTACAGGAAGCTTCGGGTACTAAGTTGAAGCTGAGTTCGACCTATCATTCGCAAACTGATGGTCAGTCAGAGAGGACTATTGAGTCTGTAGAGAATTGGTGAGAGCTTGGGTGTCGGATCAAGGTGGAGCGTGGGATGATTAATTATCGTTGATTGAGTTACCTATAATAACGGTTACCATCCTAGTGTCGGAATGGCACTATATGTGGCTTGGTGAGATAGGGAGTGTAGGACTCTCCTGTGTTGAAATAAATCGAGTGAGAGTGTTGTACTCAGACTTGAAGATTATGCTTGAGATGGCTGAGAAGATCGAGAGGATCCGAGGCAATATGTATTTTGAGGGTCACGCCGGTGACTGGTGTTGGTCGAGCTTCAAAATCTCAGAAGTTCGCACGTGTTCTGTAGTTGTATCAGAGTGGCGCAGCGGACGCATGGGAGGAGTAACATGTTAGACTGTTTTTTTGTTGTCGCTGTGAATTGGCATGATATGTTTCATGTGTCTTAGTCGAGAAAGTACATTGAACCAGGTGGATGATGTACAAGTGAAAAATATTCCGATTGTTGAGGCATTGCTAGTTCGTTTTGGCGAGCGAGGAACAACTCCGAAGGGAGGAGATATCTTTGGTGAAAGTAGTATGGGGAAGTATTAGAGAAAATAACACGATAGAAAGATGGAAGAGAGAAAGAGCGATAGAAAGAGAGAAGAGGAAAGAACGAGAGAAGTGAGAAGAACGAAGGAAAAAGGGAACGAAGAACGGAAAGAAAAGAGGAGGCCAAGAGACCAAATTCAGGAAGAATTTCATCGATCAACCGATTAACAAGGTAAGGGGGGAGAAACTTGATTGGGAATGGTATATACATGTATAGGGTAGTGGGGATTCCTTAACCCCGTAGGAATGTATCGTTGATGAAGTTTTATATTGACATGCTATTGATTGTTGAGTTATGTTGATGTTGATGGATTGAAATATGTTGAGTGTTGGTGAATTGTTGTTTTTGGTTAATTTGGCGTATAGGTTGGGTTTACGGTTTTAGGGAAGTTCTGTGTGACCTTTTTGATGTGTCGATAGATTGTTTAAGTGATGACTTTGGAATAATATGTATATGATGATGTACGGATGTTTGATGTTGCCATTGTTGATTGACTGTTGGGGTTGGTTTGGTTTGAGTAAGGTTCAGAGTAACTCTAAAGTGTCGGTAGTGTGCCGTAATGTTGATCTGGAGTAGAATTATAGGAAGATTGATAAGCCTAATATGCATTGGTCGTAATACGGATAGTATAGGAAGTGGATGTTATAGAATAGGCTTGAATCAGAGAAGAGTGAGAATTCTGAACTGTGAGAACTTGAGAAGTCGCAGGCAACTCGCTAGCACTTCGCTTAGCGAGAAGGCAGCGAGCGTTCGCTAGGTGCTCGCCTAGCGAGTGAGGTAGCGAGTGAGTCTAGTAGGTTCTGTTTGCCTTCGCGAGGAGGTTCGCTAAGCGAACAGGTAGCGAGCATTCGCTGGGAGCTCGCCTAGCGAGGGTGTAGCAAGCGTAGCAGAATGGGGTTTTTCTATGCTGTTATACTGTGTGCGCTAAGAGTGTAGTGCCCTTGGACTTTGTTGATTATAGGGGAGATGATTGAGTGATATAGAGTGAGTACTCGGTGATAGTATGTGATTTCCGTTACTAATTATTTAAATGGATAATTAGTTGGTGTATGAATCATGCGGAGCATGGTGTAGTGATCAGTAGGATCGTGTATTCCCGAGTGGTGGGACGTGTTTATATCTTGGTGATAAAGTATGAACTTGTTTACTTGGTGATGGTACTCGTTTTCCTTGATATTGTTGGTGAACAATTGGTTAACGTATATGTATGTAGTGATCAGTAGGATCGTGTGTTCCCGGGTGTTGGGATGTGGTTATATATGGTGTTATAGTATGAATTTATTTACTATCTGATTGATTTATATGGTGTTGGTGTAATATATCTACACATATATGCATTGATGTATGATGATATGATCAGGAGGATCGTGTGCACTTAGTGTGCCTAAATATGATAGTTATGCATTGGTGTGTGCATATCATGGTGTTTTGGTGGGATGAATCATGTCTCAGGAGGAGCGTAAGTGATTCATCCGTACTCCTTGGTGGAGAATGGTGGGGGATAGATCATGTCTCAGGAGGAGCGTAAGTGATCTATCCAGGTTCGATTGAATGAACCAATGAGTCGGTACCGCATGCATGGTGTTGAGTTGCATATTTGCATTATAATATGTTATATTGTAATTTGAACAGTAGGTTCGTTATATGGAGTTGTTGGGGTGAATATTGGTGTGTTGGTGTGTTTTACTACCTTGTTTACATGTATTACATTACCAATATATTTTTGATCATGTTTTCTCACCCCTTGGTTGTTGTTGTGTCTGTGCTTCTCCGGAAGTACAGATAATCCAGGTACTTAGATAGCTTGGATGGTGGTGTGCCAGTCGAGTCTAGGATGCTCTGATACGTAACACGGGATATGGGTGTTTTAATTGTTTTATGTCAAACTTGTTGTAATCCTGTGACGTATCACTTTTTTTTTTTTATGAATTATAATAATAAAGATTTTACGAAATTTGGCGGATGGCCGAGAATGTTGGAATAATGTTTTCCGCTGTATTATTTTTGAGAATAATTAATAAAGTATTTTTATAAAAATTTGGTGATGTGATATCCCACTATTTTGGGGAAAACTCTGATGTTTATTTATAATGTTTATATTTTATTTAATTTGGGAAGTGGGGTGTTACAGCTTTCACTGGATGCAATTTCGTTTTTGATTCTCTTTTCTCACTCAAATAATTCCGTTCGTAAGCAGCTAGCACTGTGACCGGAAGCTGTTCGTGTGGACTGAGTAGAGGCGTTGCACTTCATCAACGCTTGTGATCGCTGCATCAAAGATCTGAATCACCACAAAGAGGTAACGATTCTATCACTGACCATGCTCACTCGTAAGGATCACTAAAGGAAATTTTTGTTTTCCGCTGCGTTTAGATCGCAATTTTCCTTCAGTATATTAATATATTTGAGTAGTAGTGGTAGAATTTGGAGATAGTAGTAGCAGAAAAAAAATATTGCAGTAGTAATATTTGAGTAGTAGTAGTAGCAGAAAAAAATATTGTAGTAGTAATATTTGAGTAGTAGTAGTAGAAGAAAAAAATATTGCAGCAGTAATATTTGAGTAGTAGTAGAAGAAAAAAATATTGCATTAGTAAATTATATAAGAAACAACCATGTAGTAATATCACGTGATAGTAGTATACACAAGACTTGGTCAGCGAAATAAATACATAGCCGCCCATTGAATATGCGGTGGTCAAACGCTTTACACGCAACCGCCCATTAATGGAACGGAACTCTGAAAAGCAATAAACAGTGCCGCCCATTAATGGAACGGAAGTCTAAAAAGCATTTAAGATGTCTTAATGTTGCCGCCCATTAATGGAACGTTTGTCAGCAATAAAGTAACTCAACCGCCCATTGAAGCAATGGTTGTCAGCAATAAAGTAACTCAACCGCCCATTCAAAATGCGGTGGTCAAACGCTTTAAATGAAGACTGCATGCTCTGCTCCCATGCATGCAGACACGTACACTCTATGCATGCAGAAATTCAATTGCCTTCTTAATTATTTACCAACACACCATTAAATTTAAACAACTTCTACAACTATATTTACCTCTTACATATTTACCTCTTACAATTATATTTCTCTCTTACATATTTACCTCTTACAATTATATTTCCATCAACTTCAAACAACTTCTACAACTATATACTTCAATCAACTAAATACCATTTTCAAACAACTTCAGCATACCTATCTTACTCTTAAAAAATCTCTCAAAAATGGTTTTACTCAAGATGACCACCGTGGTACACTTGAAAATATTGCATCTTATGTAAGTTAATTTATATTTATTTAAAATTAGTTATGTTATATTCTAATAAAGTAAGTTAGTTATGTTATATTCTAATAATGTTACTCACCATAAGTATATTTATTTAAAGTAAGTTAATTTACTTATGATGTTACTTATTTTAATAAAGTAAGTTAGTTATGTTATATTCTAATAATGTTACTCACCATAAGTATATTTATCTAAAGTAAGTTAATTCACTTATGATGTTACTTATTTTTAATGTTAGTTTAATGTTACTTATGATGTTACTTATTTTTTATTTGTAGGATGAAAAAAATTTCAAACCATGCTCACATAAGTATATAGAGCCTGATGAGGTTATGCTACCGTATTTGATTCAAGCGGGTTTCGGTCACGTCATCAAGATAACATCATATGGAATTGATCGCAAATTTCTTCTCGCGTTGTGCGAAAGATGGCGACCCGAAACCCACACTTTTCATCTTCCCACGGGGGAATGCACAGTGACACTTGAGGATGTCCATATGTTGTTGGGTCTCCGTGTCAATGGCTCAGCAGTTGTGGGTAACACAAATGTTAACTACGAATTAGTGGAACAACTATTGGGGGTGCCTTTGGAACGAGGTGATAGGAAGGGGCAAAGCCTTAAAATCACATGGCTAAAAAGAATTTATGGTAACTTGAACCTAACCAATGAGTCTCCCGAGGAACAAAAAATTTATAAGACTAGAATTTATTTACTATTGCTTTTTGCATGTTTTTTATTTCCGGATACTAATGGTAATACTATCCATCTTCAATATTTACCATTATTAGATGATTTAAGAGAAGTGAGTAATTATAGTTAGGGCGCTGCTACATTAGCGCATCTATACAGAAATTTGTGTAGATGCGCAATGAAAAATGTGCATAATTTTGCTGGTTGTGGTGTTTTGATTCAAGCCTGGGGATGGTCTAGAATGCCCAGACTGTCGCTGATCAACCCTAATCCATTTCACTTTCCATACGCAACCAAGTAAGTATACAAAGTTTATGTATATATTATTTTCATCTATAATTTTTACTAACTATTTCTTTCATAGGTGGTCAGCGTATGGGATGAATTACGAAAAAACTCCGCATCATTGTGCTCCTGAGTATCAGACGTTCTTCGATCATTTTGAGGAAGATGATGTATTGTCTCTAATCCCTTATTTTTTTACTAGCACTTTCCATATTTTTTCCTCTAATCCCTTTTTAATTATGTTATAGTTTCTATGGAGACCCTATCTTGAACTTGAAGATGAGGATCCAACTGAAAGCGATATGTGGAGTTCTACAACATTCATAATTTCTTTCACTATTGTTGAAATGCATCATTCAGATAGGGTGAAAATCCAATTCGGAATTAAACAAGACATTCCTGATCCACCTACATGCATGGAGAGGTACCACAAGAGTGCAGCGAACGACCAATGGAAATTCGATGATTGGAGAGACCATAACAGACAAGAACGACAACACTGGATGAATCGTCGCCACACTGTTCTACGAGGAAATGTCATGGATGCCGAATGTAAACCAAGTAGAGAATACATGAATTGCTATAGATCTGTGACCAATTTGTATCTATCACAAAATAGATACTTGTGGGACCCTCGAAACCAACCAACTTCATCAAACTTCCAAAACATCCCCTCCATGACTTGTGACACCCAACCACCAATATTTAACACCCCACAACCAATATTTAACACCCCACAACAAATATTTAACACCCCATTCAACCCAAACCCAACACAACCACCTTATACCCAAAGCCAACACTACAATCAACCTTACACATCATTTAACCCAAACCCCTTCAACATCCAACAACAAAACCCAACCTCATCATACCCCCAATATAACCAATTCTCATTCTCTCAACCTACCCAACAAGAACACAACTATCAAACACCCCAACCACAAGTTCCTTTTTACCCTTCACAAAACTTCACCCTTTCTCAAGACCAACATCCATACACCCCCTACATGACTAACGCAGCGCCACCTATAAACCCACCAAGTTGGAGTAACGAGGGTACAAGATTAAGTTATGGAAGTGCGGCAGCGATACCATGTGACGACGATTTCAGTGGTGATTTGGTCGCTCAATTCATGAACCCTAACAATGATGCAGGTCCATCTATACAGACCCAAAACGCTGAGGTTGATCGTAGAAGGTCCATCAAAAATGTACAAGCTCCTGCCTCTGGAACCCACCAACGCTTACGTTGACCGGGTCAAAATTAATTAAGGGTGAATAGGAATTTTTAGTTCATTTATTTTAATGTACTTTTTTTATTTCAAGAATAAATAAATATTTATTTTAGTTTTTTTATTGTATTTTTTTAATAATTATTATTATATATTTCAATGTAGTAATTTATTTTAATTAGTACTATTTTAAAAATAATTATTTTTATTTTAATTTACTATAATTATCTATTTAATAATTATTAACTAAATATAATAAACATAATAAATAAAAAACAATGTAATAAATATAACAATTACCTAAATATTATCTATTTATTATATTTAATAATAATATTATCTATTTAATAATTATTTTATTTTAACAATTATTATTTATAATTAACTAATTATTATTTTATTATAATATTATCTATTTATAATTATTTTAACAATTATTATTTATAATTAACTAAATATAATAAATAAAAAGCAAAACTTAAAACAAAAAAAAATTCAGCATAAAACAGTGCCGCCCAATGGATGGGCGGTTCCCAAGTCAGCATAAAGCAGTGCTGCCCAATGGATGGGCGGTTACATTGTGCCAAAAACTGATTTTTTTTGAAAAGATGGTATTTTGGGATTTATGTGTAAAACTATGGCATTTTGGGATTTATCTTGTAATAGTGTGACAGGAAGGAAAAAATTTCCGATAAAAACAGGGGGAAAGACTCAGAAAAGGAAACAGAAGGAAAAAAGCTCACAAAAGACCACACAGCTACCCTGACCCAAAATTTCGGAGAAATCACTTTTAAAAAAAACCCTTCTTCTGCTATCAACAGAGCGAACCTTCCTTTTCTTTTTTTCCTTAGCCATGAAACATTCGCCATAACATCAAGGGAAGAGAGAGGAAAAGGGAATCACCATAAAAAACGAGAAAGATTGGTTCACAGGGGATCTTTCGGTTTCCATTCCTTTTTTTCCCTAGACCTCCATTTTTGACTGAAAAGAAACAGAACCATACTCCCACTTTCCTTCTGAATCCTCATCAAGTACAACTCCACCTTTCAGTCCCCTCATTCATCATCATCATTCATCTCTCACCTTCAATCATTGTTGTGGGAGAGAAGCAGGCCGAGAAAGCCAAAAGCAGAGACGCGGGGGAGAAAGCAGAAGAAACAACCGCGAAAAGAAGAAGAAACTGCGATCGAGAAGATAGAGAGCGTGGATCGAGTAAGGTATTGGGATGGAGTAGTTATCATGATATCGTTTTATGTTAAACCTATTTGAGTAGCGTTTCAGAAGCTTCCTGTTGTTGGATCATAACACTGCCGAGCCTCTTTCTCCTTTTTCAATTCAGGTTTTAGTATGATCCAACAGGTCACTTTTGACCCACCTCAATTCCAGTACGAATCAAGGGCCCATCCATTCCATTTGGGCCTTATTCCATTTCATTTAATACTTTGTTCCAGCTTTTTTTTTCTCTTTTCCTTTTACTTAATAATATCTAGGATTAGTCAATAATAATGTGGTATTTTCAATATCAATAATAATTAGTCTTTAATTTTAATTATATTTAAATAGTTAGTTGTTTTAATTAGTTTTTAGTTAGTTTTAGTTAATTAGTATTTTAATTAGATTTTAGTTTTAGTTTTAGTTTATTAGTTTTAATTAATATAGTTAGTTAATTCCTTTTTTTTTAGAATTAGTTAGTTTTCTAATTAAAGTTTTTTTTAGTTATTTAAGTTTCTTTAGAATTTTAGTTTAATTAGTCTTTATCTTTGTTAGTAATTTAGTCTTTAATAAGAATTCAGTTATTTAATTTAATATTTTATTTAATTCTTGATGTTCAAAATTGATTTTGATTCTTGATGCATTTGGTTGTGATTAATTCCTGATCCTTAATCCCTTTTCTCTTTTGGATTTTGAATTTATTTGATCGCTTGTGCCTGATTCCAAAAGAAGGGAGCCCCTGTTGACTGCCATGTCATTTTTAGCCTAACTTTAGATCCTTACCCGTTGATCCTATCCTTAGGATTAGAGTCTTCGTACTCTATTTAGTCGTCCCCCCGTGGACATTCACTTCCTTTACTGTTTTAACCTAGCCTTAGGATTAGAGTCACCATACTCTATGTGAGTGTCCTGCCATGGACATTTCCTGCCTTGTTTAACCTAGCCTTAGGTTTAGAGTCGCCACACTCTATATAGGTGTCTCACCGCATATATTTACTTTACCCTTTGGAACCTTGACCAGTCAAGAGTTCCTCACCTCTTTATAAGGGAACTACGGCTGCTCTGATTCCATTCCTGTCAGGATACATAGGCACGAGATGCGATGTCTTGGTGATCATACTTTGTATATACTTTAGATCTTTACCATAACACATTTTCCTTAGCAAGCAACTTTAGCATAACACAAATACTAACAAGAGGTTTCTGTAGAGTACTACAAATACTTAGGATGCTAACATTTCCCTAGGTATAACCAACCCCTGAACCTTAAATCTCTTAACTGTGTTGTTACATAGCACACTTAGGGTTTACTTCGATCTTTACCCTTTCCTTTGGATAAATTAAAGCTCGGTGGTGAACTTCATGATTTGTGATTCAAGTTAATACGATAGCTTGATATCTGATTCTCACTGCAACAGAAATGCCGACTTCACTGAGGACCTCCCCTAAGAGGGTTAAACCCACCTTGTTTATATTTGTATTTATTATATGTTTGCTCGCTTGTATATTTGTATATTTGTATATATTTGTACATATATCTGTTTGTGCCTGGGTTTTTGCTGTGTGCAAGGTTGTGACCTTTGAGTGGTGAGATAAGTCCTAACCCAGACTTGAGTGTACACCTATGATAGGATTGTGGTATAATCAATAGTTAGCTGTTGGGAGTAGTTTTAACATGTCTATCATTTGATAACCACGCTCAGTGGAGGCCCCTTTGGAATTACTGATGTCTGATATGAGTAGTCGTATTGGCATTACTTTTTTTGACCTGGGAGTTTGTGACACTGAGGACCTTTAGTTACCTTTTACCCCCACTTGACCTTTTAGGACGTAGTGCGATGACTATGAGGGAGTAGTTCCGAAGTAGTTGATATGTGATACTACACTCAGACGAAACTCTCTTGAGAATATTATTGATTTTCAAGTAGTTGGTGTGTCGATAATATTCGAAAGATGGGTCGATGACTTTGGGAACTTTGTTAGAACCCATTGCGCAGGTGCTTTACTCATAGTACACACCCTGTAGTTGGTTCTTCACCCAGACCCCAATTGTGATCTTGAACCTTTGATCCTGTTATGTGTGTTTTGCATCCTGCCTTGCATCGCATTGCATTGCATTTGCATATTTGCATGGTTCATTGCATACCTCTGTTTGTACAGTAACTCATTGTCGCTACTGCGAAAATCGGCGCCGGCTGAACAGAAGAGTCGCCACCGTGCGTTATTTATCCCACGGGAGGGAAAGGAAACGCTCAGAGTAAACCTCGCACAACACGGGAAAGGTATGGTCATCGCAACCAAAACCTGGATTCGGGAGTCGGTTACGCAAGGGGAAGGTATTAGCACCCCTCACGTCCGTCGTACTCGACGGGATCCACGCTTGTTTTCGGGTATGGATTGTTATTCTATCTAAACTATAGGTCAAGGGTTAAAAAGAAAATAAAATGAAAATAAAAATGACTCGGCAAAGTATCGCACTTTATGCCTACGTATTCCCGTCTGGAACGAGAAATCAGAGTCAACGTAGTTCGCCTACCTACTGGAAAGGAGGGGAAGGTTGCTCGCTAGGATGTCGCATCCTATGCCTACGTACTTTCACACAGCATGAAAGATCAGAGCAAACGTAGTTCGGGCTACGGAAGACACAAGCTTGTCTTGGTTGATTTTATTCCTTCTGAAAAAGGTTTTTCTGATTAACAGTCCAAGCGGACAAAAATGACGTCTTGATGAGTTCACATTCTTTTACGAAAGAAGTGTCTTTTATTGTGTTTGAAATCTTTATGGTGTTTTTCTGTTTGTTTTGAGAAAGAAAGAGACAGAACTCTAACCTACGGTTGCGAAGGGAATCAAACTAACCTAATGTTATCATGCATGGGTTAAGACCTAGTGTCTATCATGCTCCTCTCTTGCACAGAGAGAAACAGAGATCCTACGGGATAGGCAGAAACAGAAACAATATCAGACATATACAGTAAAGCAGTAAAATGCATGGATGCAACAGTACAAGCGAGGCAAGGGAGTTCCACTCAACCTCGAACCTAGAAAACAATAGGCAAAAGTGAACAGGCTTCACTTTCAACCCAGCAGGGTAAACAGCAAACAATACAGTCCAGAAAACCAATCAATACATCAGAAATGAAATACAGCAATAAAGGAAGCAGCATCAGCAGCTCTGAATCAACAACTGGCTCCAAGCAATCTCCAATCATCTACAGGCTTCAACAAGCATCAATCTCCATCTTCATGACCTTCAGGCAAGGGCTTTGACCATCAGTCTTCTATCTGCAATGGCTTTTCTTCAAGCTCAAACCTCCAAGATGAGGGATTAGTCACAAGAGTGAATTGGGTGTTAAGCAATCAGTTGACTACCAAAGGTGGTGAACAAACTGCTTCTAACACAAAGAGACATTTTCTCTCAAGAGTTCTATCTCATAGACACAATCACCAAGCCTTCCAAAGGAAGGGGGTGAGTGTCTTAGAGAGACTCTGAATCACAGAGAGGAATGGATGCAGACAAGGCCATCCATGTTTGAGAAACAAACTTTCTAACCTAGAGCTCTGCCTAGCTCCTAAACCCTAATCTCCACAGCATCTGCTAGCAAGAAACTCCTCCTCAACTCTGACAGTTGATCTTCAATCTTGGAATCTCCAATGATCTTTCATCTTCACAAATCCTCAGCTTCCCCAGGGCCCCCAGACAAACCCAATACCCAATCAAACAATCAACAATCCCCAGAGGGCACACCACACCAGACAACAGATATACAGACAGTAATAATAGCAGTAGGGGAATCTTAACTTTTCTAAGGGATCTATTAGCTACCCATAGCCCATATAGTCCCATAACTAATCTATTCAAACCCTAAGTCCTAAGGGGAATGAAATCAAACTCCTAAGTTGTCACCTAAAACCCTAGTTTTGTACATGATGTTCAAGCATTTATTGATCACCTAAATTTAACTCCTAAAAATGGGAACTAAAATATTTCTACAAGTTTAATATCTCATCTAAACAATATAAAAAGAATGACTAAAAAATATTAAAGCATGTGAGAGAACAAAAATCATAAAAAGGATGCATGAAATGAAGCTATTTAATATGACATTTATTTAGAAAATATGGAAAAAATATGAAATAAAAATGAAAATGAAATTTTATTTTCCTATAATATTCTAGACATTTTAATGAAAATATGGTAAAAAGAATGGATTAAAATGCATTTTTTATGAATTAGTTATGAATTAATGAAATTGGTAAAATATTAAAATGAATTAAGAAAATTAAAATGAATTAAAAATGAGGGAGGGGGTTGAAATAGAAACTCGCCCCAGTTCAATCCAGGATGGGCCTTCAGACAGGGGGTGTGATTAGCGCTTCTGCTAGGCCCAGAATACACTCAACATTAAAGAAAAAATAGAAAAGCGCTGGGGGGTGAGAGAAGTAACAGAAGCACGTTGCAATTGGTTTGGGCTTGGTTTAGGGGGGTGGGGATAACACAAGCCAACTCAGGCCCGCCCGTTTCAATTAATGAAACGGCGCGTTTTGGCCAGTGCAATCTCCCTCCAAAGCTCAGATTGAATAACAGCCACAGGATCATTCCAAAAGTCAATAGTCCAACACATAAGGAACGGCCACGATTATTTCTTCCTCCTTGGTTCTGCAAGTTAGGGTTTCAATTCACCATGGAAGCCATGCACGAGCAATCTTCCACCTCTCTGTTCTCATCCTACACGCCACGAATCCACACGCTGTGAACATGAAAACTACTCTAAATTCTTCCCTCTACAAGCCTAGGGCATTAGATTATCTTGAAACTCACCACAACAACAAATCCGATCGAAGCAACATCTGGCCACCATTGAAATGCACTGATATGCACCAATTCAATTCTTCCTCAAACTTAACCTAAACTAAACTACACATAATGGAGATTAACCTGCGCTATCCAACTAACATTATGATGCATTAATTCAAGAGATACAAGCACTAACAGTTTGTTGCACCTGTCACCAATCATCACCAATCCTTTCCAAATTCATCTAAAATAATCTCCTAACCACCTAGATCAAGTCTAAACTAATAAAATCGTGTTAAACTAACTGAATCGATCAATTTGAGTGAAAACATACCTGATGTGAAACCTTGCAAACAGCTATGGAGATTGATGATTTAAGGCTTTTGAGACTTGGATCTTGATCCACAACCTTAGTACTCAATTCTGTATGCAAAATCCTGGAGATTCCTTGCTTGAATTATGCTATTCACTTGAACTTGTGATTTTGATGTTGATGAAAAAAGCACTCGAAAATGGATGAGAATCACTTAATCCTTGCTTCAATTCTGATCTATGATGAATATTGAATAGGATTGAATTGATTTTGAGGAAAATTGATGAAGAATTTGAGAGATTTGGAATGAAACTTTTATGAACAAGAATGAGAAATTTGTGGAATTCTTGGTGCAAATGAAGCCAACCCCTGCCAAATTCTCATTTCATGCTTATATAGACCCCAATGGTACATTCTAGATCCATCTTGCACATTCCCTTGTTTTCAAACTTTGATCCATTTTTGAAGTGTTTCTTCAATTACAAGTAACCAAAGATAACTTCATTTTTTCCTTCTAAACTCAAAAAAGTGTTTGAACCATTGTTCTTAGAATTGTTTTTCCATTCAAAATCATATATTGGAAGTCTCCATTTGGACTTGTAAATCTCCCAAACCATTTTTCACTTTGAAATTATTCACTTTATAAGCCTTTTTAGTTCATATTTTGACCAATTATGTAACTCCATGCTATGAGCTTCTCCAATAATTTGTGACCTTCTTTCTAGACTTAAAATCCCATTTGGAGCAAGTTTGATGTTGTAAGTTTTTCCATTTGAGGCCTCCTTGTATGAGTTTTGGACATAGGTTAAAATGACCTGTAATTCACAAATGCCCAAAATACCCTTTGCTTGCCAAGACCATAAGTTGAGTTCTACACATCATATGAAGGCATACTATACCATTCTAGAAAGCTAAGACAATGAGGAACAATTCTTATGTTGACCAAGAATTCATTTGAAATCTCCTTGAGGGGCAAAACTAGCTTGGAAGTCAAGTCACTTTCACAGACAAAAATTCAGATACCTCAGATGACCTGTAACTTGTAAGGACCATAACTTGAGTTCTATAAATCTCCTTGAGGTCTTCCACCACTCAAATTAAAGGTCTTGAGATCCTCTACAAGTTTCATGTTGGCCAAGAAGCCATTTGAAGCTAGCATTTTGACTTATCTTGCTTGGAAATTTGACCTAAACTAGGGGATTTTACAGAGAAACCCTAATTTAGAAACTCCTCTTCTCCTTGATTTCTCTTGAATTCTCCTTGTCATATCTCCATATCCTTCTTTATATGTCAAATGATGAACCCCCACATCTCCTTAATAGCCTTGAATGCCCTTTAAATCAGTCAATTGACCTAGGATTGACCTAGGGTTGACCCAGATGAAACCCTAGTTGACTGTCTTCAACTATAACTCTTGTGCTCTCATCAATGACTTGTTTCCTTCTCCAAATGACCTTTTAAGTCTCTCATAATGTCTAGGTGCTCTCCATGCTTTTCATTTCACAGCTCATAACCCTCTTGTTGATCCTCAGATGTCCTCAGCTAGGAGATGGACTCAAGGCTTGATCTGCTGAACTCTTTGCTTTCAAATTCTTTCCTGATGACTTGAATGAGATGGAATTAGGATAATAACCTCATGATAGGCCTCTAGAGATGAGAATAATGATTGGTCCCCTGTTGAATGAATTGCTATGCTTATGCTATGCAGATGGTTAGTCTATGTACATGATCCTATATGCAAATGCTAATGATATTAAAACATGAACCAAGGAATAAGGTTGGGCAAATTTTAGGGTGCAACACTCATGTCCAGTTGTTTTTATCTTCCAGTGTACCTCTGAGTTGTCAAGCTGATTCCTCGACACCGATATCGGGCTAGAGCTAACTATAGACGTAAGATATCAGAGTAAGAAGTACACAATGCAGAAATTCGAATGGAGACCGATGAGTTGAAATCAGGCATGACTAAGCTCACTGAGATGCTTCAAGTCCTAATGGCCAGAGGAGAATCTCAAAGGGCCGTCATTCAAGAAGTTTCAAGTGTTGATCCTCCTTCTGTTCAAATGCCACCATCAACTTGGCCAGAGTTTGGTTTACCTCACAACTATTCTCCACCCCTTGCATCTACTGCTATGATTGGTCAGATTGTTAAACCAGTTTTTCAAACTCCCGTCTTTGTTGAGCCCAGACCTGTGGTCCACACTGTTACCCAGACTGTCTGAACTTCTTTTGAGAATCCTCACTATAAGTACAATGCTGCCAGTGCTTAAGGGGAAGACCATGAAGATTTGTTGAGCCTGAGGTTGTTCGTGAACAGTTTCAGATCACAGATAAGAGACTCAAAGTTGTCGAGGGTACTGACTTCTTCAACGTAGATGCAGACAATATGTGCCAAGTTTCTGGCCTTGTTATGCCTGCTAAGTTCAAGACTCCCGAGTTCGTAAAATATAAGGGTCACTCGTTTCCAAGAGCCCATCTAGTCATGTACTTCCGAAGGATGACAACTTACACCAACAATCAGAAGCTGCTCATCCACTACTTTCAAGTCAATTTGAGTGATGCCTCTCTCAAGTGGTATATGAACTTAGAGCATAACAGTGTCCACTGCTTCCAGGATCTCGCCAACGCTTTTATGAGGCAATACAAATACAATCTGGATATGGCTCCTGATCATCGACAACTTCAAAATATGTCTCAGAATGAGAGAGAGTCGTTCAAGGAATACGCTCAGCGTTGGAGAGAGTTAGCTTCCCAAGTTGAACCCCCTCTAGTAGATAAGGAGCTAACTGGAATGTTCATGGATACTTTGTCCCCTTTCTATTGGGAGAATATGATTGTGAGCGTCTCTTCAAACTTTACAGATCTGGTGACCATTGGCCAAAGGTTAGAAGAAGGACTGAAAAACGGTAAAGTATCCAAAGCCGCTGAATCTTCCAATGGTACAAAGAAATCCTATGGGAATTTCCAGAAGAAGAGAGAGGATCAGACCAATGCTGTCATGACTGAAGTGAGAAGGCCTCATCCTAGACCTCAATATGTTGATCATCATGTTGTTGTTGCTGTTGCTGCTCCACGACCAGCTCATATTCCTCAACGTCCAGTGGTTGGACAGAACCAGTATCGGAATAGGAATCAATTTGATCATATTCCCATGACATATACAGAACTTTATTCTGATCTGGTTCAACAAGGGATGATCACTACAAGGATTCTGCAATCTCCTCCTAATCCTCTTCCAGCTGGATTTAGAGCTGATCTCCACTGTGCATTTCATGAAGGCACCCTAAGCCACGACTTGGAGCATTGTTATGCACTGAAAACCAGAGTACGTGAGTTGGTTAGAACTGGAATCCTTGATTTTAAGGACAGTCATCCGAATGTCCAGAACAATCCCTTGCCAACACATCAAAAGTGAAGCTTTAGTTTGACTTCAGTAGACTATCTTCTTAAACGTCAGTGTTTCAGACAAGACGACTCATCTTTGTTACTGATTAGTCACTAGGCCTTTTGTTTCTCATTTGTACTTTCCTCCATTTTGTTTAAGCTGTTTACTTTTAATTAGTGTTTGTACTTTCATATCAATGAAATGAGCATTGCGACTTTTGATTTCAATTCATTTTGTCTATTATTTGCACTTTTATGCTTTATCTTTCAAATATTTACTTGTCCAAACTTTTGATTATGCAAATATTTGAGGGAGGATGATGAAAACGTATTATCCATAACTGCTGTTGGTATGCTTTCAATCAAACTTTGCTGACGATGTAAGACATTGTTTCAATCCCCCAAACATTGGAGAAATAAGGAAGTTATTCCCTTGTCAACCCCTTCCAGCCTAGAAGTTGAAGTTTCTTTCTTTACAAAAGTTCCGCAATTTTAACCTGGGGCATGGTAGTTCTCAGTTAACTTATTTGTGTTCATACAATACACCTTTCATATAAAGGTTGCACTCACAAATTTTCTTCGCACACAACAAGTAAGTGTCGAAGATGTTTTCCAAGCCAAAAAGCCGATGATGGTTCACCGTAATCATTAAACCAGGCAGTCACTTTCTTTCAAAAAAAATCAAAAGAAAGAGCCCGCTAAGTCAAAACCTATGAAGGATACTTAGGCAAAACTGGGGCATCCCGCTGACTGTAAGCTTCAAAAGAAACAATTAAGGCAAAAGTCAGGGATAATAAAAAGAGGAGATCTTTAAACCTTTCACCCTGTAAATCCTCAATGTCAAAATAATCAAATGTTGTAAAGAAGCAGTGAGTGCATTTTTAAAAAGTCTGTTGACTTCTGAACCATCATCACTATTATCAGTGCAATTCCTAACCTATGGGAACCTGAACGAATAGTATGAGTTAACTGACCGTAGGACTGAAGACAATCATGTAGATTGGGTGGGCACAAATAAATTTTGAGCCTTTATCCTTTGTTTTTTAAACTGTGAACTAGTCCGCGTTACAACCCTCAAAAGACCTAACTGAAGCAAGGTTATTTTGAAAGCATACTAAAACAAGGTTACGTAAGCTGACTCCAAAAGATTTTTGCAAATCAATTATTTTGGCATTACACCTTTGCTTTACACTTCGAAGTGTTATGAATCGCCGCATTTTGATATGAAACTCTTATACTTTACTTATTTCAATAGTTGCATGAACTTTGCATTACTATGTTTGTATGAACACTTTTGTTTGCAAACTGACTTTCCTCTCAAGGAATTTTCAAACGATTGAGAAGTTTGGTCAGATGATCCTATCAGGGGCAAGTTCCTTTTACATCCTGTTGAGAATCAGTTCAAGATATGTTCAGGGCAAGTTCTTCTTAGATTTGTTTATCCAGAAAAATTTCAAGGCTCGGGCTAGGGCAAGCCTTCCGAGGGCACAGTAAAGTAGTCAGTTTCAAGAATCAGATAAGCTAAAGCAATTATTAGCTCATCTATAACAGACAATTAATTCTGGGAAGTTTACTTGAAGAATCCCCAAACAACCCTTCATCCTTCCTACAAGGATTATCAACTTGATACAATTTAGCAGTGTGACAGATATGTGTTCAACAATAATGTTGCGGTGGAAATAGGATTACAAACTATTAATGAGTTTGAATCGCAATTCAATTCACAACCTCTCTTTGATTTATCCGAAGGAAAAGGTCAAAAGAGGGAAAACCTATTTTGCATCGTAAACACAATGCGGGGAAAGATCTAGGGTTCGGGGGTTGATTAAATTTAGGGAAGGTATTAGCATCCTAAACTTCTGTAGTACTCTACAGGAACCTTTTGTTCAGATGTTTACTATTTGCTTTATTTATTTGCTTAAGGTATATGTACAAAGGGATTAAAAGTGAGAAAGGAGACCTAAGGGGTTAATTCTAAGTTTACTCGGCAAGACATCGCATCTTGTGCCTACGTATCCTTACGGGAGTGGAATCAGAGTAATCGTAGTTCCCCTCAAAAGGGAGGTTAGAGACTTCTTGACTGTGGTCAAGGTCTCAAGGGGAATAAACATGTCTTAAGGACACGCTTACGTGGAGTGTAGGAACTCCAAATCTCTACGTTGAAATGTTAAGTTGTAATTAGGGTTAAATTAGGGATTCCACGGCGGGAAACCCTAAAATGAGCGCGACGGCTCCTTGACCTAATGCTAGGGGTAAAATTGTAATTTAGCCTGCGGCGAGGCATTTGTAAAAATTAGGGTTTGTAAGGGTTTGAAGTTTTGAGGACTATTGGCGCGGCGGCCAAACGGCTAGACCTAATTCCTTCAGATGTGTGTAGGTGACAACAATAACGGTAAAGGCGTGAGATAATTGAATCATGCAAACCATGCAAGCAGGAATGTTAAAGGCAGAAATTAAAGCGCGATTGTTAGGATTCGCGAGGTTACATGAGAGGAGCAGTTACAATATGATATTAAAATTTAAATTGAACGATGATAAAATAAATAACAGTAAACGCAATAAACTGCAAAACGAACAAACAACGTCAGTGGGCAGAATTAAATGAATTATCAGATGGTGAAGAAGTGAAATTATGCATCTTTTTGTGGTTTTATTTTATGATATGAACTTTAAATTAAAATAGGATTTTTATTATTAATTTACTCAAATCCTAAAAAACTATTTTTATCTTTTTTATTTTTAAAAAATGTGGATTTTAATATCACTTTAGAAAACATTTTAAAAATACTTATAAAAATTTTAGAAAAAAACATTTTAAAATAACTACCATAATGAAAATAAAATAAATTAAAATTAAATAAAAGTAAATAATAAAAAAAGGTTTTTAATTTTACATTTTTTATTTTAAAAACAAATCAAGCTTTTCAACTATATCTAAAAACAAAAAGAAAAAAAGAACACAACAGTTGGGCCGGTAGTTGTATCGGTCTGACCCAACACCAATACTACTGATCGTGCTAGGGTTTGTTAAACCCTTGTTTTCGGCGGCGCCGTTGTGTGTTTCTCGTTTCCTCTTGTATTCATTTATCTCCTTCGTATCTTCCAACTCGTTTTCTCCACGCTAAAAGAACAGAAAAAAAGACATGTCAATATGCTGATAATGGAATGATGGCTTACGTTTTCGTTCGCAATAGGTGATGAACGTATTGAGGAGGCGATGATGGTGAACTGAGCCTCCGAGGAAGGTTTGCCAGTCGTGGATGGAGGCGGCGTTGGTGGACCTTCCTCAACCCCTCGGTTTGCGGTCTGATGATTACCTTTGACGAAATCCTTCTCCTCTTTCTCTCTCGCGGCCGCTAGGGTTTCTTCGTCTTCTTCGCTGCTTTTTGGTGTTCTCCGCCGTTTCGTCCCCAATTAGGGTTTTACACCAGGTGATGTTGTTCCTTTTATATCTTTTCTTTGACTCTCTTTTGGGCCTTTAGACTTGAGTCTGATTCTCGTTATTATCCTGAGATTTGGATTTGATTGAGATTTGCAATTTCTCTGATATTATTTCCTTCCTTTTCCAAACTTGATTTGATTTTGTTTTGTGGTAGTTCTGATTCGGTTTGATTGGATTTTTCCTGGATATTTGCAGATGCAAATTTGTTTTGGATACTGTGGCCTGTTTGATAAACCGTTATTTCAATTTCGGTTTTGCTGATGTGGATTCGAGCAACTTGTTCTTGATGTGGATATCCAGTTTTTCTGATACGGTTTGACCCTGTTACTGATACATATTGGTTTTGTTTGGATTTCCAAGATTTTGAGACGAGCCATATTCGATGTGATTTGGATTTACCATTTGATTCTGCTTATTTCTGGAATTTTTCTGATACGATCCTGGTCATTGCTGTGGATTTGTTGGCTCGTTTCCAGACTCGGATAACCTGGTTTTTCGATACGGTTTCGGACCCGCACATGTTCACCACTATTTTCTTATGATGATTCTTTGCAGATGTTGGCTTACGGTGATGCTTTTGTCAGTAATTCTGTTTGTGTTTTTCTCGACGGAATTGATGCTTAGATTCTTCTTTTAATATTCACTTTTATGCTTAACCAACTTCTGCTTCTTCTGAACTGAACTTGATTTTAATTATGAAACTTATGAACTTTATTTGGTACAATTTGATTTCAGTGACATTCAGTTTGGTGTTGTTGGTGTGGTTCTTTTTCGGCGCATAATCTCAGTCCCTTTGAACTAATATCTGCTCATTTCCATCGTTTCAGGGCTGGAGTATTTGGATTCACAAACAGTTTGATGATTGGGGCTGTGATGTTGCTAAACTGAGCCTACATGATGGCTGCCTCTGATTGTTTCTGTTGTGCACTTTCAGTTTGTATTTCCAATTACTTTTGGCTGTGAAACCGTTCGAGAAAAGCCACATATTTACTTGATAGGCTGCTATATTTACTTGATGGTCCCTTTTTGAATCCATATCTGCGCAAATCATTTCGGCTCGAAAAAGCTTCCTTTATCTCTCTCTCTCTCTCGGCTGTCCCGTATGATAAGAACGATAACCACCTGATCTTACGCCAATGGCACAGATCGGTAACGGGGGTAGGATGCGGCTTCGGTCATGCCACTCCCGGCACTCAATGATGATGATGTTCTGAGAGTGTCGAACATAAATTATAATCTTTCCTATTCTGTTTGTTTTGTCTTTGTGGTGCAGGTTGATCGGAGACTCGCGGAGAAAATCAAAGGAGCATCATGAAGAACACTTAGGATTCTTTAGGACTTTTTTTAGAGTAGATGTTCAGTGTAAATGAAACTTCTTGTAAACAAAAGTGAATATTCATGAATGAAATTCAAAGGTTATTTATCCCTTTCAATTGTACCTTAAATATTTATGAACTAAATTCCAAAAAATATTTATATTTACTTATCAATTGTAAATTTGAAATGTTTATGAATAATAGTTCAAAAATCATTTAAATTCACCATTGAGTTGTAACTTATGAATACTTATGAATAAAAGTTCAAAAATATTTAAAACTTACTTCTCCTTGGCCTTGACCAATTTTATAAACGAGATACCGCAACATGATTACACTCGAGCAAATTCAAACTAAAATCCCGCCGATCATATTGCTTCTCAAAATAACCTTAACAATATCCCCCTTCTTTTCAGTCCAAACCTTCATCAATGAAACGGCCCCGAGTCCAATCATTTTTCTGACAAGAGTTTCTCGGTACCAATCAAAACATGCCGACACCTTGATAATCAATCCATGTGATAAATCAATGCCTAAGGAATAATGTCTCATTTGTCTCAAAAATTGCGGACTCCACGAAGAATGACCAAAATGCCCCTGGGGTAATTCCTGCAAACAAATTATGCTCCATGACTGGTTAGTGGTTAATGGATGCAAAAATGAGATGTTATGCGAAATGACTGACTAAATGTAAGGGTAAAATTTGGGGTATTACAGTTGCCCCTATTTAAATAGCTACACCGGATGATTTGAGTGGCGGAGACTCGAGGAATCATGGTGGAGGGATTTAAATATAGATAACCGAAAATTTTGCCCTTATATGTGGCGATATGCAATGCTATGGACCAAGCGAGAACAGACTAATGCAGACGATGCCATGAATATGATATGATGCGTATGCTGGAATGATGAATGCGAAAATGTTGACGAATACGACTGAAGGTGAGATATGACTTAGAAGGGGGGGGGGGGTTGAATAAGTTTGGAAAATTAATACTTGAAAATAATCACACAATTATTTTTATCCTGGTTCGTTAAACAACTACTCCAGTCCACCCTTCCAGAGTGATTTGCCTTTCTCAACAAGGACTTAGTCCACTATTAAATCAAACTGATTACAATAGTATCACCTAAGAACTACAGTTCTTAGTCTTCTCAAGAGCTACTGATTCACACTGAATCCTCTTAAGGAAAATCCTTTACAAACAATGTAAATTAAATACAAGAGTTTTTAATGCTTCTATAAAGCTATAATCACAACAGTGATTTTTCTCTTAAGTTTTAAGTACAAAGATTCTATGAAGAATAAGAATGAGAGTTTATAGAATATGTGATTTCTTTTCAGCAAGTGTGTAGCTCAAGAGTGTAACTGAAGAATGAAGTGAGAAACTCCTTTTATAGGCAGTTGAAGCATGCACGTTGAAAAGAGAGTCCAAAAGGTCTGAGCCTTTTTGTCTTCACATGTACTGACCTTTCCTTGAAATAGATGGCACAGATAAATCCTTTTTGTCTGTGTAAGTGTGTCTAGCACAAATAAGGAAAGAGACGTTGAATGATTCCAACGGATACATTCTTGAAAACACTTCTTCAGTTTCAGCAAGTTCTTCAGAGTTTGAATAGATCAGAGTCTTCTGATGAGATTCAGAACTATGCTGTATCAGAGTCTTCTGCAGCTTGTGTGCTTCTAGCGTGTTGATCATCAGAGCATCTTGACACAGAACTTCAGTACTTGGCAGCGTAGGTACTTTCAGAAACTTCTGTAGATCAATGCTTTGAGAAACTCTTCAATCAATATTCTTCTATACTTCTGATGCTTCAGCTTCAGATGCTTCTGATTATCTTCAGATGCTTCTGACTCAGAATGTTCTGGAGCTTCTTTCTTCAGATCCTTCTGGAGACTACGTTCAGGATCTTCTGTAAGGAGCAATCAGATTCTTCTGTAAGATGCATCTGGCGCTTCAGATTCAGAATAACTTCTTGTATTCAAAGGCAGATTTGCTTCTAGAGAGTCAATATAATTTTAATCTGCAGTAAAACTCTCAAACAAATTTTAGAGTATATAATTCTTAAATATAAATTTCCTAACAGTTATCATCAAAACAAAGAGTAATTATTAAGAACCAATCTGTGTTCTAACAATCTCCCCCTTTTTGATGATGACAAAAAGTATCAGAAATTTTATTTAATTGAACTTAAAGAATTATAACTCCCCCTGAGATGATGAATCCCCCCCTGAGTTAAATATGAAAAAGGAGTAGAAACTTCCCTTTTTATCTTGAGTAATCTTCAGAGTCAGATCTTGTTTATCTTGTAATAATCAATGGTCAGATTATCTTGCAGATATAAGATTCAGAGTTTGATAAAAGATAAAAGATCTGAGAAACTCAGAGATTCTTTTATAGAGTATTCTTATCAAAAGTTCTGAAATAGTCAATTAGATATTAGAAAGAATAGATATGTCTGAAGATTCATTCTAGTGAAATTATATTAAATAGTTCAGATCTTTATTTTCTCCCCCTTTTTTGTCATAAGCAAAAAGTAAAAACTTTTAATAAAGACAATTAAAAGGAATAAGAGCAGATAATTCAATGGAGAATAACAAACTGTTTCATTCAATCATAACAGAGCAAAAATACATCAGAAGATAGTACAAAACATTCAGATGCAAAAATAACAGATGCACAAACATGAGAAAAAAAATCTAAGTGTGTTTAGACAAAAGCATCTTCAATAGGTCTGTGATCTCAGATTGTGATTGCTCTTGCTTTGACATGAACTTAGTGATTGTCTCATTCTTCTCATCTTGTTTGGTCATCCATTCTGACATGTCCTCAGATTTCTTGTCTTGTTTCGCCATCCAAGATCTGATTTCAGATTGACCAGCTTCCAGAGCAGCAATCTTGTTTGCCAAATCTAGATTTTCTGTCTTGATCTCTGATGATGGAGGTTCTGTATCCTGAACAGAGTCAATTGCCATATGTTCTAGAGATCCTGAAGAAGGTTCTACCAGAGTCATAGTTAGTGTAGTGGTAGTTGGTTCTGGTGGAGGAGGAGGTGGAGCATCCAAACACAGCAGAGGTTCAGTCTTGTTGTCAATCCAGAATTGATTTCTTTCAGATCTGAGCTTTGCATCATTAGAACAGATGTTCTTCAGATTAGAAGCTACAGTGTTGAATCTATTCAGAAATCCTTTCCAGATGATTTCAGTCTCATTTGCATCCATAGATTCAGAACATCTTCTCTGAACAGTACCTAAAGACATATGTAATTCTTGCAAAAACGTTTGAAATAAATGTTCAATATTAAGTCTGGGTGGAGGTTTGAGCAAGGTTTCCAGAGTCATCTGTTTAGGCTTTGGAGTTGGTGGTATCAATGATTTTGGAATGGAAATCAGAGGAGGGGGAACATATGGAAAGAATGGAATTTCTGGTTTCTGAGGAAGGGATCTGTTTAAAGCATTAAGCAGATTTGGTTGAGGTCTGGTGCGTGGGTAAACATCATCAAAGACTGCATTAGAGTATGGTACGAAAGCAGAGTTTGATGGTTTATCAGATGCAACTGTGTTGTCAGATGCAGGATGCAGAGCTGAAACAGCAGCTTTACCAGATTTAGCAGATATGGTGGCTAAGGACCCTTCATTTTCCATAGATTTAATATATGAAAGGATCACAGATGGAAGGGTTGGTTTATGTTTAGGTCTCAGAGGTGTCAAGGGTTCAGAGGGCTCAACTCTATCATAAAAATCTTTAAGTTTGAAACCATAAGATAAATTATGATACAGAGAGGACACTTGAGCACAAGAGATTCCAGATGATGATGGAATAGAAGTAGGAATAATCATCTCAGATGAAGGTTCAGGTGGAGGCATAGGTTCTGGAATGGTAGTTTTGGTAGGTACAGATGATTCAGGTTCAGGGTCATGAACAAGGTATTTGTCAGATGGATTAATCAGAAAGTCAGGGTGAATTTCTGATTCAGATGAATTTGAGGATGTTTCAGGTGTACAAGAGGTAGAAGAAACTTGAAACACTGTTTTTAATGGAGTGATATCAAGAACTTCTGTCTCAGGGATATGAGATGGTTCAGAAGGAATATCAGGTTGTTGAGTAGGTGGTTCAGATGAAACAGGAGCAGAAGTTACTTGAGTGGGTTCAAAAGTAACAGTTGCTACAGGTTCAGAAGATTGAATAGGTGATGGTGGAATGACAGATTCTTTTTGTGGTTGATCTTCTGTGGTTTGTTTTTCTGGGTGATTTTCTGTTGTTGGTTGAGCAGATTTTTGTTTATCAGAATTTTGTGGTAGTTCTGATGGTTGTGTTTGTTGTGGTTCTGTTTGTTGTGGAACAGTTGGTTGTGGTTCTGTAGGTTGTGATTCTGATGGTTGTGGAACAAATTGTGATGGACGTGGAGTGAAGTGTTTGATGTGTAGTTTTGGTTGAGGTGGTTTTGATACAGGAGCAGTGGGTTGTTTCTGAGGTGATACAGAACTGGGGGCAGCAACAGATGTTGTTTGAGTGACAGGGGGTTTGGGAACAGACTTAATAGAAGAATCATTTATAACAACATTTTTAGAAGAGACAGAAGCTTTAGTACCTTTGAGTTTAATCCTCTTAGAAGATGCAGCTTCTCCAGAATCTTTTCTCTTCAGAAGATCCTTGGGATTCTCAGCAATCTTAGCCTTCTTCTGGACAGGTTCAGATTCTGCTGCAGGTTGAGGTCTTTTCCTCTGAAGTGGAACTTCTGCTTCTTCTTCTTCTTCTCCTGCATCTGGCAGGGGTTGCTTGACAAGTTGAAACACATTTGCAGGAACAGGCACTCCTTCCCTTTTGCATTCCTCTATATACATCAGAACAATATGTCTAGGTTCTTCAGCAAAGAATAGAGGGAAATCTGATACTGGAATCCTTTTATTCAGATCATACATGTTTAACTTCTTTGGAGCAGTGGTAAGTTCATCTACAATCTTGAGTCTCAAAAGGCTCTTAGCGTTCAGAGGCTTTCCCATAATGAACTCTAGTTCCTCTGTTACACCAGCATCATACAGAGCAGCCACTAAACCATTTTCAGTGAGAAGATCTGAGAGCAACCTTCCAAAAGGTATCCAATTCCTGATCTTCTGGTTCTTTTCCTTCACAGATTCTCTGGATGCATTTATGTGATTCCACAGATGCATGAACAATAAGTAAGGAAGATCTACCTTATTACTCTGACTGAGGCAGTACATAAAATAGATCTGTTCATTGTTGACATAATCTGGGGAATTTGTTGATTTTCTGTGATGAATGCATCCCATGAAGATCTTGGCCCAGATCTTGTAATCTGGCTTCAGATCTTTGAATCTGTTAGAGGCTTGTCCAGCAGTCATAACCTCTTCATAGACTTCATCCATATCAACACGTCCAACTGGCAGATGTGAAACACCATCTGTTTCTTCATAACAAATCAGTTTTCTAATTAGATCCTCTGTGATTATGATCTCCTTTCCCAGCACAGATGATAGAATAAACTTTGGATACACAGATGCATGAATCCAGAATTCCTTAACAAGCAAAGGGTAAACTGGTCCAAACAGTCTATCAAAGTATTTCACCCAACCTTGAGCTCTAACAATGGAGCGAAAATCAAACCCATTTTCAGCCAGTGAGTCAAATTCAACCATGGATTCACACAATACTTCTAACTTTTCAACAGGTGTGAGAAGAGTTCTTTGTGGAGGAATGTATGGATTAGCACCAAGATTGTCTGAAGTCACAGCAGCCATTGTTGATTGAAACTGAGCAGTTGTTGATGAAGAAGACGCCATTGAAGAATGCTTTTTAGAACACTTAGGTTTTGAGTTTTTGTGAAGAGAGAACAAGAGATGAAAATGCATATAAATTCTGAGAGTGAAAAGTGTGAAAGTGAAAACACTTCAAGTATTTATACTAAACACATAGGCACACCAAAAGACAGAAATAAAGCACGTTGGAGCAGCATTAAATGAAAAGAATAAAATCATTTCAATTAATAAATGCTTCTGACAGATTTGGGGGGAAAATCAAGAATTTAACTATTCAAATTTCACCTCAAATGTCTTTTCAGTTGTCCACACGCCACCTCTTCAGATTTTGTGGGACACGTGTTTGCTTGCATGCTGTTCTGAATTCTCTCAAGAAATGAAACGTTAGCCACGTTCAGATCTTCTAAAGATGGTTAGTTCAGATTTTCACATCAGAAAAAATAATCAGAATAAAATAAATGAACAGAAGAAATACTTCAGATCATTAAACATTTTGCATCTGAAAGGTTCCTTCTGATAAATATTACTCTGGACACAAATCCATACAAATATTTTTCAGAATGAACTTAAATCTATCTTCAGCAAGGGGTTTTGTAAAAATATCTGCCCATTGATGATCTGTATCAACAAAGGCTAAATTTATGATTCCCTTCTGAACATAGTCTCTGATGAAATGATGTTTAATTTCTATATGTTTTTCCTTAGAATGCAAGATTGGATTTTTTGACAAACATATAGCAGAAGTATTATCACAAAAGATAGAAAGATTACTCTCATAGATTTGATAATCTTCTAATTGACTCTTCATCCAGAGCATCTGAGTACAACATCCAGCAGCAGCAATGTATTCTGCCTCTGTAGTTGATAGTGCTATGGTAGGTTGCTTCTTGTTGTACCATGAGATCAGATGACTTCCAAGAAACTGACAGCTTCCAGAAGTGCTTTTACGTTCAACTCTGTCTCCAGCATAGTCAGCATCACAGAATCCAACTAATGAAAATTCATCAGATCTTCTGTAACACAAACCCATGTTAGCAGTACCTTTCAGATACCTTAGAATCCTCTTAACAGCTGTTAAGTGTGATTCTCTAGGATCTGATTGGAATCTAGCACATAAGCAGACACTAAACAGAATATCTGGTCTAGAAGCAATCAAGTATAGAAGAGATCCTATCATACCTCTGTAGAGTTTTTGATCTACCTTCTTACTTACCTCTTCCTTACCTAGAGTGCTTGTAGGATGCATTGGAGTCTTTGCCATTTTGCTATCAACCATGTTGAACTTCTTCAGAAGCTCTTTAACATATTTGGTTTGATGTATGAAGGTGCATTCTGGAGTCTGATTGACTTGGATTCCCAAGAAGAATCTCAATTCTCCCATCATGCTCATTTCAAACTCTTCCTGCATACATTTAGCAAACTCCTTTCCAAGCGTAATATTTGTTGATCCAAAAATAATGTCATCTACATAAATTTGACAAATCAACAGATCTTTCTTAACAGTTTTACAGAATAAAGTTGTATCCACTTTTCCTCTGATAAAATTTTTCTTCAGAAGGAAATTGCTCAACCTCTCATACCAAGCTTTGGGAGCTTGTTTTAATCCATAAAGGGATTTCTTTAATTTAAATACATGATCTGGAAAGTTTTCACTTTCAAATCCAGGAGGTTGATGGACATATACTTCTTCTTCTATAATACCATTAAGAAAAGCACTTTTAACATCCATTTGATACAGAGTGATGTTATTCTGTGCAGCAAAAGAAATAAGAAGGCGTATAGATTCTAACCTTGCCACTGGAGCATATGTCTCAGTGTAATCAATACCTTCTTGCTGACTGTATCCTTGAGCAACCAGCCTTGCCTTATTCCTTTCTACTTCTCCCTTTTCATTCAGCTTATTTCTGAAGACCCATTTTGTTCCAATAATATTGAATCCTTTAGGTCTAGGAACCAGATCCCACACTTCATTTCTGGTGAATTGATTCAGCTCTTCTTGCATAGCTATAATCCATTCATTATCTTCCAGAGCCTCATCTACAGATGTTGGTTCTATTATTGACACTAAGCCAAATAAAGAAGATTCAGAAGTTCTGAGAAATGATCTTGTCCTTATTGGATCATCTTTCTTTCCAATTATCACATCTTCTGGATGAGATGATTTGATTCTGGAAGAAGATCCTCTGACAGTTGGTCTTTCAGAAATTTGCAAGTTGTTTAGTTGGGAAGTCAAAGGTGTAGCATCTGGAGTTGCTTCAGATTCTTTGATATTTGCCTTTTCTGCCTCTGATCCTTCAGAGTCTATGAGAATCACTTCTCTATCTGCAGAACTTTCAAACTGCTTTGGCTTTTCAGAGCCAAGCTTATCATCAAATCTAACATGAATAGATTCTTCAGCAATCTGTGTTTCAGTATTGAATACTCTGTAGCCTTTAGAGCGTTCAGAATAACCAAGCATGAAACACTTCTGTGCTTTGGAATCAAACTTGTTCAGATTATCTTTAGTATTAAGCATATAACAAATGCATCTAAAAGGATGAAAATAAGAAATGTTAGGCTTTCTGTTTCTCCACAATTCATAAGGAGTCTTTTCCAGAAGAGGTCTTACAGACACTCTGTTCTGAATATAGCAAGCTGTATTAATTGCTTCTGCCCAAAAATGTTTTGCCAGATTTGTCTCATTGATCATGGTTCTGGCCATCTCTTGCAATGTTCTATTTTTCCTCTCTACAACTCCATTTTGTTGTGGAGTTCTAGGGCAGGAGAAATCATGTGCAATGCCTTTTTCAGAAAAATATTTTTCAAAAAGTTTATTTTCAAATTCTCCACCATGATCACTTCTGACTTTAATAATTTTGGAATCTTTTTCAATCTGAACTTGATTGCAGAAGTCAAAGAACACAGAATGAGACTCATCCTTGTGTTTTAGAAACTTTACCCATGTCCATCTGCTGTAGTCATCTACAATGACTAACCCATACTTCTTGCCTCTGATGGATGCAGTTTTCACTGGTCCAAACAGATCAATGTGAAGTAATTCCAATGGTCTGGAGGTAGAAACAACATTTTTTGATTTAAAATGAGATTTTGAAAATTTACCTCTTTGACATGCTTCACACAGAGCATCTGAGTTGAACTTCAACTTAGGAAGTCCTCTGACCAGATTGAGTTTATTAATCTGAGATATACGTCTCATATTAATATGCCCCAATCTTCTATGCCAGACCCATTGCTCATCATTCACAGATAAGAGGCATTTTACATTTTGAACTTTAAGTTCTGAAAGGTTAATTTTATAAATGTTGTGTTTCCTCTTTCCACTGAATAGGATAGAGCCATCCTTTTGACATACAACTTTGCAACATTTTTTATTAAAGATTATATCATAACCATTGTCACTTAATTGACTTATGGACAATAGATTATGTTTCAATCCTTCAACTAACAGAACATTAGTAATAGAGGGAAGCTTACCATTACCAATAGTGCCAGATCCAATGATCTTGCCCTTCTGGTTCCCTCCAAACTTCACGTCCCCTCCAGATCTAAGTTCCAGGCTTTGGAACATAGACCTTTCTCCTGTCATGTGTCGTGAGCATCCAGAGTCCAGGTACCATGATTGGTGTCCTGACTTTGCTGCTAAGAACATCTGCAATAGGAATTATTTTGTCTTTAGGTACCCAGATCTTCTTGGGTCCTTTGGGGTTCGTTGGTTTGCAAGTTTGTCTAAACTTCTGTTTTGCAACATAATGTTTATTCTAACTTGCCTTTGGTTTAAACACATAAGTACTCTTCTCAGAGCTTGTGTGTTTAATGTCATTCAGATGACCAAATTTGAATTGAGAGTACAGAGGTGTCTTCCTGATGAAAAGTTTGTCAACAGGTTTTGGATTGCTTCCAGATGAAGACTCATATCCAATGCCTCTTCTGTTGTTTCCACTAACACCATAGATCATGGAAGCCATCTTGCTTCTGTCTATGCTCTTAGTGAGAAACCTCTGAAAACTAGAGTCATATTTTTCTAAAATATTTTCACAAGACTTAGTTTCAGAATCAGATTCTTGTTGAGTTCTATCAAAGTCATTTTTGATTTTTAAATTTATTTCCTTCTGCTCAACAAGTTCTGTTTTCAGAAGATCAATCTCAGATTCAAGATTGCTTTTCAGCTTCTTGTATTTGAGTTTGATGTTGTTGTAACTTTTAAGAACTTCTGTTAAAACTTTAATGAGTTCTTCTTTGGTAAGTTTGGCCATTACCTCTTCTGCATCATCATCAGATTCAGATTCTGATTCATATCCAGAGGTACCTTCCTCTTGATCCTCTGTCCTGGCCATCAGTGCAACGTTTGCACATTCTTCTTCTGATTCAGAAGATGACTCACACTCATCAGAGTCATCCCATGTTGCCATCAGAACCTTTTTCTTCTTGTTGAACTTCTTCTTAGGTTTTTCTTTCAGAAGTTTAGGGCAGTCATTCTTGTAGTGCCCAGGTTCTTTGCACTCATAACACACCACTTCTTTCTTGGCAGATCTTCTGTGACTGGAAGATTCTTTTCTGTTGTCAGATCTTCTGAAGTTGTTAAACTTCTTTCCCTTGTGCTTCCAGAGTTTGTTAATCCTTCTGGACAGCATGGACAACTCATCTTCTTCTTCTGAAGAAGATTCTTCAGAGCTTTCTTGAATAACCTGCAAAGCTTTAGCAGTTTTGTTAGATTTTAAAGCTATGGATTTACCTTTATCTTTCTTCTGGGGTTCATCTTCCTCCAGCTCAATTTCATGGCTTCTCAAAGAACTGATAAGTTCTTCTAAGGAGATCTTGTTCAGATCTTTTGCCATCTTTAATGCAGTCACCATTGGTCTCCATCTGGTGGGAAGACTTCTGATGATTTTCTTGACATGATCTGACGTTGAGTAGCCCTTGTCCAGAACTTTCAGACCAGCTGTAAGAATCTGAAATCTAGAAAACATAGTTTCTACATTTTCAGAATCTTCCATTTTAAATGCCTCATACTTCTGTATGAGCTCCAGAGCCTTTGTCTCTTTAACCTGGGAGTTTCCCTCATGAGTCATTTTGAGTGATTCAAACATATCATGAGCAGTATCTCTGTTAGTAATCTTCTCATACTCAGTATGAGAGATTGCATTAAGCAATATAGTTCTGGCTTTGTGGTGATTCTTGAAGTCTCTTTTCTGCACTTCAGTCATTGATTTTCTATCAATCTTTTTGCCATCCTCTCCAGTAGGATGTACATATCCATCAATGACCAAATCCCAAAGATCAGCATCATACCCAAGAAAAAAACTTTCTATTCTATCTTTCCAATAGTCAAATTTTTCTCCATCAAACATTGGAGGTTTGGTACTGATCCTATCCCTCTCTTCATATTTATTGTTGATATTTGACATTGAATTATCAGCCATGATAACAAATAAATATATAGATCAAAGTATATCTCCTCTGGATCTTTACTGACACTGTTAAGTGATAGCACACTTAGAACCGGAGCTCTGATGCCAACTGAAGGTGAGATATAACTTAGAAGGGGGGGGGGGGGTGTTGAATAAGTTTGGAAAATTAATACTTGAAAATAATCACACAATTATTTTTATCCTGGTTCGTTAAACAACTACTCCAGTCCACCCTTCCAAAGTGATTTGCCTTTCTCAACAAGGACTTAATCCACTATTAAATCAAACTGATTACAATAGTATCACCTAAGAACTACAGTTCTTAGTCTTCTCAAGAGCTACTGATTCACACTGAATCCTCTTAAGGAAAATCCTTTACAAACAATGTAAATTAAATACAAGAGTTTTTAATGCTTCTATAAAGCTATAATCACAACAGTGATTTTTCTCTTAAGTTTTAAGTACAAAGATTCTATGAAGAATAAGAATGAGAGTTTATAGAATATGTGATTTCTTTTCAGCAAGTGTGTAGCTCAAGAGTGTAACTGAAGAATGAAGTGAGAAACTCCTTTTATAGGCAGTTGAAGCATGCACGTTGAAAAGAGAGTCCAAAAGGTCTGAGCCTTTTTGTCTTCACATGTACTGACCTTTCCTTGAAATAGATGGCACAGATAAATCCTTTTTGTCTGTGTAAGTGTGTCTAGCACAAATAAGGAAAGAGACGTTGAATGATTCCAACGGATACATTCTTGAAAACACTTCTTCAGTTTCAGCAAGTTCTTCAGAGTTTGAATAGATCAGAGTCTTCTGATGAGATTCAGAACTATGCTGTATCAGAGTCTTCTGCAGCTTGTGTGCTTCTAGCGTGTTGATCATCAGAGCATCTTGACACAGAACTTCAGTACTTGGCAGCGTAGGTACTTTCAGAAACTTCTGTAGATCAATGCTTTGAGAAACTCTTCAATCAATATTCTTCTATACTTCTGATGCTTCAGCTTCAGATGCTTCTGATTATCTTCAGATGCTTCTGACTCAGAATGTTCTGGAGCTTCTTTCTTCAGATCCTTCTGGAGACTACGTTCAGGATCTTCTGTAAGGAGCAATCAGATTCTTCTGTAAGATGCATCTGGCGCTTCAGATTCAGAATAACTTCTTGTATTCAAAGGCAGATTTGCTTCTAGAGAGTCAATATAATTTTAATCTGCAGTAAAACTCTCAAACAAATTTTAGAGTATATAATTCTTAAATATAAATTTCCTAACAGTTATCATCAAAACAAAGAGTAATTATTAAGAACCAATCTGTGTTCTAACAATCTCCCCCTTTTTGATGATGACAAAAAGTATCAGAAATTTTATTTAATTGAACTTAAAGAATTATAACTCCCCCTGAGATGATGAATCCCCCCCTGAGTTAAATATGAAAAAGGAGTAGAAACTTCCCTTTTTATCTTGAGTAATCTTCAGAGTCAGATCTTGTTTATCTTGTAATAATCAATGGTCAGATTATCTTGCAGATATAAGATTCAGAGTTTGATAAAAGATAAAAGATCTGAGAAACTCAGAGATTCTTTTATAGAGTATTCTTATCAAAAGTTCTGAAATAGTCAATTAGATATTAGAAAGAATAGATATGTCTGAAGATTCATTCTAGTGAAATTATATTAAATAGTTCAGATCTTTATTTTCTCCCCCTTTTTTGTCATAAGCAAAAAGTAAAAACTTTTAATAAAGACAATTAAAAGGAATAAGAGCAGATAATTCAATGGAGAATAACAAACTGTTTCATTCAATCATAACAGAGCAAAAATACATCAGAAGATAGTACAAAACATTCAGATGCAAAAATAACAGATGCACAAACATGAGAAAAAAAATCTAAGTGTGTTTAGACAAAAGCATCTTCAATAGGTCTGTGATCTCAGATTGTGATTGCTCTTGCTTTGACATGAACTTAGTGATTGTCTCATTCTTCTCATCTTGTTTGGTCATCCATTCTGACATGTCCTCAGATTTCTTGTCTTGTTTCGCCATCCAAGATCTGATTTCAGATTGACCAGCTTCCAGAGCAGCAATCTTGTTTGCCAAATCTAGATTTTCTGTCTTGATCTCTGATGATGGAGGTTCTGTATCCTGAACAGAGTCAATTGCCATATGTTCTAGAGATCCTGAAGAAGGTTCTACCAGAGTCATAGTTAGTGTAGTGGTAGTTGGTTCTGGTGGAGGAGGAGGTGGAGCATCCAAACACAGCAGAGGTTCAGTCTTGTTGTCAATCCAGAATTGATTTCTTTCAGATCTGAGCTTTGCATCATCAGAACAGATGTTCTTCAGATTAGAAGCTACAGTGTTGAATCTATTCAGAAATCCTTTCCAGATGATTTCAGTCTCATTTGCATCCATAGATTCATAACATCTTTTCTGAACAGTACCTAAAGACATCTGTAATTCTTGCAAAAACGTTTGAAATAAATGTTCAATATTAAGTCTGGGTGGAGGTTTGAGCAAGGTTTCCAGAGTCATCTGTTTAGGCTTTGGAGTTGGTGGTATCAATGATTTTGGAATGGAAATCAGAGGAGGGGGAACATATGGAAAGAATGGAATTTCTGGTTTCTGAGGAAGGGATCTGTTTAAAGCATTAAGCAGATTTGGTTGAGGTCTGGTGCGTGGGTAAACATCATCAAAGACTGCATTAGAGAACAGTTGCTGATCTTGTTGTGTAAGGTTGTTATATCGATAGGCTTCTCAGGCGAGAACAGTTGCATACCGATGCTGTAGGATTGTAAAGTGTTGTACCGATAGGCTTCTCAGGCGAGAACAGTTGCATACCGATGCTATAAGATGTACTGATGGATTTCCAGGCGTGAACTGGCGTGAATCTGTAAAGGATTGTGATAGGTTTTCTTGAAAGATAGTGCAAAATAAATGCACGTTCGGGTACAGTGATAAGCTTCTCAGGCGAGAACAGTCGCGTATCTGTCAAGGTAGGGTGAAAATTTTTAGACGGTGCAAAATAAATGCATGTCCGGTTGGGCTCAGTGACCGACAAGACTGAGATTCAATCTAGGATCGAGCTAGAAAGGAAAATGGCAATCAAGACTCCATCGAGGGAATGAAATCGAAGGGTACATATCTTATCCTGGCGAGGAAAGATAGCTGAAGTAACCGTCATCCACGAGGATCGAGCTCTGTGGGGAAACTGGAAACACATATGTATTTTATGCTTAGGGCTGACAATCTATTTGGAGAGAATGGACGAACCCAGTTACTCAGCGGTAACAACCAATGATGGGGAGACACGATGAACCTGGGAATGCTAATGCATATGTTGATGTGAATGTATGTTAATGCCTATGTATGTAGTTAAATATGCAGGATGCAATGGAATGAATACGTAATGAGTATATGAAATGAATATATGAAATAGGCATGTGGTGCTTATGCCCCTGCGTATGCTGACGAAACTGACTATAGACAGGACGAGAGATGAAATAAACATCTCGACGGAGATACCCTGCGTTCTCGGCAATCAATACGTCAATCATGGGTAAGGAAAAAACAATGGTAGAACCAAACCTGGTTTCAAAGTTCTGAATTCTTTGGGGGAGAAAGTAATCTGCTTGGGTGCACAGTATCATGTCTTCACATGGGGAGAAGAAAGCCTGAGGGACACTTTCGAGTTACCTAAGAAAAAGTTGTCAGCTTATAGTCTCGCTGGGGACTGTGTCAGAGCAATGGTTTAAAAGTGTTTCTGCAACAATGAGATTTTTTCGAGGAGTGAAGGGATCCTTCCGAAATTTCCACTAGTCAAAGTAATTTCTTATATTTTTCGATTGCGTTTTCGAAGAACAGTTTTAAAAAGTTTTCAAAGCACCTTTCATTTTCAAAATTTAAGAATAAATGGCATTTTGCATAACAACAGAAACAAGAGTAATGCACCAAAGAATTTAAGTAACAAAATGGTATCTTTTATTAAAGGATGGCAGCTTGCTGAGGGCATAGCTCCACAGATGATTATGCTTTGAAATTGGCAACATGGGAAAATGGTTACATTGAATCCAACGACACCTACTGACACTGATAACTAAGACTAATCCAGAATCTTGCTTTTGGACGAGGATGAACGAACTGGAAAATGGCTCTCATGTGGAAAGCGTGTTCGCGATGACCAGTGTTTTCTGCTGCAATGAAATGCCTTCGTCCCTAACTTTTGCCTGGACCGCCCCTTCGGGTTTTCAATCCACCGGGACGCTCTTTTTTGCCTAAGTCACCTTTTCGGGTTTTCAACTTAGCGAGCTTTTTATTATTATTACTTTTTCTAACCCTTACTTTTGCCTAAGTCGCCTTTTGCAGGTTTTCGACTTAGCAGGTTTTTAGGCATAATATTTTCGGACTGCATCAGAATTCACGGGATGTGCAAGCTCTTCACCATCCATTGTTGTAAGTATCAGAGACCCTCCAGAGAAAACAGTCTTTACAACAAGTGGGCCTTCATAATTGGGCATCCACTTTCCACGCATATCTTTATGCACTGGCAAGATCTTTTTGAGTACGAGCTCTCCTTGACGGAACTCACGGATACGAATCTTCTTATCAAATGCTCTTTTCATCCGCTTCTGATATAATTGCCCATGGCACATAGCTGTCATGCGTTTCTCGTCAATGAGATTCAACTGATCCAGTCTGTCTTGAACCCACTCAGCCTCCTCAAGTTCAGCTTCCATCAACACCCTTAAAAAAGGTATCTCTACTTCGATGGGGAGTACGGCGTCCATTCCATACACCAATGAGAAAGGTGTTGCCTCTGTCGAAGTTCGCACTGAGGTCCTGTATCCATGCAAAGCAAACGGTAACATCTCATGCCAATCTTTGTAAGTCACGACCATCTTTTGCAGGATTTTCTTGATATTCTTATTCGCAGCTTCAACGGCCCCATTCATCCTAGGACGGTACGGAGAAGAATTGTGATGCGTGATCTTGAAACTGTCACACAACTCTTTCATAGTCTTATTATTCAGATTGGTGCCATTGTCAGTTATTATCCGACTTGGAATTCCATAACGGCAGATAATTTCTTTCCTGATGAAGCGGGCAACCACTTGCTTAGTCACGTTGGTGTAGGAAACAACCTCTACCCACTTGGTGAAATAATCAATAGCAACAAGGATAAAACGATGACCATTAGAAGCCTTCGGCTCGATTGCCCCAATCATGTCAATGCCCCACATTGAGAACGGCCATGGTGAAGACAAAACATTCAATGGTGAAGGAGGCACATGCACTTTATCAGCGTAAATTTGGCACTTATGGCATTTTCTAGCGTATTGGATGCAGTCAGCTTCCATAGTCAACCAATAATATCCAGCCCTTAACATCTTCTTAGACATAGCATAGCCGTTGGCATGAGTTCCGAAGGTCCCCTCGTGAATCTCTTGCAGTAACATGTCAGCTTCCCGTTTATCAACACATCTGAGCAAAACCATGTCGTAATTTCTTTTGTATAACACACCATTACTGATGAAGAATTTAGAAGCCAGTCTTCTCAATGTTTTCTTGTCCAGACCGGTAGCACCATCGGGATACTCTTGCTTGACTAAGTAGTTCTTGATGTCATGAAACCACGGCTTTTCATCCATCTCATCCTCTTCAACTACTTGACAATAAGCGGGCTCTAATTTGCGTTCAATATGAATAAGAGGTGCTTCATTAACGAATTTAACTTTCCACATGGATGCTAACATGGCTAAAGCATCGGCAACGTGATTCTTAGATCTAGGAACATGCTCGAACTTTATCTCGTCGAAATACTTAATCAGCTCGACAATGTAGTCCTTGTAAGGGATTAACTTCTCATTCTTCGTTTCCCATTTGCCTTGTACCTGGTAGATAACCAAGGCTGAGTCACCACTTACTTTGAGAAGTTTGATTCAGAGGTGAATTGCTGCTTCGAGGTCAAGAATACATGCTTCATACTCTGCGACGTTATTAGTACACTCAAAGTATAACCTGGCTGTAAACGGAGTGAATCCACCTTTTGGGTTCATCAAAACGGCGCCTATACCATGCCCATTGAAATTCGAGGAACCATCAAACATCATCCTCCACCAAAGACCTGGTTCTGGACCTTCGCTCGGATCTGGTTCTTCGCAATCTCTCTTAATCAACAAAATATCCTCATCAGGAAAATCAAACTTAAGAGGTTCATAATCTTCAACTGGCTGATCTGCGAGATAATCCGATAAGATACTACCTTTAATTGCCTTCTGGGGTACGTATTGGATGTCATATTCGGATAACAACATGTGCCAACGGGCCAGCCTCCCAGTTTGAGCAGGTTTTTCAAGAATATACTTGATCGGATCCATTTTAGAAATCAACAATGTGGTATGACAGATCATGTATTGCCGGAGGCGCCTAGCGGCCCATGCCAACGCACAACAAGTTTTCTCCAATGGTGAGTATCTGTTTTCACAATCGGTAAACTTCTTGCTCAGATAATAAATCGCATGTTCCTTTCTTCCAGTCTCATCATGTTGCCCGAGCACACAACCCATAGACTTCTCAAGAACAGTAAGGTACATAAACAACGGTCTTCCGGGTACGGGAGGAATCAGAATAGGGGGGTCTTGCAAATAATTCTTAATTTTCTCAAACGCTTTCTGACAATCAGGGTTCCACTCAACCGTCTGCCCCTTACAAAGCAATTTGAATATTGGTTCACAAGTAGCGGTCATGTTAGAGATAAACCTGGAAATATAATTCAAACGCCCCAGAAAACCTCTAACTTGTGTCTCGGTTTGCGGAGCTGGCATATCTT
The DNA here is from genome assembly GCA_963859935.3 of Lathyrus sativus. NCBI lineage: Eukaryota > Viridiplantae > Streptophyta > Magnoliopsida > Fabales > Fabaceae > Lathyrus > Lathyrus sativus. The sequence goes on from OZ012739.1 coordinate 311,396,774, forward strand.
GAATGGCTCGGACTTTGTCAGGATCTACCTCAATCCCTCGTTGACTAACAATAAAACCAAGCAATTTTCCGGATCTGACACCGAAGGTACATTTAGCAGGATTCAGCTTCAACTGGTACTTCCTGAGTCGTTCAAACAACTTTACCAAATGGTCTAGATGTTCCTCTTCACTCTGAGATTTGGCTATCATATCGTCCACATACACCTCGATCTCTTTGTGCATCATATCATGGAAAAGAGTCGTCATAGCGCGTTGGTAAGTTGCCCCTGCGTTCTTCAAACCGAAGGGCATAACTTTGTAGCAAAAGGTCCCCCAAGGAGTAATGAAAGTAGTCTTCTCTCGATCATCGGGATCCATTTTGATCTGATTATAGCCAGAGAAACCATCCATAAATGAGAACAACGCAAAACTGGCTGTATTGTCTACAAGTGTGTCAATATGTGGCAGAGGGAAGTCGTCTTTCGGACTTGCTTTGTTCAGATCCCTGTAATCCACACACATCCTAACTTTACCGTCTTTCTTGGGCACTGGCACAATGTTGGCAACCCAATCTGGATATTTTGCAACTGCCAAGAAACCTGCATCCAACTATTTTTTAACCTCATCTCGAATTTTCAAAGCCATGTCGGGTCTCGTTCTTCGAAGCTTTTGTTTGATAGGTGGACAATCTGGCTTAAGTGGCAACTTGTGAACAACAATATCTGTGTCTAGACCAGGCATATCTTGATACGACCACGCAAACACATCAATATATTCTTTTAACAACTCAATCAATCTCTGCTTAACCTCTGTCCCAAGCATTGCACCAATCTTGACCTCTTTCTTGTTTTCATCTGTACTAAGATTAATTAAGTCCACCTACTCTTTATGCGGCTGAAGCTCTGTGTACTCGTACTCAATCAATTTTGTCAGTTCAGCGGGTACTTCAAAATCTTCTTCACCCTCGTCTTCAACTTGATTGATGGGTGCATCCCAGTCAGGAGTGTCAATAAAGTCATTGGATCCAACAAGGTTTGCGATGTCTCTACATGATGGAAGACTTACTTAATTAAAATGCTCGAAGATATGCAAGATAAGAAATAAGATGCTATTTTTGTTGTTTTATTTTTTTGGAAAAGATTGCCAATTTCATTTTTTAAAAGGTGAAAACGCAAATGAACCAAAGTGGAATTGAACAAAATGCCTTTATTAATATCCTTTTAAAAGTGAAAGGTGGCCCAACAAAAACGTTCCTATACCCTTGGGCAGAGCTACGGATTTTTTTTTACTTGAAAACATAAATGAAAATGTTAAAATTACTTTGACAATGGAAAAATAACAGGGATCCCTACGGCCTCCCAGTTGTTCAAAGCTGCATCACCCTTAAACACCAGGTTGCTCAGATCTTCATCTTCCTTACAGTCGCTGACAGCATTGACTTGGAAACCTTCGCTGACAAATACCTCTTGGATAACCTTCGGACGCCCTTCGACCGTTGTGGCAGCTCCATTCTGAGTTGGTTTGTAACCCAACCCAAAGCGATCAGCCTTGGTCTTGACATCAATTACCTCTCCCCAACCTTCCAGAATGCCCCTGTCAATTGTTGATTTGGTACTCTTCAAAGATGCAAAAGATGGATTACCCTGGCCCACTGTCTCTTCGACTTCTAATAGAACAACATTGGCGATCTCGAGTGCTTGAAAGGAGATTTCCAAAGCATTCTCATCGGCCTCGATGTAACGGAAAGAAGACAGGTTACTGACCATCAGATCCTCTTCACCGTGTATAATAACTAACTTTTCATCGATCACGAACTTCATCTTTTAATGTAACGTTGAGGTTACTGCCCCGGCGGCATGGATCCATGGCCTTCCAAGTAAGCAGCTGTAATTGGGATTAATGTCCATGACTTGAAACGTGATATTAAAAACTTGCAGACCAATCAGGATGGGAAGTTCAACCTCCCCCATTACCGACCGGCGAGAACCATCGAAAGCCTTGACGATCAAGGGAGTAGGTTTCAACACAGTCTCTTTGAAAACCAACTTATCAAGAACCCTCTTGGGTAGAACATTCAAAGAAGAACCGGTGTCCACTAGCACTCTCGCTAAATTGTCCTCCTGACATTTCACTGATATATGTAAAGCATGATTATGATTCGGACCCTCCTTTGGTAACTCTTCGTTGCTGAAACTAAGAGTGTTGCATGCGGTCAGGTTGACAATCACACTATCAAACCGACTGGTGCTGATATCTTGATCCACATGTGCTTGAGTCAAAACTTTCTGCAAGGCCGTCCTATGAGCGGGTGAACTCATCAACAAAGATAAGATCGAAATCTTGGAAGGAGTTTGATGAAGTTGATCGATAACTTTATAGTCACTTTTCTTGATGATCCTCAAAAACTCAGCATCTTCATCATTCGTAACGGCTCCCTTACCTTTGTCTTTGGCAGGCACTGGGATACTAGTTGTTTCCTTAGGTGGAACCTCATTGAAACGGGGAGTATACACACGACCACTGCGAGTCATCCTGCTTGCCTCTGCGATATTGGTCACAGTGTCCTTAACCTCTTCATTTGGAATAACCTTCCCAGACTCCTTGTCAATCATCGTCACGTCATATTTCCAAGGTACAGCTTTAGGATCACTGAAAGGAAACGGACTTGGTTTTCGAATAATTATAGACTTAGGCTGATTCGTCTCAGGGATAAACGACCTTGGTATATCGAACACGGGGTTGGCAGAACTTGCCCCTGACAGATTAAACACTGGTACCTTACCTTTTGATTCAGGCTGATGGAAGACAGGCTCAACCACAGCGACTTCATCCTTCTTGGCTTGGCTTGTCACTTGTAAAATACCCTCATTAACCAACCTCTGAACATCGTTCTGAACCAACACACAACCCTTAATACTGGCATCACAACTTGCGCATGCGACGTGGGAAGTATCTACTAGACCGGCTTCAAACAGTTTCGAATGGAATATCTTAAGAGGAGTCTTAATCTGAACAACATCAAGGACATAACCTTCCTCAGAATCAGCACTAATGGCATTAACACTCTCATGGTTAGGAAAAGGGTTCTTCTTAACATTCGGTTGAGGATCTTCAAATGACAAAATCTTCTTTTCCAACAGATCCCTGACAAAACTTTTGAGAGCATAACAGTTCTCTAGATCATGACCAGGCGCACCCTCATGAAATAAACAATGAGCAGCGGCGTTGTAATTGGCGGGCAGCGGATTAGGAGGCGGACCCAAAGCTCGAGTAGTAATTAGACCTTGCTTGACTAATGAGGGATACAACTCGGTGAAAGTCATTGGAATCGGCGGACAAGGTTTATACTGTCTCTTGTTCGGAACATTCTGGCGAGGAGCTGGATTCTTTGGCTGTTGATGGGCAGGAGCGTTGGGCGCCTGTTGATAGTTAGGAGGCGGATAAACGGGAGATTGTTGCATAGGTTGATACATAGGAACCTGCTGATTGAAAGAAGGTGCAACAGCTGCCACATAGGGCTGTTGAGCATATTGAATCGGATACCCTTGAGGTTGAGCATAACCTTGCGGATATTGATAAAATTGGTCTCTTCGTCTACTGGAGGATATAGTGTTAGTTTCACCTTCTTTCTTCTTCTGAGAGCTGAACGAAGGTTTCTTCGGCTGATCCTTTGAAACACCATGAGTATTTGCCATTTTACCACTTTTCATACCCAATTCAATCTTGACACCCACAGCAACGATGTCAGAGAAATTTGAAGTCACACTACCCACCATCCTCTCATAAAATTCTGGACGAACCGTGTCGACAAACCAATCAGCTAACTCTTTTTCCGTTAAAGGAGGTTCTACTTGCGAGGCAATCTCTCTCCACCTTTGAGCGTACTCTTTGAATGATTCAGAATTCTTTTGTGTCATACTCAACAACTGTCTTCTGTCAGGAGCCAGATCCATATTGTATTTATAATGTTTGATGAAAGCGTCAGATAAATCTTGGAAACTCTTAATGCGAGACTGGTCCAAAGTTAAGTACCATTTGGAAGAAGCACCCTTCAAACTGTCTTGGAAGCAATGAATCATCAATTTATTATTCTCAACATGGGCAGCCATTTTGCGATAGTACATGATCAGATGACTCTTAGGACAAGTGGCACCTTCATAGCGATCGAAGTTCGGAGTCTTGAACTTCGGGGGAATAACCAAACCTGAGACCAAACAAACGTCCCTTGCAGCAGCCCCAAAAATTTGATCACCTTCTACCTTTCTCAATCTATGGGCGATAGTGTCTACTTCCTCACGAAGCTTGTCATGTTTCTCATAACCTTCAACATTCTCATCAAGATTATCAAAGACGGGCTCATTGAAATACGGTTGCACACGGGTAGGGATGGCAATGAACCAAACCAACTCGAAGATAGTTCGGAATTCGACTCGACAATTAAATCGTTGAACTAGGTTCATGAACCAAATGAGTTGAGTATGAGCGAAAAATTAAGTTCGTTAACTAAATGAGCTGAACTTGAACTATACATAGTTCGACTCGTTAGGTTCATGAGTCAACTCGATTACATACGAAAATGATTATACTGTCTTTAAGATTAGGTTTAAATATTTACTTCAAATCTTAGACAAATTTAATCTTCAATTTAGTAGTTTTTGAATTAGACTCTCAAATGTATCTCTTGAAAGTTGTGTAGGTTTTGAATTAGTAGATTTCGAAGATAAAGTTAAATTTCAATATGATAACTTTTATTTTATTTTAATATTTTATTTAAAATATATATATATATATATATATATATATATATATATATATATATATATATATATATATTTATTTATTTAAAATGGCAAATATACTAAAAAATATATATATTTAAAAAAATAGTTTTTAAGTTCGTGAATCATGTGAGCTGAACCTAATGAGATGAACCTAACGAGTCGAACCGAACTGTTCGTGAACTTATAACGAGTCGAGTTTGAGCTTAAAAAAAAGTTCGTGTCAAACTCGAACTCGAACTCGAATTCGAACAATTCTTAACGAGTCGAGCCGAGCTGAGGTGAGTTCGACTCGACTCGACTCATTTCCAGCCCTACACACGGGTGTGCACAACAGGTGGTGCAAAGATAGGAGCCCCCCTAGAAACTTCAGAAAATAAAGGAACGGCTTGTTAAACAGGCTGATTAATCGGAACAGTGGCTTGAGGAGGCACAAAACCTGGAGCAAGACCATAAGGTGGGTCCCTTGCTACGGTTACATTTGGTGGAGGGTCCACAGTAACGCCGGTAATCTCGGAAACAACAGTGGGCTGGGTATCCATCTTAGCATTCATGACATGTAATAATTCCATCACACGCCCCATACCCCCTCGCAGGTCTTCAAGTTCGTTGCTAAGGCGATCAATCTCTTTTGTCTGATCCTCCATTCTTTTCCGAGTTTGAGCTCTAGTATTGTACTGGTGCCGAGGACTCAGGGTGACGAAACTGGAAGGCGAGAGAACCGAACATGAGAAAACGGAAGACACATGTAATGCAAGAAAACATATGATGCTATAATGCGAATGCAAATGAAGGTTTCATGGAATTCAAACATTTACGAATGTCGTGGGGTACCAAGGAAATCTTTTTCTTATTTTTCATTTTTATTTTTTATTTATGGTATCCCGCGATATAAATGATGTTTGAATTCCACGAAATACGATGCAATGGGATGCTTTATGGATGCAATGCACATGAATACACAAAGCCCTAGGTTAAAGTACATGAATGGAGTTAAGGTCTACCCATCCCCAAAAGGAGTGTACTATAGGTTAGTTGTACCTGCCGAACAAGGTTCTAAAAGGACTCAAAATCATCGGCCCATCTTTCGGATATTATCAACTTTCCGATTGACTCGGGGGTTAATAATATTCTCAAGAGAACCTCTTCTGAGTGTAGTATCGCGTAGCAACCATTGTAGGATTACTCTCACATAGCTCCCGCACTACGTCCTAAATAAGGCCAAGGTAGTGTTAAGGTACTACGGTCCTCAATATCACAGACTCTAATCGACCATGGAAAAAGCTTTCACGATTACTCGTTCAACCGAACCATTTTCGAAAAGGTCTCAACTGAGCGGTGATTCTCGAATCAGCTTGGTCGGGATTCAACTCCCTATAAGCCTCATCGAATATATCCCCATCCTATAATAATGTCACTAGTCCGGGCGTAGGACTTATCTCACAACACAAGGAACAGTCCCAAAATCAAAATACAATATATACATGCAACTGAATAATAAAACAAATAGTGATAAATATGAACAAATTAGGGATAACCCTCAAAAGTTTAAGAATCCCCAGTGAAGTCGCCATTTTCTGTTGCGGTGGAAATAGGATCACAAACTATTAATGAGTTTGAATCGCAATTCAATTCACAACCGCTCTTTGATTTATCCGAAGGAAAAGGTCAAAAGAGGGAAAACCTATTTTGCATCGTAAATACAATGCGGGGAAAGATCTAGGGTTCGGGGGTTGATTAAATTTAGGGAAGGTATTAGCACCCTAAACTTCTGTAGTACTCTACAGGAACCTTTTGTTCAGATGTTTATTATTTGCTTTATTTATTTGCTTAAGGTATATGTACAAAGGGATTAAAAGTGAGAAAGGAGACCTAAGGGGTTAATTCTAAGTTTACTCGGCAAGACATCGCATCTTGTGCCTACGTATCCTTACGGGAGTGGAATCAGAGTAATCGTAGTTCCCCTCAAAAGGGAGGTTAGAGACTTCTTGACTGTGGTCAAGGTCTCAAGGGGAATAAACATGTCTTAAGGACACGCTTACGTGGAGTGTAGGAACTCCAAATCTCTACGTTGAAATGTTAAGTTGTAATTAGGGTTAAATTAGGGATTCCACGGCGGGAAACCCTAAAATGAGCGCGACGGCTCCTTGACCTAATGCTAGGGGTAAAATTGTAATTTAGCCTGCGGCGAGGCATTTGTAAAAATTAGGGTTTGTAAGGGTTTGAAGTTTTGAGGACTATTGGCGCGGCGGCCAAACGGCTAGACCTAATTCCTTCGGATGTGTGTAGGTGACAACAATAACGGTAAAGGCGTGAGATAATTGAATCATGCAAACCATGCAAGCAGGAATGTTAAAGGCAGAAATTAAAGCGCGATTGTTAGGATTCGCGAGGTTACATGAGAGGAGCAGTTACAATATGATATTAAAATTTAAATTGAACGATGATAAAATAAATAACAGTAAACGCAATAAACTGCAAAACGAACAAACAACGTCAGTGGGCAGAATTAAATGAATTATCAGATGGTGAAGAAGTGAAATTATGCATCTTTTTGTGGTTTTATTTTATGATATGAACTTTAAATTAAAATAGGATTTTTATTATTAATTTACTCAAATCCTAAAAAACTATTTTTATCTTTTTTATTTTTAAAAAATGTGGATTTTAATATCACTTTAGAAAACATTTTAAAAATACTTATAAAAATTTTAGAAAAAAAATATTTTAAAATAACTACCATAATGAAAATAAAATAAATTAAAATTAAATAAAAGTAAATAATAAAAAAAGGTTTTTAATTTTACATTTTTTATTTTAAAAACAAATCAAGCTTTTCAACTATATCTAAAAACAAAAAGAAAAAAAGAACACAACAGTTGGGCCGGTAGTTGTATCGGTCCGACCCAACGCCAATACTACTGATCGTGCTAGGGTTTGTTAAACCCTTGTTTTCGGCGGCGCCGTTGTGTGTTTCTCGTTTCCTCTTGTATTCATTTATCTCCTTCGTATCTTCCAAATCGTTTTCTCCACGCTAAAAGAACAGAAAAAAAAGACATGTCAATATGCTGATAATGGAATGATGGCTTACGTTTTCGTTCGCAATAGGTGATGAACGTATTGAGGAGGCGATGATGGTGAACTGAGCCACCGAGGAAGGTTTGCCAGTCGTGGATGGAGGCGGCGTTGGTGGACCTTCCTCAACCCCTCGGTTTGCGCTCTGATGATTACCTTTGACGAAAGCCTTCTCCTCTTTCTCTCTCGCGGCCGCTAGGGTTTCTTCGTCTTCTTCGCCGCTTTTTGGTGTTCTCCGCCGTTTCGTCCCCAATTAGGGTTTTACACCAGGTGATGTTGTTCCTTTTATATCTTTTCTTTGACTCTCTTTTGGGCCTTTAGACTTGAGTCTGATTCTCGTTATTATCCTGAGATTTGGATTTGATTGAGATTTGCAATTTCTCTGATATTATTTCCTTCCTTTTCCAAACTTGATTAGATTTTGTTTTGTGGTAGTTCTGATTCGGTTTGATTGGATTTTTCCTGGATATTTGCAGATGCAGATTTGTTTTGGATACTGTGGCCTGTTTGATAAACCGTTATTTCAATTTCGGTTTTGCTGATGTGGATTCGAGCAACTTGTTCTTGATGTGGATATCCAGTTTTTCTGATACGGTTTGACCCTGTTACTGATACATATTGGTTTTGTTTAGATTTCCAAGATTTTGAGACGAGCCATATTCAATGTGATTTGGATTTACCATTTGATTCTGCTTATTTCTGGAATTTTTCTGATACGATCCTGGTCATTGCTGTGGATTTGTTGGCTCGTTTCCAGACTCGGATAACCTGTTTTTTCGATACGGTTTCGGACCCGCACATGTTCACCACTATTTTCTTATGATGATTCTTTGCAGATGTTGGCTTACGGTGATGCTTTTGTCAGTAATTCTGTTTGTGTTTTTCTCGACGGAATTGATGCTTAGATTCTTCTTTTAATATTCACTTTTATGCTTAACCAACTTCTGCTTCTTCTGAACTGAACTTGATTTTAATTATGAAACTTATGAACTTTATTTGGTACAATTTGATTTCAGTGACATTCAGTTTGGTGTTGTTGGTGTGGTTCTTTTTCGGCGCATAATCTCAGTCCCTTTGAACTAATATCTGCTCATTTCCATCATTTCAGGGCTGGAGTATTTGGATTCACAAACAGTTTGATGATTGGGGTTGTGATGTTGCTAAACTGAGCCTACATGATGGCTGCCTCTGATTGTTTCTGTTGTGCACTTTCAGTTTGTATTTCCAATTACTTTTGGCTGTGAAACCGTTCGAGAAAAGCCACATATTTACTTGATAGGCTGCTATATTTACTTGATGGTCCCTTTTTGAATCCATATCTGCGCAAATCATTTCGGCTCGAAAAAGCTTCCTTTATCTCTCTCTCTCTCTCGGCTGTCCCGTATGATAAGAACGATAACCACCTGATCTTACGCCAATGGCACAGATCGGTAACGGGGGTAGGATGCGGCTTCGGTCGTGCCACTCCCGGCACTCAATGATGATGATGTTCTGAGAGTGTCGAACATAAATTATAATCTTTCCTATTCTGTTTGTTTTGTCTTTGTGGTGCAGGTTGATCGGAGACTCGCGGAGAAAATCAAAGGAGCATCATGAAGAACACTTAGGATTCTTTAGGACTTTTTTTAGAGTAGATGTTCAGTGTAAATGAAACTTCTTGTAAACAAAAATGAATATTCATGAATGAAATTCAAAGGTTATTTATCCCTTTCAATTGTACCTTAAATATTTATGAACTAAATTCCAAAAAATATTTATATTTACTTATCAATTGTAAATTTGAAATGTTTATGAATAATAGTTCAAAAATCATTTAAATTCACCCTTGAGTTGTAACTTATGAATACTTATGAATAAAAGTTCAAAAATATTTAAAACTTACTTCTCCTTGGCCTTGACCAATTTTATAAACGAGATACCGCAACATGATTACACCCGAGCAAATTCAAACTAAAATCCCGCCGATCATATTGCTTCTCAAAATAACCTTAACAATATCCCCCTTCTTTTCAGTCTAAACCTTCATCAATGAAACGGCCCCGAGTCCAATCATTTTTCTGACAAGAGTTTCTCGGTACCAATCAAAACATGCCAACACCTTGATAATCAATCCATGTGATAAATCAATGCCTAAGGAATAATGTCTCATTTGTCTCAAAAATTGCGGACTCCACGAAGAATGACCAAAATGCCCCTGGGGTAATTCCTGCAAACAAATTATGCTCCATGACTGGTTAGTGGTTAATGGATGCAAAAATGAGATGTCATGCGAAATGACTGACTAAATGTAAGGGTAAAATTTAGGGTATTACAGTTGCCCCTATTTAAATAGCTACACCGGATGATTTGAGTGGCGGAGACTCGAGGAATCATGGTGGAGGGATTTAAATATAGATAACCGAAAATTTTGCCCTTATATGTGGCGATATGCAATGCTATGGACCAAGCGAGAACAGACTAATGCAGACGATGCCATGAATATGATATGATGCGTATGCTGGAATGATGAATGCGAAAATGCTGACGAATACGACAACATAGGGACAGACGCTACGAGAAGAACACACTGGGGAAAACGACGCGCTGGGACACAATATAACACTAGGGAATTCTAAAATGATGGTCAACTGGTGCGAATACGACCAATTGTCATTTTTAGAACGGGAACGAGATTCTCAAATGGAGATGGCACCTATGAGACGGCCTCCACTGGGGAATCTAAAAGTAAAACTGGATCATGTACGATTGCAAGATCGATTACAGAATGCTGGAGCATTGAGCAAAGAATAACATCCAAGCTTCTGTAAACTATCTCTCGTGACAGGATCAAACGGACCTTTAGGGACTCCGTAGCAAATATACAGGGTAAAAACCGACTGTATGCCAAAATAAATGGACTTTAAGAATAAGATCCTTAAATGGAGATGGCACCTATGAGATGGCCTCCACTTGGGAATGTCTAACAATAAAACTGGATCTACACGATTGCAAGATCGATTACAGAATGCTGGAGCATTGAGCAAAGAATAACATCCAAGCTTCTATAAACTATCCTTCGTGATGGGATCGGACGGACTTTTCGGAAATCCGTATCAAATATACAGGGTAAAAATCGGCTGTATGCCAAAATAAATGGACTTTGATAGGAAATGCCCTGATAAGCTTCTCGAGGGAGAACTGTCACTTATCGTTGGAAGGGACTTACATGCCAAAATGGATAAGCACTCAAATAAAGAGGCTGCTGCTTATCTGATATATAAATCTTCTCATATTTAAGGTCGGCGCCTGGAATACGATTCTGATTCTTCTTTTACTAAAGGGTAAATAAACTTCTTCATACTTTAAGATCTGTGCTCTCCTGAATATAATTCCGCTCCTTCTTTTACTAAAGGGTAAATGAACTTCTTCATACTTCAAGATCTGTGCTCTCCTGAATATGATTCCGCTCCTTCTTTTACTAAAGGGTAAATGAACTTCTTCATACTTCAAGATCTGTGCTCTCCTGAATATGATTCGACTCCTTCTTTTACTAAAGGGTAAATGAACTTCTTCATACTTCAAGATCTGTGCTCTCCTGAATATGATTCGGTTCAAACCTCCCCATACTTCAAGACGACAAGGAAAATGGAAGCCCAACTGCTCAATGGAGATGGCCATTTGCTGCGAGTCATAACGAATATAGGATCAGCTTCTCAGGCGAGAAATGTCGCTTATTTGCAAGAGTGGCAATAATAAGCTTCTCATGTAAGAACTGCTTGTAGAGGTGATAACAGATGATGATAAGCTTCTCGGCGGAGAACTGTTACATACCATTGCTGAAGAATGTTACGATAAGCTTCTTAACCGAGAACTGTTGCTGATCGATTGTGATAAGCTTCTCTTGTGAGAACTGTTGCTGATCGATTGTAAAATGTTGTGATAAGCTTCTCTTGGCGAGAACTGTTGCATATCCCGTTGTGTATGGTTGTTATATCGATAGTCTTCTCAGGCGAGAACAGTTGTTGATCTTGTTGTGTAAGGTTGTTATATCGATAGGCTTCTCAGGCGAGAACAGTTGCATACCGATGCTGTAGGATTGTAAAGTGTTGTACCGATAGGCTTCTCAGGCGAGAACAGTTGCATACCGATGCTATAAGATGTACTGATGGATTTCCAGGCGTGAACTGGCGTGAATCTGTAAAGGATTGTGATAGGTTTTCTTGAAAGATAGTGCAAAATAAATGCACGTCCGGGTACAGTGATAAGCTTCTCAGGCGAGAACAGTCGCGTATCTGTCAAGGTAGGGTGAAAATTTTTAGACGGTGCAAAATAAATGCACGTCCGGTTGGGCTCAGTGACTGACAAGACTGAGATTCAATCTAGGATCGAGCTAGAAAGGAAAATGGCAATCAAGACTCCATCGAGGGAATAAACTCGAAGGGTACATATCTTATCCTGGCGAGGAAAGATAGCTGAAGTAACCGTCATCCACGAGGATCGAGCTCTGTGGGGAAACTGGAAACACATATGTATTTTATGCTTAGGGCTGACAATCTATTTGGAGAGAATGGACGAACCCAGTTACTCAGCGGTAACAACCAATGATGGGGAGACACGATGAACCTGGGAATGCTAATGCATATGTTGATGTGAATGTATGTTAATGCCTATGTATGTAGTTAAATATGCAGGATGCAATGGAATGAATACGTAATGAGTATATGAAATGAATATATTAAATAGGCATGTGGTGCTTATGCCCCTGCGTATGCTGACGAAACTGACTATAGACAGGACGAGAGATGAAATAAACATCTCAACGGAGATACCCTGCGTTCTCGGCAATCAATACGTCAATCATGGGTAAGGAAAAAACAATGGTAGAACCAAACCTGGTTTCAAAGTTCTGAATTCTCTGGGGGAGAAAGTAATCTACTTGGGTGCACAGTATCATGTCTTCACATGGGGAGAAGAAAGCCTGAGGGACACTTTTGAGTTACCTAAGAAAAAGTTGTCAGCTTATAGTCTCGCTGGGGACTGTGTCAGAGTAATGGTTTAAAAGTGTTTCTGCAACAATGAGATTTTTTCGAGGAGTGAAGAGATCCTTCCGAAATTTCCACTAGTCAAAGTAATTTCTTATATTTTTCGATTGCGTTTTCGAAGAACAGTTTTAAAAAGTTTTCAAAGCACCTTTCATTTTCAAAATTTAAGAATAAATGGCATTTTGCATAACAACAGAAACAAGAGTAATGCACCAAAGAATTTAAGTAACAAAATGGTATCTTTTATTAAAGGATGGCAGCTTGATGAGGGCATAGCTCCACAGATGATTATGCTTTGAAATTGGCAACATGGGAAAATTGTTACATTGAATCCAACGACACCTACTGACACTGATAACTAAGACTAATCCAAAATCTTGCTTTTGGACGAGGATGAACGAACTGGAAAATGGCTCTCATGTGGAAAGCGTGTTCGCGATGACCAGTGTTTTCTACTGCAATGAAATGCCTTCGTCCCTAAATTTTGCCTGGACCGCCCCTTCGGGTTTTCAATCCACCGGGATGCTCTTTTTTGCCTAAGTCGCCTTTTCGGGTTTTCAACTTAGCGAGCTTTTTATTATTATTACTTTTTCTAACCCTTACTTTTGCCTAAGTCGCCTTTTGCAGGTTTTCGACTTAGCGGGTTTTTAGGCATAATATTTTCGGATTGCATCAGAATTCACGGGATGTGCAAGCTCTTCACCATCCATTGTTGTAAGTATCAGAGACCCTCCGGAGAAAACAGTCTTTACAACAAGTGGGCCTTCATAATTGGGCATCCACTTTCCACGCATATCTTTATGCACTGGCAAGATCTTTTTGAGTACGAGCTCTCCTTGACGGAACTCACGGATACGAATCTTCTTATTAAATGCTCTTTTCATCCGTTTCTGATATAATTGCCCATGGCACATAGCTGTCATGCGTTTCTCGTCAATGAGATTCAACTGATCCAGTCTGTCTTGAACCCACTCAGCCTCCTCAAGTTCAGCTTCCATCAACACCCTTAAAGAAGGTATCTCTACTTCGATGGGGAGTACGGCGTCCATTCCATACACCAATGAGAAAGGTGTTGCCTCTGTCGAAGTTCGCATTGAGGTCCTGTATCCATGCAAAGCAAACGGTAACATCTCATGCCAATCTTTGTAAGTCACGACCATCTTTTGCAGGATTTTCTTGATATTCTTATTCGCAGCTTCAACGGCCCCATTCATCCTAGGACGGTACGGAGAAGAATTGTGATGCGTGATCTTGAAACTGTCACACAACTCTTTCATAGTCTTATTATTCAGATTGGTGCCATTGTCAGTTATTATCCGACTTGGAATTCCATAACGGCAGATAATTTCTTTCCTGATGAAGCGGGCAACCACTTGCTTAGTCACGTTGGTGTAGGAAACAGCCTCTACCCACTTGGTTAAATAATCAATAGCAACAAGGATAAAACGATGACCATTAGAAGCCTTCGGCTCGATTGCCCCAATCATGTCAATGCCCCACATTGAGAACGACCATGGTGAAGACAAAACATTCAATGGTGAAGGAGGCACATGCACTTTATCAGCGTAAATTTGGCACTTATGGCATTTTCTAGCGTATTGGATGCAGTCAGCTTCCATAGTCAACCAATAATATCCAGCCCTTAACATCTTCTTAGACATAGCATAGCCGTTGGCATGAGTTCTGAAGGTCCCCTCATGAATCTCTTGCAGTAACATGTCAGCTTCCCGTTTATCAACACATCTGAGCAAAACCATGTCGTAATTTCTTTTGTATAACACACCATTACTGATGAAGAATTTAGAAGCCAGTCTTCTCAATGTTTTCTTGTCCAGACCGGTAGCACCATCGGGATACTCTTGCTTGACTAAGTAGTTCTTGATGTCATGAAACCACGGCTTTTCATCCATCTCATCCTCTTCAACTACTTGACAATAAGCGGGCTCAACTTTGTGTTCAATATGAATAAGAGGTGCTTCATTAACGAATTTAACTTTCCACATGGATGCTAACATGGCTAAAGCATCGGCAACGTGATTCTTAGATCTAGGAACATGCTCGAACTTTATCTCGTCGAAATACTTAATCAGCTCGACAATGTAGTCCTTGTAAGGGATTAACTTCTCATTCTTCGTTTCCCATTTGCCTTGTACCTGGTAGATAACCAAGGCTGAGTCACCACTTACTTTGAGAAGTTTGATTCGGAGGTGAATTGCTGCTTCGAGGCCAAGAATACATGCTTCATACTCTGCGACGTTATTAGTACACTCAAAGTCTAACCTGGCTGTAAACGGAGTGAATCCACCTTTTGGGTTCATCAAAACGGCGCCTATACCATGCCCATTGAAATTCGAGGAACCATCAAACATCATCCTCCACCAAAGACCTGGTTCTGGACCTTCGCTCAGATCTGGTTCTTCGCAATCTCTCTTAATCAACAAAATATCCTCATCAGGAAAATCAAACTTAAGAGGTTCATAATCTTCAACTGGCTGATCTGCGAGATAATCCGATAAGATACTACCTTTAATTGCCTTCTGGGGTACGTATTGGATGTCATATTCGGATAACAACATGTGCCAACGGGCCAGCCTCCCAGTTTGAGCAGGTTTTTCAAGAATATACTTGATCGGATCCATTTTAGAAATCAACAATGTGGTATGACAGATCATGTATTGCCGGAGGCGCCTAGCGGCCCATGCCAACGCACAACAAGTTTTCTCCAATGGTGAGTATCTGTTTTCACAATCGGTAAACTTCTTGCTCAGATAATAAATCGCATGTTCCTTTCTTCCAGTCTCATCATGTTGCCCGAGCACACAACCCATAGACTTCTCAAGAACAGTAGGTACATAAACAACGGTCTTCCGGGTACGGGAGGAATCAGAATAGGGGGGTCTTGCAAATAATTCTTAATTTTCTCAAACGCTTTCTGACAATCAGGGTTCCACTCAACCGTCTGCCCCTTACAAAGCAATTTGAATATTGGTTCACAAGTAGCGGTCATGTTAGAGATAAACCTGGAAATATAATTCAAACGCCCCAGAAAACCTCTAACTTGTGTCTCGGTTTGCGGAGCTGGCATATCTTGAATGGCTCGGACTTTGTCAGGATCTACCTCAATCCCTCGTTGACTAACAATAAAACCAAGCAATTTTCCGGATCTGACACCGAAGGTACATTTAGCAGGATTCAGCTTCAACTGGTACTTCCTGAGTCGTTCAAACAACTTTACCAAATGGTCTAGATGTTCCTCTTCACTCTGAGATTTGGCTATCATATCGTCCACATACACCTTGATCTCTTTGTGCATCATATCATGGAAAAGAGTTGTCATAGCGCGTTGGTAAGTTGCGCCTGCATTCTTCAAACCGAAGGGCATGACTTTGTAGCAAAAGGTCCCCCAAGGAGTAATGAAAGTAGTCTTCTCTCGATCATCGGGATCCATTTTGATCTGATTATAGCCAGAGAAACCATCCATAAATGAGAACAACGCAAAACTGGCTGTATTGTCTACAAGTGTGTCAATATGTGGCAGAGGGAAGTCGTCTTTCGGACTTGCTTTGTTCAGATCCCTGTAATCCACACACATCCTAACTTTACCGTCTTTCTTGGGCACTGGCACAATGTTGGCAACCCAATCTGGATATTTTGCAACTGCCAAGAAACCTGCATCCAACTGTTTTTTAACCTCATCTCGAATTTTCAAAGCCATGTCGGGTCTCGTTCTTCGAAGCTTTTGTTTGATAGGTGGACAATCTGGCTTAAGTGGCAACTTGTGAACAACAATATTTGTGTCTAGACCAGGCATATCTTGATACGACCACGCAAACACATCAATATATTCTTTTAACAACTCAATCAATCTCTGCTTAACCTCTGTCCCAAGCATTGCACCAATCTTGACCTCTTTCTTGTTTTCATCTGTACTAAGATTAATTAAGTCCACCTGCTCTTTATGCGGCTGAAGCTCTGTGTACTCGTACTCAATCAATTTTGTCAGTTCAGCAGGTACTTCAAAATCTTCTTCACCCTCGTCTTCAGCTTGATTGATGGGTGCATCCCAGTCAGGAGTGTCAATAAAGTCATTGGATCCAACAAGGTTTCCGATGTCTCTGCATGATGGAAGGCTTACTTAATTAAAATGCTCGAAGATATGCAAGATAAGAAATAAGATGCTATTTTTGTTGTTTTATTTTTTTGGAAAAGATTGCCAATTTCATTTTTTAAAAGGTGAAAACGCAAATGAACCAAAGTGGAATTGAACAAAATGCCTTTATTAATATCCTTTTAAAAGTGAAAGGTGGCCCAACAAAAACGTTCCTATAGCCTTGGGCAGAGCTACGAATTTTTTTTTACTTGAAAACATAAATGAAAATGTTAAAATTACTTTACAATGGAAAAATAACAGGGATCTCTACGGCCTCCCAGTTGTTCAAAGCTGCATCACCCTTAAACACCAGGTTGCTCAGATCTTCATCTTCCTTACAGTCGCTGACGGCATTGACTTGGAAACCTCCGCTGACAAATACCTCTTGGATAACCTTCGGACGCCCTTCGACCGTTGTGGCAGCTCCATTCTGAGTTGGTTTGTAACCCAACCCAAAGCGATCAGCCTTGGTCTTGACATCAATTACCTCTCCCCAACCTTCCAGAATGCCCCTGTCAATTGTTGATTTGGTACTCTTCAAAGATGCAAAAGATGGATTACCCTGGCCCACTGTCTCTTCGACTTCTAATAGAACAGCATTGGCGATCTCGAGTGCTTGAAAGGAGATTTCCAAAGCATTCTCATCGGCCTCGATGTAACGGAAAGAAGACAGGTTACTGACCATCAGATCCTCTTCACCGTGTATAATAACTAACTTTTCATCGATCACGAACTTCATCTTTTGATGTAACGTTGAGGTTACTGCCCCGGCGGCATGGATCCATGGCCTTCCAAGTAAGCAGCTGTAATTGGGATTAATGTCCATGACTTGAAACGTGATATTAAAAACTTGCGGACCAATCAGGATGGGAAGTTCAACCTCCCCCATTACCGACCGGCGAGAACCATCGAAAGCCTTGACGATCAAGGGAGTAGGTTTCAACACAGTCTCTTTGAAAACCAACTTATCAAGAACCCTCTTGGGTAGAACATTCAAAGAAGAACCGGTGTCCACTAGCACTCTCGCTAAATTGTCCTCCTGACATTTCACTGATATATGTAAAGCACGATTATGATTCGGACCCTCCTTTGGTAACTCTTCGTTGCTGAAACTAAGAGTGTTGCATGCGGTCAGGTTGACAATCACACTATCAAACCGACTGGTGCTGATATCTTGATCCACATGTGCTTGAGTCAAAACTTTCTGCAAGGCCGTCCTATGAGCGGGTGAACTCATCAACAGAGATAAGATCGAAATCTTGGAAGGAGTTTGATGAAGTTAATCGATAACTTTATAGTCACTTTTCTTGATGATCCTCAAAAACTCAGCATCTTCATCATTCGTAACGGCTCCCTTACCTTTGTCTTTGGCAGGCACTGGGATACTAGTTGTTTCCTTAGGTGTAACCTCATTGAAACGGGGAGTATACACACGGCCACTGCGAGTCATCCTGCTTGCCTCTGCGATATTGGTCACAGTGTCCTTAACCTCTTCATTTGGAATAACCTTCCCAGACTCCTTGTCAATCATCGTCACGTCATATTTCCAAGGTACAACTTTAGGATCACTGAAAGGAAACGGACTTGGTTTTAGAATAATTATAGACTTAGGCTGATTCGTCTCAGGGATAAACGACCTTGGTATATCGAACACGGGGTTGGCAGAACTTGCCCCTGACAGATTAAACACTGGTACCTTACCTTTTGATTCAGGCTGATGGAAGACAGGCTCAACCACAACGACTTCATCCTTCTTGGCTTGGCTTGTCACTTGTAAAATACCCTCATTAATCAACCTCTGAACATCGTTCTGAACCAACACACAACCCTTAATACTGGCATCACAACTTGCGCATGCGACGTGGGAAGTATCTACTAGACCGGCTTCAAACAGTTTCGAATGGAATATCTTAAGAGGAGTCTTAATCTGAACAACATCAAGGACATAACCTTCCTCAGAATCAGCACTAATGGCATTAACACTCTCATGGTTAGGAAAAGGGTTCTTCTTAACATTCGGTTGAGGATCTTCAAATGACAAAATCTTCTTTTCCAACAGATCCCTGACAAGACTTTTGAGAGCATAACAGTTCTCTAGATCATGACCAGGCGCACCCTCATGAAATAAACAATGAGCAGCGGCGTTGTAATTGGTGGGCAGCGGATTAGGAGGCGGACCCAAAGCTCGAGTAGTAATTAGACCTTGCTTGACTAATGAGGGATACAACTCGGTGAAAGTCATTGGAATCGGCGGACAAGGTTTATACTGTCTCTTGTTCGGAACATTCTGGCGAGGAGCTGGATTCTTTGGATGTTGATGGGCAGGAGCGTTGGGCGCCTGTTGATAGTTAGGAGGCGGATAAACGGGAGATTGTTGCATAGGTTGATACATAGGAACCTGCTGATTGAAAGAAGGTGCAACAGCTGCCACATAGGGCTGTTGAGCATATTGAATCGGATACCCTTGAGGTTGAGCATAACCTTGTGGATATTGATAAAATTGGTCTCTTCGTCTACTGGAGGATATAGCGTTAGTTTCACCTTCTTTCTTCTTCTGAGAGCTGAACGAAGGTTTCTTCGGCTGATCCTTTGAAACACCATGAGTATTTGCCATTTTACCACTTTTCATACCCAATTCAATCTTGACACCCACAACAACGATGTCATAGAAATTTGAAGTCACACTACCCACCATCCTCTCATAAAATTCTGGACGAACCGTGTCGACAAACCAATCAGCTAACTCTTTTTCCGTTAAAGGAGGTTCTACTTGCGAGGCAATCTCTCTCCACCTTTGAGCGTACTCTTTGAATGATTCAGAATTCTTTTGTGTCATACTCAACAACTGTCTTCTGTCAGGAGCCAGATCCATATTGTATTTATAATGTTTGATGAAAGCGTCAGATAAATCTTGGAAACTCTTAATGCGAGACTGGTCCAAAGTTAAGTACCATTTGGAAGAAGCACCCTTCAAACTGTCTTGGAAGCAATGAATCATCAATTTATTATTCTCAACATGGGCAGCCATTTTGCGATAGTACATGATCAGATGACTCTTAGGACAAGTGGCACCTTCATAGCGATCGAAGTTCGGAGTCTTGAACTTCGGGGGAATAACCAAACCTGAGACCAAACAAACGTCCCTTGCAGCAGCCCCAAAAATTTGATCACCTTCTACCTTTCTCAATCTCTGGGCGATAGTGTCTACTTCCTCACGAAGCTTGTCATGTTTCTCATAACCTTCAACATTCTCATCAAGATTATCAAAGACGGGCTCATTGAAATACGGTTGCACACGGGTGTGCATAACAGGTGGTGCAAAGATAGGAGCCCCCCTAGAAACTTCAGAAAATAAAGGAACGACTTGTTGAACAGGCTGATTAATCGGAACAGTGGCTTGAGGAGGCACAAAACCTGGAGCAAGACCATAAGGTGGGTCCCTTGCTACGGTCACATTTGGTGGAGGGTCCACAGTAACGCCGGTAATCTCGGAAACAACAGTGGGCTGGGTATCCATCTTAGCATTCATGACATGTAATAATTCCATCATACGCCTCATACCCCCTCGCAGGTCTTCAAGTTCGTTGCTAAGGCGATCAATCTCTTTTGTCTGATCCTCCATTCTTTTCCGAGTTTGAGCTCTAGTATTGTACTGGTGCCGAGGACTCAGGGTGACGAAACTGGAAGGCGAGAGAACCGAACATGAGAAAACGGAAGACACATGTAATGCAAGAAAACATATGATGCTATAATGCGAATGCAAATGAAGGTTTCATGGAATTCAAACATTTACGAATGTCATGGGGTACCAAGGAAATCTTTTTCTTATTTTTCATTTTTATTTTTTATTTATGGTATCCCGCGATATAAATGATGTTTGAATTCCACGAAATACGATGCAATGGGATGCTTTATGGATGCAATGCACATGAATACACAAAGCCCTAGGTTAAAGGACATGAATGGAGTTAAGGTCTACCCATCCCCAAAAGGAGTGTACTATAGGTTAGTTGTACCTGCCGAACAAGGTTCTAAAAGGACTCAAAATCATCGGCCCATCTTTCGGATATTATCAACTTTCCGATTGACTCGGGGGTTAATAATATTCTCAAGAGAACCTCTTCTGAGTGTAGTATCGCGTAGCAACCATTGTAGGATTACTCCCACATAGCTCCTGCACTACGTCCTAAATAAGGCCAAGGTAGTGTTAAGGTACTACGGTCCTCAATATCACAGACTCTAATCGACCATGGAAAAAGCTTTCACGATTACTCGTTCAACCGAACCATTTTCGAAAAGGTCTCAACTGAGCGGTGATTCTCGAATCAGCTTGGTCGGGATTCAACTCCCTATAAGCCTCATCGAATATATCCCCATCCTATAATAATGTCACTAGTCCGGGCGTAGGACTTATCTCACAACACAAGGAACAGTCCCAAAATCAAAATACAATATATACATGCAACTGAATAATAAAACAAATAGTGATAAATATGAACAAATTAGGGATAACCCTCAAAAGTTTAAGAATCCCCAGTGAAGTCGCCATTTTCTGTTGCGGTGGAAATAGGATCACAAACTATTAATGAGTTTGAATCGCAATTCAATTCACAACCGCTCTTTGATTTATCCGAAGGAAAAGGTCAAAAGAGGGAAAACCTATTTTGCATCGTAAACACAATGCGGGGAAAGATCTAGGGTTCGGGGGTTGATTAAATTTAGGGAAGGTATTAGCACCCTAAACTTCTGTAGTACTCTACAGGAACCTTTTGTTCAGATGTTTACTATTTGCTTTATTTATTTGCTTAAGGTATATGTACAAAGGGATTAAAAGTGAGAAAGGAGACCTAAGGGGTTAATTCTAAGTTTACTCGGCAAGACATCGCATCTTGTGCCTACGTATCCTTACGGGAGTGGAATCAGAGTAATCGTAGTTCCCCTCAAAAGGGAGGTTAGAGACTTCTTGACTGTGGTCAAGGTCTAAAGGGGAATAAACATGTCTTAAGGACACGCTTACGTGGAGTGTAGGAACTCCAAATCTCTACGTTGAAATGTTAAGTTGTAATTAGGGTTAAATTAGGGATTCCACGGCGGGAAACCCTAAAATGAGCGCGGCGGCTCCTTGACCTAATGCTAGGGGTAAAATTGTAATTTAGCCTGCGGCAAGGCATTTGTAAAAATTAGGGTTTGTAAGGGTTTGAAGTTTTGAGGACTATTGGCGCGGCGGCCAAACGGCTAGACCTAATTCCTTCGGATGTGTGTAGGTGACAACAATAACGGTAAAGGCGTGAGATAATTGAATCATGCAAACCATGCAAGCAGGAATGTTAAAGGCAGAAATTAAAGCGTGATTGTTAGGATTCACGAGGTTACATGAGAGGAGCAGTTACAATATGATATTAAAATTTAAATTGAACGATGATAAAATAAATAACAGTAAACGCAATAAACTGCAAAACGAACAAATAACGTCAGTGGGCAGAATTAAATGAATTATCAGATGGTGAAGAAGTGAAATTATGCATCTTTTTGTGGTTTTATTTTATGATATGAACTTTAAATTAAAATAGGATTTTTATTATTAATTTACTCAAATCCTAAAAAACTATTTTTATCTTTTTTATTTTTAAAAAATGTGGATTTTAATATCACTTTAGAAAACATTTTAAAAATACTTATAAAAATTTTAGAAAAAAACATTTTAAAATAACTACCATAATGAAAATAAAATAAATTAAAATTAAATAAAAGTAAATAATAAAAAAAGGTTTTTAATTTTACATTTTTTATTTTAAAAACAAATCAAGCTTTTCAACTATATCTAAAAACAAAAAGAAAAAAAGAACACAACAGTTGGGCCGGTAGTTGTATCGGTTCGACCCAACACCAATACTACTGATCGTGCTAGGGTTTGTTAAACCCTTGTTTTCGGCGGCGCCGTTGTGTGTTTCTCGTTTCCTCTTGTATTCATTTATCTCCTTCGTATCTTCCAACTCGTTTTCTCCACGCTAAAAGAACAGAAAAAAAAGACATGTCAATATGCTGATAATGGAATGATGGCTTACGTTTTCGTTCGCAATAGGTGATGAACGTATTGAGGAGGCGATGATGGTGAACTGAGCCTCCGAGGAAGGTTTTCCCGTCGTGGATGGAGGCGGCGTTGGTGGACCTTCCTCAACCCCTCGGTTTGCGCTCTGATGATTACCTTTGACGAAATCCTTCTCCTCTTTCTCTCTCGCGGCCGCTAGGGTTTCTTCGTCTTCTTCGCTGCTTTTTGGTGTTCTCCGCCGTTTCGTCCCCAATTAGGGTTTTACACCAGGTGATGTTGTTCCTTTTATATCTTTTCTTTGACTCTCTTTTGGGCCTTTAGACTTGAGTCTGATTCTCGTTATTATCCTGAGATTTGGATTTGATTGAGATTTGCAATTTCTCTGATATTATTTCCTTCCTTTTCCAAACTTGATTTGATTTTGTTTTGTGGTAGTTCTGATTCGGTTTGATTGGATTTTTCCTGGATATTTGCAGATGCAGATTTGTTTTGGATACTGTGGCCTGTTTGATAAACCGTTATTTCAATTTCGGTTTTGCTGATGTGGATTCGAGCAACTTGTTCTTGATGTGGATATCCAGTTTTTCTGATACGGTTTGACCCTGTTACTGATACATATTGGTTTTGTTTGGATTTCCAAGATTTTGAGACGAGCCATATTCAATGTGATTTGGATTTACCATTTGATTCTGCTTATTTCTGGAATTTTTCTGATACGATCCTGGTCATTGCTGTGGATTTGTTGGCTCGTTTCCAGACTCGGATAACCTGTTTTTTCGATACGGTTTCGGACCCGCACATGTTCACCACTATTTTCTTATGATGATTCTTTGCAGATGTTGGCTTACGGTGATGCTTTTGTCAGTAATTCTGTTTGTGTTTTTCTCGACGGAATTGATGCTTAGATTCTTCTTTTAATATTCACTTTTATGCTTAACCAACTTCTGCTTCTTCTGAACTGAACTTGATTTTAATTATGAAACTTATGAACTTTATTTGGTACAATTTGATTTCAGTGACATTCAGTTTGGTGTTGTTGGTGTGGTTCTTTTTCGGCGCATAATCTCAGTCCCTTTGAACTAATATCTGCTCATTTCCATCGTTTCAGGGCTGGAGTATTTGGATTCACAAACAGTTTGATGATTGGGGTTGTGATGTTGCTAAACTGAGCCTACATGATGGCTGCCTCTGATTGTTTCTGTTGTGCACTTTCAGTTTGTATTTCCAATTACTTTTGGCTGTGAAACCGTTCGAGAAAAGCCACATATTTACTTGATAGGCTGCTATATTTACTTGATGGTCCCTTTTTGAATCCATATCTGCGCAAATCATTTCGGCTCGAAAAAGCTTCCTTTATCTCTCTCTCTCTCGGCTGTCCCGTATGATAAGAACGATAACCACCTGATCTTACGCCAATGGCACAGATCGGTAACGGGGGTAGGATGCGGCTTCGGTCGTGCCACTCCCGGCACTCAATGATGATGATGTTCTGAGAGTGTCGAACATAAATTATAATCTTTCCTATTCTGTTTGTTTTGTCTTTGTGGTGCAGGTTGATCGGAGACTCGCGGAGAAAATCAAAGGAGCATCATGAAGAACACTTAGGATTCTTTAGGACTTTTTTTAGAGTAGATGTTCAGTGTAAATGAAACTTCTTGTAAACAAAAATGAATATTCATGAATGAAATTCAAAGGTTATTTATCCCTTTCAATTGTACCTTAAATATTTATGAACTAAATTCCAAAAAATATTTATATTTACTTATCAATTGTAAATTTGAAATGTTTATGAATAATAGTTCAAAAATCATTTAAATTCACCCTTGAGTTGTAACTTATGAATACTTATGAATAAAAGTTCAAAAATATTTAAAACTTACTTCTCCTTGGCCTTGACCAATTTTATAAACGAGATACCGCAACATGATTACACCCGAGCAAATTCAAACTAAAATCCCGCCGATCATATTGCTTCTCAAAATAACCTTAACAATATCCCCTTTCTTTTCAGTCCAAACCTTCATCAATGAAACGGCCCCGAGTCCAATCATTTTTCTGACAGTAGTTTCTCGGTACCAATCAAAACATGCCGACACCTTGATAATCAATCCATGTGATAAATCAATGCCTAAGGAATAATGTCTCATTTGTCTCAAAAATTGCGGACTCCACGAAGAATGACCAAAATGCCCCTGGGGTAATTCCTGCAAACAAATTATGCTCCATGACTGGTTAGTGGTTAATGGATGCAAAAATGAGATGTTATGCGAAATGACTGACTAAATGTAAGGGTAAAATTTGGGGTATTACAAGTAACATCTTGGGTCCTCAAGTAGAATGAAAATGATCTTTGTGTTGAGGAATTAGTCTTCCAGTCTTGTCATCTCACCAAAAGAGCCGAGTCTTGTCGTCGACATCTGCATAACTCATATACATATGTATATCATGAGTGTTTTATCCTCATTTTCATTCTCCCGAGGTCGTGTTGTTATCCATGTCTTACCTTGTGGTCAAAGTCCAACTCACTTGGCACCTACCAAACAGGTTTTGTTGTGTCTATCTGATGTTCTTCCAGATATGACATTTTTTATCCGATTGTTTTTTCGGATATGTTTGTTTTTATCTTACATCCAATGTCATTATTGAATGTCTGATATCTTTTTATCCAATGTCATTCTTGGATGTCACTGTTGTTTCTCTCTCTCTGATGTTTTTCCACATTAAGTCTTTGTTCTGATGTTTTTCCAGATATTTCCCTTTAATTCTAATATTTTTCTAGAATTTATCCGAGGTTTTTCCGGATTTGTTTCTCTCTCTGATGTTTTTCAGATTGAGTCTTTGTTTTGATGTTTTTCTAGAACTTATCTGATGTTTTTCCAGATAGTCATTTGTGATTCTGATGCTTTTCCAAAATCTCATCTTCTTTATACCTATCTGATGCTTTTCAAAGGATATGTATTTTGTTATGATGTTCTTCCAGAAATCCTTTGTTGTCTATCTGATGCTTTTCTGGATATGACTTTTGCTTCTGATGTTTTTCCAGAGCCCCTTTATACCTATCTGATGATTTTCTGGATATGTATTTTGTTCTGATGTTCTTCCAGAACTCCTTGGTTGCCTATCTGATGCTTTTTAGAATATGACTTTTGTTTCTGATATTTTTCCATAAATTTCCTTGTACTTATCTGATGCTTTTTCGGATATGTGCTTTGCTTCTGATGTTTTTCCAGAGCCCCTTTGTGTCTATCTGATGCTTTTCTGGATATGACTTTTGTTTATGATGTTTTTCTAGAAATTCCTTTGTACCTATCTGATGCTTTTCCGGATCTGTACTTTTGTTCCGATGTTCTTCCAGACTCCTTTGTTGCTTATCACACGTTTTTCCAGATATGTCTTCAAATCTTTTCCCGTGCATTTAATGCTTTTATAAATGTTTCTGATGTTTTTTCAGAATCTTTGTCTTCATCTTATACTCTTCTAGATGTTCTCATTTTGTTTCTGACTTTGGTCAATAGCTGCTGAATGTTCTCAGGTTTGTTTCCATTCTTCATCTCATGCTTTTTTGGTTGTGCTCTGGAGTTTATTTGATGTTTTTTCTGAACCTTAGATCTCTTAGCTGTGTTGTTACATAGCGCACTTATGGTTTTCTTCGATCTTTACCCTTTCCTTTGGATAAATCAAAGCTCGGTGGTGAACTTCATGATTTGTGATTCAAGTTAATACAATAGCTTGATATCCAATTCTCATCGCAACACCACTGTATCGTCTCCAGTAAAAGCAATATCATCAACATAAACAATCAGAACAAGGTGTGGTCAGTCTGTCCTTGAATGTACCCTTGATTCTTCATGGACTGAGTGATTTTTTCAAACCAAGCTCTAGGAGACTGCTTTAATCCATACAAAGACTTGTTTAGTTTGCATACATTTGATCCAAATTTGTTTTCAAAACCAGGAGGAGGAATGTCTATATATATTTCTTCTTCTAGATCACCATTAAGAAAAACATTCTTAACATCTAACTGATGTAGGGGCCAATCCAGGTTAGCAGCAAGAGATAATATAATTCTTATCGTGTTTAATTTTGCAACAGGAGCAAATGTCTCTGAGTAGTCTATACCATAGGTCTGAGTGAAGCCTTTAGCCACCAAGCGAGCCTTGTACCTTTCAATTGACCCATATGAATTATACTTCACAATAAACACCCATTTGTATCCAACTGTCTTCTTGCCATCTGGTAGCGACGTAACACTCCAAGTTTTGTTCTTTTCAAGAGCTTTCATTTCCTCAAGTACAATTTCCTTCAACTTTGGAATTTCTAGAGCAACCTGTACACTATTTGGAATTTCTACACTAGACAATTTTGAGGTGAAGGCAGACATAGATGAAGACAAATTTGAATATGAAATAAAATTGGGCATGGGGTGTTTAGTGCAAGACCTGACAGGTTTTTTAATGGCAACATGATCATCTATATAAGGATACAAAATACGACTCTCAGAAACAAAGATAGACTTGCCTTTCCTTTTGTTAAGAGGTTGATCATTCTCTAGTTCAGATTCTTGGCAGTGTTGAGATATGGACTCGTCCCTTCGTTTATGGTGTTTTTTCATAAAAACCTTTCCTTTCCAAGTCCCGTTTCCTAATTTGAATCTGTTTTCTTGAAGTGATTCATTATTTTGTGGCATTTCAATTAGATAATCATTATCATCGTTTTCAGGATTCTCATTATTTTCTACAAGAGAAAATGTAGGCTCGAATTCACAAGGCTCCTTACTCATAACAGGAGTAGGATCATATAAAAAATCATGGCCATTTTCTGTTGGTGCAGATGTAGAAGTCTCCGAATTTTGTGGTATAGGCAAAGATAAATTTTTCAAAAAACTCATGTTCTCAATTTGAAACAAGTCTTCCTTTATCTCTCCCCCTTGAAGATGAATGTCATCAAAGAAAGGTTTGTTTTCAAAAAATGTATCATCCATAGTGACAAACATTTTCTTGTTTTTTGGATCAAAACATTTATATCCTTTTGGGGTTGAGGAGTATCCAACAAAGACACATTTTATAGCACGTGGCTCAAGTTTTCCAACATTTTTATATTCATGAACAAAAGTTGTGCAACCAAAGATTTTTAAAGTCAAATCAGTTAAAATACGAGTACTAGGAAAACATTCTTTGAAGACATTAATTGGAGTTTGAAAATTGAGAATTTTGGAGGGTATTCTGTTAATTAAATACGCAGTTGTTAAAACAGTTTCTCCCCACAAATAATTTGGTACTTTATTCGGAAAAAAATAGAGCTGTAGCAACCTCCAATAAATGTCTATTTTTCCTTTCGGCCACTCCATTTTGTTGAGGAGTATTAGGACATGAACTTTGATGTACAATCCCATTTTTTAGAAAAAAATCATCCAGGATAGTGTTAAAATATTATTTGCCATTATCCCTTCTAAAAACTTGGATATTCGTTTGAAAATGGTTCTGCACCATTGAAAAAAAATTCTTTACAGTTTGACAAACATCTGATTTCCCCTTTAACAAGTAAACCCAACATACTATTGTATGTTCATCTATAAATGTGATAAATCATTTTTTGAGAGAGAGTTTACTAGTACGGTTAGGGCCCCAAACATCACTGTGAATAATAGAAAATAGTTTTGATGGTTTATAAGGCTGTATTGAAAAGTGGGAACGATGATGCTTTGCAAACTCACATGCTTCACATTTAAATGAAGAAAAATTCTTATTGTGATATAACTTAGAAAACAAGTGTTTTAAATAACAAAAATTAGGATGAGATAATCTTAAATGTCATACCATAATGTTGTCATCTTTATTATTCAAAATAGAAAAAGACTCAAAGCAGGAACTTATTGTTAAAGGTAGTTGTGACATAGATCCAATGTCAAGATAGTAGAGTCCTCCACTCTCCTTAGCACTACCAATCATCTTCCTCGAGTTCAAATCCTGAAAGATACAATGAGATTGGAAAAATTAGTTTGATAATTTATATCTTGGGCTAATTTACTGACGGACATTAAATTACACGATAAGTTTGGAACATGAAGGACATTTTTAAGAGTTAATATTGGAGACAACACAACTGACCCTTTACCTACAATGGCTAAAAAATAGCCATTTGCAATTTTTATTTTTTGATTACCTGCACATGGACTATATGAAGAGAACAAAATAGATTCACCTGTCATGTGATCAGAGGTTCCTGAATCTACTATCTAAGTATGACTGGGACTGACACTAAGAAATGCAGAATTACCTTTTGTTGATATAGAGCAAGAAGGGGTTGGAGACTCGAGGAGTTTGTACAGTCTG
The DNA here is from genome assembly GCA_963859935.3 of Lathyrus sativus. Lineage (NCBI taxonomy): Eukaryota > Viridiplantae > Streptophyta > Magnoliopsida > Fabales > Fabaceae > Lathyrus > Lathyrus sativus. The sequence continues at coordinate 311,426,159 of OZ012739.1, forward strand.
TCTAATTGTTCTGTAGTAAATGGAAGATGAGTTGTGGTGGATTGCTGCACTTGATCAGAATTACTAGCTTAAAATGCACGACGACCTTTCTTCTTCCAGTTCGGAGGTCTGCCTTTGAGTTTCCAACGGATTTCACGTGTATTCCATCCGCGCTTGCTTTGACCACACCAAGGAACTTTATCTAACCTTCTTCCCTCGTCAAGGTTCCTAGTAGCCAAAGATGAACCTTCAGATTCAGAGCTTCGTGGTATCTTGCCCATCATAGTTCCTTGTCGTTCCTCCTCGCTTCTTATTTCTGCAAAATTTTCATGAAGAGTTGGCAATGGTATTTTTCCTAAAAGTCTACCTCTTACCTCATCAAGGTCTTTATTGAGCCCAACGAGAAACACGAATACACGATCATTTTCTTGCTTCTTAAGAAACAAAACATTATCTTTTGTACACCTCCAATTGTCATCATAACAAAGATCTAACTCTTGCCATAGTGTCAACAGCTCATTGTAATAAACGGTTACACTCCTGTCACCTTGTTTCGCATGCCATAAATTTGATTTTAAACCAAATATTTGGGAGGAGATTTGAATATCAGAGTATGTTTCCTTAACAGCTTCCCACACATCCCTTGTGGAAGGCAAAAACATGTAAGACTTACCTATTCCAGTTTCCATGGAGGTTACCAGCCACACAATAATCAAAGAGTTTTCAGATTTCCATTGTTTGTAACGAGGATCTTCTGATGCTTGTTCAGCTACTGCTCCTGTTAAGAAATAAAGTTTACCTTTGCTATCCAACACCAACCGAACGGTTTGGGCCCATTCATTATAGTTATTCCCATTCAGTATAGGGATATTGACCTTGAGGGAGTATAAGGAACCCTCTTGATCATTACCGCCTATGTTGGAATAACTATCACCAAAGACAATGTTCCTGTTTCCATTGTTGCCGTTATTACTGCTAAAAACAATGTTAATGTCTTCATTATTGTCGTCACTATTGCCATTGTTTGTGACCACTGACAGTTTCTCTCGTTCGCCATCTCTTTGACCACCACCGTTTCCACGGCCACCTCCATTATTAGGGCCACTGCCGTTGTTATTCGCCATAAGAGGTTAAATGGGTATATGAATAAGATCGGGTAAAAAAGCGGGTTGAACATAAAGCTTTACGGTAACCCTAACCCAAAGATCTCGATACCATATTGAAAGAAATAGATAAAAGTTGTTGTAATTTTATTCCTTAGCCAAATGCTAGTTTATATAATGAGAATACAATAAAAATATTTAATTCTCTCCTTAATGGAGAATAAAGGAAAATAAATGACAATAAATGTAAACAATTGAATATGGAAATAAAATATTTTCCAACATTACTATTAGAGTCCTGTTTGTTTGTCTCTAAACCATAACCACAAATTAGATCTGAATCTCCTATTGATTAATTGAACAAACTGTGAAGAAATGTAAACACATTCTTCTCACAAAAGAAGAAGAAGAAGAAGAAAGGGTTACAACGACAATAAAGGAGGTTAGCGGTGAAGAAATCTTTCAATGAACTTTGGCGGGGAAGCTCTAGATGGAGAATAGTTTTAATATGTGAGCTTTCACTACCACCATAGTTGGAGCTTGGAGGTTAAAGAATTCGGTGGAAACTCAAGAGCTAAACAAAAATCTTGTTCTCTCAGATTAACCTCAAAGCGAGGTCTGGAAACAATACTAAGGAATAGGCCATAGATCTTTTATAGAAACCTTCTGGTGCTTGAGCGCATGACTAGGGAGGAGCAACCGTCTGGGTTGGACATGCACTTCGGTGTCTTTTGGGTAAGAATCTACGATCTCCCTTTGATGCTAAGATCTGAAATGATGACGAGCAAAATAGGAAATATTCAGGGGAAATTTATGGAGATGGATTCAAAAGACATTCACATGAACGAGAAAGTTTTGAGGAATAATTTAAATGTGGAGCTGAAGTAGCCGCTAAAAAGGGGAACGATGGTGAGATTCAAAGACAAAATCCACCGAGTCTTCTTTAAATACGAGAGACTACCGATTTTCTGTTTCATCCGTGGTAGGACAGGTCATTAAATGAAGGACTATGAGTCATTAGAAGAGTTAAACGTTGAAGGTTTTTAGGATTCAGATGAACATGAACTCTCATATAGACTATGGCTTAGGGATTCCAATTTATCTAAAGTCTTTGAAGAGCAGCAAAACAAGGAGTCTCGTTCAGGTACATGTAACATGGGTTTATTCAATGCCTCTTATAGGCAAAGTAGATGCAATCCAAAAGAGAAGGAGGATGGCAGTTAGGAAGAGGTAGGGTGGGTCAAAGGATCTAATCTAGTTCAAATAGAGGTGCAGAGTATGAAGGAAGCAAAATAGAAAGGAAATGGGTTGGAAATAGAGATTATGGTTGAATCCTTTGGAGTAGTGGCAATCACGAGCAACCCAACAGACAAGCAAAAAGAGAAGGTTGAAAGGTTCACACAAGGTAATGCTAAGAGGAAGAAATGGAGCAGAGATAATTCTGAGAGGAAGGATAAGAAATTTCAATAGAAGACTCTTATGAATGAGGAAAGAGACAGCTAGTGGATGTAGTCATTACGGAGAGTTCAATGGAGAAATGTGGAAGTGGTGGGAGAAAGAAGTCAAATGAATCAGGTACTGTTAAGTTACATGAACAAGAGGTGTTGTTGGATGACCAACACCGGCTAACCCAATGAAAATATTGAGGTGCAACTACAGGGGGTTTGAGGAGTCCCAGTGTAGTTCAAGCCTTGCTAAGGCTCATTTTACTAGAAGACCCCAATCCGGTCTTCCTGATGGAGACTTGCATGAAAGAACCGGAAATGCATACCATAAGAATAAAATGTGGCTTCAATCACTGTTTTACTATGGAGTGTATAGGTAATGGGAAAGAGAGAGCTGCAGGTATTACGCTTCTCTAGAACGACAACATGAAAGTTATAATTTCTTCTTTCTCCCTCAATCATATAGGGGGATCGATCCTGGACGAGGAAGAAGAACAACTGTGGTTCTTCTAAAGGATCTATGGCTTCCCGAAAGAACATAGCAAAAGGAAAACATGGCTTTTGGTCAAATAATTATCAAGAGAATTTGGTGACATATAGCTTTGCTTTGGGGATTCAATGATATCCTTTTCGGGAATGAGAAAATTGGAGGGAACAACATAACTTTCAGTTAGTTTCAATGGGGCAGACAAAGTTTGGAACTTAGTGGTCTTCAAGACCTTGGGTTTGAAGGATACCAATTTACTTGGTCAAATGGTAGAGCTAAAGCGGACAACATCCAATGTAGACTAGACAAAAGGCTAGCAACAACAAATTTCATATCCAGATTCTCCCCCAATAAGCTTCATCATCTTCCCAGGTTCGGCTGAGATCATGCTGCCATTCGTATTGATTTAGAGGATGATCCAGAGAAAGAGGACAAGAAGGAAAGACACATTTTTCAAGTTTGAGGATGTTTGGTCTAGAGATGATAAATGTGAGGAGTTGGTGAGGAAAGCTTGGGAAGACCCTACTAATCAAGGATATAACAAGGTGAATGTCGTGTGTACACTAAGAGATGTTTTCAAAGAGTATAAGGTAAGGGTAGTGAAGGCAAAATTCAAACGGATTGTGGAGCTTCTTAAAGGGGAAAATAGATGGTCTTCAAGAGGAGAGAACATAAAGACTTACAAAGGTATCGAATGTTAAAGGACGAATCTTTTGAAATATGAAGAGGTAATTTGGAGACAAAGGAGTAGGGCGGTGTGGCTTAAGGACAAGGAGCTAAATACAAAATTCTTTCATGGTAAAGCTGAGCAAAGGAGGAAAACTAACACCATAAAGAAACTCAAAGATGAAGGTGGTTGATGGTGGAGAGGTAAATGAAATTGTGAGAGGTTACTCCTTAATTACTTTTCTGATATCTTTTCAACATCATTTCCTACGAACATTAAAGAGACTTGTGAAGTTGTTCATGGAAAACCAAGTAGTGAACTGAAGAGTTGGTGTGAAGGCAGATTCTTAGAGCAGGAAGTTGAGGAGGAACTCTATCAAATTCACCCCTTTAAGGCCCCGGGACCGGATAGGCTTACAACCTTTTTTTTTCAGAAATATTGGCACATTGTAGGTAGGGATGTGAAGGATCTTGTGCTGGGAATTCTAAACAACAACCATGACCCCTCGGAACTGAACAAAATTGTCATTGCCTTGATTCAAAAATTTAAGAACCTGAAGGCCCCAAAAGAGTTCAGACCCATTAGCCTTTGTAATGTGGTCATGAAACTAGTAACCAAGACGATAGCTGTTTTGGACTAGATTGGAACATGCCCCTCAGTTGGGCAAGGCCCAATCCAGTTTAGCTTAAGGTCAGACCCAATAAAAAGATTATAACAATATAGTCGTTGGGCACCATATAGGCGTTGGACACAATATGACCGTTGGGTACGATATGGATATTGGAGCATATAATCGTTGGGGGGATCCCCCTCACGCGCTTGACAGTTACGGAGACCAACTCCCCCTTTGAAAGTCACAGGGAAAGTTGGACCAGGTCAAAGATCACACGCTAGATCTTCCACCTGGTAGTCCCCCATTGGCCGACCAGATATTTCGGTCACATTGGAGACCTTGGCCCCGCGTTGGGAAGAATCTCATAAATACCCTCTCTCTTGAGAGGGTCAGGTATTCTAATCATTTTCACTCATACCTAAACACTCGTACTTGCTTTCTCTCTAGCCCAAAAACTTACTTTGGCATCAGAGTACCTTGTAGGTACACCCCTCCTCTCCTACAACCACTGTTGCTGCCCTACATTGAAGGTCAATACAGTTCATTCTGATTATTCCAGATCAGCAGCGCTGTCTGTGGGAATCAGCTCCCCCGTCTTTTTGAACCAAGATCCCCCAATTTTCCTAAGCAAAAGACTAAAGGTATCTCTCTGAAACTTCATCGTCATGGCCTCTCACCATAACAATGACATCCATCAAGATTCCATCATCGTCATTCTGGGTTGCGGCGAAACCCGCATTCCCGGAGCTGCTACCGAAGAAATCAATCACAGGGACGGAAAACCGGCATCTCCATCCTCTGACAATGTGAAGCCTCGTGTCCAAAGTTCCGACCACGTATACGAGCCTATCGTCGTCCCACAAAATGCTGACCCCTGCACTGCGGCCCTCATCGTCGCTCTCAACAAATCTAACTATCTACTTTTCCAACAAGGGGAAAACATCCACATGCTGGAGAACACCAACAGAGAGAACCCCCCCCCCCCCCCCCCCCCCCGCGGAGATCCCTCAGTCCATCTCACCGGTCTCGCTCCCCTCTTCAGAAGCGTCGCTGAGACGAATCTAGAAGCATCTCCCTAGTCAAAGAACGGTTCAAACAGGAGAAGCATGGATACGAGATCACCAGAAGACGCGATCGTACCCCTCCCTGGAGGTCCAGGCACTCCCCAACATCCAAAGGGACCAGGCCTTCGGGAAATCCTCACGAAGATCATCGAAGTCGACATGAACGTTCTCTTCGATGCAACAAGAGCCGTGGACGCAATTATTCTCTCAGTAGATCGCTAAGCACGAGCGACAAAGACGACGCCCGCGGTCTCCTGTCTCAAGAAATCATGGACACCCGCATTTCTCGCAGGCTGGAGAAACCTCCCCCTCTAACTCTCTATGATGGTACCACCGACCCCGGTGACCATATAGAAAACATTGAGGCCATGCTGCACTACCACAATGTCACTAGGGCGATCAAATGCAGGTTATTCCCCATCACCCTCAGGAAGGGGGCTATGGCTTGGTATAAGAGCCTTCCTCGGGGCTCGATCACCTCTTGGAGGAGCCTGAAGGAGCAGTTTGCCTGACATTTTACTGCCTCCAAGAGTCATCCAAAATCTGAAGCCACGCTTGAGGGTATCATACAGGGCAGGGACGAGCCTCACCGTGACTAGGTCGACAGATTCACTAAGGAAGCGGTCGAAATCCGCACAACTGACCACATGAAGAAGTACCTGCTAGAAAAGGGACTGAGGCCAAAGAGTGACTTCCGCAAGGCGGTAGGAATCGTTCATCCTAGTTCTCTAGCTGAACTTCTCCGCTAGGCACAATCCTATATTCAATACGAGGAAAAGGATGCCGCATATAAAGCCAGAGACTCGAGGGACCAAGAGAGTTTCAGAGCTTCGAAGAAAGATGAAGCAGAAACTTCCAGGCGAGACAAAGATAGGCGACGAGACAACTGTCCCTGTGATCACAAAGGGTCTACGGGTTGCTTCACCGAATATACCCTACTGGCCGCTCCCCGCGAGTGTATCCTGTATGAATGTATCAACGCCGAATTCAAGCAAGGAGGCATGCGATTCCCCAAGCCAACGGCTTTGAAGAGCAATATCGACCGAAGCAAATACGATCGCTTCCACCGCACCCATGGCTACATGTTAGAAGACTGCGTCCACCTGAAAGACGCCATCGAAATCCTCATCAAATATGGCCACCTAAAGCAATATACGAAGAGAGGAAAAGCCCCCTGAGGAGAAACATTGGAGTCTAAGAGAGCGGATACAAGAGCTTCAACTTCTAGCCCTTCCCCGCTGGTCGCCATGTCTGTCTCCCAGCCAGAGGACTTTTTCATCCCCAGCAGTCTCGAGGAGCCTGCATATTTTTCAACACACATCCCATGGGAGGCCTTCCCCGGTACAATGGTTATCTCTTGCGGCGGATACAACGAACTCACAGTAGGATCAATAAAGAGAAAATTCGACCAATCACTTTCTACCGTGAAGAGCTCCCCAAAGGCTCCTCCAACGCTCAAATTCCTTTTCTCATCAGAGCCAGGTTAACCAACACTGATGTCCAATGAATCCTTGTCGATCAGGGTAGCTCGATAGACATCATGTACACCAGCCTGTTTTGTGCCCTCGAACTCGACCAGAAGAACTTGTCCCCTTATGTAGGTTCAGACTTGCAAGGATATAACGGGGCTACTGCTATGCCCTAGGGATACGTAGAGCTCAAAGTTACATTCGAAGAGGAAGATGCTGCTAAAACAGTTAAGCCTCAGTTCTTAGTCATCGACTGCCCCTCGCTATACCAATGCATCCTGGGGAGGCCGACACTTGCTGAGCTAATCGCTGTTCCATCCATAATTCATCTCAAGATGAAGTACTATATCGAAAGGGGACATGTCACCACTTTGCACAGGGACATCGAGGCTGCAAGACGATGCTTCGAGGTGACTACCAAGGGGAAAAGTTCAATCCGTGCAGCATCACAGGTCGTCAAACAGGTAAGATACGAAGATCTTCCCAGCGAAGAAAGCCATCCCAGAAAGAAGCCAACACTCCAGGTTTATACCATCGACCTCGACAGTCGGATCTCAGAAGAAGTCGAAGAAGACATTCCAGTTTCAACGTGCAACTCATCCTCTACAATTGTTATGTGCCCAACACCAGATGGGGGATTCAAAGTGATCACCTTCGGGGACAACCCTAACCGAGGAGTCAGGATTGGTGTGGGACTACCAGATGAGGTGAAGGAGCAGCTGAAGATTTTCTTGAAAAACAACGCTGACTTGTTTGCCTGGAGCTCCGCAGATATGCTCAACCTCGATCTAGAAATCGCTTGCTATCAGCTCACCATCGACCCATCTGTTCGGGCGGTAGCACAACATAGGCGCAAGCAATCGTATGAGAAGACTGAAGCGACTAATAAACTTGTAAAAGATCTCTTAGAGGCCAAATTTATCTCGGAATCCAGGTATATAACCCGACTGTCCAAAATTGTATTAGTCAAAAAACATAATGGAAAGTGGAGAATGTGCGTTGATTACACTGATCTCAATCGGGCTTGCCCGAAAGACGCTTATCTTTTGCCTAGCATTGATAAGTTAGTAGATAACTTTATTGGTTTCAAATTGTTGTCCTTCATGGACGCCTACTCGGGATATAACCAGATTTCCATGGCAGAGAACGACAAGAGGTACACCGCTTTCATGACCTCGTCGAACAACTATTATTACAGCGTAATACCCTTCGGTCTAAAAAACGCTGGGGCCACGTACCAGTGAATGATGAATAAAGTCTTACGATCACAAATTGGATACAGGATCGAGGTATATATAAACGCCATGATCGTGAAGTCCCAAGAGGAATCCGATCATACGCTCCACTTGCAAAAGGTCTTCGACCAAGCTAGGGAGTGTAAAATGAAATTCAACCCAGAAAAAAGCACCTTTGGAGTACGGGAAAGAAAGTTCCTCAGATTCTACACAGAGAGGGGGATCGAGGCCAGCCCTGACATGTGTCGAGCGTTTTATGAATTCCCCACACCTAAGTCGAATAAATCCATATAGTCCCTCAACGGGATGCTCACCTAGCTATCTCACTTCGTGGCCAAACCGCCCAAAACGCCCTGCCTTTCTTCAAGCTCCTCTCGAAAGAGGCAACGCTTGAATGGATAGAGGAACGTGAGCAGGCTCTGTGCCATCTTAAGCAAGCCTTGTCCGAACTACCTGTTTTGTCACGACCAGACAATGGGGAAACACTTTACCTTTATCTCTTCGTCACTAATGAAGCCATCAGCGCTGCCCTCATTCGAGAAACCCTCAACGGGCAGAAGCCAATATACTTCACAAGCAAAGCCCTATAAGGGCCATAACTCAGATACCAACGGATCGAGAAGGTCGCCCTGGCCCTCATCAATGTTGCGAGAAGATTAAGGCATTACTTCCTGGCCTGCACGATAGTAGTTCGAACAGACCAACCCATTAGGCAACTACTCAGCCGATAACATATGGTCGATAGGATGCTCAAATGGTCTCTGGAACTGTCAGAATTCGATATCCACTACGAAAGCAGGAAAGCCCTTAAGGCACAGGTCCTGACCGATTTCGTGGTGGAAATGACGCCCCTAGCATCCCCCTCCAACGGGGCGCACATGTGGACAATTTTTATCGACGGAGCGTCCAGTTCCATGGGCAGCGGGGCGGGCATTATCCTCGAGAATGAAGAAGGGATCCTGATCGAAGTATCGTTAGTCTTATCCTTCCCAACCTCGAATAATCAAGTAGAATACGAAGCATTCCTTGCAGGCTTACGACCGGCTGAGGACCTGGGCGCAAGGGAAATAAAAATTTTCATGGACTCCCAGCTCGTGGCCTCCCAGGTATGAGGGGAGTACCAAGCCAAAAATGATCATCTTGTCGAGTACTTAACGCTGGTGCAGGAAAACATAGCCAAGTTCGAAGCATGGGAAGTCCAACACATCCCCCGCGAAATAAATGCTCGGGCAGGCATCCTGTCAAAGTTAGCTAGCACAAGGAGAAAAGATGGCAACAAGTCCGTTATATAAGATGCACTTCCCCGTCCAAGCATTACGAAACCAACAGGACTACTCGATGTTAACGCCATCGGCGACAACAATTGATGGATGACTCCGGTGCATGACTATCTTACCATAGGGAAGCTTCCCGAAGATAGTAAAGAGGCCAGCGTAGTTAAGCGAAGGGTCTGCTCCTACGTCCTAGTCGAGGGAAAACTCTACCGACGAGGATTCTTCATTCCCCTCCTAAAATGTCTTGAGGAGAACAAGGTCCTAGACATTCTCTAAGAAATTCACGATGGGATCAACGCACAACACTTAGGAGGAAGATCCTTGGCACGAAAAGCCCTTCGAGCAGGATACTATTGGCCAACCATGCAACATGACGCGAAGGAGCATGTCAAGAAGTGCGATAGATGCCAACGCCACGGGGACATGCACTTAGCACCCCCAACGAATTTAAGACCATGTCTTCCCCATGACCTTTCGCTTGGTGGGGAATAGACATATTCATCCCCTTCACCATAGGATCCTATCATAACAAGTTTCTGATCATGGTCGTAGATTACTTCATAAAATGGATCGAAGCTGAGGCCCTTGCCAAAATAACGACATTTAACATACTTTATTTTTACAAAAGAAACGTCCTCGCGCGATTCGATGTGCCCCAGGCCCTCGTAACCGACAACGGGACACAGTTCATGGACATGAAATTTCAAGATTTCGTTGTCAAACTAGGCACCAAGCAACACTTCACGTCCGTCGAACACCCTCAGGCCAACGAACAAGCAGAAGCCGCGAACAGGGTGATCCTCCGCGGACTAAAACGAAGGTTAGGCGAAGCCAAAAAGAGGTGGGTCGAGGAGCTACATAGTGTGTTTTAGGTGTACATAACACTCTACCACTGGGTAAACTTCCTTCTGATTAGCATACGGAACCGAGGCAGTAATCCTAGTGGAAATCAGAGAACCCTTAAGACGGACATAGGCCCCTCTCGATGAGGAAATGAACGACGAAGCATTACAAGAAGAACTCGAACTGGTCGAAGAGATCCGACCAAGGGCATCTCTTCGCGAAGCTTCGCTGAAGCAAAAAATAATGCTGCACCACGCCTCCAAGGTCATAAACAGCGACCTCCAAGTGGGCAACCTTATCCTACGCCGAAATAAAAAAGATTCGCACGAGGGAAAGTTTGCCGCAAATTGGGAAGGCCCTTACCAGGTGAGGTAGAAAACAGGTACCGGAGCTTACTTCCTCGAACACCTAAACAAAGAACCATTTGCTCGACCCTAGAATGCTGAAAAGCTCAAACAATACTACAACTAGCGCAAATTCGTTTATGACTAACTACCAACGACTCCACCTCACAATGAAGAGGGATCGTCCGACCAAGGAAGCGTGCCCTGGTGCAAGAACAATCCTCAAATATAACGAAGGCAAGTTTCCGCTCATGGAACGAGCATATTTTATGTCCGACATGGATAACTCAATCGAGCTCCGCCGTTGCCGTACAAGCGTGGCAGGACACCCGGCTCACAATGGGAAAGTCCAAGCCCTGTGCAATCAGGACCTCAATCGAGCAACATAACGAGTCGAGTAAACTCTAATTCAGCGAACACAACTCGTAAGAAAACCTAACACATAATAAGGCATACAATGTTAAACAAACATATCCATATATAGGGCCAACCACCAGGCCGGAAACTGTTTTGATATTTCAAAAATTATGGGCCAAGCCCGGCAATCAAAATTTACAAAAACTGGCACGCAGGCCAAAATACACTAAGTTACAAAGGACAATCAAACATCATCAGCAGGAATCTTTGGCAAGACCACCTGCCCGTCGACCAACTGGTGCAGAATGCCCATCCCTTTGGTAACCAGCTGGATGTCATGGTTCAAGGCCTTCATCTGCTCCACCATAATAGTGAACCCAAATTCGGCAGCTCCATGGGTATCTAGCTCGAGGATACAGATCTTGTCGATCATCTCTCGCCGGGTTTTTAGAGATTTCTCTTCCTCAGTTTCATCTGCCCCCACCGCCGACGAGCCTTCCAGGTCCGCTACCCTAGTCTTCAAGTTGGCATTCTCCTCCTTAATCTTCTTCATCTCATCAGCCATCTCATTCATATCTTTGAGGAGTGCAACCTTGGCCTCATAGTTGCCTTAGAGAGTCGACAAATGGTTAAACATACTAGTTGTCTCCAACTCAAGCTCGGTCTCCATGGCCTTCACCTTTTTGAACTCTTTAAGCAGAAATGTCTCCGCATTACCTAGGGCCAGAGCCGTCTCTAGCACCTTCATCATCACAACAATATCACGGCAGAGGAGCGCCCTTCTCACCTTTGGGTCAGCAGACAAGATGGTCGACGCCTCTAGATCGGGGACGATCGTGAATCCTTCCCCGTCAAAGATCTTGTCATGCAGATAGCAGGGCGGCAGGGTGAATTTTCCCCCAACAAAACCACACGAGCCTTCAGCTGAGGAGGAACCGAGATCGTCCTGTCTCCTCTTCTTCTGAGGATCCGGGGTAGGAGGATTGGAGGTGCTGCCTGGAGAAGGCGAAGAACCAGCGACAAACTTCTCCATAGTCGCTTGCTATCTGATTGCGTCCACCCTCGAAGTCGAAAACTTTTTGACATTCTTGATCGCGACGGACTTGACTAGGTGCTTACGCAAGTTCGACATCTTTCCTGCAAAGAAGAAAAAAGAGTCAGCACGACACCAAAACATCAAGAAGCACAAGTTAAACACATTATATATACCTAGAAGCTCAAAAGCCTCGACCTTAGTTTTACAGTCAAGGAGGGCTTTGGTGTTTATGTAACGGGCCACCCGTGTAGGCTCGCTGTCCTCGGTGTAGAGTAGGTTACCATCCTTGTCCACCATAGAGGAAGGGATGAAACTCTCCACGAACATTGTCAATGCTCGAAGAGATTTCTTATCCTTAGAGAACAATTGATCGCGTTTCACGAGGAATTGGTTGGTTCTATATTGGAAATGGGGGTACACCAACTCCAAGGGAAATTTTGACACAGGTCGTACCACGTCCCGACCATCCTCCTTCATCGTCGACCAAGAAACTCTTAGCCGCCTCCAAAAAGGGCTTTACAACCAGAAACCTGAACTTGAAATTTTGGACAGACTCCGAATAGGGAAAAACAGTCTGTTCTGCTGCTTAAAAGACACCCAACTCTGCTTTGACACAACGGTGCTCCTCTGTAGCTGAAAGATGCAGAAGAAGAGTTCAACGTTAGCCCCGACCATAAGATGAAGACATACCAACTCGAAAGCTCGAATGAACGCCAGAGCATTCGGGTGAAGTTAGGCAGGATACAATTCAAGATGACAAAATATTGCCCCTTAGAAATCCGTGAAGGGCAGACGATACCTTGCCTCCCTAAAACCAAACTCTTACATTGAGAATCTTCTCCCCGGATACACCGAGCATATCTGGTCATTCTCTGTTGGACTAATCTCCCTCCAACTCATGAGCTCATCTTCGGCCCTATCTTCGAGGAGATCAAAATTACTGGCCTCCTCCTCGGTAAAGGTTGACTTTGTCACTAGAGGCTCCTGGGCGATCCAACTAAGGTCCCCTTAAGTGACCCGCATGTTGGCATATTCAGCGGGAGGCACGTCCTCGCTAGTAGTCGCTTCAACGTCAGGGACGATTCCCTCATTTCGGTAAGCCATTTCACCTGAAAAATAGAGGAAGCAAAAGTGAATTCGACAAAGATCAAATCCACCCTTCCACCACAAATCAAGTGAAAGGGCGAGGATTAAGTGCGAGGATGTCTCCTCGGCTCAAGCCCTTATCAACGGCAAGGGGTCTCGACGAAAACCCTCCCCGAAAATGGAGACAAGTCCCCGTGACTTGTAAAGACCATAAAGAGGATAAGCCCCGCAACTACTATGACGTGTCGGACACCTAAGAACGAAACCCTCAGGGTCGAGGATACCTTCTGCCCGACTACAAACATGAAACGTTTCACACAACAACCTAGGAAGATCTACAAACATACAACATCCTAGATTCATGTTCTTCAAGGCCTTCATGAATTTTCTAGGAAATTCATGTGTTCATCTAGAAATGCATGAACTTTAACCAGAAAATTCATGCATTGCTGGTAAACTCAAGCTAAAATTCCAAAAATTCATACATTCTAACAGCAAGGATGAAGAACTTACTTGGATAAGGAGGATTAAGATGAAGATCTTGGAAAAGGCAAGAATAAATGACGGCGGCGAAGAATGCTTCGGCGACGGACGTTTGTTACAGAGCAAAAGGTAAAAAGGAGAGAAATGTTTCGTGAAGTCAAAGTGAATTCTCTTCTCCCCTTATATAGACTCTTTTGCTCGCATGGGGAAGCGCAAAGGGGAAAAAGCCATAATTGCCTAGCTTCCTAGACCTTAACAAAGTTAGTTGCGCCTTCACATGTGACAAAAGAGGAAGCTGTTAGTTGGCATTTTCAAAACTGACCTTTCATGTGCTTGTGAAAGAACAAGTCCCTTCGGCTCCCCGCAGTCACATTCTCCTCGACAATGTCACTAAATATCATTCGAGCAGGAGGCTCATCAACATTTTCTGCATCTTAAGGACAAGTCTGGTTGACGTAGAACGCACCTTTCACATGCAACCACGTCCTTGCACCTCCAAGGAGGCCACGCGCAATCAACAGTCGACCATACTAGTCATATGTTACACGCATGTGCGTCCTCGAAGTTTTTCGTTCAAATAATGGTGACCTCAAAGACCTCCCTGCGTTATGGTTTTTTCTCCTTGGTCGACCAGCTAGGCTGACTCAAGCTGTTACTCCTTACCTCGAAGTAACAACTTGGGGGGCTCCTGTTCTGGACTGGCTCAGGCCCCTCAGTTGGACAAGGCCCAATCCAATTTAGCTTAAGGCCAAGCCTAATAAAGAGATTAGGACAATCTAGCTGTTGGGCACAGTATGACCGTTGAGTACCATATAGTCGTTGGGCACAATATGCCCGTTGGAGACACCCCCCTCACACGCTTGACAATTCACGCGACCAATTCCCCCTCTGAAAGTCACAGGGAGAGTTGGACCAGGTCAAAGATCACACACTAGATCTTCCACCTGGTAGTCCCCCATTGGCCGACCAGATATTTTGGTCACATGAGGGACCTTGGCCCCGCGCTGGGGGTGTCGCTATTGCGAAAAGGGGCCGGCGGAAATAAACAGAAGAGTCACCATCGAACGTTATTTATTCCAAAGGGAAATAAAACGATCTAATAAAACCTAAAAGAACGGGAAAGACAAGGTCATCACAACCAAATCTTGAGTTCGGAAGTAGGTTACGCAAGGGGAAGGTATGAGCACCCCTCACGTCCGTTATACTCAACGGGATCCACGCTTATTGTCTATAAAAATGGGTAAGGTATCTAAAAGCTACTGCTGAACAGAGAAAAAGAAAATAAGAGACTCGATAGGACATCACCGCCCTAGTGCAATAGGAAAGTCAGAGTCAACGTAGTACGAAAAACTACGGGTGATGGGGGGAAGGTTGCTCGCCAAGACATCGCCGTCTTGTGCCTACGTATCCTCATCTGGTATGAGAAATGATAGCAAATGTAGTTCAGGCAACGAAACCACAGGTTGGTTAAGTGTTTTTTTAGTGATGTTAAGTTCTCATTCCAATAGTTAGGGACGATGTCTGTTTGCGGTAGAACAGAGAAAACAACGTACTCTTTTATGAAAATGGTTTGAAGAACAGTCCCGAAGGATAAAATATTTGAATTTGGTTTGTAGGTTTTAGTGAAGTGGATTGAGTTAGTTTGAGACTCACGTCGCACTAAAGGCTATGACACGAGAGCGAATGCGTCGCATATCGCCCAAAGGGCATACACTAAACACTCTAGGCAAGTGAGGAGAAACACCCCCTCATCATTTCCCATGTACTTAAGGCTCGTGGTACACATCGTTTGTCATCCTCTATTACATGTCTTAAATAAATTTGGGAAAGAAAAGAGAGACACACATAAGGTCTAGGGGAAACTGAATCCTAACTGTTCTCATACAAAGTGGCCCTAAAATCAGGATTAAGAGGAAAATCTATCTAATGTTGTCATGCTTGAATTGAAAGCCTAATGTCTCTGCTACCTTGAACTTAATCGAAAATTAAGTCGAGCGAGAAATCCTAAGGGATCATGTGAATACAGGGGTAACCGACAAGTAAATACGAAGTATCGCAATCACAGACAACACCAAATTAATATCCTTGGGAAAATATATACAAGTATCGTCAAAGAAAAATTCACAAACGCACTCGAAAATTAACCAAAACTAAAACCAAAATCAAGAACAAAATTAGTATAAGATTAAAAGAGTTATTTAAGTCAAAATTAAAATCAAAGTCTAATTAACTAAATTCTAATTGAAATTTAATCCTAACTAAAATTAAAACTGAGGTTAATTAGTTAAATCCTAATCAAAAGATAATCCTAAGTTAATTCAAGAATTAAATCCTAACCTATTTCTAAATTAAAATTAAAATTAATACTATAATTAATCTAATCTCTAATCCTAAATTTATTAAATTCTAAAACTAAAACTAATTCTAAAATTAATTAAAAAATCTAATACTAATATTAACAAAACTAATAAAAATTTAATTAAACATCCTAATTAACTTCTAATTCTAAAACAATATCTAATCAATCCAAAACTATAAACAAATTACACAATCTAATAACAAACCTAAGCTAATTATCTAAACTTAAATTGAATTAAAACTAAAATAACCAAGATTAAATTGAAATAAACATGGTGTGATAAAAGAAACAGACATAGGGTGATGAAAGAAAAAGTCACACGGGCCAGCATGGAATCATATGGTTTGTTGGACCAAAAAGAAAGGAAACTCACCTTAGAACTCAACGTTGGATTTCAAAACATCATCGAATTTATTTTCTATCCTTTTATAAATTGAAAGAAAGGCCAACTTGTTAGTGTTTCTCTAAGATGAAAGAAAAAAGGGTTAACAAGAAACGGCGGAAAAAGAAACAACAAAGAGATCCTTCATACGGTGTCGACGACTACGGAAGTGATTCTCTAAGAATCATCATCGTGTTCACAAAAATAAATCGAAGGAAAACAAAACCGGCGTCGCTCGTCCTCTTGCTCCTTGTGATTCGTCCAAGTTTTTTTCGACTTCAAGGTTTCAGGTTCGTATGGCTTTGATCAAGATTTTGTTTCGTATCAATCTCCTCTCCTCCTTCTATTTCATTCTGTTCTGATTTTCCTCTTCTACTCTTCTATACTTTTTTCTGGTTTTTCGTCTCAGATCAGGTTGGGTTTGTTGAATGAAAGATTTGTGGGCCGTGAGGATTGAAAAATTAAGGTTGGAAGAAGGTTTATTGAAGGGTTGTTGTTGATGAAGATTGAAGAGTGGTGATTGTGGGGTTAAAGAGGTTGAGGCGAGGAAAGTTGAATGGATATGGTGGTATGAAGAGAATTGTTGGTGAGGTCTGTTGCAATTTGAATGTAAGTTTTGTGCGTTAAAGGAGAGCTTAAAGGGAACTGTGAGTTGGAATGAAGAGACGGTGGTATCGATGAAGAAGGAAACAGAAGAATAGCGATGATGCTTGCAACGTTGTTTGGTGTGGGAGATGAGACTTGGTTAGTTTGTAGTTTTGTTTTGGTGCTTGATGGGAGTATTTGTTGCTGTGTATTGATGAAGGAGTTTTCTCTAAGATATGGAATAAGATGAAGGAATTTTTAAGAGCAGGTTGTAACAACAAAGAAAAGTCACCAAATGCTGATACGAAAACAGATTTTGTTATTGTGCATCGTCCGTGTGATGTTCATTTTTTATGGAGCAGTGTAATTGTTTTTGTCTTGTATGCAAATTTTTTTTTTGTCGGATGGTCTTGTTGTGTGAGAATATTTGTACAAGTTTATGGGAGTGCAGACCTGGCTGGTGTGCTTGCTGCAGCAGGTTGTAGGTCATACCATTGCAGGTTGTGGCGTGGAGCAGGTTTTGCTGGGAAGAAGGTTTTGGCATGTTTGTTATGTAGCAACAGCATTACGGATGTACGAGTCTGTTTGGAAAGAGTTGTGTCGCGCGCAGCTTTTGGGTGGTTGTAGGAAAGTAGTTCTTGATGGAGGTGATGTGTATGATAGTGGTTGTTGCAGCATAGCAGTGAGTACTGGCTTGAATAATGGTACAATTTATGAAGAAGTGGGGTATATGGTTTGTGAGACCAAGAGAAATAAAAATATGAAATAGGGAAATAATAAATAAATTTAGTTAAAATAAGTGATAAAATAAAAAGACTATTTAACTAATAATGAATAAAAATTATTTAACTAATAAATGAATAAGATAAAATGAAATCTAATTATCTACACAAATAAAAATTAATTGGATTAACTAAAAGATTATCTAACTTAAAAGCTAAAAGATAAAAATATTAAAGTTAAACAAATTAAAAATTAATCTTAAATTAATTAGCTAAGGAATAAATAACTAAATAATGATAAATAAAATAAAATCTAAACAAGTTCATTTAAAATTTAACTAAAAAAAGAAGATAAAATCCTAATTACCTAAGAAATCTAAATTAAGTCTAAATTAACTAAAGAAAGATTAATTATCTACAAATTAAAACGAATAAAAGCGAATAAAAAATCGAGCACCGAAGTACCCGAAAAAGAAAAGAGTTGCACCAAAGTTATCAGCACAGAATAAACCACTCGGAGAAATACAGTGTCTCGTCAGATTTTGAAATAAGCTTTACTAGGCAAAACGGTTTAAACTGTCCAAACAAATGACTGAACAGTAGTCGGAGAGTTCAAATGAACATATCTGGTTAAACTACGTGAAACACTGATTAATGCCACTGACGCAGGTAATCTAAAATAGAAGCAAGCTTTTGATGGTTTGACCAAGATTAGGTCAAACTTTTGTCTGATCTTAACCACATCTGGCTTGAAGCTAAACCAATGTCCCTGATAACCATGACCCCTATCAATGATGAGAAGTAAAACCTAAACTTGAACCATGTAAATATAAGCTTGATACTTGATGATCTGATTCAGAGAAAACTCCTGATCCCATGTCTTAGACGGCTAATGCAAAGTATGATTATGAATTATGAACTAATGATGATGTAAATGAACGCGAAGCAAAAAACCAGTCAAGGTTCGAAAAAGGGAGGGCAAATTTTGGGGTGTCACAGCTGCCCCTATTCAAACAACTCGGACCTGAATGTATGAAAAGCAATCGCTTTCAAACATTCAAGGTAAAAGGTGATTAAATACTAAAAAGAAACCGGAAATTTGCAACCTGCGAGGATGTAGGCAGGATCAAATGATTGTCAGCCCATGGTGGACTAAAAAACAATGGGTGCCAACCAAAAGTTGGGATAATCGACACGGTAACTGATCAAAGAAATAATGGCCACTAACCAAAAGTTAGGATCACCAAAGAGAGTAATAACCAAAAGTGGTGAAACAGAGGCTACTAACCAAAATTTGGGATCACAATTCCGCCGGGAAAATAAAAGAGAACTACCAACCAAAAGTTGGGATTGTTAACAAATAAACAAATGACTACCAACCAAAAGATGGAATCACCAAGATGCCTATTGAAGGCGAATTCACCCAAAACAAGGCTTACCAACCAAAAGTTGAGATAACGACCCTGCGGGGATTAAAAGAAGACTACCAACCAAAAGTTGGGATGAAGGCTACTAACCAAAAGTTAGGATCACCAGAGAGGGAAAAAGACTACCAACCAAAAGTTGGAATCGTCCAAACCAACCAAAAGTTGGGATCACCTTAACGCCGAATGAAGACGAACTTACCGCAACGAGGACTACCAACCAAAAGTTGGGATGACGTCCACAAAACGACGGACTACCAACCAAAAGTTGGGATGACGTCCACAAAACGAATAAGCTGGGGATTACCAACCAAAAGTTGGAATATCACACCTGGGATAGGCAGAAAGTAGAATCGACTGATTTACAACCTGAAAAGAATACTCCGTTGGGGAAAGAGAACCCTAAACAAGAAAACTCTATCGGGGAGTAAAAGCAAAATGAAAATATATACCAATAATTTGCTGGGATCAGGTACCACAAAGCCCCATGAGTTATGTTGTTATCTGCTGGAGAGACGTCTGGCAACAAATGTATCGAACCTGCCTTATGCTTCAGATGCATATGTTTGAATATGGCGTAATGCTCCATACGAAACGGAAATGCTACGCATTTAGGAGGATGTTATACAAAATGCAAATGCAAAGGAACACCACAAAGAAAAGGTGCTGAGAAGATCAGCAAGCAAACTTTGTTGAGGAATATGCCCTAAACGACCTTCGTGAATAGGACTCTTCTAGGAAGAAATCCAATATGTTGGGAATTGAGAATAACATCTATCGGGAAGTTGTCCCAAAGGTCTGACTTTGAAGAATACCAAAGACCTTTGGACTTTGCTGTGGATGCCAACCATTTCTGGCTTACTCGTTTGAGGGAATCAACATCGATCTCTGCTTGGGGGAGAAGTCAATGACATAGATCTTGTCGAGGAACAACACTGAGCTTACCCTACTGCTGGGGAATAATCTCAATCTTACCTCACTGGGGATGAGTACACATCATTGCTAGTGAGATGTTTCTGATTTGAAAATAGTACCCCGTGGAGAAAGTCCTGCTGGAAAAAGATCAATTATTCTGTAAACGACAAATAAAAAGGAAGTGTGTCCTGTATACAAAAATGGCTATTTCGGTTACCATCCATAACATCATCCAAGTAAATCGTTCTTTTAAATATGATTAGCGAAGCCCCAAAGTTTTCGCATGCAAAGTTTATCAAAAATATCAGACGTCTTTTCGCAAACAAAAACAGTGAAAGCAAAAACAAGAAATTGGCCAAATGGTAAAAGCAATTGGCCAAATGGTTGAAGGTTGCAGTTACCCGTTCATTCGTTGACAGTTAGCACATAATTATTTAATAAATATTACTATTATTTAATTTATTAATTATTAATAATATTAAAAAATTAATTTTTTATTTAAAATTGTGACCATGACAAATAATTTAATACAGGGACTGAGGGAGAATTAAAAACTATAAAAAAAATTCTACACTTAAGAGAAAAATTGAAAACTATATAAGATGTGACGCACATGAACTATGTGAGAAAAGTATTGCATTGAAATCAACATCATTAATTATGTGGCACAAAACTCTCTGGCTTAGAGTCAAGTCAACAAGTCAACCGTTACTCTCTTACTAGTTTTTTTTATAAGGTTACCTCTTCTATCATTCATTCATTCACTTTGGAACTTACTTTTCTCCATTTTCACATATTGAAACAAATGGATTCCATAATCATGCCTTAGTGTTGATTATATCTGTCAAGAGAATTGGCTGAACACAGGTGAATCAATTTCTGTATTTTGCTACTAAATTAGTTGCACTCTATGTGATTACTCAAATGTTTGAGGAACTGTGTTTGCTTTTGTGTATTCTTGTCCTTTGTAATCCATGGCTGGTATTACTCATAAAAGTTTGACTTATAACTTCAAAAAATGAAGCATAGTCACATAATTTCTTGTCTATTCGTGTTAGCCACATTTTTATATGGTATCCTATTAGCCACTATGATAATTAATTATAAAGCTATAATAATAAAAACTAAAATATTCTCTTATCAAAGTTAATTTTTTTAACTAAATAAATAAAACTTTTTTTTTTAATTTAATAAATTAAAATTACAAATTTTTAACTTAATAAATAAATGCTGTATTATTTTAATTAATTATAATATTTGCTAGTAATGTATCGTTTCTTATAAAGGTTCCTGTATTACAGGTTTCTTTCTTTGTTATGCTGGAAGTTCTGTTAACAATATGGTTAAAGATGCTCTTGAAGAGTCCCTTTTGAAGGGTGAAACTAGTCGACGCATAGAAAATTCTGATTCCACAAAGGCAGGAGGAAATGAAATTTTAACAAGCTATTTGAATGCTGGATTCTTTAGCATTCTTACTTTCTCATGGATGACTCCACTTATAACATTAGGGAGTAAAAAGACTTTAAACCATCAAGACCTTCCACTTCTTCCTGCCAATGACACTGCCTATGGATCTTTTTCAACTTTTAGAAAAAACCTTGAGCTTGCGTGTGGTAATGTTAGGACTGTGACCACTATTAAACTCGCAAAGGTGCTGTTTTTATCGACATGGAAAGGGATTCTTATATCTGGCATATTTGCATTTTTGTACATATGTGCTTCTTATGTAGGTCCTTACCTTATTGACAACCTTGTTCAATATCTCAATGATGAAAACAAGGTTAAGAATGAAGGCTATATTTTGGCTACAACATTTGTTATGGCGAAACTTGTTGAGTTTCTTTCGCAAAGGCACTTGATGTTTAAGTTCCGACAGGTTGGTGTTAGGATGCAATCAATGTTGGTGTCAATGATCTATGCTAAAGGATTGACGCTTTCGTGTCAATCAAAAGAGGGACATAGCAGTGGTGAAATCATCAACTTAATGACTGTTGATGCTCAAAGGGTAGGTGAGTTTTGTTGGTATTTGCATGATCCGTGGATGGATGTTCTACAAATTTCTTTGGCTTTGTTTATTCTTCATAGAAATGTCGGGGTTGCTTCATTAGCTGCTTTTGTTGCAACTGTTATTGTTATGTTGCTAAACCTTCCTATGGCATCATTACAAGAGAAGTTCCAAGCTAAGTTAATGGAGTTCAAGGATAAAAGAATGAAGGTGACATCTGAGGTTCTAATGAACATGAGGATTCTTAAACTTCAAGCGTGGGAGATGAAGTTCTTATCAAAGATTATTCGGCTTAGGAAGTTAGAGGAGATGTGGCTAAAGAAATTTCTTGTTGTTTCCGCAATTGTTAGATTTCTCTTCTTTAGCGCCCCAACATTTGTTGCTGTTGTTACTTTCGGTGCTTGTGTTCTTCTAGGCATTCCACTTGAAACAGGGAAGATCTTATCTGCTCTTGCAACATTCAGAATTCTTCAAATGCCTATCTATAATATTCCTGACACAATTTCAATGATTGCACAAACCAAAGTTTCCCTCGATAGGATTGTCACATTTCTTCGTCTAGATGATTTGCAGACTGATGTAGTGGAGAAGCTTCCGCGAGGTAGTTCTGATATAGCAGTTGAAATAGTAGATGGAAATTTCTCTTGGGATATATCTTCTGTCAATACAACTTTGAAAAACATAAACCTTAGAGTTTGTCATGGTATGAGGGTTGCTGTTTGTGGTACTGTTGGATCCGGCAAGTCGAGTTTACTTTCTTGTATAATAGGTGAAATATCAAAGATATCTGGTAACTTGAAGGTGTGTGGAACAAAAGCTTATGTTGCTCAATCACCATGGATACAGAGTGGAAAGATAGAAGAGAACATACTATTTGGGAGAGAGATGGATAGGGAAAACTATGAGAAGGTGCTAGAAGCATGTTCATTGAAGAAAGACTTAGAGGTTCTACCATTTGGTGATCAGACCATTATTGGCGAAAAAGGAATCAATTTGAGTGGTGGACAGAAGCAAAGAGTACAAATAGCGCGTGCTCTTTATCAAGATGCTGATATATATCTACTCGATGATCCCTTTAGTGCCGTTGATGCTCATACAGGATCCCATCTTTTTAAGGTACTATTTTCTAAACTGTCTTGCTTTCAGTACAATCTGTTTTGTCATGCATTTTGATGGAAAGCTTTGTATCTAACTGTACATTTAATACTACTGTTTTTTTTCAGGAGTGTCTGCTTTGCCTTTTGAAAGCAAAAACTGTGATATACATAACACATCAAGTAGAGTTCTTACCTGACGCTGATCTGATACTTGTGAGTGATTTATGTATTTCATCATGCTCCTTAATTCAAGTTTCAAACATTATAGCTTACTGTTTTCTGAGT
Organism: Lathyrus sativus; assembly: GCA_963859935.3. Classification (NCBI taxonomy): domain Eukaryota; kingdom Viridiplantae; phylum Streptophyta; class Magnoliopsida; order Fabales; family Fabaceae; genus Lathyrus; species Lathyrus sativus. The sequence continues at coordinate 311,449,418 of OZ012739.1, forward strand.
ATTTTTCTCTTTCTTACAATTCATTAAGGTCATGAAAGATGGAAGGATAACTCAATCAGGAAAATACAATGACATTCTTACATCAGGAACCGATTTTATGGAACTTGTAGGCGCACATAGAGCAGCATTCTCTTCAGTTAAGTCTTTAGAGAGAGGGCCTACATTTAAATCATCGAGTATTACCGGAGAAGACACAAGTTCATTAAGCGATTTTGAACTTGAGCAAGAAGTGGAAAACATAGATGATCGAAACAGCAATTTAGATGAAACAATTGTGCCGAAAGGCCAACTTGTTCAAGACGAAGAACGTGAAAAGGGTAGTGTTGGGTTTAAAGTGTTCTGGAAATACATAACAATAGCTTATGGAGGTGCTCTTGTACCTTTCCTATTTCTTTCACACATACTCACCGTGGTTTTACAAATTGCAAGCAATTATTGGATGGCTTTGGCAACTCCTGTTTCAGCAACTGCAGAACCTGGTATTGGAAGCTTTACTCTGATGGTTGTCTATGTTTCTTTGGCAATTGGAATTTCCTTTTCCACCCTTGTCAAAGCTTTTCTTGCCGCGATAGCCGGATACAAGACCGCCACCATGCTCTTCAATCAAATGCATTTGAGCTTCTTTCGAGCGCCAATGTCATTTTTCGATTCCACCCCAAGTGGAAGAATCCTTAATAGAGTATGTCATAGCATGCCAATAATTTTTCACCGGTTTATTTAAGAAACTAGTTGTTTACCTCTTCGTTGTGGAAACAGATTTGCTGCAGTAAATGCATAATGCAGTTACTGATCTCGACGGTCTGATTTAAATCAGTGGTCATGATTGTTCAAATTTGATTTAGTGAATGTATAGTTTGAGCTGTTCGATCTCAAACTAATGGCCAACATAGATTACTCCGTGAAACTGCTTGGTATCATTATTGCAGGCGATCCGTATCCCATCATAGCTTCTTGCATTGATTTTTCTATAATTCGTTTTCAACATTTTTCGAAACGACTATATTGAATGTAATTGCTTATCGAAGTTTTAATTTTACCTGATTGTTTTAGGCTTCGGCAGACCAAAGTACAGTAGATATGAACATTTCAAATCTAGTGTGGGAAGTTACCTACAATCTGGTTCAGCTCGTGGGAAATATTGCTGTGATGTCACAAGCTGCATGGCAGGTGTTCGTAGTATTAATTCCTGTCGTGGCAGCTTGCATATGGTACCAGGTACCCACTCCGTCTCATATTAAGCATCAATCAAGGTTCTACGCAATTTTTAAGAAAATCATCGAGTGTACTAACTTTTATGATGAAATTGGTTTCATTTACTAAAGTACCATTGATAATATAGTAGTTAATGGAGTAGTTAGGTGAAAATAAATAATGTTATACTAGTGAGAAAAAGTGACAGAAAAGATTTGCATTATTATGACTAGCAACAGAATGCTTCTCTATATGCAGCGATACTACTCAGCATCAGCACGGGAATTGGCACGATTAACTGGTATATACCAAGCGCCTGTTATACAACTTTTTTCAGAAACGATATCCGGATCAACAACCATAAGATGTTTTGAGCAAGAATCAAGATTTAATGAAATGAATATGCAATTGATAGACAAATATTCCCAACCTAAATTATACAGTTCTAGTGCAATGGAATGGTTGAATTTCAGATTGGGTATTTTATCCTCTACCATATTTGCCTTCTGCTTAATTTTCTTGGTATCTTTTCCAAGTTCAATTGCCGATCCTAGTGAGTATTTCAATTTTAATTTGTATGCATTAACTAATCATACTCAGTACTCACTCGTAACGACATTATAAAACAGCAATTTTGTTTTTGTGAAGGCATTGCGGGATTGGCTGTGACATATGGGATTAGTCTTAATGCTGTACAATTCAGATTAATTAGGTTTCTTTGCAATTTGGAGAACAACATTATATCTGTAGAAAGAATACTTCAGTACACTTCCATCCAAAGTGAAGCACCTCTTGTAATAAAAGACAATCAACCAGATCATTCTTGGCCATCATTCGGAGAGGTTCATATCCAGGATTTACAGGTACTACGCCGTTCAATAACAATTTAGCTGATATCAAAACCTACCGGTAGGTTGAAAGTTTCCCACGTGTAAATCATATATGTAAAAAAAATTCGTTAATCTAAAATTAATTAACTTGTCATTGAGATATGTCAATGAAAATCATTAGGTTATAAACTTTTACATTCTATGATATTTGACGCAAGTAAGTGTTATGATCTATAGTTATTATGCAATGGTTGGGTCGACAACTTAAACACTTCTAAAATTTACTAATGGTTTATCAGTGCTAAACTAATAAACCAATGTTACATTTGGTTTTGGTTTATAACTTACAATGGCCAGTTTTTATTGACTTATTTGAACTTATCTACCAGCATAACAACTTGTGAGACTGACTGAGATAGCTTATGGAAACAACTTTTCACATGTCATAAATTATTTTCACCTTATCTCCATAAGCTCTTTAGGATAACTTGTGAAAACAGTTTGACTATATATATAACTTTTATCATAAAAGTGTTAAATTTAGTTGTTTATCCAAACAGGGCTCAAGTGTCTATCAAGGTATTTTAGATTTGTATCTATCCTAAAACAAGGTATTGTATGATATAGGTTCGATATGCCCCTCACTTGCCTCTTGTTTTACGCGGACTTACATGCACTTTTACTGCTGGAGCAAAAACTGGCATTGTGGGAAGAACAGGAAGTGGAAAAACAACCTTAGTGCAAGCACTTTTTAGACTTGTTGAACCTGTTGCAGGACAAATATTGATAGATAATGTCAACATCTCATTGATTGGAGTCCATGATTTACGGTTCAGACTAAGCATAATTCCTCAGGATCCAACAATGTTTGAAGGGACTATAAGAAGCAACCTCGACCCGCTGGAAGAGTACACAGATGAACAAATTTGGGAGGTAAATTGTTAAATCGTTTTTTCTCGACAATTAAAAATAACTGATCCCTTTATGCAAATTATACAAATTAATACACTTTAGGAAACATTTTAGGCTCTTGATATGTGCCAACTTGGAGATGAAGTGAGAAAGAAAGAAGGGAAACTTGACTCCACAGGTTGGATTTCTCAAAATTTTAAGCCTATATAAACTTTAAACCAAAGAACAAATTTCATATTAAGTCTTTCTATTTTTTTAATATAACTTCAATCTTTTATTTTAATTTTCCCCCTCAATAAATAAATGTCTTTTTTTAGGCATACAATGTATATTACTCTATGGTCATTATATTTCACTATTCAATAATGACAATGGTCAATATTCAATAGTTAATAAGGATGAGTATCTAATAATACTGCAAAACTCATTAACTTATTGATTACATTTCTTAATCATTATTATGTTAAACATAATCATTCCTTAATAATGGACAGGAAGATTTTAGTAAGTTTTAGAAGTCAATTTTATGCAATGTATTACTTAGCATCATCCATCATGAGATCCACAGTTACTGAGAATGGAGAAAACTGGAGCATGGGTCAAAGGCAGTTAGTGTGCCTCGGCCGTGTTCTACTCAAGAAAAGCAAGATCTTGGTGCTCGATGAAGCTACTGCATCAGTAGATATGGCTATGGATAATATAATTCAACAGACAGTTAAGCAACATTTCTCTGATTGCACAGTCATTACCATTGCTCATAGAATAACTTCAATCCTCGATAGCGACATGGTTTTGTTTCTCAGCGAAGGCAAGAACCTGTTTTTTTTTTTTCTTTTCATTTCTGTCATATATTTTTATACTCATAAATGCGCACGTGATATCTCTTCACACTAATCATGTAGGGCTTATTGAGGAATATGATTCACCAAAGAAGTTGCTTAAGGACAAATCTTCATCTCTTGCTCAACTAGTTGCAGAATACACAAGGAGGTCAAAGACTGGTTTTGGAAGTTGAAAATTGTTGGAAAATATTTCATTTCCGGTTTTATGTTACCTTTAATATTATCTTTATTTTTCTTTATTTTCCTTTATTCTCCATTAAGGAGGAGAAAATTAAATGTAATAATTGTATCTTCCCTATATAAACCAGCCTAAGGCTTAGGAATAACACACAACAGTTTTTTACCTATTTTTTCTAATATGGTATCGAGAGCATTGAGTTAGAGGTTCCTGTAAAGCTTTCTACAACTAGTGGGATTTGAGGTTTCTGTTCGACCCGTTTTCTTACCCGACCCGATTCACATACCCGTTTAACCTCCTATGACGAATAACAACAACAGGTGACATTCCCCATCACAAGTCTACACCGGATCCAACCATGGCGAACAACTGCAACCTGAGTCGGGCGTCGGCCATGGAAACGACGGTGGTCACGGAAACGGCGGTGGTCGCGGAGATGGCGTACGAGAGGAATCATCGGTGGTCACAAATAGTGGCAGTAATGACAACAACAGTGAAAACAATAACATTGTTTTTGGCAGTAATGACGACAACAATGAAAACAGGAACATTGTTTTTTGTGACAGTTATTCCAACATAGGCGGTAATGATCAATAGGGTTCCTCATACTCCTTCAAGGTCGGTATCTCTAAAACGAAAGAGAATAATTATAATGAATGAGCTCAAACCGTTTGGTTGATGTTGGATAGCAAAGGAAAACTTGGTTTCTTAACATGAGCAGTAGCTGACCCGACACCAGGAGATCCTCGTAACAAACAATGGAAGTTTGAAAACTACTTGATTATTGTGTGGCTGGTAAAACTCTACGGAAACTGGAATAGGTAAGCCTTACATGTTTTTTTCTTTCGCAAAGGATGTGTGAGAAGCTGTTACGAAAACATACTTTGATATTTAAAACTCCTCCTAAATTTTTGGTTTAAAATCAAAGTTATGGCATGCGAAACAAGGTGACGGGAGTGTAACTGCTTATTACAATGAATTGTTGACACTGTGGCAAGAGTTAGATCTCTGTTATGATGACAATTGGAAGCAAGAAAATGATCATGTATTCATGTTTCTTGTTGGGCTTAATAAAGACCTTGATGAGGTAAGAGGTAGAGTTTTAAGAAAAATACCATTGCAAACTCTTCGTAAAACTTTTGCAGAAATAAGAAGGGGGGAGGCACGACAAGGAATTATAATGGGCAAGACACCATGAAGCTCTAAATCTGAAGGTTCAGCTCTGGTTACTAGGAACCTTGATGAGGGAAGAAGATCAGACGAAGTTCCTTGGTGTGATCAATGCAAGCGCGAATGGCATACGCGTGAAACTTATTGGAAGCTTAAAGGCGAACCTCCTAACTGGAAGAAGAAAGATGGTCATGCATTTCAGCCTAGTAATTCTGATCAAGGGCAGCAATCCCCTCCAACTCAGCTTCCACTCACTATGGAAAAAATAGACAGATTGTACAAACTCCTTGAGTCTCCAACTCTTTCTTGCTTTATAGAAACAAAAGGTAATTCTGCATTTTTTAGTGTCAGTCCCAGTCATACTTGGATAGAGATTCAGGTGCCTCTGATCACATGACAGGTGATCTACTTTGTTCTCTTCATATAGTCCATGTGCAGGTAATCAAAAAATTAAAATTGCAGATTGCTTTTTTTCAGCCATTACAGATAAAGCGTCAGTTGTGTTGTCTCCAATATTAACTCTTAAAAATGTCCTTCATGTTCCAAACGTATCGTGTAATTTAATGTCAGTCAGTAAATTAACCCAAGATATAAATTGTCAAACTAATTTTTTCCGATCTCATTGTGACTTTCAGGATTTAAACTCGGAGAATATGATTGACAGTGCTAAGGAGAGTGGAGGACTCTACTACCTTAACATTGGATCTACATCACAATTACCTTTAAAAACAACAAGTTCCAACTTTGAGTCTTTTTTTTGTTTTGAATAATAAAAATGAAAACATTATGGTATGTCGTTTAAGATTAGGTCATCCTAGTTTTCATTACTTAAAACACTTGTTTTCTAAGTTATTTCACAATAACAACTTTTCTTCGTTTAAGTGTGAAACATGTATGTTTGTAAAGCATCATCATTCCCAATTTTCAATACAGGCTTATAAACCATCAAAATTGTTTTCTATTATTCACAATGATGTTTGGGGCCATAACTGTATAAGTACACTCTCTCTAAAAAAATAATTTATCACATTTATAGATTACCATACAACAGTATGTTGGGTGTACTTGCTAAAGGGGAAATCAGATGTTTGTTAGGCTGTAAAGAATTATTTTTAATGGTGCATAACCAATTTCAAACAAATATCCAAGTCTTTAGAAGTGATAATGACAAAAAATATTGTAACACTATCATGGATGATTTTTTTCTAAAAAATGGAATTGTACATCAAAGTTCATGTCCTAATACTCTTAAAAAAAATAGAGTGGCCGAAAGGAAAATTAGACATTTACTAGAGGTTTCTAGAGCTCTACTTTTTTCGAATAAAGTACCAAATTATTTGTGGGGCGAAGCTGTTTTAACAGTTTCATATTTAATTAATAGAATGCCCTCCAAAATTCTCAATTTTCAAACTCCAATTAATGTCTTCAAAGAATGTTTTTCTAGTACTCGTGTTTTAACTGATTTAAATTTAAAAATCTTTGGTTGCACAACCTTTGCTCATTAACATAAAAATGTTGGAAAACTTGAGCCACGTGCTATAAAAAGTGTCTTTGTTGGGTACTCTCCAACCCAAAAAGGATATAAATGTTTTGATCTAAAAAATAAGAAAATGTTTGTCACTACGGATGTTACATTCTTTGAAAATAAACTTTTTTTTATGACACTCATCTTCAAGGGGGGGGGGGGGAGATAAACAAAGACTCGTTTCAAATTGAGGACATGATTTTTTTAAATAACTTATCTTTGTCAGTATCACAAAATTTTGAGACTTTTACACCTGCGCCAACAGAAAATGGTCATGATTCATTATCTAATCCCACTCCTGTTATGAGTAAGAAACCTTTGTGAATCTGATCCTACATTCTCTCTAGTAGAAAACAATGATAATGGTGATCTAGTTGAAATGCCACAAAATAATGAGTCACTTCAAGAAAACAGATTTGAATTTGGAAACAAGACTTGGAAAGGAAATTTTTTGAAAAAAGGCACCATAAAGGAATGGATAAGAAACTCATATACCAGTGATACATTGAATATAACTCTAAAGGGTACCAAAATTTGAGATGTACTAAGGCGGAAAGCAACCTCAAGTTCACATCTCAACACTGCCAGGAATTTGAACTGGGGAATGATCAACTTCCTAACAAAAGGAAAGGTAAGACTATCTCTGTTTCTAAGAGTTGTATTTTGTATCCTGATATAGATGATCATGTTGCCATTAAAAAACCTGTCAGATCTTGCACTAAACACCCCATGTCCAACTTTATGTCATATTCAAATTTGTCTTCATCTATGTCTGCCTTTACCTCAAAATTGTCTAGTGTAGAAATTCCAAAAAGTGTACAGGTTGCTCTAGAAATTTAAAACTGGAGGGAAGTTATACTTGAGGAGATGAAAGCTCTTGAAAAGAACCTGGAGTGTTACGTCACTACCAGATGGCAAGAAGACAGTTGGATGCAAATGAGTATTTACTGTGAAGTATAATTCAGATGGGTCAATTGAAAGGTACAAGGCTCGTTTGGTGGCTAAAGGCTTTACTCAGGCTTATGATATAGATTACTCAGAGAAATTTTCTCTTGTTGCAAAATTGAACACTGTCAGAATTCTTTTGTCTCTTGCTGCTAACCTGGATCGGCCCCTACATAAGTTAGATGTTAAGAATGTCTTTCTTAATGGCGATCTAGAGGAAGAAGTATATATGGACATTCCTCCTGGTTTTGGAAACAAATTTGGATCAAATGTGTGCAAACTAAATAAGTCTTTGTATGGATTAAAGCAGTCCCATAGAGTTTGATTTGAAAAATTCACTCAGTCCATGAAGAAACAAGGGTACATCCAAGGACAGACTGACCACACCTTGTCACAATGTTCTCCTGTGATGGGAAATTTGTTATCCTGATTGTTTATGTTGATGAAAATGTTCTTACTGGAGATGATACAGTGGAAATGGAAAGAGTAAAAGAGAAATTGGCAGTAGACTTTGAAATCAAGAAATTGGGATTCATGAGATATTTTCTAGGTATTGGGTTACTCAGTCAAAGAATGGTTTTGTGATTTCACAACAGAAATACATTCTAGACTTGTTGAAAGAAATAGGAATGAGTGGATGTCATCCCTATGGATCCTAATGTTAAACTGTTGGGAGAAGGTAATGTTCCTGTTGATACTGGAATATATCAGAGATTGGTTAGGAAACTGATTTATTTATCACACACCCTAACTGATATTGCTTTCTCAGTTAGTGTAGTGATTCATTTTATGCATTCTCCTTTCGAGGAACATCTTTAGGCAGTCTATAGGATACTGAGATATTTGAAGGGAAATCCTAGAAAAGGATTATTTTTTAAGAAGACTAGTGAAAAAATGTGTTTATCTTCACCGATGCTGATTGAGCACCGTCAGACGCATCCCTTGGATGACATAACCTTCTACTTCTAATGGTTGGCTTGTGGGCCACACCCGATTTATCCATATTTTCCTAAGAGAGACTCAGGTGTCAGTTCAGGTTTCTACAAGGTATTCCAAGAGACCCCACAATGTATAGTCGTCCCACTATCATTCGCAGAGATGTCGATGCGATGTTTGATCATTTCTATAGTGGTCTAGTATTAGAGAATTAAGAAGTGTGTCAGCTTCTTAACTATGGAGTAGTGCATTCGGATACATCTAATGGTATTTCAGTGTCACATCCTCACATGATACTAGATGCTAAGGGAAAGTCGCTTAGACTACCTCATCAAGAGATATTAGAGGATGAGCAAGTTATGGCATATCATGTTGTTGATGTGTTACTTGCATGTCAATGTATTGTGGCTATTGGGCGAGCGAGTATAGAGAGAAGAGAGTTTCCAAAAGGCATTATTGGGATGATCAATGTATTATGGCTATTGGGCGAGCGAGTATAGAGAGAAGAGAGTTTCCAAAAGGAATTATTGGGACGATCAATGTATAGGCCATGCTAGTCGAAGCATAGAATTCCTTACACTACATGAGGCGGAGAATGAACTAGGGGGTTAGATATACCCAATAGTTCACTTTTACTTGTATTTTGATAATATTTATATTATAGTTTCTAATTTGTCAACAATGATGTTTGATTATAGATTTTATTGAATTAATATATGACATTTTAACTGAAATATGTCAGTGTATGGTTCAATTGATTAACAATTATGTATAGTTGTTGATGCGGTAAAGCAGCAAGCAAAAAATATTAAGTACCCAGTTTTATCGTCTCCACAGGGATTAGTGCGATATGAACGCCATTCAACGGCCTCTATATTTTTAAGCTTATTGTTCAAAAGTTTTGGTTTAAAAGGTTCAAGGAACCATAAATAAAATCAAGAAATATAAAATAAAGACTGAAATATAAACGGAGCCTTGTTGGGATTGGATTTCATCAATTGATAACATATGCATTATTCTGATCAAATTAAACATAGCGCAATCATTTGTCTAATACCCTTACGTATCACCCACGACAAAGCTTATCTCTAACGCAGCGTCGAGAGAACAACCATGTTGTCTCATTGGTGATCTCTCATCCAACAAAAACACAACACAGAGCATTACGAACTGATACTCACGCAAATGTTAAGCCTAAACCTATCTCTAGCATTTAGGACCTAACAGGTAATCATCCTAGATCCAGATCTGAAAAGTATATCTCTATCACGATTCAAATCAAAGATAAACAGGTAAACAAAGACGACACACATATCGGATAAACAATTGTTTTGCATAAAACACAATGATCAAAATACGTACACACGCTTAACCCTTTTTTTCATGTATTCACCTAATCTGCCAAATGGTTGTGAACATCGTTCTTCATCACTATTATCACGCACCCGCACAATATCGTATTGATCCTACCCATGCTACTTAATCAACACAACACCATAGAAGATACAATGAATATCAACTTTAAAACCATGTCAAGAGTTTGTTCATTGATAGAAGAAAATCTGAGATCAAAGATGTGAAATGGTTTTGTCAAGACCCACAAATAAGCAATCAAAGATAATCAATCAATAGAAAATCCAAACTAGTTCACAAACATAAATTATATGAAATACATAAGGTATCAAAAGATTACATCCAAACCCCAACAAGAGATTAAAGATCTTACCTCCTCCCTCTTAGGGTTTTGTGTTTCTCTCTCTAAAAAATGAAGAGAGATAAGTTCTGATGTTCCCAAATGTTACAAAATGGAATTATATGGAAAGTTATGGAAGTTCTCCCTAAAAAAGCAGTAAAAACACTTAAATATAACACCCATGACCTGTCACGCTCGCCTAGCGAGCAGATCCTCCGCCTAGCGAGCACTAAGTTTGGCACGTGAGGTGCCACTGAACAGTCAAACCGCCCCTGAGACATTTCCAAGTGTTCGCTAGGCGAGCAATTCCTTCGCCTAGCGAAGCCTTCGCTACGAGATTCTCCTAGCGAACTTATGCTTCTTTTGGTTCTGTCCAAGTCTGGGAGTGTTCGCTACCTGCTCGCCTAGCGAACTTTGCTGGTTTTCTTCGCTAGAGCTTCGCTACCTGCTCGCCTAGCGAACATGATATCATTTTGTTGTTTGCATGCTGTCTTGGTTTATTTGTCATATTTCTTGTGTCTTAATTTCCATTTGTTTTGTACCTAATTCCTGCACAATAGCACACAAATCAAAGGTACCAAGAGATTTTCACAATATATTACAAACCAAATAAAGCAAGAGTGGTTTTGTACACTTTCTTGACAAAAATAAGTGAAAGATGTCAATATTTGATAGATCAAATAAGTGAAATTTGACATCTAACAATAGTTAGTATAAATGGCCTAAATTATAAGGTATTTCAAAAATTATCAAATTTATATAAAAACTTAGGGCCTAAGAGTTAGTTAGGAAATATACTTTTGATTTATTCCTTGAGTTGTAAGATAAACACACTACTATAAATTCAAAATGTGTTAAGAAATTATTACAGAAATGCACATACGAATTCACCTTTCTATTAATATACTAGCAAAATGGGGTGGGTGACTACTTACTTACTGTGGTGTATTTTTTATACATATAGAAATATACTTCTGAATTTAGAAAGAAAAAATTTAAATTTTATAAGGATGACTTTTCACCAGTAAAGTGTGTATAACAACCCCAAACACTAGGGTATTGTTCTTTCCACCCTTAGGGGTTATCCCACACCACCTTGAAAAGAATAAAATACCTCGAGTGTCCAGAGATTTTCCACACACAATTGAGGCAAAAATGGAAAGAAACTTTTATTTTGTTAAAATTTGATCTAGAGATGCATATCTGCATGCACAAAATGTAGATTCGGATATGCATCTTCGTAACCCCCTTAGTTCACTAGTTAGTGAGATTTCTGGAGATACATCTCCGGAATATGCTCTGTTATATCAAAGTAGAAACAGGAAAAAACAATGGCAGAATGGAAAACCAACATAAATTAACTCCAAAATAAATATTATATAGATAAACATTACATAAATTTAACATTACATGTTATTAAAAACAGGTGGTTCGGTTGGTCTTTGAATCGTCGCATATACTTCAATCGGACCCTTTATTGAGTCACGGTAAAAGATACTTCACATCACCTATAAATCATCATATATCTTCAGTTCAAGCATGGTGAACCATATCTTCCATTCATTGTTTATCGAGGGTTAACAGTACTCGAGTTTGACAACATCTCTAGATGATTCCCCGTGTTGTTTTTTAATTAATAAAAAAGGTGTGTCCAGAAATACATCTCTGGATCCACCTCAAAATTACGCAGAACATAATCATTCTAATTATGCAAAGCATAATTTGAAAAAAAAATATGTCCAAAAAATACCACCCAATTTTATAACATTATGCAGTGCGTCACTTAAAAAAAAAGTGTTGCATTGTTAGATTACAACTAAAACACGTCAAAACATATGTCACTACCTAAATTTATTGGTGGTTCAATCTTTGACTTTTCCTCATTTGCTTCTCGTTCAATGTCGCTCAACTTGGTGAACTTTTCCATCCTTTCAAGAAAGTGATCCAACCATGTTTCAGTATCTTGTGTGAAATGTGTCGTCCATTCCGATGATGTATACAACTCCAAAAATATCGTTGAGTTGTTACTTAAATCATTTAAGTGATTAACAAACCCCATAAATGAGTTCAAGGGTATCTCGGATATGCATCTCCGAATACATCCAAATCTGATATGAAGATGCATCTCCGGACTATTTTTTTAAAACAATGGTGAAACTCAGAAAAGAGAAGATGTGTGTAATTTTGGATGCGTTCGAAAATGCATCTCTAGACGCTTGAGAAATCAAATTTTCAAAATTGTGGACGACACCACCAAAAGTGGAAAGAGTGTCCTAAACACTAGTCATACGTACCAAACGACAAAACTGTTATGTGTTGCACCCCAAATTTTGACCCCTTAGATCCTCATCATCATTTTAGGATCATGTTCATTTGATTAACTAACCTTAACCCATTTCCAGTTTATCTTTGTCAAGATGCAGATGAATTAGGGTTCCGTACCGTCAAAAATCGAAGCTTCGAGGGTTTGATAAATCAATATTTTAGATTGATCCAACTTCAAACAAGATAAAGGATACTATATTGGATCAAGTATGAATTCAATTTGAGGTGGTCACCCGGGAATTGAGAACAGTGCAATTTAAGATACCCGATTAGGGTTTTCGACCAGGAAAAGTCAACTGTAGTTTAACTTTTGGTTTAAGAGGTATTTCAATGGTGGTATCAAGGTCCATTAAGCTCCTATGGCTTATTAAAGTCTATCCAAAGAGTTTCAAGTCCTCAGAATGTCCGGATCATCGACAGTCGACTCGGTAGTCACCGATTGATCGAACGGTTGACCGAAAAGTCAACTCTTCAACAATAAGGAATTTGACTTCAAGGTGTGAATCAAAAATGTTCCTTATGTCATATTACACCTCCCCATAAAATTTAATGACCATTGGATCAAGGGTTAAGAAGTAATTGCAAAAATCGGGAATTAGGGTTTCAAAAGGGGCAAGACCATAACTCCTCAACCACACATCCAAATGAAGTGGTTCAAAGCTCATTGGAAAGCTCTTTCCAAATCCTACAAAAGCCTCAAAGTGGTACATGATCAAAAAATGCATAGATTTGGAGTTATGACAAGATTCATTTTAAGTGGTTTTTTCAGCAACTTGGAAGGGTTTTTCAACCTAGTTCCATCTAGAATTTGGAAATCCCAAAAACATGAAAGTTATAGAGATACTTAAGGGATTTCCAAATTGTGGTAGAAATCCACAAAAGCATGTGTGAGCAGAAAGTTATGCACTATGGAAGTTAGGGTTGTAAACACTTGAAATCAACAATCCAACACTTCTCAAAATTCAGATTTTCACAACTTGAACTATCCTTGACCCTTGGATCATGATTCAATATGATATTTAGATGTGTAGAGGAAGGGAAATGCAGAAAAATGTAAGGTTTGAAGAGAGAGAGGCAAGTTGTAACTTGTGTAATAAAATATTCAAATGTGTAAGAAGGAGAGAGAAACTTTTCACTCAAGGGCTGTGCAGCTGGCTTACCCTACACTCTAAGCTCACCTCAGTCACTTCATGTCCATCTCCACTTTATTTTTCTGATCTTCTTTGAACCATGGAGCTGATAGGAGAAGATTTTGCAAGATTCATTTGAAAAACTTCACAAATCTCCCTCCAAAAGTGACAAAGTACCAAGCTGCCCTCACTCTCAGTTGCACTATAAATAGAGGCCTCTTCATTGATGTTAGACACACCAGAGCAATCTCCAAAACCTAGAGAAACAATAGCTCTCAATTCCTTCTCATTTCCTCAAGAATCACAAATTTTCAAAACCTCCATTTTTTACCAAAAAGTTGTCTTGAGCAAAACTCTGCTCAAGATCAGTTCTACCATCTCCAAGTCCCTCAAAACCATCTACGCAATCTCTAAACATTGTGTAGAAGGTGTCCATACATTCAAACCACTCAAAAAAGCTCATTTTCACAAAAGTCAACCTTCACACCTTAGTAGTTTGACTTTCTTGCACTTTGAAAGCCAAATTCTCACTTGAACCATTTCCTACCATTCTAACACTCCTAACACCTCATGTATATCATATTGCAACTGGCCAAAGCATTAAAAATCAGTGGTGAAGCTCATTTTTCCAAACTGTCCTAAGGGTTACATATTGCTTCAAGAGGAAGCAAACTTCAAGTTTGTGCCAAAAACAAGATCTCTGGGTTTCTTTGTGTTCTAACTTGCTCGACATAGTCTACAAGAGGTATGTAGTCTATAAACTTCTCACTTTACATCACATTTTCATGTTTGGCATTTTTGAGATGTGGTGTTGAAAAGAATGTACCATGAACATACCAACTTCCATGACAGTTTGATTTTGAATGATTCTAGGGCCTATGATCATTAGATTGCATATTTGGAGTTTATGTGTGGTAATAATATAGGCATACCAATCTGTTTTGGCCATTGACAGTTTTTGTTGCTTTGCTATTTTTCAATATGCTACCATCACCATGCTACTTTTTGAATCAAAGGGAATATGTCTAAATTTTGAGCTCTATACCAATTGTTATTGCATTTATGATGTGTGTGTGCGCTTCTGTTTTGATGTAAAACCTCACTGTTTGAAAAATCACCCCTGCTGCCTCATCACATTACCTAAAAACTGTCTTGCTTTTTCCACTCACATGCCAAGTGCTAATTTGATTGAAGTATGCCTAAGTTCTGCATTCAATATCATCTGTCATTACATTTATGATATGTGTGCATAATTATGTGGCATAAAACTCATCATCTTGAAATATACCTATTTGCATTAGCAACTTGTTCCAAAACTGTTTTCACATGTTATACCACCAAACCATCTTGAAAAATCTGCCACAGTTGTGACTGTCATGAGAAGTATGCCTTGAGCTTGATATGTTGAACTTCTGTTTTGTTCTTAGTACATGCTTGTTGCCCTAAGGATGTGGTATCATTGAATCATGTTCTGTTAGCATCATCATTTTGCACTAGTGGCTGTTAGCATTTAGATGTATACACTAAGGGTTTGTAATCTTGATTGAAGCAATGACTATTTTTTTTTTTGACATCATGGTAAGGCTGCTTTCAATAGATATGTCCATATGATTCCCATGAGGGGTTTTTATTTGCTTGTAAGTCATGGTTGAGATCTGTCATGAGTTTGCTTGTTAGCATCATGAGGTCAATGTTTGGGATATTTGTAGTGTTTAAACTCTGTCATGCCTTTGCTATCACAAACAATATTGTCAGTTAGAAGTAGCACTACTGCCATATGATACCAAGTTTGTTAGGTGCATGAGATTGTTTGTTGAATGTTGTTTAGAATTGCCATGATGAGATCCATAGCAAAACTGTTATAGCTGCCTAACTGTTATCCAATATTGCTGCTTCTTCATTTTCAACTATTTCCAAGTCTGTTATTTTGCTGTTGATAACATGAGTGCATCTGTTGTGTGATAACAGGTGGTAACCTGTAGTGTTTAAGCATTGTCTTGCTCATGCTTATCTTCTCATGTCAATCAAAAGAAAACTGTTTTGACACACTATTGTAATGTTGCAATTTTCAAACCATGTGCATTTCTTTCAACTCACATACCATTTTGTGGCCTAGATACTTATTGAGCAATTTTTCTGTTGGAATTCATCCCTTGCTATATTTCAAACATGTGCAAATTATTTTTGGTTTTGAACTCATGTATTCTGATCATAACATCTTGGTACATGTCCATATCATGCTTATCATTGCAACTCATATGTCATTTCTCAATCCAGGGCTGTTTTGCTTTAATTTCTTGTTAGAACACTTTCTATATCACCTTTATGGTTTGCTCATGTTGTTTCATCATCCCAACTGCCACTGGTATAGCTTATGTTCATCAAGATGCATATCAAAAAGCCATTTTGCAAGTTCAATCGAATTTTCTTATGTGCACATCATTTTGAAAAACCAACTACACCATCATCATCCTTGTGGAAAAATAATCAAGATAGACATTAATTTTGCTGAATTTGGTGTTGATTTGATAGAGTTATGAACCAATCCATTTCCACCATGTTTGCTTTGATTTTGGCCCAAAAATGTTTGACTTGTGAGGGTTATGTATTTTTAGGGGTGGCTTAATCAACAGATGTATGGCCACCCCAGTGCTAGAAGCATGCGCCTTAAGTCACTTGTCTTGCCCTTGGTCCTTGGTTCGATCCCTGAGTGGGTCACTTTTTGGCATTTTATTCCAAATGACATTGTTTTCATTATTTTGTCCATCTTTTCCTTTCCTCTACAACACGTGCACAAGTGGCCAAGTGGTAAGTCTTGAGTTTGTAAGCAAGAGGGCCTGGGTTCAACTCCCAGCTTGACCCTTTCTCTTTCTTTTTTATTCATTAGTGTTATTTTATTGTCATAATTAACACCAACTTCAAAAAATCATATCTTTTTCAGTTTTCATCCTTTTGAATTCATTCTTTTTGCAACATGCTTGTTTTAATGTCTATTTTCATATGATGTAAAAATATTACAAGTTTTTCTCAATTATGATGCCTTTTGTCCATATGAACTTTAGTGCTTTGTTAAGATCAATATCCTTACTTGTTGTTGAATTCTCTTTGAACATACTTGAATTTCCTTGTAAGATTTTTTGCTTCCCATGTTAGTCAAAATGCTAGGGTTTACTCTCCTTTGGTTGTCACCATAATCCCATGATTGTTTCCTCCTAAATTATGAGGTTAAACTAATTTACTTGTGTTTGATTGTCATCAATACATGTTGTTGTTACCCTAAATGTACTTTGAGTTTATGACATGTTTACTTTCAAATTGTGATTTGTTTACATGGTTGTTACCTTCATCTTTTCCAATCTTTGTTAAGATATGCTTTCATCTTTGTTAAGATATGTCATTCTTGGTTGTAACCATCTATCTCCATTTATTGTTGTAACATTATTTGTTTAGGCATGATGCCTGTAAGTATACACTCATCTTGTAAGCCCTATTGAAACCTCGTCTTTGTTAAGATGCATCTTCGTTAAGATCCCCTTCCATCTTTGTTAAGATGTTTCCCCATCTTTGTTAAGATTTGTTCTTGGTTGTGACCATCTGTCTTGATTGTAATCATTAATATTGTAATACTTGCTTTGGTTGTGACCATCTATCTTGATTGAAATCATTGTCTGATATTGTAATATTTTTAATGCTTGCTTTGGTTGTAACCATTCATCCTGATTGAAATCCTTTCTTATTGTAATATGCTTGATTATTCCTGTTTGGAACCATATCCCTTATATTCATCATGTGTGAAAGATTTTTCTTTGTTAAGTTTATTTCCCCAAGTGATGGAACTCTTTAGTTCTCATCCCAGTTGCCTCCTCTTTTCCCTTCCAAAGGAAAGTCTCTCTATTGACCCTTAGGTCATAGATAGCTCATTAAATCATTAGGTCTGGATAGAACCAATAGGATACCCTCATAGGTCTGGATAGAACCTTCCCCTCCTTTTGGTCTGGATAGAACCAATAGGATTCAAGCTCATAGGTCTGGATAGAACTTTCCCCCTCTTTTGGTCTGGATAGAACCAATAGATCCTTATTCTGTAGTTCGTGCCTGAACTACGACCGCTCTGATTTCTCATTGGACAATGAGAATACGTAGGCACAAGATGCGATATCTTGACGAGCAACCTTCCCCCTTCTCCCATCTTTTGGTATGGATAGAACCAATTGGTCTTACAACGTAGAACTTTAGGATAGAGTTTGGTTAACTCTATGTAAGAATCATGGAAATGATTACTTACTCCCCTTTCTTGAGTGTTTAACATAGATCTAGAGAGTTTTGTGAAACTCTACACAAGCATGGATATGTTTGTTCCCCTTTGAACCTTGATCATAATCAAGTTTTCTTCAACCCTAGTGAGGTGAACTACGATTGCTCTGATTCTATCCTAGTTAGGATACGTAGGCAGAGGACGCGATGTCTTTGCGAGCAAACTTAGAAACTATCCTTAGGTCTTTACCTACACCCTTACCCAATCCCAAACCTTAGCAAACATTTACCAACTTAGCATGCAAATAAACAAAAGGTTCCTGTAGAGTACTACAGATGTTTAGGACGTGAGATACCTACCCTATGCATAACCAACCCCCGATCCCCGAATCTCTTAGCGTTATTGTTACATCGCGCAAAAGTTTCTTTCTTTCTTTAAACCTTTCCTTTGGATAAATTAAAGTCCGGTTGTGAATTTAAGATTTAAGATTCAAGTTAATCAATAGCTTGGTATCACGATTCTCACCGCAACATTATGGCCCACTTATTAGCCCAATTTGCTTGTATAAGGAAAGAAAAAATTTGAAAAGTGAGTATTGTGGGAAAATAATTTCTTACCCTACTCCTTGGAGTTCTTACGCACCATGTGTGTTTCCAAATATGCCTCTCTGTTTCTAGAGATGTATCTCTGGACGCACCTTTTTTTTACTCAACGTTGTTTTTTTCCGGAGCTACATCTACAGAAGGTTTCCATTTATACATCTCTGGAACAAATTAGAATACTTATGTGCCAGAGTCTCTTCTCCTCCCTCATTCTTCATTTTTCTTCTCATTCTCAAACTCTCTCCAAAATCTCTCAACTCAAAAAATATTTTTCCACCAAACTTCATTATTTTCAATCAAATTCAACAATGAGCATTTATTTCAATGATCAAGAAACACCGACACATTCAGAGCTTGATATAATCAGTAAGTTTTTGAGTTTCCGAGTTATTCTCGAGTATTTCCTGTAAAAGAGTTAGAATATAACTTTAGGGGTAGAAATCCTTAGATAGTTTTAGAAACATAGTTTAGAGACAATGTAGGTATTGTTTGTTGGCTGAAACGGACGACCAGGGCTTCAAAAATCACATTTGTATGGCTAGGGGATGCCATTGCCATAACCTTTGAGTTGCAGGTTGTTCCGGATCTACATCTATGGAACAATTTAACGTTAGGATGCTTCCGTAGATGCAGCTCCAGAACAACCCAAACATTGTAAATTCTGGGTGTTTCCGTAGATACATCTACGAAACTTGTTTCGGGTTTGTGTAACGCCCCGATTCTGAATTCCCATTTTTATTGAGTCCATATTTGATTTATCTAAGTGATTATTTCATTTATGTGGAATTTGTGTGATAATATGTTATGTTTACATATTGAGTTATTTTTGCCGACTTTGAGAGTTTCGGGTAAAAATAGGTTGGAGGGTATTTTGGGCATTAGTGATAATATTAAGTGGATATTTTGTAAGAATTAATTGATAAGTGTGTGGAAAGAATTTGAGAGGAAAGAAAATAGAATATGTGATATAGAGAGAAAAGAGGAAGATAGAAACATTAAGAGGAAAAACAAGAGGAAGAAAAGAGGAGGAGAGAAAAGAAGAGAAAGTGGAACACAACCTAGAATCATCAAGAATCAACCTTAGCTTGCGATTAATCAGGTAAGGGTGAGAAGTTTTATCATCTTAATAATGTATATAATCATGTATGTGCTAGATTGGATTTGTTGGATTGTTTTCTATGTCTCCATTTCTAGGTCGAAAGTTGGTTTAATTGGTAGAAACTGAGTTTTATCGGTTAGAATATAGAATAGATGGTGTAGTTTAGTCGGGTGATGAGTGGGATGTGCTACTGGAACTGATTTGGATTAAATCGGTCAGTTTGTGAGGTTTGGGCTTTTGGACAGCCATGGGAGTTCTGAGTTCGCAGGTTTGCCAGGCAAATGGCAGCGAAGCTTCGCCAGGCGAAGCCTAGCGAGCAGCAGCGAACCAAGTCAATAGCAAACACCCTGCCTTCGCTAGCAAGTTCGCCAGGCGAATGAGTGTGGCGAAGGTTCACCAGGCGAGTGTGCTGGCGAGTGCTAGCGAGTAATTCCAAAATAACTCCCAGTGGTCTTCGCTGGCAAGTTCGCCAGGAGAACGAGGTAGCGAAGGTTCGCCAGAGGCTTCGCCAGGCGAAGGTTAGCGAACACAACAACATATTTTCTTTTCTTGTGTTTTCCATTCGTGGATTGTTTGTGTGGTTTGGTTGCGATCATTCCTTGTCTGAGATGACTAATTATATGTTGTTATGTGTGTTGTGGGTAGCCGTATGGCGTGAATCCTAGTTTGTGATTTGTGAAGTGTGAAAGGTGGCCGTTTGGCAATTTTGTGCATTTACTTGAATTGAATAGAAATGCATGGCAAGATTGATTGCGAATGTGAACCATGTATGAAATTGGTTTGAAATGGATGATGAATATATATATGCTTTGTGATACATATATTTTGAATGCATAATGAATGTATGCGACGAATGTGATGAATTCATGAGTATGTTTGTAAACATGTATGCATTTCAAGAGTGTCATGAGTCATGTTGCATGTGGAGCATCATGGTATGCATTCTTGTGTTGATTGATCCCTCGGTGGATTTGCAGAACCTCGTATGTTGCGATGGTTATATATTGATTCCTCGGTGAATCCGCAGAACCTCGTGTGCCCTTGTGGGATGTGAGCGATGGTTATATATTGATTCCTCAGTGAATCTGCAGAACCTCGTGTGCCCTTGTGGGGTGTGAGCGATGGTTATTTATTGATCCCTCGGTGGATTTGCAGAACCTCGTATGTTGCGATGGTTATATTTGATTCCTCGGTGAATCTGCAGAACCTCGTGTGCCCTTGTGGGGTGTGAGCGATGGTTATTTTGGTTCTTCAATTGAACCTGCTGAATGAGTCGGTACCGCATTTGCATCTGCATAGAGTCGTGTGTCGGTCTCTATGAGTTGCATGTTGTAGATGTTTATGTAAATTGTTGATAATTGGCATGAATGGAAGGCTTGAAGATACATGTATGTGTGAATATATATATATATATATATATATATATATATATATATATATATATATATATATATATATATATATATATATATATATATATATATATATGTGTGTGTGTGTGTGTGTGTGTGTGTTTATAAATTGATATAAACATTGATGAAGTATATTGTGTATGCTTGGTGTTCTATTTATATAATTACATGTGTGGATACATTGCGATGTACGGTGTAGTGAGATGAGTTGCGGTGAGAACGCGGAGGACGTTATGTGTGTGTGTGTGTGTGTTGCACCCCAAAATTTGCCCTCACAATACAAGACTTTGTGTTCCAAGAAGGTTCACAAGGTTCACACTGACCACTACATTATGCTAACCAGTGTGTGCAGGTGCAATGATGTCAAGGCATAAATTCTTACTAACAAGGAATCACAAGGGTGTGAGTGTTACTTTTGAATTTAAAGTTTACCATTCAAGATTTTAAGTGGTGAATACCTCCGGCTAATGGGTATCTGGAAATTAAGTACGGATATATCTTCGTATATGATTTCAAAGGATGACAACTGAGGATGTTACTACACTGATTTAATTTTGTTTCGAGTTAATTTCCCCTTTTCAAATATATATTCTATTAAGGAGTTTGCGGAGTAGGACTCTGAAGGTCCTCATGGCGACAATCGAGAAATTTGGTTCATTTACGACTAATTTTCAAGAAAAGATTGAAGGAGCAATTAACGGTAATATTGTCAGCTCGAGGGTCTCTTCTTATTTGGCTACAACCACATACCAATTCTCCTGACATAAGGCATTACAAACCAACAAGAAATATAAGTCATGATTTAAGCTACAGATTAAAATGGGGTTTGTAAGGAAATCGGGACTATACAGAAGAAATCTCAAAGTTGCGAGAGAAACTCTCTCTCTTTTTCATGATAAAGTCATATTCAAAATTTAATCCATCTGGCATTTCAAGATTTAAGATCCAAGGTTTACAAGTTTGAAATTCATATTTACTAAACTCTTTACAAAGCCAAGGATATTCAAAAGTTACACGAAAACCATGACCATTGCAACATCAAAGAATTACAAAGTTAACAACTACCACAAATCCATAAGTCCTAATTCTAAGCAATCCAATGTCTCTTCGTGTCACTCCTATTTTGCACTTTGAGCATGTCACGCCAATCTTGAAAGCCCTCGTGTGCTAACTCGCTTCATGTGCACACCTGTGACAAACAATAACGCATCAGTTTGAACACAAAGCAGAGGTAGCAAATTCAAAATAACCGTCGAAACCGCAATTAAACAACAGCAATGGCAAGATGTATAAGGAACTCGCTTCAACGAGTCATTGCTATATCATACCTTGTCCTGCATCTCCAGCCTGCTATGGATATGTCTCAGTTGGGATGAAACTCGCGCTCCAATTACTGGTATTGCTCTATCATCGGCATACAGGATACTAACTCCGGATATGATCGATCAAACGCTGTCTAAGTTGTTGATACTATGGACTTGGCTTGAATGGAACTGACAAGTCTTGTCCAGCCAACGAACACCCTGCCAAAAGTACACCAGATAGCATAGAAGTTATCAAAAGTGAAGCACATAAATTTAGGAGATGCAGTTGGAGAATCAACTTTTACTGTGGGAATAATTAAACCACCGGAGTGATTTTCTTGCTATGGATACAACGATTTCAGAAGTTCCAGAGGATTCTACTGGGGATCTCAAAATGAAGTGGAAAGACAAAGAAAGGCAACACCTTACTTTGGTGACGGAGACGGTAAACATGAATCTGATGCCGGTATCGTAATTGAACCAAAAGCTGTATTCTAGAGGCGAGCATTACCGCAAACCATTTATTCTCACATTCATGCTTAGGATTGAGCTTTGGTTCTGAGAGTAGGCATGTCCCTTTTGAAAACCTCGTGTCTCAGCATTATCCACAAGCATTTCTCGGACTACTACGCGTTCATTGTTGCTAAATGCTGCTGCTGCCCCATGTGAGAAGCAGCTAGTCAGAATAGGGTGTCTTCTAATTGTGACCATCACAGGTAGAGATGTGCGGCGTCATAGTTCCGGCAACAATGTGGACCATCAGCCTCCTCTTCTGTGCAATCAAATTGAGACTGTTAGAATCATCCAGGGTTATCCCATGAAGATACCTGTCAAGAAGGAAGTGGACAGGGATATAAATTGCAATAGTTCAACAACTAAGTTAAAAGAACATCACGAGTTTCCGAGGACTACCGTGGAAAAGGACGATCAGCCACAGAGTCAAATGCCTCAGCAAGCTCTAATAGGATAGAACCTATGAGTTGTGACCATCACAAGTTCCTGCGTATCCTTTGGCATTCACAACATCTCCAGCAGTGGGTCATCCACACTCAATCTCAACAGAGTCTCTTTGCCCATACAGGTGCTGTTATTTAACACAAGAACTATGTTCTGGTACAATAGCAACAACACCACCCCAATCTCCTATCGATACTCAGTTAACCTACGCCCATAACTGTTAAACAGGCAGAAAGTCAGAAAAGCGCAGTGTATAATAAGACTCAAAATCACTATCGTTCAAAATGACCGGCAACCTTCAAATTCAAACGGGGATTAATTCCGCTTCGAGGAACAGGGCTGAAATCGAAACTGCAGACGAAAGTTCTCGAAGAGGAAAACAGAAGTGGGAATAATTCAGTCGCCTCAGGTATTGTTTAGATGGCCCTGTGTTGTTAGCATACCAAAAATGGAAGCCTATTGTTAGAAACCTTCCTGTCCAGGCAAGAAAATTGAATTAAGAGATGAGTTTAATCCACAAAGATTTCAAAAGGTTTCGCCCTTGTAATTCACCTGCAAGCAAGATGCTGAAAATGCCGTTCGAAAGCTCGATGGATCAAAGCTTGAGTGTTGCCCTATAGATGTTGACTAGGCTATTCCAAAGGAGATGGTTAGTAGTGGCACCAACATTGCTCCTGCTTCAGAGAAAGGACAACGAAGGTGTCAGAAAACGTTAGTATTACTACAGATGATGTTATTGAGGATACCAACAAACAATATGTTGAAGAAGACGAAGCCTCAACCTCCAGTTTCTCATGTTTCAAAACTAAACTGGTTATCTATAACTTACCTAAGTCAAAGACCAAAACAACCAAAAAGCATTGCATTGATGCAACCCTCTCTGAAGACCGTTCAACTCTAGGAATTCACTATGGACCGCATACTTCCTCCCTGGCCCAACAACGTGCTTGCTTTCCACACCTACAAATCACAATTTCGAAATTACCAAAATTAATTGGAGAATATTCCCCAGGAGGATCCACATACCTAAATCCAAAAACATTGAACCTAGACAGAGGAGATTCTAAACAGATTGATATCAGAGATTTGATTCTCATCAACGACATTAAACGAGATTGGACGAAAAAGGAAATTTTTCAAAAGTCATCTAGACCAAAACGGAAAACCTAATCTGGCATTCAAAGCAGCAATCAGATTTCAATCAAGCATTGATTCTAAAAAAAAAGCCTATAAAAAGAGAGAGAAAGGCCGGGGGAAAAAAAGGAGGGGAGTTCGTAAACCTAGAAAATCTGAGCAAGGAGGAACTTATCTTCTCTAATCACCGCAAACCCTTCCCATCGACGAAGCTTCACCTCCGGCCGCCGCGAACCCTCTCCGCCGCCACAAGCGCGCGCCAACCGTCGATAACCTTCAACTTTCACCTATGTTTTTGAACCATTGATGCTCCGTTTTATTGTTTCAGGTACAAACAGAAAAAACAACGAAAAGGGAAGCCGATCATGATCAGGGAATGGAGAGAGCGAGACCGAGAGAGAAGGAAACGAAGCTTCGCACATTCAGAGACACGGAGGAAACGGTCACCGCCGCAAAGCTTCGGCCACACGCAAAAGTCATCATCACATCGAAAGAAGAACAGACGCCGCGAAGCTCAGACCAAAGATCATCTTCACCTCGCCGTTGTACCACTCCAGTCGCCGCCGGCTCGTGTTTGTGGGTATAATTTTCTTCCGAATGTTGTTGCATGTTGTTTCTCTCTGATTGCAGGTTTCAAACGAAAGGAGGTTGAAGATAAAAATGGAGAAGCCGTGATCAGGACGAAGAGAAGGAAGAAGATACGAGATTGGGGGATTAGGGATTTAGTCCCGTCACCTCTCTCCTTTTCTTTCTTTTATTTGTTTTAATTTTCATTGCTTGTACTTGGATAATGCACACACGGTAGTCACGCACACACTCTGAGCCCCAACAGATCAAATCCCCTCCCTTTTATTACCCTTTTTTTTCTTTAATTATTATAACTCAAATCTTTTTAATAAATCACTCTCACTTAATAATAAAAGAAAACTTTTTTTGTATATTTAAATCAACATTTTCATCACAATAAGAATCTCTAATTTTGCACTTTTGTCTCATAATTCATCTGATTACCGTTGACTTTGCCTACTAATGTGTGTGCTCATTTTTTCAGGTTTACTGTTATTACATGGTGTTTCTATTTAAGTTTCATTATTATTGTATCTGTTTCTGGAATGTAACCTCGCGAACCAACAATCGCGCTTACTTTCCGCATTTTATTCCCGTTTGCATGATTTAAATTCCTCACACTTTCATCACTATTATTTCTGTCACATTACACTCATCCGAAGGTTAGGTCTAACTGTTTGGCCGCCGCGCCAATAGTCCGTAAAACTTCACACATTCAATTTCAAATCCTCAAAACTACAAACTACAAACCCTAATTTTCACAAATGCCTCGCCGCAGGCAAAATTACAATTTTACCCTTAGCATTAGGTCAAAGAGCCGCCGCGCTCATTTTAGGGTTTCCCGCCGTGGAATCCCTAATTTAACCCTAATTACAACTTAACATTTCAACGTAGAGATTTGGAGTTTCTACACTCCACGTAAGCGTGTCCTTAAGATGCGTTTATTCCCCTTGAGACTTTGACCACAGTCAAGAAGTTTCTAACCTCCCTATTGAGGGGAACTACGATTACTCTGATTCCACTCCCGTAAGGATACGTAGGCACAAGATGCGATGTCTTGCCGAGTAAACTTAGAATTAACCCCCTTTATTATTTATTATTGCTTATTTATATTTTATTTATCTTTGCTATTTAATTATTTTGCTTATTATTTTGTAATTGTTTCTTGGATGTAAAGTTGTTTAATTATTTAATTATTATTATGGTTAGTAATTAGGGAGTGTAACAACATGTATGTAATATTAAAATAAATTTAGATCACTTTTAAATAAAGATAATTAAAATAAACACGTCACACACGTAAGTCGATTTTAATCGCCGTCTCACTTCCTAAGGATATCCCTCAAGTTGCCTATGAATATTGGTTAAGTGGGGTGTATAAAGCAAGTCCCTCAAATAGAAAAATCATCAAAGTCCCTTATGGTTGCCTTTACGAATCGAGTCCCTTTCGAAAAATGATGATAGTCCCTCCAGTTTGCTTATTACACCCCACAATGGCCTTCAAAAATCCAATTGTCCCTCACATGTCCCTTAACATCCAAAGTAAGGACTACCCACTCCATTATAGTAGGGATAGTCTTACTAAAGGAAAGAATAAAGAATAAGAAAGACCTTTAAACATTAGGGTAGGTTACTCCTAGGGGCTTGCTCACTTCAAAACTGTTTCGCACTTAAACAAATTTTCAACAAGTTTTCAAACAAGTTCTTAACACATCCTTACATGGATTATTTATTAACTATTCTGAAAATTTTCTATTCACACACTACAATTTCAAAACAAATTCAAAAGTGAGCTTAAGTACCTAAGAGCCCATGGATAACCATGGATGAAAAGGGTGCTAATACCTTCCCTTTTCATAACCTACCCCCCGGACCCAAAATATTCTCTAAGGTCTTTCCTGTTCTTTTATAACCTTTCCTTATGGATAAAATAAAAGTCGGTGGCGACTCTTGCTATC
Source organism: Lathyrus sativus (assembly GCA_963859935.3). NCBI lineage: Eukaryota > Viridiplantae > Streptophyta > Magnoliopsida > Fabales > Fabaceae > Lathyrus > Lathyrus sativus. The sequence continues at coordinate 311,476,383 of OZ012739.1, forward strand.
CGCAACATTGTTTAAAGTCAGTTCTCCCACCGTGTTACAGAACTGGCGACTCTGCTGGGGATCTATTTAAGAGGGGTACCCTTAGGAATTAAGATCACTTTAAATTGTTTGCCTTGTTTGCTTTATTATTATATTGTTGGGGTGCTCTTATGTGTGAAAGGTCCTAACCCGGATCTAGTGTACCTTAGGTAAATGGCAATAGACCAAGGAAACTGTACGACGTATATCGATACGGTTGATCTGGTGGCCATAGTTAGTGCGACTTCTTGGTTGGTGCTTATATTCCTTAAGTCAAGTTGAGGATAATATTGAGGCTGCCATATGTTGTCAATGCACTAACTGACTTTTAGAACCCTAGTTAACTCAGCTTGGCCTTTAGAAAGTAGTGAGGTAACCGGCTTTGGTGCAGACTGAAGTTGGTTGACACTCGATACTACGCTCATTGAGATCTTAAACTTGGAGGGTTTTGGTTGGCAAGTAAGTTGCCTTCTGAACAACCACCCTTGTGAAGGATCAATGATATTGAGATCCCTTAGAACCTGGTTACTTTTGTAGGGCAGGATGAACCATCTAACCTCAGGGGAGGGTACTTGCCTTTGAACCTCATGCAAGCCGTTAAACCTAGGGCTATGGTGTGACTTGTTTGTGTGTGCCACATGTTTGTGATTGAGCATGACATCATGACATCATCATGCATCATAAGCATATCATTTTCCCTAACCATTTCAAGGACCAAAGGATTTATCTTTGTTCTTTGTTGCAGGTCATGGCTTCTGCTCGTAGAAACACCATCAGGATCAACTTTGTAGGGATACCTGCTAAGCTCAAGGAGTTAGTTTCCCTAGTGCCTGATCACTCCCAGTTCAACAAGAGACATGGTCACTTATTGGATCTAGTTACTTCAGGGTTCAGTGAAGACATGATGAGTGTGCTGTTTCAGTTCTTTGACCCTAAGCACCATTACTTTACATTTCCTGATTATCAGCTGGTTCCAACCATGGAGGAGTTCTCTAAACTTCTGGGTATACCTGTTCTTGATCAGAAGCCATTCACAGGCTTAGAGAAGGAGCTTAAACCAGAAGTTATTGCTGCAGCTCTACATCTGAAGAAGTCTGACATTGTTCTAGAGACGAGAAGTGGAGTTAAAGGTATTCTTGCCAAGGTATTAGTGGATAAAGCTCAAATGTTCTTGAAGGCTATGAGCTACGATGCTTTTGAGGAGATCTTAGCCTTATTGATTTATGGCTTAGTGTTGTTCCCCAATCCTGATCAGTTCATAGACGTTCATGCCATCAACATATTCCTGAGTCACAATCCAGTGCCTACCTTACTTGGAGACATCCTACATTCTCTTCACACCCGTACTACAAGGGCAAGAGGAACTTTGATGTGCTGCATACCTTTACTTTCTAGGTGGTTTATTTCTCACCTTCCTCGCTCAGTAATGAAGAATGAGCAAGGGTTCAGATGGTCCAAGAGGATCATGTCACTTTCTCACTCAGACATCCATTGGTGCTCCAGATCTATGGAGAATGTCACCATCATTGACCGTTGTGGGGAGTTTCCTAATGTGCCACTTCTAGGCATAAGAGGAGGCATCACCTACAACCCATCTCTAGCTTTACGACAGTTTGGTTACGCCCGGAGCGATGGTCCACATGACATGTTGATTCAGGGCATTGTGTTTGATTACGACAACGATCTTCAGGGTTACCGTCAGAGATTCATCCGAGCTTGGGGAAAGGTAAACAGGATTGACAGCAAGACACTGGAGCCTAAGTACACCATTCCTATGGAGGCTTATCTCAGATGGGTACGATTTCGTGCTCAGACACTCATGATGCCATATCCTTCCATCCTACCAGTTACCATGGAACCTGTTGCTGAAGGAGACACAGCTTATACCATCCTTCATCCAGACATGCCTACTGATATGGAAGACTTGCAGAGATCATGGATCCAACTGAAAGAGCAAAGGGATACTTTCGAGGCTCATTACAAAGCAAGCCAAGCAAGGATCCTAGAGCTAACAAAGCAACTTCACGAGGAACGGAATCTCAACTCCTACCTCAACACAAAGAGGAAACGTCCATGGGAGACATAAAACCCCATCTTTTGTACTTATTTCGTTTTCATTTTTTGTAAGCCTGAAAGGCAAAACAAGTTATTACTAATAAAAAGTTACTTTCTTGTTTGTTTAAGCAAATTTAAATCCTGCGGTCCTTGAAAACATTGCATATGCATTCCCATATCATTACATCACAGGTTTACAATTGTGCACAGGTTTCTCATCTCCTCGCTGTTTATTTCAGCAATGGCTCTTGAACAATCAGTTAAGGATCTCCAGGCACAGAATGCACAGTTCCAAGAGCTGATCCTGAACCTATCCAAGGGGCAGGATGAATTGAAGACACTGCTGGCCAAGAAGACTAAGAAGGCTAGAAGGTCTGCTGGGTTGCTCAACATGGGAAGAAGGTTCAAAGGTCCTGACAAGACCAAGGAACAGGTTGAAGACTATGAATCTGAAGAATCTGAGCAGGAGAGAGGCAGTCTCCACAACACTATGGGGGACTCTGGTTCTGAGGCTAACTACTACCATGAGCCTAACGAAGACAAATTCAAGATGCTGGTGGATAGAATGGATGCTATGGAATTACAGAAATCATCTGGGCTGGATTTTGAGGATTTGAGCTTGATATCTGGGGTGGTCATACCCATTGGGTTCAAAGTTCCTACATTTGTTGTCTATGACGGGGTCTCTTGTCCCAAATTGCATCTGAGGTCTTATGTCAGAAGAATTCAACCCCACACTGCTGATAAAAAGTTGTGGATCCATTTCTTTCAAGAGAGTTTATCTGGAGCTCAGCTAGAGTGGTATTATCAGTTGGAGAGTGTCAACATCAGAGATTGGAATGACCTTGCTGAAGCTTTCTACAAGCAGTATCAATACAATGCTGACTTAGCCCCCACTCGCATGCAGCTTCAAAGCATGTCTATGGGTGCCAAAGAAAGCTTTAAGGAGTATGCTCAGAAGTGGAGAGACTTAGCTGGAAGAGTTCAACCCCCTTTGACTGATAGGGAGTTGGTTGATATGTTCATGTGTACGCTGAATGGTCCGTTTTACAGTCATCTCATTGGAAGCTCATCATCTGGCTTCACTGAGTTGATCATGACAGGAGAGCGAGTAGAGAATGGTATCAAGAGTGGTAAGATCCAAGTGGGCACTTCTTCATCCGGTGCTGCAAAGAAGCCTCCCACTGGGAAGAAAGAATCTAATGCTGTGTATGGTCAGCCTGATCGTAACAGAAGGCATCAGTCTGTTAGTACAGTTCATATTTCAAATCCAACTCCTGCAACAACAGAGCAGCCTCAAGGCAACCAACAGAGGGCTAGAAGACAGTTCACGAAGATCAACATGTCAATGGCTTAGGCATTACAACATTTGTTGAAGGCTGAACTTATTACCCTGAGGGAGGCTCCTCAGAATCCTAATTTTACATCTCCCAAGTACAATCCCAATGCACGATGTGCATATCATTCAAACTGTCCAGGACATGATACTAATAACTGCTGGGTCTTGAAGAACAAAATTCAGGATATGATTGATGCTGGAGAAATTGAGTTTGATCCACCAGGTACTCCAAATGTGATTACAGCTCCAATGCCAAATCACGAGAAGACTGTCAACGCCATTGATGAAGATATTGATGAAGATCTGCATGTCTATTCAGTTATGGAGTTGAGCACACCATTGTCTGTTAGTACAAGCTGGGATCTTTCCAGGTTGTCATGAAGATTGTCTATATTGTACCTATAAGCCGGATAGTTGCTTCATTTTGAGAGATGGGATTCAACGTCTCATGGATAAATATACTATAGTGTTTGAAAGAAGACCAGCATCTGTAGAAAGTATGATGGATCATCTGACTCAGGGTAAGAAGATTGAAGAGGTTGACATGGTTGACAAAGTACCACTAAGAATCACTTCAAAGGGTCCCATTAAAATCACTCGTCAGGGCCCAATCAAGATTACTGCTGAAGGTTCTGTGAAAGTTGTCGCTGAAGCCAGAGTAGCTCCTCTGATCATTACCACTCCTGGTCCTATCCCTTATACATCTGACAAAGCTGTGCCTTGGCACTATGGGTCTGATGTTTACATCCATGGTGTCAAGCAGGAGCCTTTACCTGATATGCCTGTTGACATTGATAATATTGCTGGATCTAGCAAGATCACTCGTAGTGGAAGAGTCTTTTCTCCTCCAGTTGCTTCTAAGAGTGCAGTTACTCCTGCTGTTACTTCCACCACTGATGCTCGGGGCAAGGGTCCTGTTATTGAGCCTGTACCTACTGATGTGCCAGCTGCTGATGACCTCTCTAAGCAGATGGAAGAAGTATTGAAAATCATTCGCAAGAGTGATTATGATATTGTTGATCAGCTGGGGCATACTCCCTCAAAGATTTCTATGCTCTCCCTGTTATTATGTTCTGAGGCTCATGCCAAGTCATTGATCAAGTTTCTAAAAATGGCTCATGTACCCAGTGCAATTTCTGTGGACCAGTTTGAGAATTGTGTTGCTCACCTGACCTATGACAACGGGTTAGGATTTTCTGATGCTGACTTGACCCCTGCCAAGAGGGATCATAACAGGGCCTTGCATATTTCAATTGAATGCAGGGGCACTACCCTGTCTCATGTGCTGATAGACAATGGTTCCTCTCTGAATGTGCTGCCTAAGGAAGTCCTGAACAAGCTGAGTCCTGAAGATACGGTATTGAAGCCCAGTAATATTGTGGTAAAGGCTTTTGATGGTTCTAGAAGAGTAGTGCATGGGGAAATTGATCTTCCAATCAAGGTTGGCTCTCAGGTGTTTACTGCTACATTCTATGTGATGGATATTCGTCCTTCGTACTCATGTCTGCTTGGTCGTCCCTGGATCCATGGGGCAGGTGCGGTGACCTCCACATTACATCAAAAGTTGAGATATCCGGTGAATGGAAAAATTGTTACTGTCTTTGGAGAGGAAGAATACTTTGTCAGCCATGTAAACACCTTCAAGTATCTGGAAGTAGAAGGTGAATACATTGAAACTCCATGTCAGTCATTTGAAGTGGTTCCCTGGGCTGTTAAGGATTGTGTGACTCCTCCTGCTGTGAAGAAGGTCCCTGTGGTCATCAGAAACCCTCCAACAATGGCAATGGCCTCCCTCAATAATGCAAAAGCTGTGGTGGAAGAAGGTGGTTGTACTATTTGGGGTCAGCTTCCTGATATTCCATACAAGTCTGACAAGTTTGGTTTGGGTTTCACTGCAGAGTCCCAGAAGGCTGTTCGTCGTGCTCGTGCTGTTTGTATCACCAATCAAGGGGTTATCAATGCTGTGGGAGATCAGGATGAAGACTACAACTTGGAGGCATGGATTTTTCCTACTGTGGGTGCTGGACTCAATAATTGGACAGCTGAAGATGTTATCCCTATCTCCTTTAGTCAGGAGTAAATACTATTACTGTGTTATGTTTTTAAATCTTTCAAGCCATGTGCCTTACCCGGGGCACAATGGTGTGCTTGTTACGGGTTGTCATTTCATTTGCATGCATCATTCAATAAAATCAGTGGACGTGTCGTTTTCGTAAATATTGTGTTCCTTGTCTTTCTTTTTCTTTTATTTTTGCTTTATCAGCTATGTGTTCTTACACACACCCACGTCACTAAAATACAGATCCTCATCCACTCTGGATCCAGTTGATAACAGTTCTACTATTGCCAATTACAATTTCGAGAATCCGATCTATCAAACAGAAGACGGAAACGAGGACGATTGTGAAATACCTGTAGAGCTTGCTAGGTTGTTACAACAAGAAGAGAAAGCTATACAGCCACATGAAGAGCCAGTCGAAGTTGTGAATCTGGGAACTGAAGAAAACAGAAAAGAGGTCAAAATAGGGGCTGATTTAGAGGACAGTGTCAAGAGCAGGTTGATTCAGATGCTACGTGACTATGTGGAGATCTTTGCTTGGTCTTATGAAGATATGCCAGGGTTGGATACAGACATTGTGGTTCACCGTTTGCCAGTGAAAGAAGATTGTCGTCCAAAGAAGCAGAAGGTTCGTCGTATGCATCCTGAAATGTCAGAAAAGATCAAAGCAGAGGTAATGAAACAGTTCAATGCAGGGTTCTTGGCCGTAACTTCTTATCCTCAATGGGTTGCAAATGTGGTACCAGTTCCTAAGAAAGATGGTAAGGTACGTATGTGTGTAGACTACAGAGATCTGAACAAGGCTAGCCCTAAAGATGACTTTCCACTTCCTCATATTGATATTCTGGTAGACAACACTGCTCAGCATAAGGTATTCTCTTTTATGGATGGTTTCTCTGGTTACAATCAAATCAAGATGGCACCCGAAGATATGGAGAAGACTACATTTGTGACACAGTGGGGCACCTTTTGCTATAAGGTAATGCCATTTGGTTTGAAGAATGCAGGGGCAACATATCAGCGTGCTATGGTGGCTTTGTTTCATGATATGATTCATCATAAGATAGAGGTATATGTGGATGATATGATAGCCAGGTCTCAGAATGAAGAACAACATCTTGATCATCTGCACAAGTTGTTTGAGAGGTTGAAGAAATACAAGTTGAGATTGAACCCAAACAAGTGTACTTTTGGAGTTAGATCTGGAAAGCTCCTGGGTTTCATTGTCAGTGGAAAAGGAATTGAAGTGGATCCTGCAAAAATGAAAGCTATACGAGAGATGCCAGCTCCCCGTACTGAGAAGGAGGTTAGAGGTTTCTTGGGACGATTGAACTACATTGCAAGATTTATTTCCCAATTAACTACCATCTGTGAGCCAATCTTCAAGTTGTTGAAGAAAGATCAGGTAATGGAATGGAATGATGAGTGCCAGACTGCCTTTGATGAAATCAAGAGATATTTGCTAGAACCTCCAATTTTAATGCCACCAGTTGATGGAAGACCCTTGATTATGTATTTAACAGTATTGGACAACTCAATGGGGTGTGTATTGGGGCAACATGACGAGTCTGGTCGAAAAGAGCAGGCAATATACTACCTTAGCAAAAAGTTTACCGACTGTGAAACAAGATACTCGCTGCTCGAGAAAACTTGCTGCGCTTTGGCATGGGCTGCTCGCCGACTAAGACAGTATATGTTGACCCATACTACTTTGTTGATTTCGAAGATGGATCCAATCAAGTACATATTTGAGAAACCTGCTCTTTCCGGAAGAATTGCAAGATGGCAAATGATCTTGACAGAATATGATATACAGTATACTACTCAGAAGGCCATTAAGGGGAGTGTTGTTACTGATCATTTGGCTCATCAAGCAGTAGGTGATTACCAGTCAATGAATTTTGAGTTCCCTGATGAAGACATTATGTCTGTTACCAAAGAACCTGGACAATATGACGGACCTGAACAAGGATCCCGATGGACTATGGTTTTTGATGGTGCCTCCAATGCACATGGTAATGGTGTTGGTGTTGTGATTAGTTCCCCTGAAGGTTGTCATACCCCGATTACTGCCAGACTTTGTTTCTATTGTACCAATAACATGGCTGAGTATGAGGCATGTATCATGGGTATGCAAGTTGCTATTGATATGAAGATTCAGTTCCTTGAGGTGTATGGAGATTCAGCTCTGGTAGTAAGTCAGATTAAAGGAGATTGGGATACAAAGCATGATAATCTCATTCCTTACAGAGAACATGTGTTGTCTTTGATCCCACATTTCAAAGAGATTACTTTTGGACATATTCCACGAAGAGAGAATCAGTTGGCAGACGCATTGGCCACCATGGCATCTATGTTTGAGATCAGCTGGGATGATGAAGCTCCCAAGATTACCATTGATAGATTTGAGAAGCCTGCATACTGCAATGAGATTGACACTGAAGGGGCAAGTGGACTCCAACATATGAGGGACCATTTGTAGTCAAGACAGTGTTCTCAGGAGGTGCCATGATACTGACTACAATGGATGGTGAAGACTTCCCACAACCTGTAAACGCAGACATAGTTAAAAAAATACTACGCATAAAAAGAGACCCGCTAGGTTGACAGGCCTAGGCAAAAATAAGGGCATCCCGGCAAACCAAAAGGGTTTGGGCAAAAATTAGGGATATATATATAAAAAGATGTACACCCGGCAAGTCGAAAACCTGAAAAGGCGGCTTGGGCAAAAAAGGGTATCCCGGTGGATTGAAAACCTGAAAGGGCAATCCAGGCAAAAGTTAGGGATTAAAGCGTATGACTATGTCTCGTTTGGATCACTCATGAAACTGCAACCAGTTGTACTACTTACTCAAGCTCAAACAGATAAAGCTCAATCCAATCGTTTCCGTCTCAACAGCAAGAAGATGAGATACTTGAGTGGCAATAGTAGAATTGAAACTCAATAGGATTATTTCCCACATAGCTAATTCTTTTTGTAAAACTTCATGACAAAATTCTCTTACTAGGGTTTATGTCTCCTTGTACAAACTTACCCGTGTATGGGTCACTTTTGATATAAATAAATTCCATCTTTTGAATCCAGATTCACTTTTACCCTATTTACATAAGCGAAACGTCCATTGGTTGTGTTTGAATGTATGTATGCCTTTGAATATGATTGATGTTTACCAGAAACGCATGTATGCTTTTAATATGATTGATGTTTACCAGAAATGCATGAAAATGCAGTAATAGTATTTACTAAGGACGAACGAGGGAAGGATTTCAACGAAGCTTCGCCGGTTCATCTTTACAAGACAGTTACAAACCATCAGTAGGACTAATCCATTTTCACAAAGTCTAATCTCCCCTGGAATTTATATCCATCTCTTTTATCCTCATACGGATATACGGGAAATTACTTTCCAATAAGGGCACGATGAACGAAGACGGGATGTTATACTTATCCTACTATCAAACGAAAACGAAGGTTATCTATACCCTACTATCCCCAACAACGGGAGGCTATCTATACCTTGTTATCCCCAACAACGGGAGGTTATCTATACCTTGTTATCCCCAGCAGACGGAGGGTTATATATTCTTCAACAACGAATCGGGATTTATTTTCCTTGGCCAGCAGTTGTTATACAAGGATATCCAGACACTTCCAGCAGTGTCATAGCATACATACATCATTTACATCATACCATAACATATATGTCTATAGTACATAAACTAATGTTGTTATACAGAATGCTACCTTGTTTTCAGGTTAATTATCCAACAAACAATCTTATGATCTTTGGGACTGCTTTATTGTAACCTCAGGGTTACTTTATCCTCCTGATGAGCTTCTTATTACTTTGGGACTGCTTTATTGTAACCTCAGGGTTATTTTATCCTCCTGATAGACTCTCATGACTTCAAGACTGCTTTAGAGCTATCCATTGCTCTATCCTCCTGAAATCATTACTTCAAGACTGCTTTAGAGCTATCCATTGCTCTATCCTCCTGAAATCATTACTTCAAGACTGCTTTAGAGCTATTGATTGCTCTATCCTCCTGAAGACATATCACATTATTACTTCAAGACTGCTTTAGAGCTATTGATTGCTCTATCCTCCTGAAGACATATTACATTATTATTTCAAGACTGCTTTAGAGCTATCCGTTGCTCTATCCTCCTGAAATCATTACTTCAAGACTGCTTTAGAGCTATTGATTGCTCTATCCTCCTGAAGACATATCACATTATTACTTCAAGACTGCTTTAGAGCTATTGATTGCTCTATCCTCCTGAAGACATATTACATTATTATTTCAAGACTGCTTTAGAGCGATCCATTGCTCTATCCTCCTGAAATCATTACTTCAAGACTGCTTTAGAGCTATCGATTGCTCTATCCTCCTGAAGACATATCACATTATTACTTCAAGACTGCTTTAGAGCTATTGCTTGCTCTATCCTCCTGAAGACATATTACATTATTATTTCAAGACTGCTTTAGAGCTATCCATTGCTCTATCCTCCTGAAATCATTACTTCAAGACTGCTTTAGAGCTATCCATTGCTCTATCCTCCTGAAGCCATCTAATTATTTCAAGACTGCTTTAGAGTTATCCATTGCTCTATCCTCCTGAAATTACATTATTATTTCAAGACTGCTTTAGAGTTATCCATTGCTCTATCCTCCTGAAATTACATTATTATTTCAAGACTGCTTTAGAGCTATTCATTGCTCTATCCTCATGAGGTCATATCATTACTTCAAGACTGCTTTAGAGCTATCCATTGCTCTATCCTCCTGAAGCCATCTAATTATTTCAAGACTGCTTTAGAGTTATCCATTGCTCTATCCTCCTGAAATTACATTATTATTTCAAGACTGCTTTAGAGTTATCCATTGCTCTATCCTCCTGAAATTACATTATTGTTTCAAGACTGCTTTAGAGCTATCTGTTGCTCTATCCTCCTGAAATCATTACTTCAAGACTGCTTTAGAGCTATTGATTGCTCTATCCTCCTGAAGACATATCACATTATTATTTCAAGACTGCTTTAGAACCATTCATTGTTCTATCCTCCTGAAATCATATCATTGCTTCAAGACTGCTTTAGGGTTATCATTATTGATTGCTCTATCCCCATGAAGACATGCTGTTACATCAGTATTACTCCAGACTCCTGACAGTTCTCATTATACTACTGAAGAACTTTCCCCTAGTGGCATCTTTAAGCCCACTCAATCATGTTCAACCAACCATCAATATCACTCCATGCACTGGTGAGTGCAAATTTTTGGGCTTTTGTGTTCAATCCCCTTCAACCTTCCAGGTTACGACTGGCAAATATACCAATCTAACCCCTCAGGTTTCAGAAAATTGAACAGGGGCAGCTGTTGCACCCCAAAATTTGCCCTCACAATACAAGACTTTGTGTTCCAAGAAGGTTCACAAGGTTCACACTGACCACTACATTATGCTAACCAGTGTGTGCAGGTGCAATGATGTCAAGGCATAAATTCTTACTAACAAGGAATCACAAGGGTATGAGTGTTACTTTTGAATTTAAAGTTTACCATTCAAGATTTTAAGTGGTGAATACCTCCGGCTAATGGGTATCTGGAAATTAAGTACGGATATATCTTCGTATATGATTTCAAAGGATGACAACTGAGGATGTTACTACACTGATTTAATTTTGTTTCGAGTTAATTTCCCCTTTTCAAATATATATTCTATTAAGGAGTTTGCGGAGTAGGACTCTGAAGGTCCTCATGGCGACAATCGAGACATTTGGTTCATTTACGACTAATTTTCAAGAAAAGATTGAAGGAGCAATTAACGGTAATATTGTCAGCTCGAGGGTCTCTTCTTATTTGGCTACAACCACATACCAATTCTCCTGACATAAGGCATTACAAACCAACAAGAAATATAAGTCATGATTTAAGCTACAGATTAAAATGGGGTTTGTAAGGAAATCGGGACTATACAGAAGAAATCTCAAAGTTGCGAGAGAAACTCTCTCTCTTTTTCATGATAAAGTCATATTCAAAATTTAATCCATCTGGCATTTCAAGATTTAAGATCCAAGGTTTACAAGTTTGAAATTCATATTTACTAAACTCTTTACAAAGCCAAGGATATTCAAAAGTTACACGAAAACCATGACCATTGCAACATCAAAGAATTACAAAGTTAACAACTACCACAAATCCATAAGTCCTAATTCTAAGCAATCCAATGTCTCTTCGTGTCACTCCTATTTTGCACTTTGAGCATGTCACGCCAATCTTGAAAGCCCTCGTGTGCTAACTCGCTTCATGTGCACACCTGTGACAAACAATAACGCATCAGTTTGAACACAAAGCAGAGGTAGCAAATTCAAAATAACCGTCGAAACCGCAATTAAACAACAGCAATGGCAAGATGTATAAGGAACTCGCTTCAACGAGTCATTGCTATATCATACCTTGTCCTGCATCTCCAGCCTGCTATGGATATGTCTCAGTTGGGATGAAACTCGCGCTCCGATTACTGGTATTGCTCTATCATCGGCATACAGGATACTAACTCCGGATATGATCGATCAAACGCTGTCTAAGTTGTTGATACTATGGACTTGGCTTGAATGGAACTGACAAGTCTTGTCCAGCCAACGAACACCCTGCCAAAAGTACACCAGATAGCATAGAAGTTATCAAAAGTGAAGCACATAAATTTAGGAGATGCAGTTGGAGAATCAACTTTTACTGTGGGAATAATTAAACCACCGGAGTGATTTTCTTGCTATGGATACAACGATTTCAGAAGTTCCAGAGGATTCTACTGGGGATCTCAAAATGAAGTGGAAAGACAAAGAAAGGCAACACCTTACTTTGGTGACGGAGACGGTAAACATGAATCTGATGCCGGTATCGTAATTGAACCAAAAGCTGTATTCTAGAGGCGAGCATTACCGCAAACCATTTATTCTCACATTCATGCTTAGGATTGAGCTTTGGTTCTGAGAGTAGGCATGTCCCTTTTGAAAACCTCGTGTCTCAGCATTATCCACAAGCATTTCTCGGACTACTACGCGTTCATTGTTGCTAAATGCTGCTGCTGCCCCATGTGAGAAGCAGCTAGTCAGAATAGGGTGTCTTCTAATTGTGACCATCACAGGTAGAGATGTGCGGCGTCATAGTTCCGGCAACAATGTGGACCATCAGCCTCCTCTTCTGTGCAATCAAATTGAGACTGTTAGAATCATCCAGGGTTATCCCATGAAGATACCTGTCAAGAAGGAAGTGGACAGGGATATAAATTGCAATAGTTCAACAACTAAGTTAAAAGAACATCACGAGTTTCCGAGGACTACCGTGGAAAAGGACGATCAGCCACAGAGTCAAATGCCTCAGCAAGCTCTAATAGGATAGAACCTATGAGTTGTGACCATCACAAGTTCCTGCGTATCCTTTGGCATTCACAACATCTCCAGCAGTGGGTCATCCACACTCAATCTCAACAGAGTCTCTTTGCCCATACAGGTGCTGTTATTTAACACAAGAACTATGTTCTGGTACAATAGCAACAACACCACCCCAATCTCCTATCGATACTCAGTTAACCTACGCCCATAACTGTTAAACAGGCAGAAAGTCAGAAAAGCGCAGTGTATAATAAGACTCAAAATCACTATCGTTCAAAATGACCGGCAACCTTCAAATTCAAACGGGGATTAATTCCGCTTCGAGGAACAGGGCTGAAATCGAAACTGCAGACGAAAGTTCTCGAAGAGGAAAACAGAAGTGGGAATAATTCAGTCGCCTCAGGTATTGTTTAGATGGCCCTATGTTGTTAGCATACCAAAAATGGAAGCCTATTGTTAGAAACCTTCCTGTCCAGGCAAGAAAATTGAATTAAGAGATGAGTTTAATCCACAAAGATTTCAAAAGGTTTCGCCCTTGTAATTCACCTGCAAGCAAGATGCTGAAAATGCCGTTCGAAAGCTCGATGGATCAAAGCTTGAGTGTTGCCCTATAGATGTTGACTAGGCTATTCCAAAGGAGATGGTTAGTAGTGGCACCAACATTGCTCCTGCTTCAGAGAAAGGACAACGAAGGTGTCAGAAAACGTTAGTATTACTACAGATGATGTTATTGAGGATACCAACAAACAATATGTTGAAGAAGACGAAGCCTCAACCTCCAGTTTCTCATGTTTCAAAACTAAACTGGTTATCTATAACTTACCTAAGTCAAAGACCAAAACAACCAAAAAGCATTGCATTGATGCAACCCTCTCTGAAGACCGTTCAACTCTAGGAATTCACTATGGACCGCATACTTCCTCCCTGGCCCAACAACGTGCTTGCTTTCCACACCTACAAATCACAATTTCGAAATTACCAAAATTAATTGGAGAATATTCCCCAGGAGGATCCACATACCTAAATCCAAAAACATTGAACCTAGACAGAGGAGATTCTAAACAGATTGATATCAGAGATTTGATTCTCATCAACGACATTAAACGAGATTGGACGAAAAAGGAAATTTTTCAAAAGTCATCTAGACCAAAACGGAAAACCTAATCTGGCATTCAAAGCAGCAATCAGATTTCAATCAAGCATTGATTCTAAAAAAAAAGCCTATAAAAAGAGAGAGAAAGGCCGGGGGAAAAAAAGGAGGGGAGTTCGTAAACCTAGAAAATCTGAGCAAGGAGGAACTTATCTTCTCTAATCACCGCAAACCCTTCCCATCGACGAAGCTTCACCTCCGACCGCCGCGAACCCTCTCCGCCGCCGCAAGCGCGCGCCAACCGTCGATAACCTTCAACTTTCACCTATGTTTTTGAACCATTGATGCTCCGTTTTATTGTTTCAGGTACAAACAGAAAAAACAACGAAAAGGGAAGCCGATCATGATCAGGGAATGGAGAGAGCGAGACCGAGAGAGAAGGAAACGAAGCTTCGCACATTCAGAGACACGGAGGAAACGGTCACCGCCGCAAAGCTTCGGCCACACGCAAAAGTCATCATCACATCGAAAGAAGAACAGACGCCGCGAAGCTCAGACCAAAGATCATCTTCACCTCGCCGTTGTACCACTCCAGTCGCCGCCGGCTCGTGTTTGTGGGTATAATTTTCTTCCGAATGTTGTTGCATGTTGTTTCTCTCTGATTGCAGGTTTCAAACGAAAGGAGGTTGAAGATAAAAATGGAGAAGCCGTGATCAGGACGAAGAGAAGGAAGAAGATACGAGATTGGGGGATTAGGGATTTAGTCCCGTCACCTCTCTCCTTTTCTTTCTTTTATTTGTTTTAATTTTCATTGCTTGTACTTGGATAATGCACACACGGTAGTCACGCACACACTCTGAGCCCCAACAGATCAAATCCCCTCCCTTTTATTACCCTTTTTTTTCTTTAATTATTATAACTCAAATCTTTTTAATAAATCACTCTCACTTAATAATAAAAGAAAACTTTTTTTGTATATTTAAATCAACATTTTCATCACAATAAGAATCTCTAATTTTGCACTTTTGTCTCATAATTCATCTGATTACCGTTGACTTTGCCTACTAATGTGTGTGCTCATTTTTTCAGGTTTACTGTTATTACATGGTGTTTCTATTTAAGTTTCATTATTATTGTATCTGTTTCTGGAATGTAACCTCGCGAACCAACAATCGCGCTTACTTTCCGCATTTTATTCCCGTTTGCATGATTTAAATTCCTCACACTTTCATCACTATTATTTCTGTCACATTACACTCATCCGAAGGTTAGGTCTAACTGTTTGGCCGCCGCGCCAATAGTCCGTAAAACTTCACACATTCAATTTCAAATCCTCAAAACTACAAACTACAAACCCTAATTTTCACAAATGCCTCGCCGCAGGCAAAATTACAATTTTACCCTTAGCATTAGGTCAAAGAGCCGCCGCGCTCATTTTAGGGTTTCCCGCCGTGGAATCCCTAATTTAACCCTAATTACGACTTAACATTTCAACGTAGAGATTTGGAGTTTCTACACTCCACGTAAGCGTGTCCTTAAGATGCGTTTATTCCCCTTGAGACTTTGACCACAGTCAAGAAGTTTCTAACCTCCCTATTGAGGGGAACTACGATTACTCTGATTCCACTCCCGTAAGGATACGTAGGCACAAGATGCGATGTCTTGCCGAGTAAACTTAGAATTAACCCCCTTTATTATTTATTATTGCTTATTTATATTTTATTTATCTTTGCTATTTAATTATTTTGCTTATTATTTTGTAATTGTTTCTTGGATGTAAAGTTGTTTAATTATTTAATTATTATTATGGTTAGTAATTAGGGAGTGTAACAACATGTATGTAATATTAAAATAAATTTAGATCACTTTTAAATAAAGATAATTAAAATAAACACGTCACACACGTAAGTCGATTTTAATCGCCGTCTCACTTCCTAAGGATATCCCTCAAGTTGCCTATGAATATTGGTTAAGTGGGGTGTATAAAGCAAGTCCCTCAAATAGAAAAATCATCAAAGTCCCTTATGGTTGCCTTTACGAATCGAGTCCCTTTCGAAAAATGATGATAGTCCCTCCAGTTTGCTTATTACACCCCACAATGGCCTTCAAAAATCCAATTGTCCCTCACATGTCCCTTAACATCCAAAGTAAGGACTACCCACTCCATTATAGTAGGGATAGTCTTACTAAAGGAAAGAATAAAGAATAAGAAAGACCTTTAAACATTAGGGTAGGTTACTCCTAGGGGCTTGCTCACTTCAAAACTGTTTCGCACTTAAACAAATTTTCAACAAGTTTTCAAACAAGTTCTTAACACATCCTTACATGGATTATTTATTAACTATTCTGAAAATTTTCTATTCACACACTACAATTTCAAAACAATTCAAAAGTGAGCTTAAGTACCTAAGAGCCCATGGATAACCATGGATGAAAAGGGTGCTAATACCTTCCCTTTTCATAACCTACCCCCCGGACCCAAAATATTCTCTAAGGTCTTTCCTGTTCTTTTATAACCTTTCCTTATGGATAAAATAAAAGTCGGTGGCGACTCTTGCTATCCGCAACATTGTTTAAAGTCAGTTCTCCCACCGTGTTACAGTGTGTATATATATATATATATATATATATATATATATATATATATATATATATATATATATATATATATATATATATATATATATATATATATATATATATATATATATATATATATATATATATATATATATATATATATATATATATATATATATATATATATATATATATATATATATATATATATATATATATATGTTTATGTGCATTATGTATTATTGTCGCACCCTAATTTTTGACCTTAATATCCCACCTCTTTTGTTTGTTTCTTACATGCTATCTTTTTACCTTTGAGTGCGTGTTTAGTATCACTAACCAATCTTACACAGGTGTTAATTTCCAAATGGGGATAATGCGCGTTCTTGCGTTTCTTTTTTTCTCTTCTTCTTCTCCTTCTAGGAAGCCACTCTTGGATCAGTACTGTAAAGGATAGCTTGGATGAATTTCCCGGATTTATCCCATGAAAGTCAAATCATGGTCCGTTTTCTTATAAACCAAGGGTTGGAAGTTCACAGGTGTTTGCTAAGTGGATAAGTAGTATATCCTGGCCTCTGAATTTCTTATAACGTCAAGGAAGTTTCTTTTTCTTTCAAATTACAAAGTCAAAGAGATTTGTCGTGGGGGTGGTACCATGCTTCACTAGTTCAAGTTTAATAAGATACAAATTCAAAGTCCAATGAAAGGGACCTATCGCAAGAGGTATTAATATCTTGGTATGAATCAAGCAGGATAGGCCTGCGAGGGTTAAAATAGACAAGGACTGCGGGTTGATGCGTTTACGGTTTAACACTATAGGGATTGAATATTATAGAGATCCCTTCGTTAATTTGAGCAAACAAGCTATTTGAAGAAAACATACATTACTTTTTAAGCCACTCAGGTATCCAAGATGATTTTAATACGAGGAGATTTCTTGCAAGACTGTATCCAACCTCATTACATCATCATGAATCCTTATAATGACTCAAGCGTGTGCTCATACTTTAAATTACAAAAGAATTTAAAGTCTAAAGGTAAGCTAAAGAATATCCTTTATATCTGGATAGTTTGACTTGTCCTGATACCACCCGTCTGGTGAAGCCTTTGCGTTATCATAACCTCAAGCTCCTCTGTGTTACCACAATCAAAGTTCGGATTGGACAATCACTCAGAAATGCACTCTGCTGTCTCCGTATATAGCCATAGCAAGGATCCATACGTCAGGACGGAAGCGGCTTCGAGCTTTTGATCAGAGTTGAAAGCCATAAGCGGCCTTTGTTCCAAAACTGTCGAAAAAAATTGTCGTCACTTCCAGAGGAAATGTTCAGGAAATTCAATCACAAAAATACGAATTCAATCAAAACACAGCATCCATTTCATACAAATGCAGGAGGACAAATGATAACCTTTGTAGTGTGATATACCACTAGCAGTCTGCGCCTCACGCTCGAACTCTGATGCAGAGACCATTCAAAGCCATGCCAGCTCTCAGAAGTTCACTCCAGCGTACATCGTCAGGACCGCTCACATTGACGCCAACTTTGTAGAACCATACAGCCAAATCTATGCGTTGTAACCAGAATGTCTGCATAAATGAAAGCATATAAATACGTCCATAAGCATATTACCAAGTATAATATTAAACCAAGGAATTACAAGAGGAATTCAGTCCCATTATTAATTTCAAACAATTCCGGTTTACACCATGGGAGCATACTATATCAAGATGCAGAACATTCCAAACTCCATCACTCTCCAAAATTAGTTGCTCTTCATGAGATTCTTGAGAAGTATGGAATTGGAATTGTTGCTTCAGGTTCTGAGGCTAGTGTTGGCTTTGGGCAGCATAGGGTTTTGATATTTGCTCAACATAAGGCGTTCTTGGATATAATTGAAAAAGATCTGTTTCAGACACACATGAAAATGTCACATATTTGAGGCTAGACAGATCGATTGAGACCGACAAGAGATACCTTTGTATTTGTGGAGCATGACTGGAATCCTATGCGCGATCTTCGGGCTATGGATAGAGCGCACAGGTCAGGTCGGAAGAAAGTAGTTAATGTTCACCGTCTGATAATGCAAGGTACTTTGGAAGAGAAAGTTATGAGTCTGCAAAAGTTTAAAGTGTCAGTGGCTAATGTTGTCATTAATGTGGAAAATTCTAGTATGAAAACAATGAATACAGATCAGCTGCTTGATTCATCTACATCAGCAGACATCCCGAAGGAGGGGTTTTCTGTTGTGAAGAGTTCAGAGGACAACACCGATGGAGAAATAGGCGGTGGAAAGGGATTGAAAGCAATACTTGGGGGATTAGGAGATCTATGGGGGCCAATCACAACTTCGAGGTCCAACTCGGAATGTCATCAAGTCTTTGTCAGAACCAGTCCAAAGCAGCCATCACCAACACTTCCGAGTTACAGACGCAGCAGACCGACACTACCTCCCCTTTGTATAACCTGCAAGTTGAGAACAAGGAACCATTAATACCCATCAAGTGTGAGCTTTATAACAGAAGTAAATAGATATTGAAATCCTCTTCATCAATTAGCGGAACAAGAGGAAGATCAAATCACCAAGTAAAAAAAACTACAACACAACACAAGTTTCGAATTGAATCACCTCATAAGTACCAGGTTAAAACGCCTCCATCATCCAAGAGAGCTACAAGATTGAACTATCCAAAGAGATATGGTGCTGCATCAATATCAAGTTGAATTATCTCTCCTTCTAGATTGACTGCACCAACAAAGAGCAAGAAGTGTATAGAAAAGTGAGGCATCAGTGTGTTTGAGTAAAAGTTCAACATAGAGCAAGAAAGGTAATGGATTGAGTAAGAGCTCTACAAAAAGTTTAGCTACAACAAAACTAGTTTTACCATTGAAGAGCAAGAAACTTGATGGCTTAGCCAACAGAAATAACACTCGTATGCTGAGCCTATTAGATTCCTCCACGCTTGAGTTTCGTTATATGCACTTCCATCCTGGCCAGCAAGGTTCATCATCTGAGCATCAAAGAACACGGTTAGCAAGTTGTGACTTCACGTGGAAGAGTTTTGTGTATTCAGGGATGGCACCAACAATCGAATTTTGGATTCACCAAATCCTCAGCACTAGTTACCCGTATTTCCCCTGGGCTGCTAACTTCCCTTTGGCCCAAACCATTCGCTATTCACACCTGCAAATAATAATTCAGAGTTAGCAAAACCATTGAGGAATATACCTGTTTGGGGGAAAGATTCAAGACAACTAGCAAATCCAGAACATTGAATCATAACATTAAACGTGATTAGCAAAATCACACAGATTGGGATTTCCATTAACAGACATTAAATGAAATCATACGAAAGAGGGAAGATTTCAAATCTTGTCTAAACCAAAAAGGAAAATCCCATACAACATTCAAGGCACCTAATCAGAATTCCAAGCAAAGAGACCTCATATGAAGCCTATAAAAGGATGTGAATTCGCAGCTTTGAAAAAAAAGAAAAAAAACCTAAGAGAAAAAGAGATACAAAATCAAAAGCACATATCATTCGCAGAAACAAAAGAGGGCGCGACTTATCTGACGAGACCACCTCCCGAAACCTTCGTTGACCTTGGCTCCCCTGCCTCCGTCGAACGGCCGCTATAGGTGGGTTCCGTTCCCGGATCATAGTGTCATTCGCGACAGCTCCTTCGTTTTTTGCTTGCTGTCTGATTTCCGTTCTTTTCCATTTTTTGGGATTTAGGGTTCTACCGTTTGGGGATTGCGAGGGTTTTTCTTGGTTATTGTTATTGCTTGCTTGCGTTCGTGTTTGTTTTTCCATTTTGTTTTGCAGGAGGAGAAAGCGAGAAGGAGAAAGAATCAGAAGCAGAAGGACAATTCGGGAGAAAAGAGAGAATTGGAGGCGAAAAAAATCGAGAGAAGGAGAAAGAGTAGATCGGTTGGGGAGGATCGATTGGGAAGGGGATTAGGGTTTCTGCTTTCTTTTGTTTCCGTTTTGTTGCTGTAATTGTATGTATGATATGCCACCGCACTCACCTACACCACACACATACTAACTACACCGTTAAACCCTCTAATTCCACCGTTAAACCTAATTAATCTGTTTATTAATTCCTTAATCAACTAATATTTCGATTACTTCCCTTAATCAAAACTTAATCATTTTTTTAAAATAAATCAACCTTTTTTTAAAATTAACTATTGCTTTTTATTTTATTTATTAATTAATCCTTTTCTAATTAGATCTTTTCTCTAATCACCTTTTTAAATAAACTAATGAATCTTTTTCTAGATAAACAATGTGTTTTTTAAAATTAACTTTTCAACAATAATAATAAACCTTTTCTAATCTAAAAATCAACTTCTAACTTTATAATAATTAAGAGTTTTTTTAACCTTTATAATATAAGAAGAATATTTCATAATTAATAACAACAAAACTATTTATCAATAAGAATAACCTTTTATAAATAAATAAAACTTATTTAACTAAATCTATTTTATAATTTAAGAAAAACCACCTTTTATTTAAGAAATCTTTTCTTTAAAATTAGTAACTTAATCAATTCACATCTAAAAAAAAACCCTTTTATTAATAAAACTAATTCAACATTTCTCTTAAAATTAATCCCCCCTAAAATAAATACACTTTCCCTTAAAACCAATCTCACCAAAATAATATTTTCTAATCAAACACCCCTTAAAATCAACCCTCGTAATTCAATCAATCGTGCACGCCCCGATCCCACATTCACATACACAATTCACTCACCTACACCTTAACGCTTTCATGTGTGTGTATGGTTTATTATCCGCAACTTAATTTTCCGCAATTTACAATTATCATATTTATCTTTCTTGCATCGCATTCCGCCCAAAGGAAAAACCTACACATGATTAACACTTGTGTGTAGTGCACATCATTTGCATCATTCTCCCCCACGATCCTTGATCCTATTCAAGTCGATCTTTAAGATAGATCCTACCCCATAGGAAGGACCGTTCTTTATCTTTACAATATAGAAAAAAACAAATACAACTCAATTCAAACATCCAAACATTAGAGAATAAGATGTTAATCATCTTAAGCGAGATAGAATCTCCACCCCACAACAATACAATTAACACGTAGGGATTTTTCCTTAAGAGAGATAGAGGCGTACTCATCGATCAATATCCGAGTACTTGAGCCCTTCTCTTAAGACGATGCAAAGACTACTTTCTTACACTTGTGGCGGTTAAATCTCTCTTAAAATGACAACTCACCTTTTCTCCTAAAATCAATCAATCAACTACCCTAAACCCGTAGGAGCTTTGACCACAGTCAAAGAACTCCTCAAACCCTTTAGGGGAACTACAAATACTCTGATTCCACTCCTGTAAGGATATGTAGGCATAAGATGCGATATCTTATCGAGTATACTTAGAAATAAACCCCTAGGTCTTTTAACCTTAAGCAGATAAACCTTAGCAATAAACAAACATAAAACAAGAGGTTCTTGTAGAATACTACAGAAACTTAGGATGCTAGCACCTTCCTTAAGTTTAACCAACCCCGAACCTATAACTCTCTAGCTTGCATTTGCATTGCATTGTGGGAATTTCGATCTTTATCCCTTCCTTTGGACAAATCAAAGTTCGGTTGCAAAATGAATTAAAGATGTGTTTCATGTTTCGCAACTTCGGAAGTATGTTCCGGATCCGTCACATGTGATTCCGATGGATGATGTGGAAGTAAGGGATAATCTTACAGTTGAGGTTTTACCCGTTAGGATTTTGGACCGTGAAGTTAAGAGGCTCAGACGCAAGGATATCGCGCTTGTGAAAGTAGCATGGGGAGGTGCTGCGGAAGGCAATATGACTTGGGAATTGGAGAGTAAGATGCGTGAGTCGCATCCAGAGCTGTTTGAATCAGGTAATATTTTCGAGGACGAAAATTTCTAAGTGGGGGAGAGTTGTAACGCCCCGATTCTGAATTCCCATTTTTATTGAGTCCTTATTTGATTTATCTAAGTGATTATTTTATTTATGTGGAATTTGTGTGATAATATGTTATGTTTACATATTGAGCTATTTTTGCCGACTTTGAGAGTTTCGGGTAAAAATAGGTTGGAGGGTATTTTGGGCATTAGTGATAATATTAAGTGGATATTTTGTGAGAATTAATTGATAAGTGTGTGGAAAGAATTTGAGAGGAAAGAAAATAGAATATGTTATATAGATAGAAAATAGGAAGATAGAAACATTAAGAGGAAAAACAAGAGGAAGAAAAGAGGAGGAGAGAAAAGAAGAGAAAGTGGAACACAACCTAGAATCATCAAGAATCAACCTTAGATTGCGATTAACCAGGTAAGGGTGAGAAGTTTTATCATCTTAATAATGTATATAATCATGTATGTGCTAGATTGGATTTGTTAGATTGTTTTCTATGTCTCCATTTCTAGGTCGGAAGTTGGTTTAATCGGTAGAAACTGAGTTTTATCGGTTAGAATCTAGAATAGATGGTGTAGTTTAGTCGGGTGATGAGTGGGCTGTGCTACTGAAACTGATTTGTATTAAATCGGTCGGTTTGTGAGGTTTGGGCTTTTGGACAGCCATGGGAGTTCTGAGTTCGCAGGTTCGCCAGGCGAAGCCCAACGAGCAGCAGCGAACCAAGTCAGTAGCAAACACCCTGCCTTCGCTGGCAAGTTCGCCAGACGAATGAGTATGGCGAAGGTTCTCCAGGCGAGTGTGCTGGCGAGTGCTAGCGAGTAATTCCAGAATAACTCCCAGTGGTCTTCGCTGGCAAGTTCGCCAGGCGAACGATGTAGCAAAGGTTCGCAAGAGGCTTCGCCAGGCGAAGGTGAGCGAACACAGCAACATATTTTCTTTTCTTGTGTTTTCCATTCGTGGATTGGTTGTGTGGTTTGGTTGCGATCATTCCTTGTCTGAGATGACTAATTATATGTTGTTATGTATGTTGTGGGTAGCCGTATGGCGTGAATCCTAGTTTGTGATTTGCGAAGTGTGAAAGGTGGCCGTTTGACAATTTTGTGCATTTACTTGAATTGAATAGAAATGCATGGCAAGATTGATTGCGAATGTGAACCATGTATGAAATTGGTTTGAAATGGATGATGAATATATATATGCTTTGTGATACATATATTTTGAATGCATAATGAATGTATGCGACGAATGTGATGAATGCATGAGTATGTTTGTAAACATGTATGCATTTCAAGAGTGTCATGAGTCATGTTGCATGTGGAGCATCATGGTATGCATTCTTATGTTGATTGTTCCCTCGGTCGATTTGCAAAACCTTGTATGTTGCGATGGTTATATATTGATTCCTCGGTGAATCTGTAGAACCTCGTGTGCCCTTGTGGGGTGTGAGCGATGGTTATATATTGATTCCTCGGTGAATCTGCAGAACCTCGTGTGCCCTTGTGGGGTGTGAGCGATGGTTATTTATTAATCCCTCGGTGGATTTGCAGAACCTCGTATGTTGCGATGGTTATATTTGATTCCTCGGTGAATCTGCAGAACCTCGTGTGCCCTTGTGGGGTGTGAGCGATGGTTATTTTGGTTCTTCAATTGAACCTGCTGAATGAGTCGGTACCGCATTTGAATTTGCATAGAGTCGTGTGTCAGTCTCTATGAGTTGCATGTTGACATTTGTGCATGGTGTATGGTGAATAAACATGAATGTAGATGTTTATGTAAATTGTTGATAATTGGCATGAATGGAAGGCTTGAAGATACATGTATGTGTGAATATATATATATATATATATATATATATATATATATATATATATATATATATATATATATATATATATATATATATATATATATATATATATATATATATATATATATATATATATATATATATATATATATATATATATATATATATATATATATATATATATATATATATATATATATATATATATATATATATATATATATATATATGTGTGTGTGTGTGTGTGTGTGTGTGTGTGTGTGTGTGTGTGTGTGTGTGTGTGTGTGTGTGTGTGTTTATGAATTGATATAAACATTGATGAAGCATATTGTGTATGCTTGGTGTTCTATTTATATAATTACATGTGTGGATACATTGCGATGTACGGTGTAGTGAGATGAGTTGCGGTGAGAACGCGGAGGACGTTATGTGTGTGTGTGTGTATATATATATATATATATATATATATATATATATATATATATATATATATATATATATATATATATATATATATATATATATATATATATATATATATATATATATATATATATATATATATATATATATATATATATATATATATATATATATATATATATATATATATATATATATATATATATATATATATATATATATGTTTATGTGCATTATGTATCATGATATCGTTTCTCACCCTTCTCCTGTTTTATAATGCTCTATGAGGCATTGCAGATTAGATTGATAGAGTTTTGTGAAGCGTGGCTTCATTCTTTTTGGCCGGTTGGCTCTGATATGTAGCACCGGGTAGCTAGGGATTATTTTGATTCTTTTGTGATACATCTATGCTTGTATCTGCTGATGAATGTTGATGAAACATGCTGGATGAATATTGTATATATTAATGATGTTATAAATCAACTTGAATGGTGTATATGCATGTGATTACATGTCTTGGAAGTTATGAAATATTTGGATGTTTCCGCCTATGTTCTAAATATTTTCCTTGTGGGTGTTACCCCGTTGTTGCATATCTGTTGAGCAGGTGTTGTACGTGATAAATTTTTGTATAATGTGGCATGCCTCTTTTATACCGTGATATTAATTGTATTTATTTGGGGGTATAGAAAGGGGGTGTTACAGTTTGTATATCCGGAAGTAGAAAATGTTAATTTTTTTTCTTTTTGTTTTTTGAATTATTTGTATCTAATTATTTTTTCTTGGTTATTCTGTTGCAGGCATTATGACAGACAGAGACAATAGATTGTGTCTTTGACGGGTTTCGCAACATGCATCTGTGAGACGCGAGCGGAGCCAGGCCACCGTTACCCAGGCCAATACAGCCGAGGCATAACCTATTGGACATCATTCTTCATCACATGTCCAGGACACTCCCTCGACCTCGTATCCCACCCCATCATCGACTTCTTCATCCCGGGGGCGTCGGGATTTAGCTGAGGGCTCATCATAGGCCCCGTCATCCCACAAGTCTCGTCGGGATACTCTTGTTCCTCATCCTGACGATGATGTTGCTTCGGTGCCACCTTTAGAGGCTGATGACCCACTAGCGGAGGATGCTGGTCACGATGACGATGATGAGCCTGAGGGTTTCCTAGGGGGTCCCTCAGATATGTCACTACTGACAGGATATGCTGATCAAACTGCCAGACATGTCTGGGATGGAGAGGTAACATTACTCAGTTTGTCTCTTTTTTTCATTAGAAATTTATAATTTGTACCATTGTTAATTACTATCATTGTTTCTTATTTATGGAAAATTTTCAGACTCGTGAGCCGCAGAAGTTCTACAACCATGGATGGAAGATATTATTTTTTGAGAAGTCACATGAGGCTTGGTTCCAGGATATCATTTCCGCCTCTGGTTTGAAGGACCTTTGTGATATCGGTTACAACCTGATCCATAACGAGATACTGATGGGATTTTGCGGAGAGATGTCACCCTGAGACGTCCTCCTTCCATCTACCGCACGACGAGATGACTATTACACTGGACGACATTTCCTGTCTGTTGCATGCACCGATCAGGGGTACCCTCCTCCACCGCAGTAGGATGACGAATGAGGAGGCAAGAGAGATGTTGATCGATGAGCTTGGGGCTGATCTAGTGGATGCGCTGCAGGTGGTGGATAAGACCAGAGGGGCTCATGTGTGGTTCTCCTTTCTGATGCGTAGATTTCGTGAGGCGCTCGCTACTGCACACCAGGAAGATGGTGATCCAACTGAGGTTGAGATACACAGACAACGTGTAATGAGGTGTTATTTTCTATTTTTAGTTGGCACACAGCTGTTTATGGACACTTCCTCCGCATATATCGATGTCGCTTATCTGAGGTACTTTTTGGATTCCACACGGATCCATGAGTACAACTGGGGGGCGGCTGCCCTGACTTACACGTACTGGAGATTGGGAGATGGATGCATGTGGAAGACCAGAACTATGGAACTTTTTTTCATATGTGTCACTACTTATGGTAATTTTTTTCATTTCCTTTCATTCTATATTCGTGATAATGCTTGATCCTGATGTTTTTTATTTGCATTTTAAACTTGGATATTTCAGCATTTTTCCAGGATTGTCGGGTGGGGGAGCGTGCCTGACTACACAGAGCAGATGCCGCATGTCTGTGCCTTTATCCCGCTCAGGAGAAACCAGACGGTCAACCCTTATAGAGTCTATCTCGATCGCCTGGTTGCTGAGGACATCTGCTACGACGTCTATGCCGATCACCGTGGGACACACCCATTTGACGACACATCAATATTCTTAGGATGATTGGCATGCAGTTCGACCATCACTGTTCCATATTTGTCGGAGCACGTCATGCGGCAGTTCGGGTACACACAGATGATACTTAGACACCCAGCTGTCTCCGCTCCTCTCGGCTTGACCCGTAGGCAGATAGACAAATTATTTGCTGACTACCAGCCGCACATGGTACCGGACGAGGCTCAGGTGACCAGAGGGCCGAGAGACTAGAGTTGTGTTGATGGCTACATCATTTGGTTCTTCACCGTCTCACACTCATATATGGTGCCCACTGCAGAAGGATCATCGTCCAAACCAGCTCATCAGGAGATCTTAGAGGAGCACCAGTCTCAATTGGACCACACTTAGGATGTCTTGCCTCGCTGTCGTCAGATAGTGGAGATGGGGCGGGCAACATTGTCGACGGTTTCTTCCCTGAGGGGTCTGATCACATACGTGTATTGGATGAGATCATTGAGGTGGCACAGGGGGACACTTGTGTATTACATACATCGCGTCAGAACAGGTGGGATCGATGGCTGAGGACACAGACCGGGCGGTCGAGGAGGGGGGAAAGACAGACGAGGCAACAGAGGCATATGCAAAGGAGATGATGCAGATGTTGTCAGGCACACACAGTACTGACTGTGATGTGTTTTTTATGTATATATTTTGATGACATTTATGTACTATTTTTTTTTATGATTATGACATATTACTTTATATATATATATATATATATATATATATATATATATATATATATATATATATATATATATATATATATATATATATATATATATATATATATATATATATATATATATATATATATATATATATATATATATATATATATATATATATATATATATATATATATATATATATATATATATATATATATATATATATATATATATATATATATATATATATATATATATATATATATATATATATATATATATATATATATATGTTAGAACACAGATTGCTTCTTAATTGTATCTCTATGTTTTGATGATAACTCTTACTAAATTTTGTATTAAAGAATTATATACTCTAAAATTTGTTTAAGTATGTTTGCTGCAGATATTAAAATAAATATTATTCTGAAAGCAAATTAGATCTGAACATGGAATTATGCAAGATTGTGAAGCGTCAGAAGCATCTCCTAGAAGATTCTGAGCGCCACCTACAGAAGCTACAGAAACATCTGAAGCATTGAAGAACTTTGTATGAAGAATCTCAAGCTTAGTTATTTCAGAAGACTCGGATAGTACTATGCTGCCAGTACTGAGGATCTGATCCTAAAACTCTGCTCTGAACAATTACACGCTAAAAGCACACTTGCTGCATTGCTCTGATTCAGCAAACTCTGATGAACATCAAAGACTCTGATCATTCAAAGACTCTGATATTATTTGCTGAGTATTAGAAACTTGTTGAAGAAGAATTCAAAGTTATGTTCGTTGGATAGAGCAAACGACTCTTTCCTCATTTATGCTAGACACAAGAACACAGACAAAAAAGATTTATCTGTGCATTCTACTTCTAGGAAAGGTCTTGTGATGTGAAGACAAAAAAGGCTACAGCCCTTTTCAGTACACAGTCTTCAACGTGAAAACAACTTGGACTTCTGTGCCTATAAAAGCAAGACTCCATCACTCTTCTTCAGTTGACGTATTATTGAAAGAAATTCATTACAAGCTCTCATACAAATCTTTATCTTGCTGAATTGATTTCTAAGTTCTTAAAAACTTAAGTGTAAAATCACAGTTGTGATATAGCTTACTTAGAAGCATTTAAACACTTGTTTTATTCTTACATTTGATTGTAAAAGATCCTTAAGAAGATCTAGTTGGGATCAGTAGTTCTTAAGAAGACTAAGAACAGTTGTTCTTAGTGCTTGCTATTGTAATCAGTTTGAGTAATAGTGGATTAAGTCCTTGTTGAGAAAGACAAATCACTCTTGATAGGGTGGACTGGAGTAGTTGAATTCAACGAACCAGGATAAAAATCTTTGAGTTTTTATTGCCATAATATTTTCTCCATACTTATTCAACCCCCCTTCTAAGTATTTTCTCACCTTCAATATATATATATATATATATATATATATATATATATATATATATATATATATATATATATATATATATATATATATATATATATATATATATATATATATATATATATATATATATATATATATATATATATATATATATATATATATATATATATATATATATATATATATATATAACATTTTATTTACGGATGTATGTTATTTTATATTCATCTGCGATCAACGAAACTTGATATTTTTATTTAAAAATGTTGTTCTGATAAGATTTTGGAGATGAATCTACGAAACTTTTTCCGTAGATATGTCTCCGTAAACATCTTGCGTAAAGAAAAAAATTGTGCATCCGGATGTAAATCTCCGAAAGTAGAATACATAAAAAGAATTTTGCGAAGTGTATAAAAATATTAAGGGGTGGATTAAGAAACTCTCTTGTGAAAATGGGTGAGAATTAAAAATTAAAAGTCACATTTTTATAACTAACTTTTCTACGTGTGTCCATCTTAGAAGTATTGCGTGGGACAGAAGGAAAATTAAAAACTATAAAAAAAATTCTACACTTACAGAAAAGTAAAAAAAAAAATCCTTATAGTGTAAGTAAGATGTGACCGCACAAGAACTATGTGACAAAAGTATAGCGTTGAAATCAACATCATTGACGATGTGACGCATTGAACCAAAACTCTCGGTGTAGAGTAAAGTCAACAAGTCAACCATTACCCAATTTTATATCATTCATTCATCCATTCATTTTGGAACATAGTTTTCTCCATTTTCACGGCTTAGTGTTATTTGAACACAGGTGAATCTTTCCCACTCAATTTTTGTATTTTACTGCTATATTTGTTGCTTTTGATGTGTTTACTGAAATGTTTCAGAGGCCAACTGAACTGAGTTTCCCATTTTGCTTTAAAATTTGATAATTGGTCTATATGCTTGGTCTATAACATGTCAGTATAGTCAAAACAGTTTGCTTGATTCCTCTATTACAGGTTTCTTTCTTTGTTATATTGGAAGTTCTCTTAACAATATGACTAAAGATGCTCTTCAAGAGTCCCTCTTGAACGGTTTAAGCAACAAAAGTTCTGAAGAAAATGAAATTTTAACCGGTTATTCAAAAGCTGGGTTTTTCAGCTTTCTTACTTTCTCATGGATGAGTCCGCTAATAACATTAGGGAGTAAAAAGACTTTAAATCATCAAGACCTTCCACTTCTTTCTCCCAATGACACTGCCTATGGATCTTTTTCAACTTTTACAAAAAACCTTGAGCTGGAGTGTGGTAATGTTAGGATGGTGACCCCTATTAAGCTTGTCAAGGTGCTGTTCTTATCGACATGGAAAGGGATTCTAATATCTGGCTATTTTGCATTCTTGTACGTGTGTGCTACTTATGTAGGACCCTACCTTATTGACAACCTTGTTCAATATCTCAATGATGAAAACAAGGTTAAAAGTGAAGGCTATGTTTTGGCTACGGCGTTTATTGTGGCAAAGCTTGTTGAGTGTCTTTCGCAAAGGCACTGGATGTTTAAGTTCCAACAGGTTGGTGTTAGGATGCAAGCAATGTTGGTGTCAATGATCTATGCTAAAGGTTTGACACTGTCGGGTCAATCAAAAGAGGGACATGGCAGTGGCGAAATCATCAACTTAATGAATGTGGATGCTCAAAGGATAGGTGAGTTTTGTTGGTATATGCATGATATATGGATGGCTGTTCTACAAATTTCTTTGGCTTTGTTAATTCTTCAAAGAAGTGTCGGCGTTGCTTCTGTAGCTGCTTTTGCTGCAACTGTTGTTGTGATGTTGCTAAACCTTCCTGTGACTTCACTGCAAGAGAGGTCCCAAGCTAAGTTAATGGAGTTCAAGGATAAAAGAATGAAGGCGACGTCTGAGATTCTAATGAACATGAGGATTCTTAAACTGCAAGCCTGGGAGATGAAGTTCTTATCAAAGATTATTCAGCTTAGGAAGTTTGAGGAGACATGGCTAAAAAAATTTCTTATCGGTAATGCAATTGTTAGATTTCTCTTCTTTAACGCACCGACTTTTGTTGCTGTGGTCACTTTCGGTGCCTGTGTTCTTCTAGGGATTCCACTTGAATCAGGAAAGATCTTATCCGCTCTTGCAACATTCCGAATTCTTCAAATGCCTATCTATAATATTCCTGACACAATTTCAATGATTGCACAAACCAAAGTTTCCCTTGATAGGATTGTCGCTTTTCTTCGTCTAAATGATTTGCAGACTGATGTAGTGGAGAAGCTTCCGCAAGGTAGTTCTGATATAGCCGTTGAAATAGTAGATGGAAATTTCTCTTGGGATTTATCTTCTGTCAATACAACTTTGAAAAACATAAACCTTAGAGTTTGTCATGGCATGAGGGTTGCTGTTTGTGGTACTGTTGGATCAGGCAAGTCGAGTTTACTTTCTTGTATAATAGGTGAAATACCAAAGATATCTGGTAACTTGAAGGTGTGTGGAACAAAGGCTTATGTTGCCCAATCACCATGGATACAGAGTGGAAAGATAGAAGAGAACATATTGTTTGGGAAAGAGATGGATAGGGAAAAGTATGAGAAGGTGCTAGAAGCATGTTCATTGAAGAAAGATTTAGAGGTTCTACCATTTGGTGATCAGACCATTATTGGAGAAAAAGGAATCAATTTGAGTGGTGGACAGAAGCAAAGAGTACAAATAGCGCGTGCTCTTTATCAAGATGCCGATATATATCTTCTCGATGATCCCTTTAGTGCTGTTGATGCTCATACAGGATCCCATATCTTTAAGGTACTATTTTCTTAACTCTACTGTTTTCAGTGCATTCTCATGTTGCCTTTTTGATGAAAAAGTAATCTGAGAATGCTAAATTTCTTGGAACTTTATGTTTCTGATCTCTATAAATTCCAAAAGCATATATTGCACATACTTTTTCTCATAAATAGAGAGGTAGCTTGAGCGGTTCAAAGGTAATAAACAAGACTGTAGTATTTAAACACGAGTTGTAAACCCTAAGCTTGAATAATAGAAAGGTGCAGCAGCTGCTTTTCTGTCGAAGAAACAGGCACCATTGGCTGAAACCGGTGATCAAATATCATGTGTTCTTTGTATCTGTTTTCTTTTGAGCCGGGGTTGCTGCCTGTTATAACATATACAGTAATAACATCAAGGATTTGGATTGTTCTTATTCCTTTGATATATGATATACTTCAATCTTCAAACAGAATTCACCAGTTTGTTATGCTTTTGATTGGAAAGGTTATGTAACTGTACATTTACTACTACTTTAATGTTTCAGGAGTGTTTGCTTGGCCTTTTGAAAACAAAAAGTGTGATATACATAACACATCAAGTAGAGTTCTTACCTGACGCTGATCTGATACTAGTGAGTGATTAATATATTTCATCATGCTTCTTAATTCAAGTTTCAAACATTATAGCTTACCTTTTTCTGCGTATTTTTCTTTCTTACAATTCATTTAGGTCATGAAAGAAGGAAGGATAACTCAATCAGGAAAGTACAATGACATTCTTACGTTAGGAACCAATTTTATGGAACTTGTAGGAGCGCACACAGCAGCATTGTCTTCAGTTAAGTCCTTAGAGAAAAGGGCTACATTTAAAACATTGAGTATAACCGGAGAAGACACAGGTTCATTAAGTGATTTTGAACTGGAGCAAGAAACCGAAAAAGTAGATGATCAAAACGACAAGTTAGATGAAACAGTTGTGCCGAAAGGCCAACTTGTTCAAGACGAAGAACGTGAAAAGGGTAGTGTTGGGTTCAAAGTGTTTTGGAAATACATAACAACAGCTTATGGAGGAGCCCTTGTACCTTTCCTACTTCTTACACAGATACTCACTGTGGTTTTACAAATTGCAAGCAATTATTGGATGGCTTTGGCAACTCCTGTTTCAGCAACTGAAGAACCTGAGATTGGAAACCTTACTCTGATGATTGTCTATGTTTCTTTGGCTATTGGAAGTTCCTTTGCCACCCTTGGCAGAGCCGTTCTTGCCGCGATAGCTGGATACAAGACCGCCACCATGCTCTTCAATCAAATGCATTTGAGCTTCATTCGAGCGCCGATGTCGTTTTTTGATTCAACCCCAAGTGGAAGAATTCTTAATAGAGTATGCCATAACATGTCAATAATTTTTCATTGGTTTATTTTGTAAAAACTAATTGTTTATCTCATCCCAGTGGAAACAGGTTAGCTGCATTAAATACTATGCAGTTACTGATCTTGACCATCTAATTTAATTCAATGGCCGAGATTGTTTAAATCTCATTTATTGAATGTATAAAATGAGCTGTCTCCGTGAAACTTCATGGTATTTTTATTACAGTCGATCCTTATCCCATGATGGCTCAGTGCATTATTTTTGACAGTTTGATTTCTCTATAATTCTTTTTTTCTGTTTTACGAAATGACTATATTAAATGTAATTGCTTATCTAAATTTTAACTTGACCCCCTTTTTATAGGCTTCGTCAGACCAAAGTACAGTAGATATGAACATTTCAAATCTAGCATGGGGTTTCATCTACAATATGGTTCAGCTATTGGGAACTATTGCTGTGATATCTCAAGCGGCATGGCAGGTGTTCGTAGTATTGATTCCTGTCATGGCAGCTTGCATTTGGTACCAGGTACTCACTCCGTCTCATATTTTCAAAGTTCTGCACATTTTTCTAAGGAAATCATCAAGTGTACTAACTTTTATGATAAAATTGTTTTCATTTACCAAAGTACCATTGTTAATGCTTCTCTATATGCAGCGATACTATTCAGCATCAGCACGAGAATTGGCACGATTAACTGGTGTATGCCAAGCGCCGGTCATACAACATTTTTCTGAAACGATATCCGGATCAACAACCATAAGAAGTTTTGAGCAAGAATCAAGATTTACTGAATTGAATATGCAATTGATAGACAAATATTCCCAACCTAAATTATACAGTGCTAGTGCAATTGAATGGTTGAGTTTCAGATTGGATCTTTTATCCTCTACCATATTTGCTTTCTGCTTGGTTCTCTTGGTATCTTTTCCAAGTTCAATTGCTGATCCTAGTGAGTATTTCAATTTCTATTTACATGCACTTACTAAACACGCATGCTCATCGTGAATCATGACATAGGCATAAAACTTCATTCTTTTCCAGGTATTGCGGGATTGGCTGTTACATATGGGATTAATCTAAATGCTATACAAACTAATTTAATTTGGTTTCTTTGTAATTTGGAGAACAAAATTATATCTGTAGAAAGAATACTTCAGTACACCTCCATCCCAAGTGAAGCACCTCTTGTAATAAAAGACAATCAACCAGATCATTCTTGGCCATCATTCGGAGAGGTCCATATCCAGGATTTACAGGTACTACGCCGTTCAATTACAATTTACATGATATCAAAACCTATTGATAAAATAAAAGTTTTCATTATATAGATCATATTTATAAAATTTTGCGTTGATCTTAAATTACTTGTCATTGAGATATGTCAAGATTAACATCATATTTACTTACAATGACTTGTTTGGGTTGACTTATTTAAATATATTTATTGGCATTAGCAGTTGAAAGACTATTTGAGAGAGCTTTTATTAACAACTTCTAACATTTCATAAACAGTTTTCAGCTTATTTCCAAAAGCTAAAGTTTGACTTTAGTTGTTTATCCTAACAAGTCTCAAGTGTTTCAAGGTACTTTAGTTTGCAACTATCTTTAAATAAGGCATTGTACAGGTTCAATATGCTCCTCACTTGCCTCTTGTTTTACGTGGACTAAAATGCACTTTCACCGCTGGAGCAAAAACTGGCATTGTTGGAAGAACTGGAAGTGGAAAATCAACACTTGTGCAAGCACTTTTCAGACTTGTTGAACCTGTCGCAGGACAAATATTGATAGATAACATCAACATCTCCCTGATTGGAATCCATGACTTACGCTCCAGACTCAGCATAATTCCTCAGGATCCAACAATGTTTGAAGGGACAGTAAGAAGCAACCTCGACCCACTGGAAGAGTACACGGATGAACAAATTTGGGAGGTAAATTGGTTTTGCTAGAATTTTAGAAATAGTCGGTCTTTTTACTGCAAGATATACAAACTAATATATCTTGTGAAATATTTTAGGCTTTAGATATGTGCCAACTAGGAGATGAAGTGAGGAAGAAAGAAGGAAAGCTTGACTCCACAGGTTCGACTTCTCAAAATTTTAAATAATGTTTTGATCAAAAAAACTTGGTTATTACTTTTTTAAATTATTGTAATAAAAAACTTAAACGTCACTTAATATACGACAAAGGAAGTTTATAGTAAGTCTTAGAAGTCAATTCTATGCAATGTATCACTTAGCATCATCCATCATGAGATCTGCAGTTACTGAGAATGGAGAAAACTGGAGCATGGGTCAAAGACAGTTGGTTTGCCTCGGCCGTGTTTTACTAAAGAAAAGCAAGATATTAGTGCTTGATGAAGCTACTGCATCAGTTGATACAGCGACAGATAATATTATTCAGCAGACAGTTAAGCAACATTTCTCTGATTGCACAGTCATTACCATTGCTCATAGAATAACTTCAATCCTCGATAGCGACATGGTTCTGTTTCTCAGTGAAGGTAGAACCTGTTTTTGTCCCTTCCATATTTGTTACTATTTTTTTACATATAATTGTGAGCATGATTTTTCTTCCTACTACAGGTCTTATTGAGGAATATGATTCACCAAAGAAGTTGCTTAAGGACAAATCTTCATCTCTTGCTCAACTAGTTGCAGAATACACAAGGAGGTCAAACACTGGTTTTGGAAGTTGAGAGCTGAAACTGAACAGAAATTAAAGTAGACTAGAAGTTGAGAGCTGAAATTGAAAGAAGGGTACAAAATTTAAGAATTATATATGTTTTGTAAGTATTCCTGAAGCTTTTATTTATAATACCCTTAATTAATTTTATTTTTTCTCTCTCTCTCTCTCTAATGATTATTTATGTATAATTTTGACAAAAGTACAATTAATACTACTTTAAACTTTACAATTGACAATTATTACTTCCGCTCAAAATTATAAGACATTTTGGGCATTTCAGACGAATTAAAAAACTTAATTATTTTTTTGTGGGAAAAACAAATTATGTATAACTTTACAATAATGACTTCATAATTAGAGGACAGAAAAATTAAAAGAGTTAAAAGAATCAATAATAATAAATATTTAAAAATATATTAAAAAAATATTATTAATATTTCTTTAAAAATATAAAATGACTTAAAGACAAAGAGTAAAAAGAAACAAAATAAAAATTATTTAAAAAATAACACTTAAAAAAATGGAGAGAGTAATAATAAGTCAAAGTTAGGGTATACTCCCCACCGCATCAAATTAAAGACAGTTGAAATGTTGACTTGGTAGAGTTGTCTAGAAAGTAAAGTATTGATTACTAGATGAAACTACTACTATTATCTCTATTTTAAATTATAAGTAACTTTCCTAGAATTTATTCTAAATTATAAGTTATTATATATTTTCAATGCAATATTAATAATATTTTTTCAAATATATTTTTAAATATTTATTATTATTATTTATTCTTTTAACTTTTTAAAATTTTTCTCTCATGTGTAATTATAAAGAATATTATTGTAAAGTTCTACACAATTTGTCTTTTTTATAAAGTCTTAATTCGTATGAAATATCTAAAACGTTTTATAATTTACTACGAGAAAGTATTTAACAAAGGTGAAAAAAGATGTTGTATTATATTATATTCTTTCTTTTCAACTTCAATTTAGTTTTTAAGTACTTTCTTTCATTGGACACTAGTGCAGGACTAATTGAGGAAGGAGGTTTACATTTTAATGAGAGTAAATTTGGGAAATTGTAATGAATGTTTTCTTTCTAATTAATGCAATTTTTTTTATTTTGACAATCTTTATATATGCATCATATATATATATATATATATATATATATATATATATATATATATATATATATATATATATATATATATATATATATATATATATATATATATATATATATATATATATATATATATATATATATATATATATATGCAGAAAAGTATAGAAGTATTCTATAAATTCATCTACTGATTGCACTATGCAAAATGGATGGGATCAATTTACATTATCAGTGCATACAAATCAAACTCCTATTAAACTGGTAATCATTATATTGTGCTCCCCACATAAATCAAAACATTAGGCATTTTACTGGCATTGATAATTCCACTCCATCGAAGGCTTCCTCTTTCGCGAACACAAACGCCGGCCTATCAAGGCACGAGATGACAATCCTCGAAGCGTCATTCCAATAGTTCACTTTGTACATTGAAGATAACGTTGCCAGAGCATCCGCTATCTGATTTTCTGCTCTTGGCACATGGTGAAACTCTACGCGATCAAAGAAAGGCAACAACCTTCTGGCGTAATTCATGTAAGGAATCAAATTCGGTTGCCGAGTCTCCCACTCTCCTTTGATTTGATTTACAACTAAAGCTGAATCACCGTACACATCTAGATTCTTGATCCTCAGATCAATGGCTTCTTCCAACCCCATAATGCACGCTTCATATTCTGCTTCGTTGTTGGTGCATGGAAACGTTAACCTGGCAGTGAATGGTATATGAGACCCGTGGGGAGTCGTGATAATTGCCCCAATTCCACTACTATAAGAGTTAACAGTACCATCAAATATCATTTGCCACTAGGAGCCAAGCTCAAGACCTTCACCGGGCAACGGCTCGTCACAATCCTTCATCTTTAGAAACATGATGTCTTCATCAGGAAATTCAAACTTCATCGGTTGATAATCATCAATCGGCTGTTCAGCAAGATACTCTGACAGAACACTCCCCTTGATAGCTTTCTGGGATACGTACTGAATGTCGTATTCTGTCAGGACCATCTGCCACCTGGCAATCCTGCCTGAAAGTGCTTGTTTTTCAAAGAAGTACTTAATCGGATCCTTCTTCGAAATCAGCATGGTTGTATGATTTAGCATATACTGTCTCAAACGTTTGGCAGCCCAAGCGAGTGCGCAACACGTTTTCTTTAGCATTTAGTACCTGGACTCATAATATGTGAACTTTTTACTTAGATAGTATATAGAATGCTCTTTCCTCCCAGTCTCATCATGTTGACCGAGAACACAACCCATGATGTTCTCAAGAACCGTTAGATACATTATCAATGGTCTTCCAGCTACTGGAGGTATCAGTATCGGAGGTTCCTGCAAATATTCTTTTATTTTATCAAACGCCCTTTGGCAATTTTCATTCCAGACGACCGCCTGATCTTTCTTTAACAATTTGAACATGGGTTCACACGTGGCCGTTAGATGAGATATGAACCGAGCAATGTAGTTCAATCTCCCCAGAAAACCAAGAACCTCTTTTTCTGTTTTCGGCGCTGGCATATTCTGTATAGCTTTTATTTTTGCAGGATCGACCTCGATTCCTTTTTCATTGACAATAAACCCCAATAGCTTTCCTGACCGTACACCAAAAGTGCACTTATTCGGATTCAACCTCAATCTGAATTTCTTGAGCCTTTCAAACAGCTTCAACAA
The DNA here is from genome assembly GCA_963859935.3 of Lathyrus sativus. Lineage (NCBI taxonomy): Eukaryota > Viridiplantae > Streptophyta > Magnoliopsida > Fabales > Fabaceae > Lathyrus > Lathyrus sativus. The sequence continues at coordinate 311,515,106 of OZ012739.1, forward strand.
ATTAACCAGATGTTCCTCCTCCGTTTGTGACTTCGCAATCATGTCATCAACATAGACCTCGATATCATGATGAATCATATCATGAAAGAGAGTCACCATAGCCCGCTGGTAGGTTGCCCCTGCGTTTTTTAACCCAAAAGGCATCACCTTATAACAGAAAGTCCCTCATGATGTGATAAACGTTGTTTTCTCTATATCCTCCGGCGCCATTTTAATCTGATTATACCCGGAAAAGCCGTTCATGAAGGAAAACACGGAAACTTGCATTGTATTATCAACCAATACATCAATATGAGGGAGCGGGAAATCGTCCTTCGGGCTCACTTTTTTAAGATCTCGGTAATCTACACACATCTGTACCTTACCGTCCTTCTTAGGTACCGGCACGATGTTAGCGACCCACGGAGGGTAAGTTGTCACAGCAAGAAAACCTGCATCCAATTGCTTCTAGACTTCTTCCTTGATCTTGACTGCCATATCTGGTCTAGTTCACCTGAGCTTTTGCTTGACCAGCGGACACTCTTCACGCAACGGCAAGCGATGAACCACGATGTTTGTGTCAAGCCCGAGCATGTCTTCGTACGACCAAGCAAAGATATCTGTATACTTGTTGCACCCTAAAATTTGCCTAACCTTTCTTTACTTGGTTTATGTTTCATTTCATTCATCATAACATTCTCATAGCATTAGCATTTTCATTTCACCATTCATTTGTAGGGGATTGAGAAAGGTGTGCTTGTCAAAAGGAGGTTATCAAGGGTCTAAGACTAATCAAGAGGTTGTACTCAGGCTATCTAGTTCTTATTATCATCAGAAGAATGTCAAAACGCATTGAAGGAGTGGATGGTTAAGGTTGGTGTACCTCCTATCTTGGGGGTCAATGAAGATCATCAGATGATATTGAATCCATGGTTATGGGTGGAGAACACTATGAGAGCTAATTGAATACCTTGAGGGTCATTGAGGAGCTTGTGCGAGTCATTATACAAAGTGTGAGAAGCCACAGCCAAAGGTGGTGCAATTAGGGTTTTCATCTGGTCAACCCTAAGTCAACAGTTGAACTGAAGGAGATTAAGACTCAATTCCAAATCTTTGTGATCATGGGATGTTGTGTTGAGACAACTAAGAGATTATTCCAAGATCATTTCATTAATACTCAAGAGTGTGAGAAGTTGCTAAGCTAGGGTTTCTATGCTTGGCAGTGTAAAATCCCCTGTTTAGTGCCTAACTTCAAGACCACATAACTTAAGATAAAAGTCTCATCTCATCTTGACTCCAACATGAGACTTGTAGGGCATGTTCTTAGCTTTCTTTTGAGTACTAGAACTCATCAATTGGATTTCTAGAATTCAAGATATGAAGCAGACAGGTTACAGGTCCTCAGATGAATGTGATTTTGGTCAACAAAAGTCAACCAACTTCTAAGACACTTTTGACCTAGAAAGATGTTTCTCCTGACCTTGACCAAAACGTGAAAGTTATTCCTCATGATCTTAGCTTTCCAAAAAGTCCTAGAAGTCCTCTTTTTAAGTTGTAGAACTCAAGTTATGAGCTTTGCAAGGCAGGGGTATTTTGGAAAACTTTGATTATAGGTCACTTTTGATTATAGGTCAATTTCACCACTTTGCACATCACAAATGAAAATATTTCCAACATCAAACTTGCTCCAAATGGGGTCATTTGCTCAACCAGACATCAAGGTACCATGTATTTGGCTTGGATGGAAGATTTGATGAAGAAATTTCCATGAAAGAAGCTTTAAAAGGCCTAAAATGGATTAAATTCATATTGCACCAATTTTATTCATGTTTGTGCATATTTTGAGTGCCAAAGACATTCTAAACATGATGCAAAAATCAAAAGTGAGAATTGAGCTCTTTAAACATGTCATTTTTCAAGTTTCTTCAAGTTTAAGTAACATGATCAAGCATCACCATTGAGATTGAAACAAGGAAGCAATCTGCACCATTGGATCACACACATCATATGCAAGCTATCTGAACCAAGCTTGAAGCATTCCCAGCTCTGTTTTGCATGATTTATGAAGCTTACAGCACAAGAGAAATTGGATTTTCATTGGGCTGATTCAGGCCGCAACTGGGCTCAAAATCCATCCATATCCAAAGTATATAACCTGAAGATAATGGACAATCATTCATAACAGAATTTGGATCAGAATTTAGTTAGAAATCTGTTAGAAAAAGTGAGAGAAAAGTGAGAATCGAGTTTTTAGTTTCTTGAAGTTTCAATCCAAATTGCTCATTCTAATAGCTCTAGGAAGGATCAAGGATCGTTTCTGGATCAAATTCAACAAGAATTCTTAACATTTGAAGGCTCAGTGGAAGCTCTCCACTAGGTAATCTATCTTTCAACTTTCCTCTCTGTTTAGGAGGAATTAAGATGTCATTTTCGTGTATTTATGATCCTTACACTCCATAGATGAATTCTGGATAAGTTTTAGGAAGAATTGTGATGATTCTTGATTGAGCATGAAAACTTCATGGATTCAGTTAGGCTTGTTTAGGCCGAAATAGGTCAAAAGAATCGTGAATTATTGTTGTATGAAGCAAGCCGAATCGATTGGTGTCAAAAATTTCGCGTTTCATGAACTTTTTCTTGAGTGCTACAGTGCGTGCTAGAGGTTGAAGACGACCGGAGTTGCTCCGGCCACCATCTGCAACTCTCCCTCCTTTTTTCATATTCAAACTCTGATGAGACGTGGCCTCACCTTTGCCCTTGGATTGAGTCTGAAGACTTGACTTGGACTTGATCTCACGGCCACGATTTAATGTTATTTTGTACTGAGCTTCTGATGATTGCGTGTCATAACCATATCCCTAGGATTGCTTGACTTAGCTCCCATCCAATGGCCAAGATTAGTTTTCAGTGTGTGGACTTTGGTTTAATGAAACGCTGCGTTCCAGCAACGTGTGTCACAACCGTTTGATCCTTGACTAGTAGTTGCATTGTGTGGCTGAGATTCAGCCTCGCTGGTTGACTGACCTTAGAAGTGGACTGGGCCAGATTGCTCTTTACACCCCCATGCGCCTAAGCCCAACCAATTACACGTTATCTCCCTGCTATTTGCACCCAACTTTTATTCTTTTAATTTCTTTTTCTTATTTTCTTTTATTATTTTCTGTTTGCATATTAATTCATAAAAAATGTTAAATAACTCCATAAATCATGAAAAAAATACATTTAGATACTTTGACATGTAATTGAATTTTCCATACTTTTTAATTGAATTTTCCATTTCTTTTTCATTTAATTGTGTATTTCCCTTTTTAATATGTTTTTTGTAAATAAGAAAATTACATATCCTCTTTCTTGATTTTCTTTCTTAATCAAAACCCCAAATAAATTCATAGAATTTTGTGTGCTTAATCTTGATACCTTGATTGACATTGTGGTATTTTTCTCATTAATTTTAGATATAATTTGTTTAGGGTTTAGGTAGTACCTTTAGAACCCTCTCTTTTGGCCTTGTCCATAGAACACCTCATGACTTTGCATTTTGTTGGCATACCTAGACTTAGAATTTTCTTCCCAAATTTTGACCCCTGGTTCCTACACCATAGAGGTCTCCTAGGAATTTTCTTAGAATTTTTAGGCTTGTTTTGCTATTTTTGGTAGATTTTACATTCTGACCTACTTTTGTGTGTTTCTCATTCTACCTTTGCCTAGTTTTGCATTTTGTGTAATCGTTTGGCAATACTTGTGCATCCAATCCTTGCATATCCATGTTGAAGCATTTGTAGATTAATTTTCAAGTCTTTATCATGTTCATAGCTTGCTTAGGTTAGGCATCCTTTAGGACATTGCATTTAGGGTTCCTTAAAAACATATAGTGAATGGTTTCTCTCCCTTATGTGATTCTTTTGTCTTGCTTTGCTCATGCCTTGCTCCACACCATCTCCATATTCCTTTGTCCTATGAATCAGGGTTCCCATTTGTGAGAGCTAGTTCTTCCTTTGGAAGAACTAAAGGCATTCCATGAATGATAGAACCCTTGAGGATGCATCTTGTAGATTTTGGTTGAGTGCCATGGTGGATTCCTTTGGTCTTCACCATGCTTCCCATCATCATTCATTCATCTTTGTCCATTAATATTAGGATCCTTATTGTGAAAGCCTAGTTCTTCCTTTGGAAGAACTAAAGGCGTTCCATAAAGAGGTTGAACCTTTGTGGATTCCTGTGTGGATACACACTAAACTCAATGCCTTTGATTTTCACTTTGTTTCACCTCACTCATTCTCATCTGTCCTACAATCTTAGGATCCTTCTTGTGAGAGAATGGTTCTTTCATTGGTAGAGCTAAAGGCATTCCATAAAGAAGTTGAACCTTTGATGGACTCTTGTGTTGATACACATTGAACACAGTGGGTTCCCTTGGTTCACACTGCGCTTCTCATCATTCCTTACTATCTGTCCTTTGATCTTAGGATCCTTCTTGTGAGAGCCTAGTTCTTCCTTTGGAAGATCTAAAGAAATTCCATAAAGAGGTTGAACCTTTGAGGACTCCTGTGTTGATACACATTGAGCTTGATGAATCCTTGGGATGATTTCCCTAGTTCTCATTTTGTTTTCCCTTGTCTATACATGTTTGACTGCTTGATTTGGTGCATTAGGATAGAAGTAGTGTAGGTGTAGGCATTCTTTCTCTTAGGCCATGCTTGCATTGAAAGGTTGAGTTTTTCTCCCTTTGCTTGGTTGCTCATGTTCTCTTTTGCATTCTTGTTTGCATTGAAAGGTTGAGTTTGTCTCCCTTTGCTTGTGTGTTGCATTGCATGTGCATCCGTATTTCATCTACTTAATCATGATTGATTTTGTTCTTATTTTTGTTCTTCTTGTTGTGTTCCCTTAGGATTCTCACTTTCTTGTTCAAGGATAGTGATGATAGAAAATTCGGTTGAAACCATGCATGATAACAGGTAGTATAAATTCCCCTTCTAAACCTAACGTTAGGGCCATGAAGCATGATAACACTAGGGTTTTGATTTAGTCCCCTTTAGAATTTTTTCTCTCTTCTCATCTTCAAACAACTTCAATTCACATAATAAAGGCTAATGAGTATTGTACGTTACGAGCCTTAAGCTACTTAGGAAATGGTTATTGGAGGGTTTCCCTTCAATAGTCAGGATGTTTAGTGTGGCACCCTTTGGGTGACATGCGACACATTCACTCCTAGGTCATAGTCTCTAGTGCAATATGAATTACAAACATTCATCCAAAACACTTCTAATAAAAGACTTCAAAACAAACATTCAAACTCTTTTGCCCTTTGGGGTCCCCCTAATCAAGGAAAATCATTTCAGATAAAAGATCATTGTTAAGCTTTGGTTCTACCGCAAACAGGCATTGTCTCTAACTGCTGGAACGAAGGTTTAACCGTACTCGGATAAAATAGATGAACAAACTTGTGTTCTCTTTATCCCGAACTACGTTCGCTCTGATCTCTCATACCTGTTGAAAGTACGTAGGCACAAGACGCGATGTCTTGGCGAGCAACCTTCCCTTCACCCATAGTTAGACGAACTACGTTGACTCTGACTTTCCCATTGCACAAGGGAATACGTAGGACCAGAGCAGCGACGCTCTGTCGAGTCATTTCCTTTTTCTTTTCCTTTGTCCCAGACTTCTTAGTTAGATATATAAACAACCCTTTAGATAAAAAAACAAGCGTGGATCCCGTCGTGTACGACGGACGTGAGGGGTGCTAATACCTTCCCCTTGCATAACCGACTTCCGAATCCAGGACTTAGGTTGCGATGACCGGTCTTATCCCTTTTCGCTAGGTTTCTCCTGATCGTTTCCTTTCCCTTCCTTGGGATAAATAACGATAGGTGGCGACTCTTCTATTATTGTCGGCACCTTTTTTCGCCGTAGCGACAGCTGGCGACTCTGTTGGGGACTCCAACGGTTCCCTATGCGAGTCAATCCTAGCGCTTGCTTGTTTATCTTTTGGGTTTGCATTTATTTATTGTAATTTACTTTCCCGCATTTATTTTCAGCATTATATCATTATTGTTGTGCTGTTGTTGGGAGGGATTGATACTGAGAGATAAGCCAGACCCAAGCTTGAGGATATACATAGCATTAGAAGTGGAGATTAGTGGGGGCGTGCATGCTTTGCATGTACTAGTTTCCCATGAAATTCACGCTCAGACGAGATTCTCTTGGACGACTTCTTTTCCAGCCCTTTGGGCTTGGGGGGATTTTGGACTTGAGAGTTGTCGACTCTGGTGACCGATCATTTTTGACTCAACTAAGTGAGGCCTCTTCGGGAGATGATGATGCCAAACCAGAAATGGTGAACGTATCATCATTTCTTGAAAGTCTGTGACGCTGAGAAACGCATAGGATGCCGAACTGTAAGTGCTCTTGATTGGCTGCATTTTATGGCAAAACATTTTAGTATGTATGCAGGTAATGTCTGAAATTAGCACATACTAAATATGGACTGTGCAGGGCAAGTTTACTTAGCTATTTTAATAGTTAAGTTGGATGTCAGACTGGATGTCATGACATGGGTCGTATGACATCAAGCGAACATGTTAGGTTCTAGCAGCTGGAAATCAGGAGATTTCTTAGAAGCTCAAAGCTGGAATTTAGGAAACATTTTAGAAGCCCCAGGCGCACTAAAATGTATCTGAATTAAATGCAAGTATGCAGTTTCTCTGATGTAGGGTTTGAAACACGGGCAAACCTAAAAACTGCATAAAGCCCAAGGACCAGCAGCTGCTATAAATAACAAAGGATGCAATCCTAACAAAGCAGCTCTTACATAGATAGAAGATCAGCAGTGTGTAGTAAGAGTCCTTGTGAGTGAAGAAATTATGTTCTTCATGTTTTCAATTGTGTCTTAGGAATACTTGTAATTCAAGCAATTAGCTTCTGCATAATTGTCTTGATTAGGTAGTCTCTAGGCTGGTGCGACACTCAAAGCTGTGAAGCAAGAGTGGTGTGTTCTTGATCAAAGCTGTGAAGCAAGATCAAGGTGTGTGTTTTGAAGTGTCTCTTCAAAAACTATTTTGCAATTGTAACTGATATCACAGGTGTGTGATAGTGGGGGAGTGAGTGGGTATACTCAGGTACTAGAGAGTCTCTAGGCTAGAGTGTCATTGGGTAGTGATTAAGTGAGGAGTTTAAACTTGAGGTTTAACTCTTAATTGATACTTCTAATAGTGAATTTCCTCCCTGGCTTGGTAGCCCCCAGATGTAAGTGTTGTTGACACTGAACTGGGTAAACAATTGCTGTGTTTTCTTTACTGTTTTCATTTACTGCAAGTTAACTGTTAAGTGGCCTATGGTATTGTTGATGTCATAACATCAGTTATAACATCAATCTGTGCGCAAGAAGAATTTCAATTGGCATCAGAGCGGGCACCCTGCCTGTTTAAATCTGGGTGAGATCTAGGGAAGATAAACTCTGCTACTATGGACAAAGACATAGGATTCACCAATAGACCACCAATTCTGGATGGGTTAAACTATGACTACTGGAAACCAAGGATGATTGCATTCTTGAAGTCTATAGACTACAAGGCATGGAGAGCTGTGAATTCAGGATGGGAACATCCAGTGAAAACTGATAAGGATGGAGCTTCAGTACTGGTCCCTGAAGAAGACTGGAATAAAGAACAAGAGGCTTTGGCTCTTGGCAACTCTAAAGCCTTGAAATAGCAAAAGAGGTATGGGACACCCTCAAGACTACTCATGAGGGAACCTCCAAAGTGAAGATGTCTAGACTTCAAATGTTAACAACAAAATTTGAAGGTCTAAAAATGAAGGAGGATGGGACCATTCATGAGTTCTACATGAATGTTCTGGAACTTGCAAACAGCTCAGGGGCTTTGGGGGAAAAATGTCTGATGAGAAACTGGTGAGAAAGATTCTCAAGTCCTTACCTAGGAGATTTGCAATGAAGGTCACCGCCATTGAGGAAGCCCAAGACATATGCCACATGAAGGTGGATGAACTCATTGGTTCTCTTCAAACCTTTGAGATGAGAATGAGTGACCATGCTGAGGAGAAAAAGAACAAAAGCATAGTTCTTGTGTCAAACTCTGATGATATTTCTGAAGAAACAGATGGTGAAAATCTGTCAGAAGCCATAGCCCTGCTTGGAAAATAATTCAAGAAATTAATCAAAAAGTTTGATCATGAAAATAACTTCTCTGAAAACAATAAAAGAAGTAACTCAAAGGAGAAGACATGTCAAAGCAAAAGAGACCAATGCCAAGAATGTGAAGGGTATGGACATATTAAATCTGAGTGTCCTACTTATATCAAGAAACAGAACAAAGAACTGACAGTAACATGGTCAGATGAAGAGTCTGAAAGTGGATCAGAAGGAGAAGTTGGAAGACATATCACAGCTCTAACTGAGGTATGTCCATCTGATGATGACTCTATTACAGAAGAATTAACTTTTGATGAACTGGAAGCATCATATAAACAGCTGTGCTTCAGGAGTGCAGAGGTATGCCAACAGGGTGAAAAATATAAGAAAATCATTGAGGATTTGGAGACTGAAAGAAAGGAAAATCTGGAAACCATTAACTCTCTACACACTGAGGTTTCACAGTTGGAATCTAGACTGGACCAAATAAGAAAGTCCATAAGGATGCTGAATCCTGGGACAAACACTCTAGAAAAAATCCTACGAAGTAAACGCAAACCAGGAAACATTTCTGGAATAGGATTTGTTGACAAAAACAACCCTATCTTTGGGTTCAGAAAGTCAAAAACTATCAAGTCTAGATCGACTCCAATGTCTCAACCAATGTCACAACATCAGGGGAGCAGAAAAATGAACAAAAAATATCAAAAGTGGAGATGCCATCACTGTGGAAGATATGGATACATTAAGCCTTTCTGCTTCAGATTACATGGATTCCCAGACAAAACCAACCAGAATCTACCAGTCAAGAAACAATCTTGGGTTGCTAGGGAAACTGCTCAAATAACACATACCTCTCTAAGGGTATGAACTAAAGAAGACTGGTATTTTGATAGCGGTTGTTCTAAACACATGATTGGACTAAAGAATCTATTTGTGGACATCAAACCACATTCCACCAGTTATGTAACCTTTGGTGATGGAGCAAAAGGAGAAATAAAGGGAGTAGGAAAACTAGACTGTGCTGGAGTTCTCAATCTAGACAATGTATTACTAGTAAAAGGGATGACTGCCAACTTGATTAGTATCAGTCAATTGTGTGATCAAGGTTTAAATGTAAAATTCACCAAAAAGGAATGTCCGGTCACAAATGGTGAAAATGAGGAAGTCATGAAGGGGTCTAGATCTAAGGACAACTGCTACTTGTGGGAACCTAAAGATTCTTGTAACTCCACAAGGTATTCCGTGGCCAAAGAGGAAAAAGAAGTCAAATTGTGGCATCAAAAACTGGGACATCTCCATCTCAGAGGAATGAAAAAGATCATTTCCAAGGAAGTTGTGAGAGGGATTCCAAAACTAACCATTGATGAAGGAAAGGTTTGTGGTGAATGCCAAGTAGGTAAACAAACCAAGGTTGCTCATCCAAGAGTTGGCCATTTGACCACATCAAAAGTTCTGGAACTACTGCACATGGACCTAGTGGGACCAATGCAGGTTGAAAGCCTTGGTGGGAAAAGGTATGTATATGTAGTGGTGGATGATTACTCTAGGTATACCGGGATAAGTTTCATCAGAGAGAAATCAGTTGTTTTTGATGTCTTCAAAGAACTCTGCACCAAGCTTCAAAGGGAGAAAGAAAGTGGTGTGATCAGAATCAGAAGTGATCATGGGAAGGAGTTTGAGAACTCTAAATTTGCTGAATTCTGTTCATCTGAAGGGATCAGTCATGAATTCTCCTCCCCTATTACTCCTCAACAAAATGGAGTGGTAGAAAGAAAGAACAGAACAATTCAGGAGTCTGCTCGAGCCATGCTTCATGCAAAGAAAGTACCTATGCACTTCTGGGCAGAGGCAATGAACATTGCATGCTATGTACACAACAGAGTCACCTAGAGAAAAGGAACATCTTCCACACTGTATGAAATATGGAAAGGAAGAAATCCAACTGTGAAATATTTTCATGTGTTTGGAAGTAAGTGTTACATTCTGACAGATCGCGAACAAAGGATGAAAATGGATCCCAAAAGTGATGAAGGCATATTTCTGGGATACTCTATCAACAACAGGGCCTATAGAGTGTATAACTCTAGAACCAAAGTTCTAATGGAATCCATAAATGTGGTTATTGATGATCAGCAGGAAGACATGAATGTCATAGAGGATGTTGGAACAATTCTTGAGACATCTGCTGATGAAATAAACCATACTGAAGAGAATCAAGTTGGAGCCCCAGAAGCTGAGTCAGAAGTCTCAAACAAGGAACCTTCTATAAGGATCCTGAAGGATCACCCTAAAGACCTCATTATTGGTGACCCCAACAATGGTGTAAGAACACGAGCTAGAGAAATAATCTCAAACTCATGCTTTGTGTCCAAAACTGAACCCAAAAATGTGAAAGAGGCCTTAACCGATGAATACTGGATCAGTCATATGCAATCTGAATTTGAAATGAGTATGTGTGGGGAATTGACATATTTTCTTGGGCTACAAGTCAAACAAATGGAAGATTCCATATTTATCTCCCAAAGTAAATATACCAAGAATATAGTTAAAAAGTTTGGAATGGACAATGCTGGGCACAAAAGAACACCTGCACCCACTCATCTTAAGCTATCAAAGGATGAGAATGGTACTAGTGTTGATCAAAGTATCTACAGAAGCATGATTGAAAGCTTGCTATATCTAACAGCCAGCAGACCTGATATTGCTTTTGCAGTAGGTGTTTGTGCTAGATACCAGGCAGACCCTAAAGTGAGTCACATAAATCAGGTAAAAAGGATTCTCAAATATGTCAATGGTACATGTGATTATGGCATACTTTACTCTCATGGATGTGACCCCACATTATCTAGGTATTGTGATGCTGATTGGGCAGCCAGTGCTGATGATAGAAAAAGCACCTCTGGTGGCTGTTTCTTCCTAGGAAATAATCTCATTTCATGGTTTAGCAAAAAGCAAAACTGTGTCTCATTGTCCACTGCTGAAGTTGAATACATAACTGCTGGTAGTAGCTGCTCTCAGCTGGTCTGGATAAAGCAAATGTTATCAGAATACAATGTCACACAGGATGTCATAACATTATACTGTGACAACCTTAGTGCTATCAATATCTCCAAGAACCCAATTCAGCACAGCAGAACGAAACACATTGATATAAGACATCACTTTATTAGGGAACTTGTGGAAGACAAGGTAATTGCTTTGGAACATGTATCCACAGAACTACAGCTGGTTGATATCTTCACAAAGGCTCTGGATGCTGCTCAGTTTGAGACTTTAAGAGGGAAATTGGGCATTTGCATTTATGAGGAACCATAGCAATTAAAGCCACGTGAGAGTTTTAAAAACCTAAACACACCTCTTAAAACTCTCTGGTGTACCACTTCCCATATAGATATCTCCGCCCGTCCTAATCTTCATTTACCTTCGATCATCCAAATGGCCTCAAATCCTGGTGCTTCCCAGTCACAAGCGAATGTGAAATCCTCTGCAGGGTCGTCAGAAGCTTCATCCTCGAAAGCTGCACACCCAGCCCCAGATAATAAGTCTCTCACTCGTGAAGACTTTGCTAACATGAAGAATCGGGAAGGCTCAGCCTATGTGAACAGATCTATTGATGATATTGTCACTAACATTCTCAAGACCGGGCGGTCTGTGCTTGGCATCACCATTCCTCTGGCTCGAATGGATCCACCCTACATGCCAGTTGATGAACCTTATGAGAATGACAAGCCTATCTCCTTGACAGATACAGATGACAATGACTCTAGCTCATCTGATGAGGACGAGTAATATGGCTCACAGGTGGGTAACTCAGACTACAGATTGATGTTGTGGTGGTCTGGGAAGTGGGTCTAAGAATATGGTATAATTATGTATTATTATAACAACATTGTGATGCAGTATGAAAGAATTTCCCTGATAATGTAATGCTACAATATTTCATCTATACTATGTTTAGTTGGATTTTAATTTGTGGCTAAAAAGGGGGAGAGAGAGTGTTGTTGAGTGATTGTGACTAACGGGTGGTGATCACAGGTACTGCAGATAGTGTTATAACAGTTGATACTGAAATGCTGTTAGCTGAATGTTAGTATGCTAGAATTGCTGCAGGTGCAGATTTGGTTGTGTGTTCCTATTAAGAGTAGGAATGATAAACCTGTTGTGAATGTATGCTAGCATGTGTGAATTTTTTCTAATTATTGGCTAGAACTAATTAGGAATGTATGCTAGTATGTGTGTATCTGCAAGGTGAGCAGATTGTGAGTGTGGTGCATCCCTACAGGGGGAGTAGCACTGGTTAGTCCACAAGTAAGTGAGACTACAAAAGTCTAAGCTAACAGGTCAGAGTGTTAGGCTTAGAAATTTGTGTGACTTCAGGATGTTATTCTGAAAGTCATGACATCCAAAACAGGCTGGATGTTAGTATGTAACTGCAAGCTGTGCAGTATGTGAACTCAGCTGATAAGAGCATCAGTTTGAGGGGGAGTAACCAAGCAAGTTACTCAGAGTAATGTTGCATCTGTAAGTGGCAACTAACAGATGGGTGTGGGCAGGTTGAGCTTGAGAAGCTGAGAGCTAACTAAGTGTGTGAATCTAGCAACTTTCCTGCAAGACAGGTCATGTGTTAAGTCTTCTGCTGTGTATAAATCTCTGGTTCAAGAACAAGGGGTTTTAGCCAAATTTTTTCCAAAGGGGGAGTTTGTAAGTGCTCTTGATTGGCTGCATTTTATGGAAAAACATTTTAGTATGTATGCAAGTAATGTCTGAAATTAGCACATACTAAATATGAACTGTGCAGGGCAAGTTTACTTAGCTATTTTAATAGTTAAGTTGGATGTCACACTGGATGTCATGACATGGGTCGTATGACATCAAGCGAACAGGTTAGGTTCTAGCAGTTGGAAATCAGGAGATTTCTTAGAAGCTCAAACCTGGAATTCAGGAAACATTTTAGAAGCCCTAGGCGCACTAAAATGTCTCTGAATTAAATGTAAGTATGCAGTTTCTCTGATGTAGGGTTTGGAACACGAGCAAACCTAAAAACTGCATAAAACCCAAGGACCAGCAGCTGCTATAAATAACAAAGGATGCAATCCTAACAAAGCAGCTCTTACATAGATAGAAGATCAGCAGTGTGCAGTAAGAGTCCTTGTGAGTGAAGAAATTTTGTTCTTCACGTTTTCAATTGTATCTTAGGAATACTTGTAATTCAAGCAATTGACTTTTGCATAATTGTCTTGATTAGGTAGTCTCTAGGCTGGTGTAACACTCAAAGCTGTGAAGCAAGAGTGGTGTGTTCTTGATCAAAGCTGTGAAGAAAGATCAAGGTGTGTGTTTTGAAGTGTCTCTTCAAAAACTATTTTGCAATTGTAACTGATATCACAGGTGTGTGATAGTGGGGGAGTGAGTGGGTATACTCAGGTACTAGAGAGTCTCTAGGCTGAAGTGTCATTGCATAGTGATTAAGTGAGGAGTGTAAACTGGAGGTTTAACTCTTAATTGATGCTGCTAATAGTGAATTTCCTCCCTGGCTTGGTAGCCCCCAAATGTAAGTGTTGTTGACATTGAACTGGGTAAACAATTGTTGTGTTTTCTTTACTGTTTTCATTTACTGCAAGTTAACTGTTAAGTGGCCTATGCTATTGTTGATGTCATAACATCAGTTATAACATCAGTCTGTGCGCAAGCAGAATTTCACGAACCGTATCAGTGGATAGGTCTATACCTGTGAGTAGGATTGGGTTGTGCAGGAAACCTTGACCTTCAGACAACCTGGTCTTCTTTGCAGTGTGAATTAGTGTTATTGGTACCAGAGGGTCCTATTATCAGAACTGTGCTATGATCTTATTGAAGCGGAACTTTGGTCCTTCTCAGTCAACAACACAGCAATCTTGATCTCCTGCTGCATTCTTGCATTTGCATTTTGCATCTCTACATTTTCATTTGTATCTCATTAACGTGTGTCTGTGTTGCAGGTGCATATTTCATTCCCCGATTCTAGTGATCTTGTTCCTTATTTGCTGACATGGAGTCCCTGAAGAAGAATGTTTCCTACAAACTTCCTACTCCAGATATTATTCCGTTGCTCAGTTTGACTGCCTTGGCTGATAAAGCAGTAAGGGAAGAGTTTAGAAAATCTTATGGAAAATTGCTCAATTTTGTCTGTAAGCCCTCAGTGTACGAGATGAATGGTTTGTATGCCTTATTGCAGTTCTACGACCCTCAGATGCCATTTTTCCATACTGACGCTAAGCCTAATCTGGATAAGCTAGCTGCTGCTTTACATCTAGATGCCTCAGAATTGGATGGGAATTTTACCAAGTGGAATGGAGTTCCTGGTTTCTCTTTGTTTCTGGTTGAGAAGGCCCAGCAGTGCGCCAAAGATGGATGTTGGATCGTATTCAATGCTATTATAGCTCTCTGCATCTACGACATTATTTTGTTCCCTAACATGCCAGATTTCGTAGACTTGGATGCATTTCATATCTTTTCCTCGAGAAATCCAGTACCCACCCTGCTCGGTGACGTTTATCATTCGGTTCATTACAAGAACGAAAACCGAAGAGGGAAAAATGTGTCATGTTGTGTTCCCTTGCTATACAGATGGTTTGCCAGCCATATGCCTAAGACAGGTCCTTTTGTTACTTCTGCTGGTACATTGGAATGGTCGGAGCGTCTGATGGGTCTGTCAGCAGAGAACATCACTTGGTTTGATCGGAGTATGCTTGGTACAGAAGTTATCTATAGCTGCAATGGATTCCCTAACGTTCCTCTGATCGGAAGAAAGGGATGCCTCAACTACAATCTGTCATTGCTAGTTAGACAGTTTGGTTATGCATTGAGGGATCCTCCCAAGGAAGAGGAGGTGCAGGAATCTTTGTACCTCAATGGGCTATTAGGTAGTGACATGTTGGCCAAACTTGAGCATGCTTGGAACAACATTCAGAGGCGAGGAAAAGCACTATTGGGAAAAAGTAATAGCCGTGCTTATGATCCCTACTTGAGCTGGATCCAAGACAGAGCGAAGAGATTTCTAATGCCATTTCCTTCAGTGGCGCCTTCGTATCCCCCCGTGATTGAGGAGCCGACCACGATGGACATTCAGAAATATGATCAGGTGGTGCAGGAAAAAGAAGATCTACGGAAGGCCAATGAGGATTTAGAAAGAGAAATTGTTCAGCTTCGAGGATAAAAGAACGATGTTGTATATTCCTTCAAGAAACATACTGAATTGGTGAACCGACTAGGTACATATTTAACCAAACAGATTGATGCTCGAGAGCGCTTGGGTTTGGATTTAAAAGCTGTCAACAATGTACTCACTTCCAAAAAGCAAGATTTGGAGAAAGCCTACTTGGATATTTCTAAATTCAATGCACAGTGGAACGCTACCTTGACCAATAACAAGGAACGCGAAGACAAGCTAAAGCAGCAAATCACCAAGTTGAAGGCTAGCAATGAGAAGATTGCTGCAGAAACTTCCCGTAGGTATGCCACTGAAGACATGCTGAACAAGGCCATTGCAAACCTGAAGGATTGCAAGCGGAGGGCTGATTCCAAGAAGCGCAAATTGGAAGATTGCTTTGGTGAGGGAGCCTGGGAAGACTCCGTTGAAGGTCCCCAGGACACCATCAGACAGAGGGAGCTGCTCATCCGAGAATTGCTCACTAGGCCTGATCACCCCGAGACAAAGGAATTGCTAGAAGATTTCCGTGCTCACTGTCGCACCTGATTTCTGTGTATTTCTTTGTAGCTTTTATGCATTTGCTGTAGGCTGACCATCACCAGGCATGTTGGTTGAGGTCATGCTATTGATTCATCTATACTCAGTGACGTTTGTATGCTGCCTTTGTGGGCTTTATATCTATATATGAGACGTTTATCTCCATGCTTGGATCTGGACTTCTTATTATCTCACTGTCACTCTAGGACTAGAATCAGGGAGAAACATCCCTGAGGCACAGACACATGTTTGCATTTGCATATCATTTTTGCATAACAGGTACCTCAGGCTGATTTATCTGACTCCCTGTGTTTACTCCACTAGTTGTGTTTCATAATTGATTGCATACCAATTCACTGTTACTCTACCAGAGCTAATCAACTCAGAGCGATGGAACAAGTTCAAGCTGAGATGGCAGAATTCAGGGAGAGGATGAATCACTTCGTGGACATCATGCAAGTGGTTGCCAATGGGCAAGAACAACTCTGAACCTTAGTGCAGCCCTTGATTGCACGTGTTGACAACAATGGTGTCTTACACGGAAGCGAAACTACTAACCCTCCTCATGTTGAGACCCCACGGGCTGACAACTCTGGGCCTAATGTAGTCATCCCTGTTCAAAATGTTGGAATCAATGGCAACACCGGAGCTGGTAATGTCGGGGCTAGTGGAAACAATGCTGGCGTAAACGGGACATTCAGTAATACTGGTAATGCTGGTACTGGAAACTTCCATGGACCTAAGGCTGCTGGGGCCATCCATGGTAATGTGCATCTGTTGCACCCCAAAATTTGACCAACATTTATTTACCCATCAAGTGTCCAGAGGTTGATACCTTTGTCAGAAAGCTCAAGAGATCCTCAGAGGAATTGGTTGAAACCAAAGTTGTGTGTCTCATGGCTTGAGAGTTGTGGGTGCTCCTCAGATGATTCTGAGACTATGAGGATGAACTTGAAGCTTTGAGAAAGCTTATGATATGTCTTGAAAGTCATCATGAAGCCCAGAGAGGTCATTATGCAAGAATTCAGAAGATTCAACCATGAGTGGTAGAATTAGGGTTTGACTGGGTCAACCCTAGGTCAACTGAAGATTTGGAGATGGTTGAGACCTAATCCAAGAGCCATGTGATCATGGAATGATGTATTGAGATAATATAAGGATGATTCCTAGACCAACTCATCATGATTGAGGAGTTTGAGAAGTTTTAAGCTAGGGTTTCTAAGGATTGACAGTGTAAAATCCCCTAGTTTGATCCCTATCTTCCAGGCAGTTTAGCTCAAGATGTGATTGTCATCTCATCTTCCCCACAACATGAATGTTGTAGAGCTTGTTCTTAGCTTTAATTTGAGTGGTAGAAGTCCTTGATAGGATTTTCAGAGCTCAAGTTATGGTTTTGACAAATTACAGGTCATCTGAGGTATGTGCATCTGGGTCCTTGAAAGTCACCCAACTTGCAGACAACTTTTGCCCTAGTAGGATGATTCCTATGGATTCTTGGTCAACATGAATGTTGAAGAGCATCTTCTTAGATTTCTAGAGAGTACTAGAAGTCCTTGATAGGATTTGTAGAACTCAACTTATGGCTTTGACAAGCCAAGGGCATTTTGGTCATTTGGAGGTTATAGGTCATTTCAAGCATAAGGCCATATCTCCTACTTCCAAGCTTCAAATGGAAAAATCTTCAACATCAAAGTTGCTTAGAATGATGTTTTAAGGCTAGTAGGGTGGTCATGAGATGTTGAAAAGGCTCATATCAAAAAGTGATAAAAATGGCCTAAAAATGAGGCATAAGTTAATTCAAGTGAAGTTGAAAATCATAAATCATAAGCTATAAGTCCAAACCATGTCATATGATAGGTCATTTTGACTCCAAATGACATTCTAAGAACAATGGTTCAGCCACAATTTTGATTTGAGGCTTGCATCATAGGGTTGCTTTGTAAAAGTCTTGCTTGCATAATAAGGCACCAAACCAAAAGAAGGAAAAGCTTAATAAACAAGGAAGAGATGCATGGTAACTTGTCCAAAATATCATTTGGGGATAAATTCAAGTTGGTTACCAAAGCTACAAGGGTTTTGCATGAGATATCATGTTATGATAAGTGAAAATGCAAATTACCATATCATGGAAAATTCAAGTTCTTACTAGATGATTCTAGGAGGTTCTAGACTTTTCTAAACCTCTCTATATATTGAATATGACTTGCATTGGTGAAAGGTTGGTGATAGTTGGTGTTAATTGTGGTAGAGAATAGTGATTGAAATCCAAAAACTCCATTTGCAAATCATATTCAAATTTCATATTCTTCTTCATTACCTTTCCATTTTTCTTCACAAATCATCTCCACAAACATTTCTGAGTGTGTTCATGCTAGAGTGAAGATCCATTGATGAAGAATTGAAGGAGTTCCCATTGAAATTGCAAGGAAGCAAACTGCATTGAATCTTGAAGTGCAAGTTCTCTACATCAAATCTTGTGCAAGCAGAGGAATATTCATCATCTAGGAAGTGTTCTTGAGGAGTTACAAGGCTTGGATTGAAGATTTTCATCACCTACCATTTCAAGAAGCAAGGTATGCAAAATCATTCCTACACCCTATTCTAGGCATGGCTAGAGTTAATTATTAGTGTGAAACTGTTAGAGACAATTAGGTGGTCCATTTTGATGAGTTTAAGATCAATTGGTGAGGTTTCATTCATGGAGGTTAATTCTTGATGGAGCTGGAACGTGTGATTTAATGATGGATATTGCAAGATTTATGGCTGATTTTAATGAGTGCAATGCAAGGATTATTTTCATGTAAAGAATGTTGAGTTTGGTGAAGGTCGAAAGTTGATCACATTGTGAGTTCATGGAGTTCCCCCATTCGGTTTGGATAGTAGAGGCCATGTTAATGGAAACCAACACCACAGTTGTATTCTACGTGGAAAATAGGGCAAATTTGGTCTTTACATCGTGTTGATTGGTGGAGAGATGAGGGAGAACGAGAGGATGAAAGTCTGGTGCATGCATGTATTTTAATGGAATTCAGAAACCCTAGCTAGACGTGAGGAAGAAGACGAGTTCGCTACCGTTAGATCGCTCGTGACTTGTTGACTGATAAGTAGATCCCACGGCCGTGATTCAAACGCGAATTGGAGGGAAATCAGAAGCCAAGTGAAATGCGGCGTTTCACTTAAGCCCCATTCTGGGCTTTGAGCGAACTTTGCTATCCACCCCCCCCCCCCCCCCAAGCAAGGCCCAACCATGTTATAACTGGATTTCAACGCTATTCGCACCGTTCGTTTTTATTTTTTTTCTTTTTCTTTTTCATTTGTTTTCTGATTTAAGCTGGGCCCAAGCGCGTTACTTCTCAGACCCCCCCTTATCTGGGCCCATCATCAAATGAACTGAATTCTATTACTTGTCACACCCCATGCATTCATAAATCATTTTAATTTTCTCCAAATTTTATCAAACTTTAAAAATGCATAATAAATTGGAAAATCCATATTTTTTAATGGGAATTTTTTCTCTACTTTCCATTTTTTGTCAAGAAAAATATAAAATCATAAAATTGCCATTTTATTTGATTTTTATATTTTTTGTATATTTTTACTTTTAATTGCTTTTTAATGTTTTTTAGTTGATACCTTGATTTGCAGAATTTATTTTAGATAGCTCCCTTTAGATTTTTAAGTCAATCCTTTTAGGGTAGTTAGATATATGTTTTAAGTTCCCCCTGGATTAATTCCATATTTTTGTGATAATTTTTAGGATAGTTTTGATTAGGTAATTCTAGGTAGTGTAGAATTAGGTTAAAACTTCAACATAGGTCCATAACAATTTTAGATTTTGGGTTTGTAGGACGATTTAGACTATGGGGCATATATGGGACTTAAGGGTAGGTATGTAGGATCCCTTAGAAATTATACTAGGATTTAATATAATAGTATGCTATTTTTGGTTGATTTTTGTATTGAATGTTTGCTTGTGTTGCCTTTAGGGCATGTTTGTTTAGTTTGCTTTGCTTTGGAGTTTCCCTTTGGCTTGAGGAGCTTGGTATTTCATTGTGGAGAATTGTGGAGCATAATAGAGGATTGGAAGATGCATGGAGGAGCTTGAGAGCTTGTTCTTTTTGCTTTTGTTTTGTTTTTAGGGTTAGGAGTTAGGAAGAGTTTAGATGTAGATAATTTCTTTCTCAAACATGGATGGTATCATTCACCTCCATTCCTCCCTATGATTCAAAGTCCTTCCATGGTATACACCTCTCTCCTTTGGAGGGATAAGTGCTATACCTAGGAGGTAGAACTTTTGAGGGAACCCTTCACTTGATGTTGAACCCTTATAGGTCACCTTTGGTGATCAAATAAGCAGTTCAATATCCCCCAGCTTATCCAGTAAGTGATTTTCTCTGGTTTTGATTGTCTTGAGAGATGCTTGAGCCTGAGCATGAAGATGAAGACTTCATTGAAGATCATGAAGATCAAGTTGATACTTGAAGATCCCTGAAGATGGTGAAGCCTGAAGGTGGAGCTAATCAAAGAAGCTGAAGCTTAAGGGAGAAGATGAGTTGAAACTCATGTTGTAGGGTTAAAACCTGGAAAATCAAACTGATGTTTGTCAAGTATTTGAAGTCTGAAGACTGAGTTGCTGCTGGAGGAGCTGAAGTTGATCTTCTGTTTTCTTTTCTGTATTGTGTGTTTTGTTTGACTTGTCTGATGTATTAGAATAAGTTCATATCTAGAATAGGTAGAATCTAGGAGCATGATTGCATTAGAGGTTGAGTTGCTCCCTCTGCTTGTATTGTTACTGCGTGGCTTTGCTTGCGGGTATTCGGTAGAGCTCAACTCCCTTGCCCATGTAGTTTGTTTGCCTGATGGCATTTCATTTCATTTTATCTGTATGATTGCACTTTATTGTTTATTGCTTGATAGCATGTTGTTTATATTTCAGTATGATTACTGTTATTTCATTCTGGCTTGAGGTCGAGATGAGCTTGTGGAGGCTGAAGCCCCACACACATTTCCTCCCTCACTTGCATTGCATGCATTTTACTGTTAAGCTGATGCTTTGTCTATTTTGGTGTATCATTGACATGATCCCTTAGGACTCTCATTTCCTTTGATAAGGACTTGATGATAGACTTTTAGGTCGAAACCTATGCATGACAACATCTAGGAGTTCCCTGTTCAAACCTCAACCATAGGATGAATCCATGGCATGACAACAGTAGGACTTGATAGTCTCCCTCCTAGTTGGGCCTGTTCTCTTCTCATCTCAAAACAGTTTAAGATACAGTAATCATGAATGATTTCTTTCGTACGTTACGAGCCTTAAGCTATCTGAGAAAGGATTGTGGGAGAGGTTCTTTTCCACAGTCTGGATGTTTAGTATGGTACCCTTTGGGTGACATGCGACGCATTCACTCTCAGGTCATAGTCTCTAGTGCGGTTGAAATCGCAAACATAATAAAAAACACTTCTTTCATAAAGACAGGAAATAAACCGTAGTTTCCCGAACTACGTATGCTCTGATCTCTCAAGCCTGTTGAGAGTACGTAGGTACAAGATGGCGATGTCTTGGTGAGCTACCTTCCCCCGTAATCCTTCGTAGGCCGAACTACGTTGACTCTGATTTCTCATTCTCTGATGAGAATACGTAGGCATAAATTGCGACGCTTTGCCGAGTCATTTTTCTTTTCATTTTCAGCCAGCCTTGATAGGTAGATAGAATAAAACCAACCCGTCCAAGTAAACACAACAAGCGTGGATCCCGTCGAGTACGACGGACGTGAGGGGTGCTAATACCTTCCCCTTGCGTAACCGACTCCCGAACCCAGACAATGGTTGCGATGACCTTGTCTTACCCTTATTCGTCAGGTTTTTCCGATCGTTTCCTTTCCCGCTCTGAGGGATAAATAACGAAAGGTGGCGACTCTTCTGTCATGCCGGCACCTTATTTTCGCGCAAGCGACAGCTGGCGACTCTGCTGGGGACTTCAACGGTTCCCTGCGAGAGTCAATCCTACCGCTTGTATGTTTACTTGTTGGGTTGCGTTTATTTATCGCATTTTACTTCTCACACTTTATTTCCCGCATTTTATTTTTCAGTATAATATGATTATTTGTGCTGTTGTGGGATGGGAGTTCTGATGAGTGAGAAGCCAGACCCAGGCTTGAGTGCACTATAGACTTAGAGTGGAAATTAGTGGGCGCGTGCTTGCTTTGCAGGCACTAGTGTCTCATGAAATCCACGCTCATACGAGGTTCATCCGGTTGGCTTCACTTTCAACCCTTTGGGTTGAGACGGTTGCTGGTTTGGTGGATTGTCGACTCTGGGGACCGATCATTTGTGATTCAGCTAAGTGAGGCCACTTCATGAGCTGGTGATGCCACACCTTCTGGGTATCGTATCACCCCTCTTGAAAGTCTGTGACGCTGATGAACGCATAAGATGCCGTACCTTGAGTCAGTTTAGGTCCATACCTGTGAGTGGGATTGGGTTTATTGCAGGAAACTTTGACCTTCAGACTACCTGGTTTTCTTGACAGTGGATCAGCTTTGTTGGTACCAGGGTTCTCAGTTGCAGGTGTATGTCTGTTCTTGATAGAGCAGGTTTTGATCAGAGGATCTTATCATCAGGTGTTTGTCTGTTCTTGATAGAGCAGGTTTTGATCAGAGGATCTTATCATCAGATTTGTCTGTTCTTGATAGAGCAGGTTTTAATCAGAGGATCTTATCATCAGGTGTTTGTCTATTCTTGATAGAGCAGGTTTTGATCAGAGGATCTTATCATCAGGTGTTTGTCTGTTCTTGATAGAGCAGGTTTTGATCAGAGGATCTTATCATCAGATTTGTATGTTCTTGATAGAGCAGGTTTTGATCAGAGGATCTTATCATCAGGTGTATGTCTGTTCTTGATAGAGCAGGTTTTGATCAGAGTATTGTCATCAGTTGCTTGTTCTTGATAGAGCAGATTTTTGAGTGGGATCTGAAGATCTCATCAGCAGATGCTGTTTGTTCTTGATAGAGCAGATTTTTGAGTGGGGTCTGAAGATCTCATCAGCAGATGTTGTTTGTTCTTGATAGAGCAGATTTTGAGTGGGGTCTGAAGATCTCATCAGCAGCTGTATGTTTGTTCTTGATAGGGCAGATTTTTGATTTGGGGTATGACGACTTCATCAACAGATATTTCTCGATCATACATCAGAGGTCCTTATTATCAGACATTTGTTCTTGACAGAGCAGAGTTATGATCCTATGTATATGGTCCTATCAGTGGTTGTTCTTGACAGAGCAGCGTCATGGTCTTGTTGATACAAAATCTCCACAGCAGCAGTTACCTGGATATATTATTGCATGACTGCATTTTGCATTAGTTCGCATATTCATTTTGCATTCCATTAGCAGGTGTCTGTGCTGCAGGCGCATTTCGTACCCTGATTCTGGTGTCCCGAGCAATATGAGATATTTTCTTCCATGAATGGATCCAGTCTTATCACTGCATTGACACTATGTTGGCACGTTGACACCAGAATTAGGGGTGATCTCCTAAACGTACAGACACCCATGGCATTAGCATAATTCATCTTGCATGACAGAAGCCGGGGCTTGTCTTCTAACCCTTGTGTTTGCAAGGTTTGAGCCAGAATCGAGCAACTCAGACTAATGGAGCAGGTACAAGCTGAGTTGGGGAAATCCAAAGCCAGTTGGGGCAGGTCATGAATGACATACAGGCAGTGCGCCTGGACCAGCAAATACTCAGAGAAGAGAATCAGCAGCTGCAGAATCAGTTGAGCTTTCTCATGGGAGTGGTGAGAAGTATGCTAAAAAAGGAGAGTGGTCAAGCACCCGAGGCGGAGACCAAAGTGCTTCCTCTATTGCCGTCAGTGCCACCCGTGCTGAAGCCAAGTGGACCTCATGGATCCTCTACACAGCATGAAGCTCAAGACCTGTCTCGCCAGCAGCCGCGCCAGGCATCTCAGAATAACCCTGAAGGTCATAATCAAAATAAGAAGCTAATTGATAGAGCTGTGGATCCAATACTTGTGAGTTATGCCCAGCTGTTGCCACTGTTGGTTCAGAACCATGTTCTCAAGCTTCGGACTTTGGATCCACCAGATGACGTGTCATCAGACTTTGATCTCAGCACACATTGTGATTTCCACTCAGGAGCACCGGGGCACCATGTTGAAACATGTAAGGCTTTCAAGAATAAGATTCAAGACCTTATTGACTCAAGGACAATTAGGTTTGTGCCGGGCGGCATGAGAGCATCGGGAAAGTTTATCCCGTACCCTGCAGAAGAGGTGAATGATTCCACTCCTTTGCCTGAAGCTGAGAAAGATCTTGAATATGTCCCGCGACTTTTGGTGACTGAATCGCCTCGCTCGCAGTTTCTACCTGGATCAAGTTCAAGGATGCAAGCGCCTAAACAAGGGACCGTTGCCATTCAGAAACGAAGACCTATTGCTCCTTGGCGGAAAGAATACCAGCACCAGAATCGAAAGAGGCCTCGCAACAACCTGGAAAGAAGGAATGATCCTCTTCATCATGTTCCAGTGCCACTCAGCCAGATTCTGCCATGTCTTATTCAGAGCTCGTTGGTGTATCCTAAAGATCTCAAGCCCGTGCCAGAGCCTTACCCTCCAGGGTACAATCCCCATGCTCAGTGTGGTTACCATGGTGGATCTCCGGGGCATTCAACTGAAGAGTGCAAGGCTTTTCAGGCGAAAGTGCAACAGTTGATCGATAAAGGGTGCATTTCCTTTCCAGAAGGAGTTTTGGTTGTGCGTGACAACCTCTCAGCTGTCTGAGCTCGCAGATTCAGAGGGTTATTTCCAGAAGCCAGTGGTCCAGACAGGCAGACGTCCTCAGCATTGGCAGTCCTCGGACTTTTTATCATTTGCATTTGTAGTTTCTTTTCTGTTAGTTACTACTTGCTGTTAAACATTGTATGTTCCGAATGGTAATGTTAATAAAGTGACTATGCATTTTTCTGAATTAATCATGTCGTTGTCACTCATTTACTGTATTGCACTAACACTTGCATTTTATTCACTCCACTTTATCACTATGATTAGCAAAGAGTGGAGGAAGGATGATGAAACTGAACACTCATAACCGATGATCGTATTGCTTTCAGGTAAAGCCTTGCCGATGACGTACAAGGCATTGTTTCAAATCCCCTAAACACCGGAGAGATAAGGAAGAGAATCCCTTGTTAACCAATTCGAGCCGAGAAGTAGGAGTTTCTTTCGGACTTTTAAACCCTCACATCTTAACCCGGGGCAGGGTAGTTGTCAGTTAGCTTGATCGAGCGTTCAAGTCTTATAGAGGAGTGTTGTCCTTCGAGGACCAATCACGTCATATTCCTTCCCAGAGGTCGTACCTCGTCAACCACAATGGTTAAACCTCACCAATCAGGAGTGAGACAGTTATAAACCTCTCGGATGAATCCAGACAGCCAGCGTCGCACGACTTGAAAAAAGGAATAAAAAAGCCCGCTAAGTAAAAAAGAAAAAGCTGGAAAGCAAATACTTAGGCAAAAATCAGGGCATCCCGCTGGACTTCAAAAGAAAAATCGAAAAGAACTCTGAAGAGTCAGTCCAGGCAAAAATTAGGGAATCAAAAGAATGAAAAAGAAAGGATTATAAAAAAGAAAAATCCTCAAACAAGGACGAAGTCGTGTAGATACAGACACCGAAACGAAGAAGGAGTAACTGTCACTCCGAAACACCTTGTGAGTTCTTTAACCAGTTGTTCCCAATATTCAGCATACCTCTCGAAGAGGCGAGCGCTCAACCCAAGTTAACTGAACTTTAGGATCGGAGATCATCACGTAGAAGGGGTGGGTACAAATCATAATTTGAGCCGAATATCCTTTGTTTCACGAACCGTGAACCCGACCACGATACAACCCTTAAAAGACCTAATTGAGGCAGGGTTTATTCTGAAGGCGCATGACGATAAGGTTGAGTAACCTGACTCCTTCTTGATTTTCTAATCATATCCTTGTTGTATTTTTCATTGATCGAATCAGCACTACGTTTGAACTCTTTGGTTCATTCGTCACTCACTAGCATGACACGTAAATGAGTAACAGTACAATTTTTTTCAAAATCTGCATGAACACTGCATTAAAATTACCATTCGTGAATAGACAATTTTAATTGCAGGTCAGTAGTTTATACGAAGGAACTCCAACAGGGAGTAGTCAATCAGGACTGAATCGTTAGAAGTCTGGATCAGAATGGTATGCTGCGAAGCCCTGTGAATTTGGGGCATTGACTTCCTGTGAGTTTGGAATCGGTTTGTCTGATGACAAGTCCCGGAGTATCAATTGATCAGGGGCAGTTTATTCAAGAGGCAGTTGACCAGAAGTTGACCTTCTCGAGACCCAATCAGGGGCAGTTATCCAGAATTCTTGCGATTTGAGGGCAGATCCCTCCAGTGTTCAATCAGAGCATGTCGAGTCGCTCATCGCTCGTTCAGGGGCAAACTACTTCAGAGATATTGAAGCCAACCATGCTGAAAGTTGATTAGTGAAGGATGAATCCTTCCGTTGTACAGATATTGGGGCAAGCCATCTGAAGATTGTCTTGTTGCCAGCTGTTTTCTGTTCAGAATGAATTATTCCCAAAAGTCGGATTGGGGCAAGTTGAATTGTATTGGGGCAAGTTGTTCAAATGAGTTTGTTCAACCCCAGCAAGAGTTGAGTGTCGGGGAATCGTGTCATTACCCTGCCAAAACCTGAGCCTTCTGAAGAAGCCTCACTGTCATTGGATTGTTATCCTACATCCTAACCTGTTACTTGGCTCCATGATTGGTAGTCTGTATTCCCTGTGTTGACGTTGTTGAACCAGGATTGTTTCTCAGCAGAGATGTACGGTTTGAGGTTGTTCCCCCTGAGCAGTTTGAGACTGCAGCAAATTGAGATGGCATTCATCCCTTATCAGAGTAGGATCAAGATTATCCTCAGTAGGGTTTGATTGATATTCTCGGCAGAGTATGGCCATCCCAAGCATTGAACATTGATCAGCCTGATATGCTACTCTTTCCTAAGTGGGTTGAGACTGAAGCTTTCCCTGACCGACAGATTTGGGTTTATTTCCCCAGCAGTGGGACTGATGCAATGTTGTATCCCCACAGAGTCCGAGTGTGACTCCCTTTCCCTCCGAGTCTAGGTCATTGACTCATTCCTCAAGCAGAGGTCGGCGGTGATCCCCTCATTGAGTAATCTCTAGACGGGTAGATTTTGATGTCAGCCCGAGAAGAGTTGTTTCTCAGCAGATTGCTTTGTACCTGTCGCTACTGCGAAAATCGGCGCCGGCTGAACAGAAGAGTCGCCACCGTGCGTTATTTATCCCACGGGAGGGAAAGGAAACGCTCAGAGTAAACCTCGCAAAGACGGGAAAAGGTACAGTCGTCGCAACCAAAACCTGGGTTCGGGAGTCGGTTACGCAAGGGGAAGGTATTAACACCCCTCACGTCCGTCGTACTCGACGGGATCCACGCTTGTTTTCGGGTATGGATTGTTATTCTATCTACGCTAAAAGTCTGGGGTTAAAAAGAAAAGAAAATGAAAATAAAATGACTCGGCAAAGTATCGCACTTTATGCCTACGTATTCCCGTCTGGAACGAGAAATCAGAGTCGACGTAGTTCGCCTACCTACGGGAAAGGAGGGGAAGGTTGCTCGCTAGGATGTCACATCCTATGCCTACGTACTTCCATACAGCATGGAAGATCAGAGCAAACGTAGTTCGGGCCACGTACGACACAGGTCTGTCTTGGTTGATTTTATTCCTTCTGAAAAAGGGTTTTCTGATTACTGGTCCAAGCGGACAAAAATGACGTCTTGATGAGTTCACATTCTTTTACGGAAGAAGTGTCTTTTATTGTGTTTGAAGTTTTTTATGTGTTTTTCTGTTTGTTTTGAGGAAGAAGAGACAGAACTCTATCCTACGGTTGCGAAGGGAAACAGACTAACCTAATGTTATCATGCATGGGTTAAGACCTAGTGTCTATCATGCTCCTCTCCTGCGCAGAGAGAAACAGAGATCCTACGGGATAGGCAGAAACAGAAACAATAACAGATATAATAAAGCGGTAAAATGCATGGATGCAACAGTACAAGCGAGGCAAGGGAGTCCCACTCAACCTCGAACCTAGAAAACAATAGGCGAAAGTGAACAGGATTCACTTTCAACCCAACAGGTTAAAAGGCAAACAATACAACCAGGAAAACCAAACAATACATCAAAAATGAAATACAGCAGAAAAAGAAACAGCCTCAGCAGCTCTGAATCAACCTCTGGCTTCAAGTAATCTCCAATCAGCTACAGGCTTCAACAAGCATAAATCTCCATCTTCATGACCTTCAGGCAAGGGCTTTGATCATCAGTATTCCATCTGCAATGGCTTTTCTTCAAGTCTCCAATCTTCAAGGATGAACATCAGTCAACAAGAGGAGAGGAATGTTAAACAGTAAATTGCCTACCAAGGGTGGCTCATTAACTGTTAACATTATACAGACAGGTTTCTCTCAAAAGTTCTATCTTTCAAATACAGTCACTAATCCTTCCAAGGGAAGGAGGTGAATATTTGAAAGAGACTTTGAACCATAGAGAAAGGATGGATGCAGACAAGGCAATCCATGTTTGAGAAACAAGCTTTCTAATCTAGAGCTCTGCCTAGCTCCTAAACCCTAATCTCCTCAACAGCTGCTAGCAGGAATCTCCTCTTCAACTCTGGAAGTTGATCTTCAG
Organism: Lathyrus sativus; assembly: GCA_963859935.3. NCBI lineage: Eukaryota > Viridiplantae > Streptophyta > Magnoliopsida > Fabales > Fabaceae > Lathyrus > Lathyrus sativus. The sequence goes on from OZ012739.1 coordinate 311,543,707, forward strand.
TCTCTGGATCTCCAATGGCTTCATCTTCACAAGCCTTCATCTCTCCCAAGTCCCCAGACAATCCCAATACCCAAACAGGCAAATCAATAATCCCCAGAGGGCACACCACACCAGTCAATCAGATATATACAGTATATTAATAGCAGTAGGGGAATCCTGACTTTTCCTAGGGGATCTAATAACTACCCATAGCCCCTATAGTCCCATAGCTAACCTATTCAATCTCTAAGTCCTAAGGGAAGTGAACTAATTCTCCTAAATCATCACCTAAAACCCTAGTTTGTTCATGTTGTTCACACCTAAACTTAAACACCTAAAATTAATTTCTAAAAATGGGAACTAAATTGAATCTACAAGTTTAATGTCTAAACTAAACAACCTAAAAAGAATGGACAAAAAATATTAAAGCGTCTAATAGAACAAAAATTAACAAAATCATGCATGAAATGAAACTATTTAAAATGTTATTTATTTGGAAAATATGGGAAAAATATCAAATAAAAAATAAAATGCAATTTTTATTTTTTATAATTTTCTTGACTCTTTAAAGAAAATAATGCAAAAAGAATTATCAAAAAATAGTGATTTTTCCATTTTATATGATTTTTAGAAAATGCATGACAAAATGAAAGAAAATAAAAAGAAATATGAAGAAATAAGTGGGAGGGGGTAAGAATAGTAACTCGCTTCAGTTCAATCCAAGGTGGGCTGAGAACTGGGGGGTGCGAACATCAAATGCATTAGGCCCACGCTCGCTTCAGAATTCCAGCAAAAACAAAAAAAACTCAGAGCGGTGTATATAGCAATATTCCCAGTTGATTTTATGTTGGGCTTGATTATTGGGGGTGTCATTAGCAGCGAAGTCTAAGCCCACTCAGAAAGTTAAGTGAAACGGTGCGTTTGGCACCCTAGAGTCTCCCTCCATTTCTCACTTTAAACGTGGACCGTTAGATTGCAATCTGAGTCAAATGTCAAAGGGCAATCGTGTGGTCCAGCCATCATCTTCAACCTTGGACAAACCTAGGGTTTCAGAAAACCCTACTCATGCACGATCTTGCACACCTCTGTTCTCTCTCATACCTCCATGGATTCACACGATATAAAAAGCAAATTTGGTCTACTTCAATCCTTCTACACAGCCATAACCATAAATCTTCCTAAAACTCAAGCAATCAATCAATTCGATGAAGATAACAGTTGTGATCCGCCATTGCCACCTGTGATCAACTACTTCAATTCTCCACAAAACTCATCCTAAACTAATCTGCAACTCATCCTGATCATAGCATACTAATCCAATAATAATTTCGTGCCTTATCCTAGCAATTACAAGTCTCAACAGTTTTGATGCATCATACTCAACCTTCATGAAACCTCCCCAAATTCATCCAAAACAGTCCTCTACCCTACCTTAACCATTCTACACTATCAAAACACTATCATGCTACCTAAACCATGCACAATGAGCAGAGATACCAACCTGTTGAAAAATGGAGAAACAGCTATGGAGGTCTTCGATCCAATGCTTGCAGGGACTTGAAATTGATCCCCACACCACCACCTTGATTCTGTATGCAAATATTTGGGCTCAAACTTCTTGTATCATGTGATTCCAATTTCTTGAACCTTGAAGGATGAAACTTGTATGGCACTCTCCTTGATTGATTCAGCCAAATGAATATGTGAATTGCAACCTATGGATGATGGTGATGAAGTTCAGATCAAGAATGAGGAAGATTGGTGAGAAATTGAGAGAGTTTGTGAAGTTTATGCAAAATGGAGAAAGTGTGTATAACTTGAGGTTTTGAACAAATGGAATCACCAACCATGGCATGAACTATCTCTTATCAATATATAGGTGAGGTTAGAATCTCCTAGAAACTTGGAGAAGTTTCCCTTGCATTCTTTCCTTTGGATTTTGGTTATGTTTCTTACATTGCAAGCAACCATGGATAACTCACAAAATATGAACTATGCTCAAAATTATACTTTAGCCAATGTCTTTAAAATGATCTTTTCATTCAAAATGACCTATAATTTTGCTTCATTTGGCCAAAATATGAAAAATCCCATTTTTAAGTCCATTTTTATTCATTAAATCCAACAATTTTGAAACCTTGTGCTATGAACTTTTCCAATATCTCATGGTCACTTTTCTAGACTCAAAATATCATTTGGAGCAAGTTTGATGTTGTAAGTTTTTCCATTTGAGTCCTCCTTGTATGAGTTTTGGGTATAGGTTGAAATGACCTGTAATTCATAAATGACCAAAATACCCTTTGCTTGCCAAGACCATAAGTAGAGTTCCACAAATCATATGAAGGCATACCATACCTCTTTAGAAAGCTAAGACAATGAGGAACAACTCTTATGTTGACCAGAAATTCATTTGAAATCTCCTTGAGGGGTAAACATTGCTTGGAAGTCAAGTCACTTTCACAGACAAAATTTCAGATACCTCAGATGACCTGTAACTTGCAAGGACCATAACTTGAGTTCTATAAATCTCCTTGATGTCTTCCACCACTCAAATTAAAGTTCTTGAGATCCTCTACAAGTTCCATGTTGGCCAAGGATCCATTTGAAGCTTGAATTTTGACTTATCTTGCTTGGAAGTTTGACCTAAACTAGGGGATTTTACACAGAAACCCTAATTTAGAAACTCCTCTTCTCCTTGATTTCTCTTGATTTCTCCTTAGCATATCACCATATCCTTATTTACATGTCAAATGATGAACCCCACATCTCTCCAATAGACCTGAATGCCCTTAAATCAATCAATTGACCTAGGGTTGACCTAGGGTTGACCCAGATGAAACCCTAGTTGACTGCCTTCAACTGCAGCTCTTGTGCTCACCTCAATGACTTGTCTCCTTCTCCAAATGACTTTCTAAGCCTCTCATAGTGTCTAGATACTCTCCATGCCTTCAATTCACAGCTCACAACCCCCTTGTTGATCCTCAGATCCCCTCAGATAGGAGATAAGCTCAAAGCTTGATCTGTTGAACTCTCTGCTTTCAAATTCTTTTCTGATGACTTGAATGAGATTGAATTATGATAACAACCTCTTGATAGCCCCCTAGAGATGAGAATAGTGCTTGATCCCCGGTTAGATGACTTGCTATGCTTATGCCATGCAGATGAGTAACCTATGTACATGGCCCTATATGCAAATGCTAATGCAATTGAAACATAAACCAAGTGAATAAGGTTGGGCAAATTTTAGGGTGCAACAGCTGCCCCTATTCAAGCGACTTGGACCCGATTGGGTGAAGAGCGAACGGCCTTCAGACATTCGAGGTACGAGACGGTTGAATACTAAGAACCCGGAAATTTGCCAACTGCAGAAATAAACTGCACCACTGCTTGGGAATGACATCCACTGCCTGGATCTGACTGTCTACAGTAACCCACTGATCTCGTAACGACCGTGCTGGGGATTATCTTCATCATCCTGAAAAAGATTCTGTCATCGAAAAACTTGTCCACGTTAGGACTCCTGTTTTGTCAACACGAAGGAATTTCAACTAAAACCTGTCCACGTTAGGACTCTACCTGCTGTTCACCCAGAAAAATCTCGGCAACTCCGCTGGGGATAATTCGTCTGTATTTCAATAAATCGTCCACGTTAGGAATAAGCTCTTCCACGTAAGGAATAACACCGTCCACGTAAGGAAACCTCTCTTCTACATCTGTCCACGTCAGGACTAAACTTTCATCTTTCCACGTCAGGAAACAATCTTTTTTTCCACGTAAGGAGAACCATATCAATCTGTCCACGTAAGGGCTCCAACCCTTCCGCGTCAGGAATCAGACTTTTTCTGAACCTGTCCCCGTTAGGACTCGACTTTCCACGTAAGGAGTGCATCATTCTTCCACGTCAGGAATCGACTGTTCTTGAATCTGTCCACGTAAGGACCCCAATCTTTCCGATCTGTCCGCGTCAGGACTAAACTTTTCCACGTGAGGAATACGCCATTCTTCCACGTCAGGAATCAACCTTCCTCCGATTTGTCCGCGTCAGGACTACATTTTTATCCACGTAAGGAACACGATCTCTTTTCCACGTAAGGAAGCATTTTCTCTTTCCACGTAAGGAATCTCAACCTTTCCACGTAAGGAACTGAAACTTCTCTTTCTCTTCCACGTAAGGAACACGCTTTCTTTCCACGTTAGGAATACTTCTTCTTTCCACGTAAGGAATCATCACTTTCTTTCCACGTCAGGAATCATTCTTGATATGTCCGCGTAAGGACTCTGATCTTTCCACGTTAGGAATCAAACTTTGATCTGTCCACGTAAGGACTCCATCTTTCCACGTAAGGAATCAACTTCTTTCCACGTTAGGAATCAATTTCTTAATCGGTCCGCGTAAGGACTTCAACCTGATATGTCCACGTAAGGACTCCACCTTTCCACGTAAGGAAACACAATTTGGTATGCTTTGTCCGCGTAAGGACTCCGATCTCCTGACTTGCTGAGAAACAAAACTTGTCCACGTCAGGACTCATGCACCTTTGACCCACTGGGGAAGTGAGGCCTGTCCACGCAAGGACTCCCATCTCAACCTGCTGAAGCAATAGAACCTGTCCACGTCAGGACTTGCGCGTCTTCGACTTGCTGGGGAAACAAACTCATCCACGTCATGACACACGCTCTGTCAACAACCCGAAGAAGAATAGAATTGTCCACGTCAGGACTCTAGCATCTTGTCATCACAAAGAACCATAGACTTGTCCACGTCAGGACGCACATTCCACCATTACGAATAGATCTCTCTGCTGGAAGTAAATGGTTCGCGTCAGGACCCCAACACGAAGAATAACCAACTCAGTCCACGTCAGGACTCCTCCTTCGATCAATACCAAGAAATCAAATCCGTCCACGTTAGGACTAACACATATCGTCAAACTGGAAGAAATGTCCCCGTCAGGACTCCGCGTAACGACAATTCTGAAAAATCGAACCTGCCCACGTTAGGACTAGCACATATCGTTAATTCTGAGAAATCGACCCTGTCCGCGTGAGGGCTAACACCTTTTATCAACTTGAAGAAATAAATCTGTCCACGTTAGGACTCCCACTTTTCTCGCACGAAGAAAACCCGCCAATATCGGAATAAATTGTCCACGTCAGGACATGTTGCTCTATCAATCCACAAACTTCTTGGCACTGACGTGACAACGATTTTGAAGCGGACTCTACTGGGGATATTTGAAAACCAAACTACCGGACGCCTGTCCTGATAACCGGCGGTGGCCTCTGAAATTCTGATTCATGAACCTTCTGATGACAAATAACTCTGCGGGAAGTTGAGGAGACATTCCTCATAGTAACTTTGTCGGGGAAGTAAGAGAAATTCGCAAATAACTCTGCTTAGGGATTAGGGAGGCATGTTATCAAATAACTCTGTGGGGAGCGATGCCACCAAAGCCATCACCGCTGAATATCTCTCGTCGAGATCTTGAATATCTGGTAATTCACTTGAGCAAGAGCTCTTTTCGCCTGCATGAGAAACAACACCTGATTTATGTTTCAACATGCGTATGTTTGATAATGATGTACTGCTCCATCTGACATGGAAATGTTATGCAATTTTTCCTTATTTGGCGAATGCAGGCATGATCCTATATGCTGATGCACATGCAGACTTGAACTGCTGGGATACAGGCACTGCTTCAGCAAAATAAATGCTGAAGATGATGTCAACCCCGCTGGGGATAGTCAGGTGCTACAGAATATTCCAGCAAAATAAATGTTGGAAAAGTGAAGTAGACTCAGCTGGGAAGTTGGGAACTTGAACCAAGCGCCTCATTGAAGCAACACCTTGCTGGGGGATACAACTCTACTGGGGAGTAGCGGGTGTGCTCAATATGATTGAACTTCTGCTGGAGAGTGAACTAATATCACACGGTATTCTGGCAAAATAAATACCAAAACTCGCAACCAACTCTGCCGGGGAGAGTCTTCGAATTCCATTGGAAGGAATGAAAACATTTGCTGAGAAGAGAATTCCGCTGAGGATGGGATGATTCTCTCGGGGAAAATCAACTGGCTCCGCTGGGGGAGAGTAAATTACCCTGCGGGGAAAGGTGGACTCGTCTGAATACAGCTCACAAATATTAATCTTCTGCAGCCGAACCGCTCTGCTTGAAATACACTGTCTGGATACAGCCTACACTCTTGGAACCGCCAACTTTGCTGAGAATAAACGACTTTGCTGGAAAGTGCCCTTTGGATAAGCTACGACTAGCTAGGGAATTCTATCCTTCTTCAGGAAGAACATGCATGATCTGCGTGAGGGTCGAGTCTTTTACTACTGCAGTCTTTTGATCATCTTCCTCGTACGGCTATGAAACCTGCAACAACACAAACAAGACAAGACAAGTCTATGCAACCAAATCGATCCAGGTTAGTGACGTTATTTTCAGTTAATTCAAAGCTTTAGCAACTGTTGGCAAGGGCCAATGACGTTATGCACATGCTAGTTTCATCAAACTTAGGCGTTAATCATGCACAAAACAGTAAAAACAGTATCAGGTACTGAATAACGTATTTTATTGATTGGGCCCCTGAATGGGCGGAGTTTTGTACACGGAATGTAACTCCTGAAAAGAGGAAGCTACGCACAACAAATATACAAGTATGCACAAGGAGCATAAATAAATTGACAAATTAGATTTGTACACATGTCGGCAACGGGATACAGACGAACATCACGAACTGATCCTCTTATGACTCGTCCGACTCTAATGCTTTTCCCGGTATTCACACGTTCGAAGAGATTGTATCTGATAATCGACCTCTCGAGTCTATTCTCCCACGCCAATGCTCAATGCAGTATCGGATTCGGATCGCAGTCATTTGCTTTTCAAATCCCTAACTTTTGCGTGAACCGCCCTTTACGGGTTTTCAATTCACCGGGATACCCTTTTTTGCCGAAGCCGCCCAGTGTAGGTTTTCGACTTCGCGGGTGTACATTTTTCATTTTATCCCTAATTTTTGCCCGAACCTTTTATTCTGTTTTTTGGTTCGCCAGGATGCCCCATTTTTGCCTGGACTCTCTTTTTCTGTCCAGCGGGTCAATTTCTAAGCAAAGTATTTTTTAACTGCATCCGAATTCACCGTCGACGTAAAGTCTTCACCGTCCATGGTGGACAACAACAATGCTCCTCCTGAAAAGACTTTTCTGACAACATATGGCCCTTCGTAGTTGGGGGTCCACTTGCCCCGGTGATCTGCCTGCGGCGGGAGAATCCTTTTCAGCACAAGGTCGCCCGTCTGAAAGCTCCGCGGACGTATCTTCTTATCATATGCTTTCTTCATTCGGCTCTGGTACAAACGACCGTATGCTAGAGAAGCTAGCCTCTTCTCGTCCATTAAACTCAGTTGGTTCAATCTGTTTTTCACCCATTCTGCCTCGTCTAGCTGAACATCTCGCAATACCCTCAGGGAAGGGATCTCGACTTCCAATGGCAGCACTGCTTCCATTCCGTATACTAACGAGAACGGGGTTGCCCCGGTTGATGTGCGTACCGTCGTACGATAACCGTGCAATGCAAAAGGTAGCATCTCATGCCAATCCTTGTAGGTCACCACCATTTTCTGGACGATCTTCTTTATATTCTTATTGGCCGCTTCAACAGCGCCATTCATCTTGGGTCGGTAAGGGGAGGAGTTGTGATGCTCGATCTTAAAATTCTGGCACAGCTCCTTCATCATTTTGTTATTCAGATTTGAACCATTGTCAGTGATTATCCGTTCGGGGATTCCATATCTGCAAATGATGTCTCTCTTGATGAATCTAGCCACCACCTGCTTCGTTACATTTGCATAAGACGCCGCTTCCACCCACTTGGTGAAGTAATCGATCGCTACTAGAATGAACCGATGCCCATTAGAAGCTGTAGGCTCGATCTTTCCAATCATATCGATTCCCCACATCGAGAATGGCCATGGCGATGACATCACATTCAGAGGACTCGGAGGCACATGGATCTTATCAGCATAGATTTGGCACTTGTGGCACTTCCTCGCGAACTTGAAACAATCAGTTTCCATCGTCAGCCAAAAATAACCTGCCCGTAGCAGCTTCCTCGTCATAGCGTGCCCACCAGCATGCGTGCCGAATGCACCTTCATGTATTTCCTCCATGAGTAGCTTCGCCTCTTTTTCATCTACACACCGCAACAACACCAAGTCGTGGTTTCTTCTGTATAAGACGCCATCCGGATTCAAATAGAAATTGCCCGCTAATCTCCTGAGAGTCTTCTGGTCTTGACTGGATGCCCCAGCCGGATACTCTTTATTCTTCAGGAAATTAAGGATATCGAAATACCACGGTTTATCGTCAGATGCTTCGTCAATAGCAAACACAAAGGCTGGTCTGTCAAGCCGAGAGATGACAATGCTAGGAGCCTCATTCCAGAAATTGATTTTGTACATGGAAGCCAAAGTGGCCAGGGCGTCAGCCATTTGATTCTCCGCCCGCGGCACATGATGCAATTCAACTTTGTCAAAGAAAGGCAGCAGTCTCCTTGCATAGTACATGTACGGTATTAAATTGGGCTGACGTGTCTCCCATTCACCTTTGATTTGATTAATCACCAGAGCTGAATCTCCGTATACGTCCAGATTTTTGATTCGCAAATCAATGGCTTCTTCAAGCCCCATTATACACGCTTCGTATTCGGCCTCATTATTGGTAACGGCAAAAGTCAATCGGGCAGTAAATGGGATGTGCGACCCGTGTGGAGTAGTGATGATTGCCCCTATTCCGCTACCGTAAGCATTCACAGCTCCGTCAAATATCATCTGCCATTTGGAACCCAGCTCTGGTCCTTCGTCTGGCAACGGCTCTTCGCAATCTTTCATCTTTAGGTACATGATATCCTCGTCAGGAAAATCAAACCTCATTGATTGGTAATCCTCAATAGGCTGCTCTGCCAAATACTCGGACAGCACACTCCCCTTTATAGCCTTTTGCGAGACGTATTGGATGTCATACTCAGTCAAGACCATCTGCCAACGAGCAATTCTTCCTGACAACGCCTGCTTTTCGAATACATATTTGATAGGATCCATCTTCGAGATGAGCATGGTTGTATGATTCAGCATGTATTGTCTTAGACGCTTGGCGGCCCAGGCTAGCGCGCAACAAGTCTTTTCAAGCATTGAATACCGAGATTCACAATCTGTAAATTTCTTACTCAAGTAATAGATCGCATGCTCTTTTCTTCCTGTCTCGTCGTGTTGACCGAGAACACAACCCATGCTTCCCTCAAGAACTGTCAAATACATGATCAAGGGTCTCCCTGCCACTGGGGGTATCAAGATAGGAGGCTCCTGCAAATACTGCTTTATTTTGTCGAACGCCTTTTGATAATTTTCGTTCCACATTACAGCTTGATCTTTTTTCAACAGTTTGAACAACGGTTCACACGTAGCAGTTAGGTGAGATATGAACCGGGCGATGTAGTTCAATCTCCCTAAAAACCCGCGCACCTCTTTCTCGGTTTTAGGCGTTGGCATCTTTTGAATTGCTTTTATTTTAGCAGGATCGACCTCTATTCCTCTTTCGCTTACGATAAACCCCAGCAGTTTACCTGATCTCACCCCGAAGGTGCATTTGTTAGGGTTCAGTCTCAGCCTGAACTTTCTAAGCCTTTTGAATAACTTCAGCAGATTCACCAGATGCTCTTCCTCCGTCTGGGATTTGGCAATCATATCGTCAACATAAACTTCGATCTCCTTATGCATCATATCATGAAAAAGAGTCGTCATTGCACGCTGATACGTTGCCCCAGCATTCTTCAAACCAAAGGGCATCACTCTGTAACAAAATGTTCCCCAAGGCGTTATGAAAGTAGTCTTCTCCATGTCCTCTGGCGCCATTTTGATCTGATTATAGCCTGAAAAGCCATCCATGAAGGAGAATACGGAGTATTGAGCAGTATTGTCAACTAGCACGTCAATATGCGGAAGTGGAAAATCGTCTTTCGGGCTCGCTTTATTTAAGTCACGGTAGTCTACACACATTCTCACTTTGCCATCCTTCTTTGGCACTGGTACGATGTTAGCAACCCATGAGGGATATTTCGTCACAGCCAGGAAACCAGCATCCCACTGTTTTTGAACCTCTTCTTTGATCTTCACTGCCATATCTGGTCTAGTTCTGCGAAGCTTTTGTTTGACCGGCGGGCATTCTTCTTTCAACGGCAGGCGGTGCACAACCATATCTGTATCGAGCCCTGGCATGTCTTCATATGACCAAGCGAACACATCACTATACTCTCGGAGCATTTCAACCAGTCTTCGCTTGACATCACTCTGCAGCGCGGCTCCTATACGAATATTCTTCTCAACCCCTTCCGACCCCAGGTTAATGATCTCGATGACTTCTTCATGAGGCAGAATGACTCTTTCTTCTTGCTTCACCAACCAAGACAATTCTTCGGGAACGTCGCTATCTTCGACAACCTCTTCTTCGGCCTGAAATACCGGGTGCTCAAAGTCGGGACGAGTCATAAGTGGTTCAAGGATGTCGTCTGAAAATGTGATCCTGCAAAAGGGATGGTTAAATGCTTCAAAATGCGTATAAAGCGAATAACCACGTTGTCGTTTTATTGAAAAACACAAAACAGGAAAAACAGAGATCGAAATATTTGCACATGAAAAACGCCTTTTATTTAATGAGAAACATGCAATGTTCATAACAGCACAACCCTAAGCAAATCATGATGCCCCGGGCAAGACACCAGATTATTCAACAATTAACAAAACAAAGTATTACTGCTTGAAGGTCACAGGAACAATCTCCTGAATAGACCAGTTGCACAAGCCCTGTCCTGGCACGCTTGGCTGAATCCAGGTGTCCATATCGCAATCGCTGTCCCCTTCGTCAGACTCTGATGCAGCGTTGACGGTTTCATGACATACTCCACTGGCAGAGATGGTTATTGGTCCTCTGAAACGAGGTGCACCTACAGCAGGTGTTGAAGATGACGGTTGATACCCCAGCCCGAATCGGTCCGTCTTCACAGGAATATCCAGCACTTTGCCCCAGCCTTTGGTTTCACCTGTCTCCACCAAAGCTTGAGCTTCTTTGTATGACGAAACGGCTATCTCCGACGCTTTGCTCGGCCCGGGACCTTTGTCCTTGATACGCAACCCTTCAAATGCCTGGCAGGGCGTTTCGTGGATCTCTCCATCGACTTCCACATATTTAAATGACGACAGATGGCTGACCAGGATGTCTTCTTCTCCGTATACAGTGACTACGCTGTCTCCGACCATGTATTTTAACTTCTGATGCAGCGTAGACGTGACTGCCCCAGCCCCATGGATCCAAGGTCTTCCAAGCAAGCAGCTATACGCAGGCTGTATGTCCATGATATAAAATTCGGTGGCAAACACCTCAGGCCCCACCTGTAGAGGCAATGTTATTGATCCAAAAACTGTTCTCCGCGTACCATCAAACGCCCTCACTACCAAGTCGCTGGGCGTGCACAAGATTCCTCTGACGTCTAGCTTCATCATTGCCTTCTTAGGTAGCACATTCAAAGACGATCCTGTATCGACCAGTACATGCGACATGACTGATCCTCTGCACTCGACAGACACGTGCAGCGCCATATTATGATCTCTTCCCTTAGGAGTCAAATCGAAGTCTGTAAAGCCCAAGCTGTGGCCTGCATTCACATGTGCCAACACTCCTTCCAACTGATTCACGGAGACGTCTTAGGGTACGAAGGAAGTATCCAGGACTTTCAACAAAGCATTTCTGTGGGCTTCAGAACACAATAGCAATGACAATATAGATATCTTTGACGGTGTTTGCTGCAGATGCTCCACAATCTTATAATCACTTTTTCGAATCAAGCGCATGAACTCTTCTACATCCTTCGATGCTGCTTCTTTTTCACTTGCTTGCACAGGGACGTTCTCAACCATCTTCCCTTTCCCTTTTGCTAGTCTTTCGGCCTCTACCTCAGGCGAGATGAAGATTCTACCACTCCTGGTCATACCTCCGGAACCAACAACGTTATCCACAGTCTCAGCTGGCTGCCTATTAACATCAATCTTTATTCCGTCACAATACACTTCCAACCCATATGACCATGGGACTGCTTTAGTGCTCTCGTACGGGGTCGGCCCGGCCTTAGTTATGGTGATCGGAGGTCGCTGTGTCGGTGCCGTGATAGTGATCGTCTTTTGAGGAATCGTTACAGTGGCCACGTCACTCCGATTATCTGCTACTGCCCCTGCAGGTTCTTCGGTTGCTGCATGGTCGAACTACAATGTGCCTCTATCGATTAAAGCCTGAATGCCTTTCTTCAAATCATCACATCCCCCAGCTAGGGTCCAGCATCCTAAATAATATTCGTCACATCCTGGATAAACACCCCCTCGTAACAGTCGGCTCTTTATCTCGCTCAGCGGCGTCTTTAGATCATCGACATTCATAATCAGATTCAAACCTTCCTCTGTTAGAATGGCGTTTGCTCCATGATTTGGCATGGGCTTCTGCACTATATTCGGACCTGCCGTTCCGAAATTGATAGCCTTATTGTCCAATAGATCCTGTACAACATGCTTAAAAGCATGGCAACCCTCTATATCATGGCCCGGAGCCCCAGAGTGAAACTCACATTGCCTGCTTGCATCATAACCATACGGAGGAGTTCCCGTTATTGGTGCCAGAGTTCTCTTCTCTACCAAGTTCAACCCTAACAGTGTCTGTAACAAATCAGCATATGTTGAAGGAGGCTTCTCGAATACTCTTCTTGGTTTACCACCCTGGGATCTTCGTTGGAAGGGTTGTGCCCCCTGCTGTGGCTGTTGCTGCTGATGTTGTTGCATTGGTTGTTGCTGTTGGAACGAAATAGTAACATTCGCCACCTGCTGCGGCTGCTGATACTGGTTTCGGCCTCTGCCCCGGCCTCTGCCTCGGCCTCCAAACACTGCGCTTGCATCGCCCTGACGACGTCCACCAAAAGCCTTTCGGTTACTGCCAGATGCAGTTGGTTCCTCAGCTTGGAACTTTCCCTGCTTAATGTTACGTTCAATCTTTTCTCCCATCAGAATTAAGTCTGAGAAGCTGGCCAAAGATGTATGAAATAACATGTCATGAAACAAGCCTGTGAACGTGCCGACGAACATGTCATTCATTTCCTTGTCTTCTACAGGAGGACGGACCCTGGTAGCCATATCGCGCCATCTTTGCGCGTACTCTTTAAAGCTTTCCCCCTTCTTCTGAGACAGCCCCGCCAATTGGACCCGATTGGGTGCCAAGTCGCTGTTATACTTGTAGTGAGCTACGAATGCCTCTGCTAGTTGCTTCCATGTCTTTATGTTGGTCGGTTCCAATCCCATATACCACTCTAAGGACGGGCCAGATAGGCTATCTTGAAAGAAATGCATAAGCATTCTCTCATCAGTTGAATACGCAGACATTCTTCGGTAATAAGCCCGCACATGCACTTTCGGACAGGTGTCCCCTTTATACTTATCAAACGTAGGAGCTTTGAACTTGATTGGCACCCTCAAGCCAGGTACCAAACCCATTGTTGACATATCCAACCCCACAGCACTTTGGTTCAAGACCCCCTTCATCTGTTCTTCCAGCATTCTGATCTTCTGGGAGTCATCCATTGGTCCATCGAAACCTCCACCGGAGAAAGCGTCCTCCTGCTGATCTTCTTGCCAGTTACCATTACCAGCTCCATACCCTCCACATCCATTATTACGGCCAGCTCTGATCTGATTCATCATCGGGCCTCGCCCTCCATTGCCGTAGCCCGGAGCAATTCCAGCAGGTCCAAAAGCCATTAAGCCAGCGCCATTACTGTTTCCGAAACCTCCGTAACCTTGATTAGTCATGCCATAACCGTCTTGCCCAAAGCCTTGAGCATTGAAACCATACTTCCCAGCATTACCGAATCCCTGATCATTGAATCCGAATCCAGCATTGCCAAAGCCGTTGCCTCCCATATTATCACCCAAATTGATATCACCCAGCCCAACGTTATGGACAGCATTCTCGACGTTACCGTTCCCAGCAGCGGTAGCGTTGTTGACATTAGCAGCAGGTATATTGACTACAGGCGGAGCCACTGGTGTGGGAGTGCCATCCCCATGAACTGTATCGACTCGCACGGACTGATGATCCTCATTTCCATGCCCAGAATTCCTCGCCAACAGAGGCTGAACCATAGCCTGCAAATTCTCCTGACCCTTTGCAATAGTCTCCATGGTCTGCATGAAGAGTGCCAACTTCTCACGCATATCTTGCATCTCGTTCTGCATTTGATCCATGATTCTTCGACAGTTGGTGTGAGTGGAGTATCTGTGCGGGCGCTGATCTGCAATCCTGAAAAGACCTGGTACAGAGCAGGAAATAAGATACTATCCAATGATTACCTATAATGCAATATGAATATGAATGCAATGCAATGTGTCTGTGCATTAGGGAGATTCATTCCCCCAGTTCTAGTGTGAAGGTGCCAGTGCAGTGACAGTGCCGACAATAGGAAAAATCGGAGCTGAACCATAGAAAGCCTTATATATTGCTGAGAAAACCAATAGGCCAAGAATACAATATCACTGAGTACAACAAGAAGGCATGACCTCATCCAACAATCCTGGTGATGGTCAGCACTATGCAAATAAAGCATACAAGCGGATATATGAAATAATCAAATGCTCTCAAAAGCCCGGTACTCTTCTATCAACTTCTTGGTCTCTGGGTGACCTGGTCGGGTGAGCAGTCCTTCTACCAACTGGTTCCTTCTCTTAAGAACACGGCGCACGTCTCCAGCAGTTTCTTCCCATGTTGCTTCCCCGAAGCAATCTTCTAGTTTCCGCTTTTGAGACACAATTTCATCTCTGCATTTGATTGCCTTGTTCAGTGCATTCTGGACACTATACCGGGTCATCACTTCTTCCTCACACTTCTTGATGCTAGACTTCAGCTTCTCTTCGAGGTCGGAGATTAGCTGCTTCATCTTATCTTCCCTCTTCTTATTGTTGGTGAGTGTAGCATTCCAAGTCTTATTGCAAGAGGAGATTTCTCGGTGTGCCGCATCAAGCGCTTTCTTTTTGGATTCCAGCATGTCATGGGAGCTTCTGAACTCTTGCCCCAGACGTTCGCGCTTTTTCTTTTCCTCGGTCAATTCAGCCCCTAACCTGTTTAATAGCTCGATCTGTTGTTGGAAAGCATATACGACCTTGTTTTTCTCACTGCGTACTTGAGCTAGCTCTTGCTCTAACCCTTCGTTGATCTTCATCAGGGCTTCCTTTTCCTTCACAACTTGCTCATAGGCCTCCCTAGAAACAGTAGTTGGCTCTTCTGCCGGGATAGGAACAATGACGGGTGCAGCTGGAAATGGCATTAATAACTGACTTGCTCGTTCCTGGATCCAAACTCTGTATGGTGCATAAGCCTGGCAATCGTTCTTACCTAACAACGGCTTCCCTCTGCGGTTAATACGTGTCCAGGCATGCTGCAACTTGGCTAATAACTCTCCCTTCACGTCACCTGTGAAGTACAGAGATTCCTGTACTTCTTCCTCCTGAGGTGGATTCTTCAGTGCATATCCGAACTGGCGAATGAATAGAGAAGGGTTGTAATTGATACACCCTTTTCTTCCTATCAGCGGCACATTAGGGTACCCAGAACAACTGAAGATGAGCTCAGACCCCAGCAGGTCTCGATCAAACCACACAACGTCTTCGGAAGATAGCCTCATCAGGCGCTCTGACCAACTGGCTGAAGTTGCACTGTCCACAAATGGTCCCTTCATGGGAAGATGACTCTTGAACCACATGTTCAACAGAGGCGCACAGCAGTACACAACCTTTCCTCTTCGGTTCTCATTCTTATAGTGCAATGAATGATAAAAGTCTCCGATCAACGTTGGCACTGGGTTGCCCGCAGCAAACAGATAGAAAGCATCCAAATCCACAAAGTTGGGCAAGTTAGGAAATAGCACAATTCCATAAATGCATAAAGCCAAAATAGCATTGAAAACCACCCAACAACCGTTCTTGGCGTACTCTTGAGCCTTGCCAACCAGAAAATCCAGAGAGAACCCTGAAACCCCAAGCCAAGAAGTCACTAACAACTCAGCAGCGTTCATGTGCAAGGCTTTGGCTAAGTCCTCCAACTTGGGCTCAGCAGCAGAGCGAATAAAGGGAACCTTGTTCTGCACGGGAAGCTCAGTAAACTCCACATACTCCTCAATGGTAGGCCCTAGAATGAAGTCAGCAAACGTAAAGCATCTCAATGCGGGGTCATAGAACTGCATCAAGGTGTACAGCCCGTTCATCTCATCAGCAGTGGGCTTGCAGACTAATCTCAGTAATCTCCCATGACTCATTCTGAAGCTTCTCCTAACCTCTTCATCAGCAAGAGATATCAGACCAAGTAAAGGGGTAATATCAGGTGTAGGCAGCTTATACGCAACTGTTTTCCTCAAACCAGCCATACTCAATACTCAGAAGTCCGGGCACTAGAACTAGGGAAATGCAAATGCACCTGCAGCACAGACACACGTTAGTGATGCAAATGGTAATGGATTTGCAGTAATGCAATGCAAGTAACATGCAACAGGGACCAAAGCTGCAGATGAATAGCCTGAACCATATCAAGAGATCTCAGATGGACCCTCCAGAAGTCCTCAAACCCTGGTCTCAGATAGATCTAAAACAAAGCTCCAATACTGGTCTCTGATAGACCTCAAGCCATAACTCCCACTGGTCTCTGGTAGACCTCAAATCACATCTCTAATTGGTCTCCGACAGACCTCAGAACACATCTCCAAGTGGTCTCTGACAGACCTCATAACTCTCCATAAATACCCAGGATCTCTGATCGAGAAACAACCCGGTATCTGAAGGCCTGGTTACCTGCATAACCCCGAACCCCCTCACAGGTGGGTGGTCCTATAACTGGCACAAGGTACGGCATCCTATGCGGTCGTCGGCGTCACAGACTTTCAGGGTTGATGATACGATTCCCAGAAGGAGTGGCATCATCAATTCCTGAAGAGGCCTCACTCAGCCAACTTCCAAGTGATCGGTCCCCGGAGTCGACAATTCAGCTGACCAACAACCCCTTCGACCCAAAGGGTAGAAAAAGAAGCCAACCAGAAGAACCTCGTCCGAGTGTAGATTTCATGAGACACTAATGCAAGCAAAGCCGGCACGCGCCCACTACTTTCTACGCTAATTCTAGGTGCACTCAAGCCCAGGTCTGGCTTATCTCTCAATATCAGAACACCCGTCACACCCCAATACAACAATAATAATCAATATATAAAGCTGAAAAATACAAGGGTCAGAAATATAAAATAACTCCATAAAAAATCCTCGACGGGAAAACAAGCGCTAGGATTGACTCGCTCAAAGGGACGTTGGATCCCAAATGCATAAGAACCATCGCAGTTCTTAGCAGCCAGGGGACGTTGGATCCCCAGCAGAGTCGCCAGCTGTCGCTACTGCAAAAATCGGCGCCGGCTGAACAGAAGAGTCGCCACCGTGCGTTATTTATCCCACGGGAGGGAAAGGAAACGCTCAGAGTAAACCTCGCAAAGACGGGAAAAGGTACGGTCGTCGCAACCAAAACCTGGGTTCGGGAGTCGGTTACGCAAGGGGAAGGTATTAGCACCCCTCATGTCCGTCGTACTCGACGGGATCCACGCTTGTTTTCGGGTATGGATTGTTATTCTATCTACGCTAAAAGTCTGGGGTTAAAAAGAAAAGAAAATGAATATAAAATGACTCGGAAAAGTATCGCACTTTATGCCTATGTATTCCCGTCTGGAACGAGAAATCAGAGTCGACGTAGTTCGCCTACCTACGGGAAAGGAGGGGAAGGTTGCTCGCTAGGATGCCACATCCTATGCCTACGTACTTCCATACAGCATGGAAGATCAGAGCAAACGTAGTTCGGGCCACGTACGACACAGGTCTGTCTTGGTTGATTTTATTCCTTCTGAAAAAGGGTTTTCTGATTACTGGTCCAAGCGGACAAAAATGACGTCTTGATGAGTTCACATTCTTTTACGGAAGAAGTGTCTTTTATTGTGTTTGAAGTTTTTTATGTGTTTTTCTGTTTGTTTTGAGGAAGAAGAGACAGAACTCTATCCTACGGTTGCGAAGGGAAACAGACTAACCTAATGTTATCATGCATGGGTTAAGACCTAGTGTCTATCATGCTCCTCTCCTGCGCAGAGAGAAACAGAGATCCTACGGGATAGGCAGAAACAGAAACAATAACAGATATAATAAAGCGGTAAAATGCATGGATGCAACAGTACAAGCGAGGCAAGGGAGTCCCACTCAACCTCGAACCTAGAAAACAATAGGCGAAAGTGAACAGGATTCACTTTCAACCCAACAGGTTAAACGGAAAACAATACAACCAGGAAAACCAAACAATACATCAAAAATGAAATACAACAGAAAAAGAAACAGCCTCAGCAGCTCTGAATCAACCTCTGGCTTCAAGTAATCTCCAATCAGCTACAGGCTTCAACAAGCATCAATCTCCATCTTCATGACCTTCAGGCAAGGGCTTTGATCATCAGTCTTCCATCTGCAATGGCTTTCCTTCAAGTCTCCAATCTTCAAGGATGAACATCAGTCAACAAGAGGAGAGGAATGTTAAACAGTAAATTGCCTACCAAGGGTGGCTCATTAACTGTTAACATTATACAGACAGGTTTCTCTCAAAAGTTCTATCTTTCAAATACAGTCACTAATCCTTCCAAGGGAAGGAGGTGAATATTTGAAAGAGACTTTGAATCATAGAGAAAGGATGGATGCAGACAAGGCAATCCATGTTTGAGAAACAAGCTTTCTAATCTAGAGCTCTGCCTAGCTCCTAAACCCTAATCTCCTCAACAGCTGCTAGCAGGAATCTCCTCTTCAACTCTGGAAGTTGATCTTCAGTCTCTGGATCTCCAATGGCTTCATCTTCACAAGCCTTCATCTCTCCCAAGTCCCCAGACAATCCCAATACCCACACAGGCAAATCAATAATCCCCAGAGGGCACACCACACCAGTCAATCAGATATATACAGTATATTAATAGCAGTAGGGGAATCCTGACTTTTCCTAGGGGATCTAATAACTACCCATAGCCCCTATAGTCCCATAGCTAACCTATTCAATCTCTAAGTCCTAAGGGAAGTGAACTAATTCTCCTAAATCATCACCTAAAACCCTAGTTTGTTCATGTTGTTCACACCTAAACTTAAACACCTAAAATTAATTTCTAAAAATGGGAACTAAATTGAATCTACAAGTTTAATGTCTAAACTAAACAACCTAAAAAGAATGGACAAAAAATATTAAAGCGTCTAATAGAACAAAAATTAACAAAATCATGCATGAAATGAAACTATTTAAAATGTTATTTATTTGGAAAATATGGGAAAAATATCAAATAAAAAATAAAATGCAATTTTTATTTTTTATAATTTTCTTGACTCTTTAAAGAAAATAATGCAAAAAGAATTATCAAAAAATAGTGATTTTTCCATTTTATATGATTTTTAGAAAATGCATGACAAAATGAAAGAAAATAAAAAAAAATATGAAGAAATAAGTGGGAGGGGGTAAGAATAGTAAATCGCTTCAGTTCAATCCAAGGTGGGCTGAGAACTGGGGGGTGCGAACATCAAATGCATTAGGCCCACGCTCGCTTCAGAATTCCAGCAAAAACAAAAAAAACTCAGAGCGGTGTATATAGCAATATTCCCAGTTGATTTTATGTTGGGCTTGATTATTGGGGGTGTCATTAGCAGCGAAGTCTAAGCCCACTCAGAAAGTTAAGTGAAACGGTGCGTTTGGCACCCTAGAGTCTCCCTCCATTTCTCACTTTAAACGTGGACCGTTAGATTACAATCTGAGTCAAATGTCAAAGGGCAATCGTGTGGTCCAGCCATCATCTTCAACCTTGGACAAACCTAGGGTTTCAGAAAACCCTACTCATGCACGATCTTGCACACCTCTGTTCTCTCTCATACCTCCATGGATTCACACGATATAAAAAGCAAATTTGGTCTACTTCAATCCCTCTACACAGCCATAACCATAAATCTTCCTAAAACTCAAGCAATCAATCAATTCGATGAAGATAACAGTTGTGATCCGCCATTGCCACCTGTGATCAACTACTTCAATTCTCCACAAAACTCATCCTAAACTAATCTGCAACTCATCCTGATCATAGCATACTAATCCAATAACAATTTTGTGCCTTATCCTAGCAATTACAAGTCTCAACAGTTTTGATGCATCATACTCAACCTTCATGAAACCTCCCCAAATTCATCCAAAACAGTCCTCTACCCTACCTTAACCATTCTACACTATCAAAACACTATCATGCTACCTAAACCATGCACAATGAGCAGAGATACCAACCTATTGAAAAATGGAGAAACAGCTATGGAGGTCTTCGATCCAATGCTTGCAGGGACTTGAAATTGATCCCCACACCACCACCTTGATTCTGTATGCAAATATTTGGGCTCAAACTTCTTGTATCATGTGATTCCAATTTCTTGAACCTTGAAGGATGAAACTTGTATGGCACTCTCCTTGATTGATTCAGCCAAATGAATATGTGAATTGCAACCTATGGATGATGGTGATGAAGTTCAGATCAAGAATGAGGAAGATTGGTGAGAAATTGAGAGAGTTTGTGAAGTTTATGCAAAATGGAGAAAGTGTGTATAACTTGAGGTTTTGAACAAATGGAATCACCAACCATGGCATGAACTATCTCTTATCAATATATAGGTGAGGTTAGAACCTCCTAGAAACTTGGAGAAGTTTCCCTTGCATTCTTTCCTTTGGATTTTGGTTATGTTTCTTACATTGCAAGCAACCATGGATAACTCACAAAATATGAACTATGCTCAAAATTCTACTTTAGCCAATGTCTTTAAAATGATCTTTCCATTCAAAATGACCTATAATTTTGCTTCATTTGGCCAAAATATGAAAAATCCCATTTTTAAGTCCATTTTTATTCATTAAATCCAACAATTTTGAAACCTTGTGCTATGAACTTTTCCAATATCTCATGGTCACTTTTCTAGACTCAAAATATCATTTGGAGCAAGTTTGATGTTGTAAGTTTTTCCATTTGAGGCCTCCTTGTATGAGTTTTGGGTATAGGTTGAAATGACCTGTAATTCACAAATGACCAAAATACCCTTTGCTTGCCAAGACCATAAGTAGAGTTCCACAAATCAGATGAAAGCATACCATACCTCTTTAGGAATCTAAGACAATGAGGAACAACTCTTATGTTGACTAGAAATTCATTTGAAATCTCCTTGAGGGGTAAAAATTGCTTGGAAGTCAAGTCACTTTCACAGACAAAATTTCAGATACCTCAGATGACCTGTAACTTGCAAGGACCATAACTTGAGTTCTATAAATCTCCTTGATGTCTTCCACCACTCAAATTAAAGGTCTTGAGATCCTCTACAAGCTCCATGTTGGCCAAGGATCCATTTGAAGCTTGCATTTTGACTTATCTTGCTTGGAAATTTGACCTAAACTAGGGGATTTTACACAGAAACCCTAATTTAGAAACTCCTCTTCTCCTTGATTTCTCTTGATTTCTCCTTAGCATATCACCATATCCTTCTTTACATGTCAAATGATGAACCCCACATCTCTCCAATAGACCTGAATGCCCTTAAATCAATCAATTGACCTAGGGTTGACCTAGATGAAACCCTAGTTGACTGCCTTCAACTGCAGCTCTTGTGCTCATCTTAATGACTTGTCTCCTTCTCCAAATGACTTTCTAAGCCTCTCATAGTGTCTAGATACTCTCCATGCCTTCAATTCACTGCTCACAACCCCCTTGTTGATCCTCAGATCCCCTCAGATAGGAGATAAGCTCAAAGCTTGATCTGTTGAACTCTCTGCTTTCAAATTCTTTTCTGATGACTTGAATGAGATTGAATTATGATAACAACCTCTTGATAGCCCCCTAGAGATGAGAATAGTGCTTGATCCCCTGTTAGATGACTTGCTATGCTTATGCCATGCAGATGAGTAACCTATGTACATGGCCCTATATGCAAATGCTAATGCAATTGAAACATAAACCAAGTGAATAAGGTTGGGCAAATTTTAGGGTGCAACAGTACCCTATAAGGACTTAGGGTGTTCAAAAAAGACCGTTCAGGGTTGTCTTCCTCGGTGAAGTGAGATTCAAGTTCAGTGATCGATTGTTATCTTCCGCAGATGTCAGAGGTGTTTCCTTGATAGGATCAGTACATCTCCAACAGAGTTGTACCATGAGTAGCTAAGGATTGATATCCCCAGCAGTGTTGATACACAGGTATTCCTCATCAGACTTATTTACCCAGCAAGTGTTACCCAGAAGGGTCAGTCTCCGTGAGACGTGTGCAAGAGTTATCCTCAGCGTGTCAAGATTGATATCGTCAACAGAGTGTAGCCCTTTTCCCCAGCAAGAGGATAACACTTCCCCAGCAGCAGGTAGGTAGATTGATATCCCCAGCCGGGCATAGCCATGGTTGGCGGATGAAGTGTTTCCCCCAAGAAGATCCTGAAGGATTGTCCAGCAAGCGGAAGTTTGTTTATCCCCGTAAGTTTGAGGACTTAATGACATGAGTGTCTTGTAGCCTGAAGGCTATGTTCCCCAGAAGGGTCGTTTCCCAGAGAGCCGTTCAGGGCATTTATCGCTTTCCCCATGCAGAGTAGCAGAGGGTGGTGTATTGCTCAGCCTGATGTGCTGTGTTTCCCGGAGGAGCCCGTCGTCCCAAGGTCTAAGCCCGGTTGAGATTGGCGCAGGTTGCAGTTTCCCTAAAGGGTAGCTTTTTCCTCAGCAGAGTGGTTACTCTCCCCGAGAGGATGGTTCCTCTTCCCAGCATTTATTTTGCTGGGGCATATCCTTGCATGATTGCATAACAAAAATGTAGTATTTCCGTTTCGCACGGAGCATTACACTCATCCATGCATTTCCCAGCATGTGCATATTGGAACACGAACCAGGCGGTTACCTTCTCTTCCCCAAGCAGACGCATCCTGAAGGAACGTCACCTCCTCAGCTGAGTCACGCGCTGAAGCATGATTTCTTCCCCCGCACCGGGTCACAAGTGCAGGTTTCATAGAGATGTTTAGGCGCCGAAGCTCGTGTTTTCCCCCCGCACCGGGTCACAAGTACAGGTTTCGTAGGAAACTGTTTGTACGCCGAAGTATGCAGCAACTGATGGTGCCAGACTGAAGTCTCCAGCGGAATTGAGATTCCCCACCAGAGTCGTATTCTCTCCCGAAGTCGGATGATTCCCTCTCCCCCAGTAGAGTGTTGGAACAACTGATGTTGTATTCCCCTGCAGAGTTGTACTCCCCCCCGAAGTCGGATGATTCCTTCTTCCCCAGCGAAATTGAAATTCCTCATCAGAGCCGTACTCTCTCCAGTGAAGCAGTTGGGACCATGAGTGGTTTTCCCTAGCAGAGCGTTGAACAGCTGATGCTGTATTTCCCTAGAGTCGTACTCTCTCCAGCGAAGCAGAATGATTTCTCCTTCCTCAACCGAGTTTGAAGATACACCAAGAGAGCCGAATCCTTGGAAGTTGATCAGACCATGATCGGTTTTCCCCAGTGGAGTGTTGAGCAGCTGAAGTTGGTTCCCCACAGAGTTATCATCCCCAGAAGAGTAGCCGAGGCGGCCACGCAGTTCATTCCCGCGATTGATATCGTTTTCCTTCAGCAGGTCCAGGTTCTCGTAGAGCTTCTGCAGTAATCAACTGAAGTTGTTTCCCCTGCAGCAGTCAACTGAAGATCATTTCCCCAGACGGAGTCCAATTGATATTGGCGTGTCCATGTTCTCCTCAGCAGGATGATTCCTCTATCTGAGCAGTTCTTCCCCCTTGACAGAAGGACTTCCCCTTCGGCATTTATTTTGCTGATGAGATCACATCATTGTGCATGATTACATAGCATTCATCATAAACGCATAGCATTTCCACCGTGTGGAACATGGCGCCGAAGCATATGCATAATAAACATGATCTAGGTTGCTACCGCTCTTGTTTTGCAGGTATTCCGCCGAAGGATCAGTTGCTCAGGATGATTCCTGACATTCTCCCCAACGAAGTAACTGGCTCAAGATGATTTTTGAGATCCCCAGCGAAGTTATTTGTTCAAGATGATTCTTGAAGGTCTCCGACGGAGTTATTTGGTCAAGATGAGTCTTGAAGTCCTCAGCAGAGTTGATTCCTCCAGAATGATTCTTGGACCCCCGGAGCGGAGTTGCTTGATAGTTCTCCTGCGGCGAAGCGTCATCCCCAGCAAGTTTTCCAGCGGCGATGTTGGGTATTTCTCAGACTCTTCAGTTCTCCAGCGGCGATGTTGGGTATTTTGGTTGTCCGACGGTGATGTTGGGTATTTTGGTTGTCCGACGGCGATGTCAGACTCTTCAGTTCTCCAGCGGCGATGTTGGATGTTTGTTTCCGGCGGCGATGTTGGATGTTTGTTTTGACGGCGAGGTCAGATTATGTTTGTTTCCGGCGGCGATGTTGGATGTTTGTTTTGATGGCGAGGTCAGATTATGTTTGTTTCCAGCGGTGATGTTGGATGTTTGTTTTGACGGCGAGGTCAGATTATGTTGGTTTCCGGCGGCGATGTTGGATGTTTGTTTTGACGGCGAGGTCAGATTATGTTTGTTTCCGGCGGCGATGTTGGATGTTTGTTTTGACGGCGAGGTCGGATTATGTTTGTTTCCGGCGGTGATGTTGGATACTCGTATGTTTGACGGCGATGTCAGACTCTTTAGCTCCCCAGCAGAGATTATGTTTGTTCGACGGCGATGTCGAGTGTCTCTCAGAGTTATGTTTGTTTATGACGGCGATGTCAGATTCTTCAGTTTTCCAGCGGCGATGTTGGGTATGTCAGATTCTTCAGTTTTCCAGCGGCGATGTTGGGTATGTCAGATTCTTCAGTTTTCCAGCGGCGATGTTGGGTATGTCAGATTCTTCAGTTTTCCAGCGGCGATGTTGGGTATGTCAGATTCTTCAGTTTTCCAGCAGCGATGTTGGGTATGTCAGATTCTTCAGTTTTCCAGCGGCGATGTTGGGTATGTCAGATTCTTCAGTCTTCCAGCGGCGATGTTGGGTATGTTTGTTTTTGACGGCAATGTCATATTCTGTTTGTTTCCAGCGGTGATGTTTGTGCCTGGCGGCGATGTCAGTTGATTCAGTGTTCCAGCGGCGATGTTGGATGTTTCTCAGATTCTGTAGTCTTCCAGCGGCGATGTTGGGTGTTTTGGTTGTTCGACGGCGAGGTCAGAGTTCTTCCAGCGGCGATGTTGGGTATGTTTGTTTTTGACGGCAATGTCAGATTCTGTTTGTTTCCAGCGGTGATGTTTGCACCTGGCGGTGATGTCAGTTGATTCAGTGTTCCAGCGGCGATGTTGGATGTTTCTTAGATTCTGTAGTCTTCCAGCGGCGATGTTGGGTGTTTTGGTTGTTCGACGGCGAGGTCAGAGTTCTTCCAGCGGCGATGTTAGGTGTTTTGGTTATTTGATGACAATGTCAGAAGGAGTTAATGTGGATAACTGACGGCGATGTCAGATCAGTATTTCTCCAGCTAGTTGACGTGCAGCTAGTATTGCAGTGGTCGAAGATTTGTTCCCCTCAGAGTACCGTGTGCTCATGCAGTTGGCAAATTTCCGGGTATACCGGTATTGAACCGTCTCGCACCTTGATTGGCTGAGAGCCGTTCGCTCCTCACCCAGTCAGGTTCAAGCCGTTTGAATAGGGGAAGCTGTTGCACCCCAAAATTTGACCAACATTTATTTACCCATCAAGTGTCCAGAGGTTGATACCTTTGTCAGAAAGCTCAAGAGATCCTCAGAGGAATTGGTTGAAACCAAAGTTGTGTGTCTCATGGCTTGAGAGTTGTGGGTGCTCCTTAGATGATTCTGAGACTATGAGGATGAACTTGAAGCTTTGAGAAAGCTTATGAGATGTCTTGAAAGTCATCATGAAGCCCAGAGAGGTCATTATGCAAGAATTCAGAAGATTCAACCATGAGTGGTAGAATTAGGGTTTGACTGGGTCAACCCTAGGTCAACTGAAGATTTGGAGATGGTTGAGACCTAATCCAAGAGCCATGTGATCATGGAATGTTGTATTGAGATAATATAAGGATGATTCCTAGACCAACTCATCATGATTGAGGAGTTTGAGAAGTTTTAAGCTAGGGTTTCTAAGGATTGACAGTGTAAAATCCCCTAGTTTGATCCCTATCTTCCAGGCAGTTTAGCTCAAGATGTGATTGTCATCTCATCTTCCCCATAACATGAATGTTGTATAGCTTGTTCTTAGCTTTAATTTGAGTGGTAGAAGTCCTTGATAGGATTTGCAGAGCTCAATTTATGGTTTTGACAAATTACAGGTCATCTGAGGTATGTGCATCTGGGTCCTTGAAAGTCACCCAACTTGCAGACAACTTTTTCCCTAGTAGGATGATTCCTATGGATTCTTGGTCAACATGAATGTTTAAGATCATCTTCTTAGCTTTCTATAGAGTACTAGAAGTCCTTGATAGTATTTGTAGAACTCAACTTATGGCTTTGACAAGCCAGGGGCATTTTGGTCATTTGGAGGTTATAGATCATTTCAAGCATAAGGCCATATCTCCTACTTCCAAGCTTCAAATGGAAAAATCTTCAACATCAAAGTTGCTTAGAATGATGTTTTAAGGCTAGTAGGGTGGTCATGAGATGTTGAAAAGGCTCATATCAAAAAGTGATAAAAATGACCTAAAAATGAGGCATAAGTTAATTCAAGTGAAGTTGAAAATCATAAATCATAAGCTATAAGTCCAAACCATGTCATATGATAGGTCATTTTGACTCCAAATGACATTCTAAGAACAATGGTTCAGCCACAATTTTGATTTGAGGCTTGCATCATAGGGTTGCTTTGTAAAAGTCTTGCTTGCATAATAAAGCACCAAACCAAAACAAGGAAAAGCTTAATAAACAAGGAAGAGATGCATGGTAACTTGTCCAAAATATCATTTGGGGATAAATTCAAGTTGGTTACCAAAGCTACAAGGGTTTTGCATGAGATATCATGTTATGAGAAGTGAAAATGCAAATTACCATATCATGGAAAATTCAAGTTCTTACTAGATGATTCTAGGAGGTTCTAGACTTTTCTAAACCTCTCTATATATTGAATATGACTTGCATTGGTGAAAGGTTGGTGATAGTTGGTGTTAATTATGGTAGAGAATAGTGATTGAAATCCAAAAACTCCATTTGCAAATCATATTCAAATTTCATATTCTTCTTCATTACCTTTCCATTTTTCTTCACAAATCATCTCCACAAACATTTCTGAGTGTGTTCATGCTAGAGTGAAGATCCATTGATGAAGAATTGAAGGAGTTCCCATTGAAATTGCAAGGAAGCAAATTGCATTGAATCTTGAAGTGCAAGTTCTCTACATCAAATCTTGTGCAAGCAGAGGAATATTCATCATCTAGGGAGTGTTCTTGAGGAGTTACAAGGCTTGGATTGAAGATTTTCATCACCTACCATTTCAAGAAGCAAGGTATGCAAAATCATTCCTACACCCTATTCTAGGCATGGCTAGAGTTTATTATTAGTGTGAAACTGTTAGAGACAATTAGGTGGTCCATTTTGATGAGTTTAAGATCAATTGGTGAGGTTTCATTCATGGAGGTTAATTCTTGATGGAGCTGGAACGTGTGATTTATTGATGGATATTGCAAGATTTATGGCTGATTTTAATGAGTGCAATGCAAGGATTATTTTCATGTAAAGAATGTTGAGTTTGGTGAAGGTCGAAAGTTGATCACATTGTGAGTTCATGGAGTTCCCCCATTCGGTTTGGATAGTAGAGGGCATGTTAATGGAAACCAACACCACAGTTGTATTCTACGTGGAAAATAGGGCAAATTTGGTCTTTACATCGTGTTGATTGGTGGAGAGATGAGGGAGAACGAGAGGATGAAAGTCTGGTGCATGCATGTATTTTAATGGAATTCAGAAACCCTAGCTAGACGTGAGGAAGAAGACGAGTTCGCTACCGTTAGATCGCTCGTGACTTATTGACTGATAAGTAGATCCCACGGCCGTGATTCAAACGCGAATTGGAGGGAAATCAGAAGCCAAGTGAAACGCGGCGTTTCACTTAAGCCCCATTCTGGGCTTTGAGCGAACTTTGCTATCCACCCCCCCCATGCAAGGCCCAACCATGTTATAACTGGATTTCAACGTTATTCGCACCGTTCGTTTTTATTTTTTTTCTTTTTCTTTTTCATTTGTTTTCTGATTTAAGCTGGACCCAAGCGCGTTACTTCTCAGACCCCCCCTTATCTGGGCCCATCATCAAATGAACTGAATTCTATTACTTGTCACACCCCATGCATTCATAAATCATTTTAATTTTCTCCAAATTTTATCAAACTTTAAAAATGCATAATAAATTGGAAAATCCATATTTTTTAATGGGAATTTTTTCTCTACTTTCCATTTTTTGTCAAGAAAAATATAAAATCATAAAATTTCCATTTTATTTCATTTTTATATATTTTTTATATTTTTACTTTTAATTGCTTTTTAATGTTTTTTAGTTGATACCTTGATTTGAAGAATTTATTTTAGATAGCTCCCTTTAGATTTTTAAGTCAATCCTTTTAGGGTAGTTAGATATATGTTTTAAGTTCCCCCTGGATTAATTCCATATTTTTGTGATAATTTTTAGGATAGTTTTGATTAGGTAATTCTAGGTAGTGTAGAATTAGGTTAAAACTTCAACATAGGTCCATAACAATTTTAGATTTTGGGTTTGTAGGACGATTTAGACTATGGGGCATATATGGGACTTAAGGGTAGGTATGTAGGATCCCTTAGAAATTATACTAGGATTTAATATAATAGTATGCTATTTTTGGTTGATTTTTGTATTGAATG
The DNA here is from genome assembly GCA_963859935.3 of Lathyrus sativus. NCBI lineage: Eukaryota > Viridiplantae > Streptophyta > Magnoliopsida > Fabales > Fabaceae > Lathyrus > Lathyrus sativus. Next base: position 311,572,713 of record OZ012739.1, read on the forward strand.
TTTGCTTGTGTTGCCTTTAGGGCATGTTTGTTTAGTTTGCTTTGCTTTGGAGTTTCCCTTTGGCTTGAGGAGCTTGGTATCTCATTGTGGAGCATTGTGGAGCATAATAGAGTATTAGAAGATGCATGGAGGAGCTTGAGAGCTTGTTCTTTTTGCTTTTGTTTTGTTTTTAGGGTTAGGAGTTAGGAAGAGTTTAGATGTAGATAATTTCTTTCTCAAACATGGATGGTATCATTCACCTCCATTCCTCCCTATGATTCAAAGTCCTTCCATGGTATACACCTCTCTCCTTTGGAGGGATAAGTGCTATACCTAGGAGGTAGAACTTTTGAGGGAACCCTTCACTTGATGTTGAACCCTTATAGGTCACCTTTGGTGATCAAATAAGCAGTTCAATATCCCCCAGCTTATCCAGTAAGTGATTTTCTCTGGTTTTGATTGTCTTGAGAGATGCTTGAGCCTGAGCATGAAGATGAAGACTTCATTGAAGAGCATGAAGATCAAGTTGATACTTGAAGATCCCTGAAGATGGTGAAGCCTGAAGGTGGAGCTGATCAAAGAAGCTGAAGCTTAAGGGAGAAGATGAGTTGAAACTCATGTTGTAGGGTTGAAACCTTGAAAAGCAAACTGATGTTTGTCAAGTATTTGAAGTCTGAAGACTGAGTTGCTGCTGGAGGAGCTGAAGTTGATCTTCTGTTTTCTTTTCTGTATTGTGTGTTTTGTTTGACTTGTCTGATGCATTAGAATAAGTTCATATCTAGAATATGTAGAATCTAGGAGCATGATTGCATTAGAGGTTGAGTTGCTCCCTCTGCTTGTATTGTTACTGCGTGGCTTTGCTTGCGGGTATTCGGTAGAGCTCAGCTCCCTTGCCCATGTGGTTTGTTTGCCTGATGGCATTTCATTTCATTTTATCTGTATGATTGCAGTTTATTGTTTATTGCTTGATAGCATGTTGTTTATATTTCAGTATGATTACTGTTATTTCATTCTGGCTTGAGGTCGAGATGAGCTTGTGGAGGCTGAAGCCCCACACACATTTCCTCCCTCACTTGCATTGCATGCATTTTACAGTTAAGCTGATGCTTTGTCTGTTTTGGTGTATCATTGACATGATCCCTTAGGACTCTCATTTCCTTTGATAAGGACTTGATGATAGACTTTTAGGTCGAAACCTATGCATGACAACATCTAGGAGTTCCCTGTTCAAACCTCAACCATAGGATGAATCCATGGCATGACAACAGTAGGACTTGATAGTCTCCCTCCTAGTTGGGCCTGTTCTCTTCTCATCTCAAAACAGTTTAAGATACAGTAATCATGAATGATTTCTTTCGTACGTTACGAGCCTTAAGCTATCTGAGAAAGGATTGTGGGAGAGGTTCTTTTCCACAGTCTGGATGTTTAGTATGGTACCCTTTGGGTGACATGCGACGCATTCACTCTCAGGTCATAGTCTCTAGTGCGATTGAAATCGCAAACACAATAAAAAACACTTTTTTCATAAAGACAGGAAATAAACCGTAGTTTCCCGAACTACGTATGCTCTGATCTCTCAAGCCTGTTGAGAGTACGTAGGTACAAGATGGCGATGTCTTGGTGAGCTACCTTCCCCCGTAATCCTTCGTAGGCCGAACTACGTTGACTCTGATTTCTCATTCTCTGATGAGAATACGTAGGCATAAATTGCGACGCTTTGCCGAGTCATTTTTCTTTTCTTTTTCAGCCAGCCTTGATAGGTAGATAGAATAAAACCAACCCGTCCAAGTAAACACAACAAGCGTGGATCCCGTCGAGTACGACGGACGTGAGGGGTGCTAATACCTTCCCCTTGCGTAACCGACTCCCGAACCCAGACAATGGTTGCGATGACCTTGTCTTACCCTTATTCGTCAGGTTTTTCCGATCGTTTCCTTTCCCGCTCTGAGGGATAAATAACGAAGGTGGCGACTCTTCTGTCATGCCGGCACCTTATTTTCGCGCAAGTGACAACATCAACCTTGGAACGAGGATCGTCAAGACGATGTATTCTCTATGAGAGGTGCTGAGGTTGAGCTGACTTCTGAAGCCAGCAGGAGGTTTAAGTTGTTGGAGGATAGGATGAAGGGTTTTGAGAACCTGAACTCTATGGGCCTTGATATGGCCAACCTGGGGATTATCCCAGACTTGAAGGTACCTCTTAAATTCAAGGTACCAGATTTCGACAAGTACAAGGGCACTATTGCCCTAGAGTTCACTTGAGGTCATACTATCAGAAAATGTCGGCGTACTCCGACGACGAGAAGCTGCTGATGCACTTCTTCCAGGACAGTCTGTCCGGGCCTTCACTTGAGTGGTATATGGGCTTGGAGCCCGTGAGCATACGTAGCTGGAAGGATCTTGCAGAAGCTTTTGTAAGGCATTATCAGTACAATAGCGACCTGGCTCCCAACCCGGTCCAACTCCAGAATCTGTCACAGAAGAGTGGAGAGAGCTTCAAAGCGTACGCCCGACGTTGGCGTGAACTAGCAGCCCGAGTGCAACCACCTATGGTGGAGCGCGAATTGGTGGACATGTTTGTATCTACACTGCCGGGAGTGTACTACGAAAAGCTGGTCAGTCTTATTTCCGGAAGTTTCTCGGATCTGATAATCATCGGAGAGCGTATAGAGAGCGGGATCAATCTGGGAAAGATCCAGGTCGGTGAGACTTCCTCAGCTGGAGGAGGAAAGAAAATGTTTGGCGGGAAGAAGAGAGAAGGTGAAGCTAACTCTGTGCCCAGTTTCCGGGGAAACAAAAAGCAGAACCGTCAACAGCAGGGAATTGCTAGCATTACTATTCCTGCAGTTCCACAGCAGCAGCAGCAGCAAAATCAGCAGGGGAACCAGAGGTATCAGAACCGAGGGCCGCTAGCAAATCGCCAGTTTGACACGCCACCTATGCCATATGCTCAGCTCTTGCAGACATTGCTACAACTACAGCTCGTTCAGAAAAGAACCATGGCTCCTTTGACAGGGCCACCTCCTCCTGGCTACGATGCGAATGCCAGATGTGACTTTCATTCGAGAGCACCCGGCCACTCAATTGACAATTGTAAAGCATTCAAGCACAAGGTGCAGGACATGGTTGATAATAAGACGATAAATTTCTCCAACGATATTCTGAATGTTGTACAAAACCCTATGCCCAACCATGGGGCAACTGCTGGGGTCAATGCAGTCATCGAGGATGAAGATCAGAGTTTGGTGAAAGATGTCAGGGAATTGAAGACACCTTTGAGTTTTGTCAAGGCAAAACTACTAAAGAGAGGTATATTCCCAGGCTGCGGGGATTTTTGTGCTGAGTGTGCTAGCCACATAGATGGGTATGATCAGTTGAGGGTTGGTATTCAGAGCTTGATCAATGAAGGAGTCCTACGGTTTGATCGGAAGATCAAAAGCGGGCCCGAAGAGGTGATAACCAAGCAGAAAGGTGAAATTGCCACAATCACCATCCCCTATAAGACTATTACCATCTCGGCGCCCAGGCCGCCGACTATTATCATTACAAGAGCTGGTCCTATACCATTTGAAAGTACCAATGTTGTTCCATAGAACTATGGAGCGAATGTCTACTACAACAGGAAGAAGCTGGATTTAAAGGGCCCACCTTCGGAGACGGTGGATAATCTAGTCGGGTCTGGAGGAATCACCCGCAGCGGGAGGGTATTCTCTCCACTTGAAGTTGTGGCCGACAGAGGAGATAAAGGTAAAGGCAAAGAAGTCGTTGAAGAGACCTCACGGAAGGTGGAAAAAGACTTGCTAGTAAAGGACGTCGAGGAGTTCATGAGGCTGATTCAGAAAAGCGGCTACAAGATAGTCGATCACCTACAGCAGACGCCCTCCAAAATCTCTATACTGAATTTGTTGCTTAGCTCCGAGGAACACCGCAACACATTTATGAAGTTCTTGAATGCCGCGTGTGTGCCTCAAGAAATCTCTGTCAACCAGCTCGAAGGAGTGGTTGCCCATGTCAACGCTGGCAATGGCTTAGGCTTCACCGACCTAGACTTGACGCCTAAGGGCCGAAACCATAACAGTGCGCTGCAGATATCACTGGAGTGTCGGGGAACTGTTATGTCTCATGTGCTCATGGATACTGGGTCCTCCCTGAACGTGTTGCCAAAGAAAGCACTTATGAAATTGGACATTCGTGGGCTTGTGTGTACGCCTAGTGACCTGGTTGTAAAGGCTTTCGATGGGACCAATCGGTCAGTTTTTGGAGAAGTAACTTTGCCCATTCAGGTAGGGCCGGAAACGTTTAATGTGGTATTTTACATAATGGATATCCAGCCCGCCTACAGCTTCTTGCTAGGCCGGCCCTGGATTCACTCAGCGGGAGCTGTGACCTCCACGCTGCATCAAAAGCTGAAGTACGTTGTGGGTGGCAGCATTGTCACTGTTTGTGGGGAGGAGGACATAATGGTGAGCCATTTGTCGTCTTTCAAGTACGTGGAGGTAGATGGCGAGATCCACGAAACATTGTGCCAGGAATTTGAGGCTGTCAAGGTAAAGGATGAATCCCCTGCGACAAGCAAAGCGCCCGTGTTGGCCTTATCTTCCTTCAAAGAAGCTCAAGCTACGGTACAGACTGGTTCAGACCAAGGTTGGGGTCAAGTTCTGAATATCCCCAACAAACAAGACAAATTCGGTTTGGGGTATCATCATTCTTCAGCATCACCCTCGCAGAGTGCGTCGCGCTACAAGGGGCCGGTGCAGTTTACAAAAGGAGGAGTGATATTTGAAAGCATCAACGCTGTGTCCGAGGACGACGGAGATAGTGATTGCGACCTGGACTCATGGATCCAACCTTGCACACCAGGGCAGAACCTCAGCAACTGGTCCATCCAGGAGTTCATCCAAGTGACTCACAGAGAGTAATGCTTTGTTTTTCCAATTATTGTACAAACCCTATGTTCTACCCGGGGCATAGGGGTTTTACTGTCAGGGCCTTGTTTGTTTATGCATATACATTTTGTCAAATAAATCAAAGGGTGTTTTCTTCGTATTCAAATTTTGCGATCCTTTTTATTCTGGTTACTGTTTTTGAAAAAACAGTAAAACAATAAAATGGCAATGTGGTTTGAGCCGATCTGCACATCATTTTAAGCATGTAACCATTTTTATTGCAGGACTCATATCACAGATGACACTAATCCGGAACTCCCTATGACTCTCTTCGACTTTGATCATCCGATATATCAAGCTGAGGAAGAGATTGATGAAGACGAAGACCTGCCAGAAGAGTTGGCTCGACTGTTGAAACAAGGGGAAAGGGTCATTCTGCCTCATGAGGAGGTCATCGAGGTTATTAATCTGGGATCTGAAGAGGTTGTCACAAATGTCAGGATAGTGGCTGCATTACAGAGCAACATTAAGCAAAGACTGATCGAGATGCTTTGAGAGTATAGTGACATCTTTGCTTGGTCCTACAAAGATATGCTCGGGCTCGATACTAACATAGTGGTTCATCACCTACCATTACGCGAAGATTGTCCTCCCGTCAAGCAGAAGCTTAGAAGGACAAGACCAGATATGGCTGTGAAAATCAAAGAAGAGGTCCAGAAACAGTTGGACGCTGGATTTTTAGCCGTTAATACTTACCCTCCGTGGGTCGCCAACATAGTATTTGTACCAAAGAAAGATGGTAAGGTGCGGATGTGCGTTGATTATCGGGATTTGAATAAGGCGAGCCCTAAAGATGACTTCCCGCTTCCCCACATTGACGTATTGGTCGACAATACTGCTCAATTTTCTGTGTTTTCGTTCATGGATGGCTTCTCCGGTTATAACCAAATTAAGATGGCACCGGAAGACATGGAGAAAACAACGTTCTTTACACCGTGGGGAACGTTCTGATACAAGGTAATGTCGTTTGGGTTGAAAAACGCAGGGGAAACTTACCAGCGGGCAATGGTCACTTTGTTTCATGACATGATTCATCACGAGATTGAAGTTTACGTCGATGACATGATAGCAAAGTCCCAAACGGAGGAGGGACATCTGGTCAATTTGCTGAAGCTATTTGAGAGGCTTAGGAAGTTCAGGTTGAGGCTGAATCCTAACAAATATACTTTCGGAGTACGGTCCGGAAAACTTCTGGGGTTTATCGTTAGCGAAAAAGGGATCGAGGTCGACCTTGCAAAGATAAAATCTATTCAAGACATGCTAGCGCCACATACAGAAAAAGAAGTTCGTGGTTTCTTGAGGAGGTTGAACTATATTGCTCGGTTCATCTCACACCTCACAGCCACATGCAAACCAATGTTTAAGCTGTTGAAAAAAGATCAAGCGGTGGTCTGGAATAAAGATTGCCAAAAGGCATTTGACAAAATAAAGGAGTACTTGCAGGAGCCTCCAATTTTGATACCCCCAGTCGCTTGACGACCATTAATCATGTACTTGATGGTTCTTGAGAATAGCATGGGTTGCGTCCTCGGTCAACATGACGAGACAGGCAAAAAGGAGCATGCCATATATTACTTGAGTAAAAAGTTCACAGATTGTGAGTCCCGTTACTCAATGCTGGAGAAAACGTGTTGTGCACTCGCGTGGGCTGCCAAACGTTTAAGACGGTATATGCTCAACCACACAACCATGCTAACTTCGAAGATGGATCCGATCAAGTACGTCTTCGAGAAGCAAGCGCTCTCAGGGAGAATCGCCAAATGGCAGATGGTACTGACAGAGTACGATATTCAATACGTCTCCCAGAAATCCATTAAAGGAAGTGTTCTGTCAGAACATCTTGCTAAATTGCCGATCAAAGACTATCAGCCAATGAAATTTGAATTTCCTGACGAGGATATCATGTTCCTCAAAATGAAAGATTACGATGAACCACTGCCGGATGAAGGTCCAGAGCTTGGCTCCCAGTGGAAATTGATTTTTGACGGTGCAATTAATTCATACGGAAGTGGAATTGGGGAAATAATTACGACTCCTCATGGGTCTCACATCCCGTTCACTGCCAGATTAACTTTTCCTTGCACCAACAACGAGGCCGAATACGAAGCGTGCATAATGGGTTTAGAAGAGGCCATTGATCTGAGGATCAAGAATTTGGATGTATATGGCGATTCAGCGCTTGTTGTTAACCAAATCAAAGGAGAGTGGGAGACCAGGCAACCGAACCTGATTCCGTACATGAATTATGCAAGGAGGATGCTGCCCTTCTTCGATCGTGTGGAATTCCACCATGTGCCGAGAGCGGAGAACCAGATGGCTGATGCCCTAGCCACTTTGTCCTCAATGTACAAGGTCAATTTTTAGAATGAAGCCCCAAGAATTGTCATCTCACGCCTTGATAGGCCTGTGTTCATATTCGCCATTGAGGAAGCCGCTGATGGCAAGCCATGGTTCTATGATATCCAGAACCTCCTTAAGAACAAAGAGTATCCGACAGGGGCGTCGACCCAGGATAAGAAGACCCTTAGGAGGTTGTCTTGCAATTTCTACCTGAATCCGGATGGGTTTCTATACAGGAGAAATCACAACCTAGTACTGCTTAGATGTGTGGACGAGAGAGAAGCAAGCTTGCTTATAGAAGAGGTCCACGAGGGTACATTTGGTACACATGCCGGCGGGCATGCCATGACTCAGAAGATATTACGAGCAGGATATTACTGGCTGACGATGGAGTCGGATTGTTTTAAATTCACAAAGAAATGTCATAAATGTCAGATTTATGCAGACAAAATTCATGTGCCGCCGTGCCCGTTGAATGTTATGTCATCCCCTTGGCTGTTATCCATGTGGGGCATCGATATGATCGGCAAGATTGAGCCCACTGCATCTAAAGGACACCGTTTTATTCTAGTAGCAATTGATTACTTCACAAAGTGGGTGGAAGCAGCCTCGTACGCTAATGTGACCCGGCAAGTCGTGGCCCGGTTCATAAAGAAGGACATCATCTGCAGATATGGAATTCCCGAGCGAATCATTACTGACAATGGTTCAAATCTTAACAATAAGATGATGAAGGAGTTATGCCAGAACTTCAAGATTGAACATCACAACTCATCGCCCTATCGGTCAAAGATGAATGACGTTATCGAAGCGGCCAACAAAAACATCAAAAAGATAGTGTAAAAGATGGTTGTCACTTACAAAGATTGGCATGAGATGTTGGCATTTGCCTTACACGGTTATCGTACGACGATACGCACATCAACCGGGGCAACTCCTTTCTCGCTAGTGTATGGTATGGAAGTTGTCCTACCGCTAGAGGTCGAGATCCCTTCTTTAAGAGTTCTGGTCGACGTGAAGCTCGATGAGGCAGAATGGATAAAGAATAGACTGAATCAGTTGAGCCTGATGGATGAGAAGAGGTTAGCCTCTATCGCATATGGTCGGTTGTATCAAAGTTGGATGAAGAAAGCTTACGACAAGAAGGTGTGCCCTCGAAGCTTTCAGACGGGCGATCTTGTGCTGAAAAAGATTCTCCCACCACAATCAGATCATAGGGACAAATGGACTCCCAACTATGAAGGTCCATACGTTTTCAGTAAGGTCTTCTCTGGAGGAGCTTTTCTGTTGTCCACGATGGACGACGAAGACTTTACGTCCCATGTGAACACGGACGCAGTTAAAAAATACTTTGCTTAAAATGACCCGCTGGACGAAAAAAGAATATCCAGGCAAAAATGGGGCATCCCGACGAACCAGAAAAATAAAAGGTTCGGGCAAAAGTTAGGGATATAAATGAAAAAATGTACACCCGCAAAGTCGAAAACCTGAAGGGGCAGCTTTGGCAAATATGGGTATTGTTGCGGTGAAATTTGGATCTCAAGCTATTGATTTACTTGAATCATATTTCATTTACAACCGGACTTTAATTTATCCAAAAAGGAAAGGTTTAAAGAAAGAAAAACCTACAAAAATGCAAAGCAAAAGGCTAGGCCTAAAGCTAAGCAAAGAGAGAGATCTAAAGGTTCGGGGGTTGGTTATACCTAGGGAAGGTGTTAGCATCCTAAGTATCTGTAGTACTCTACAAGAACCTCTTGTTTAGTATTTGTGTTTACTAAAGTTTGCTTGCTAAGGGAAAAGTACTAAGGGTATCAATCTAAAGTAAAGGGTATATACAAAGTTTGCTCGCAAAGACATCGCATCTCGTGCCTACGTATCCGGACGGGAATGGAATCAGAGCAATCGTAGTTCCCCTATCTAGGGATGAGGATCTCTTGATTGTGGTCAAGGTTCCCAAAGGGAAGTAAGTATTCATAAGGAAGTACTTACATGGAGTGCGGCGACTCCTCTTCTAAGTTGAGGTTGTTATGATAAAGGATGTCCACGGCGGGACGGTAAAAGTGAGTACGGCGACTCAAATCCTAAGGCTAGGATAAAGGGGGAATAAAAGGTTGTCCACGGCGGGACGGTAAACATGAGTACGGCGATTCAAATCCTAAGGCTAGGACAAAAGGGGAGAATGTCCTCGGCGGGACGGTTTAAAAGTGAGTACGGAGACTCGAATCCTAAGGCTAGGATAAAAGGGGAGAATGTCCACGGCGGGACGGTTAAAAGTGAGTGCGGCGACTCGAATCCTAAGGCTAGGATAAAAGGGGAGAATGTCCTCGGCGGGACGGTTTAAAAGTGAGTACGGAGACTCGAATCCTAAGGCTAGGATAAAAGGGGAGACTGTCCACGGCGGGACGGTTAAAAGTGAGTGCGGCGACTCGAATCCTAAGGCTAGGATAAAGGGAAGTAAAGGTTGTCCACAGCGGGACGGTAAACATGAGTGCGGCGACTCAAATCCTAAGGCTAGGATAAAGGGAGAATGTCCATGGCGGGATAGTTAAAAGTGAGTATGGTGACTCGTGTAAGAAAGGAAGCTTGTTGTTATGTACAGATGAATATGTACAGGTGAATCAGTTTAACCTCGTAGTTCAGGAGGTAACAGTTAACAGATGAAGTAATCGACACTGTGACAACAGTTCGCATTTAATGGAAATCAACAGATAAAAAATGGTAACAACCAAGAAATAAATCCTAGCATGTTAACTAACATATATAGGCATGGATTCAAACAAGTTTCAAGAAAAATATTGAAAGGAAACAATTAAAAATTCATCTGCAATTACATAAACGATCGTGAAAATGCGCACACTTGTACATAAACAAACTTGATGATAAAAAATTCAAACATGAAAAATAAAAATACAGCATGAAAATAGACATTAATACGAACACAACGGAAAAAGAACGGGCGAAAAACGATAAAAAAACGAGCGAGTTATGAATTTTTGAAGTTGGAGTGAAAAATGACAAGTTTTACAAGTAACTTTCACTGGTGGAAGTTTAGTATAAAAAGTGACAATTTTCTTTCTGGGCAAAAACACACAACAAATGGATTTACGTTTTGTATCGTAACTTCCTAACCGTTAATCGGATCGGCACAAAATTTATATGGATTTGGGGTAGAATTGAACAAGGAACATGATGGTGGTGGTCATCTTTCAAAATTCCCTCTGTGGTGAAAAACTCGATAGCTCTTGCATGTCATGTGATGCAATTTGAAACTCAACTCTCAAACCAAGTGCTGTCTTACTCAAGAAAGGTCATAGACATGTTTCACATGATGTATTTGAGGGAATGCAACAGTTGATGCAATGAAAATCCAGCAGAAATGTAAAATGACATGTTCACACTAATGTGATATTTTGAGATGCATTTTGATGCCTATGCTGCCCTACAGATGCAATTGAGGTAATGTTGAAGCATGAGCATAATTCAAATGCATGTCTTATGGTTTCTAAATGCCAAGTTAGACTCAAAACAGTTCAAGTCACAAACTGATATGCAAGTTAGAAAAGCTCATTTTGAAAATGCACTTGAGTTTCAAATCTTTAAACCAATGGTTCTAATGATCAAAGAATGTTATGAGCAAGCTTTAATGACCTATCCAATGACTTCCACACCTGGTGTGGATCAATAATGCAGTGAAATGCAAAGTGACATGATGATGGCCAATGTCATGTAAAATGCATTTTGAGAAATAACTCATACTCCAGCCAAGCTAAAAACAATACAAACACACACACATGTCACAAATATGTTGTTGAATGGTTTCCACCATAAATTGAAGTACAAAACAAACAATTGTAAAAAAAATGTGTTCAAGTTGCAATTCTGTTGTAAAGGTGAAGCACGATGATGCAGGTTGGGGTATAATTCTGTTTTGATGCACTTGGCTTGTGTACACACACCTCATAGACACTAACAACATGGTCAAGCATATAAAAGCTATCAAAACAATCTACAGTTAATAATGAAACCTAAGTTGTAAAATACCATGTTAAGGTGCAAGCTATAAGGTACTTCAAATTCTATGCACATACCTAAACTATCCCTAACATGTGGTTGATGATGTTTTCAACTCTGAGATTTAAGCAAGAAAGGAAAGCAGATAGGATGCATCAATTTATCAAGACATAGAGGAATTCTTCAAGTTAATGCCTAGCCTAAAGGTCCTAATCATGTTTAATGATGGTGCACTCAAACTTTGACAACAGATGGCAAACATCAAGCAGGCAGTGGCATAAAGCCCTTTTTCTTTTCTTTGAAATGCAACAATTAAATACAAGCAGGAATGGTTTGTAAATTTAGAGAACAAATTGACTGCCAAGAGCTTTCAAGGCTGGATCATAATACCATATAGTAGTAAATCAATACAAACACCCCTTCATGGACTTTTTCTGCAACATTTGCAAAGGTAGGGTACCTACTGCAACTTGCCAACTTAAACATCCCACTTACCTAGACCGCCCCCTAATTCCCTACTCATGAATCAATGTCTCAAAAACACATGACAGGAACAACCATACTCTTTCACACACATCACCAGTTTTCAGAAATGCCAGATGGATGGTTAAAATATTTGAACCATTATGTGCTAGCCTTCCAAAATGTTCATTGGACAGTTTTAAAAGGATAATTTCTTTTGCTCAGAATGAATGAAGACAGTTTTGAATGATGGACAATTATTACTTTTGACATTTCAATCTTGTGTTCACTGATGGTTTTACAAACAGAAACATAGCAGCTGATGCAGCTAGCTAATCCAAACTTCAATCTAAAGTCCTAAAGTTCTGCTACCAGCCCTGCTGCTAATACTCAAATCCAAAGTTTTGCTAGATAAGAGCTCTTAATCAAAACAGGTCCCTGCCAGACTTAGCATTAGCAAGAGATCCAAACAGTTGTGACAAAATCCTCCTCAGCCTAAACCTGAATTCCTTCTAAGCAACCCTCCAATAGTCAGGATCTGTGACATTTGGTCCCTGGTTATTCCCTTAATGTAAACAAACATCCAGAACAGAAAACAACCGCCATGTAAAAGTGATGCCAGTCCTAACATCTATCAGGTCAGAAATGACAAACTCTACAAAAGTGAAAATACTAAACATTGCAATACCACACCAATTGCAAATCAATGCCTCATGACAGCTTTGGCAGAAATGGATACTTGGCACAAGTAGATTTTGTCAGTCAATACACTCAAACCATGTACATAAGTTAAGGAAAAAAGGCAAGGTCTGCTCTTAAAATGTAAAAACTATGGATTTGATGGAATAGCTCAGATTTGAGAGCAAACATAAACAAGACCGACTGCAGACTCACATCACAGTATTCAGTTGAACAAAAATTCCCTTATCCCAATACTTAGATCAACAATTAATCCACCATGCCCTTACAAGTTTTAGGACAGTATACACTTTGTAACCCCCAAAGCAATGACATAACCAAATCAAAAAAACAACAGCTCCAATGACAGTACAAACTCATATGCAAAATATGGCAAGAACAAGTTCAATCCTAATCATAACAAATATACCATCCATCAAAAACCAAACATCATAAAAACAAACATGTGTGGTGTATGAATGGTTAAAACCTCAAGAAAGTGCTTGGAACAAGAATTGGTGGATTTGGTAGCTTTTGGTCAAAGTAACTTGGTGAACAAGTTGACTTTTTGATTTTTGAGGTTCCTTGGTGGTTTAATGGATTATACACCTTCTATATGTTATTTAGAAGGTGTATGGATGGTTGTGGGAGTGGTGGAAAGGGTAGAAATGAATCTGGGCAGATTTCACTTCATGGCCATTTTGAGTGTTTTTATGAACTTTGGTGTTTTGTAGAATTTGAAGCAAGGTCAAGGAATTGTGGTAACAGAACTTCTTTGTAGTTTCTATCAGATGAATTGTGTCTAAAATGAGGTAAGGGAGGTCTCTATTTATAGAGAAATGGATTGAGGTGCTTACTAGAGACCTTGCTTCATCATGAAGCAAGCTTTGAGATATTTTGCAAAAACCCCTCTTGGAGGGTTTGCCCATTGGTTCTGATACAAGGCCAACTTGCTAAGCACAATGATGTTTTTCTGAGATTAATAGCATGCTAGGAGGTGTAGGAATGGAGCTGGTACAACTTTTACTTTCCACCTCATGTTTGGAAAAGTCAACAATTTCAACTTTGGCAATGAAACTCAAATTTCAATTTTGTGGTGCTTCTCCTGCATATTTTCTGTTCTAACATGCTACAAATATTCCATACATGAGTTAGAACAAGTCTTGCAAGCTGAGATTTGCCCAATTGGAGGAAAGAGATGATTTTACAACTTTGGGCAATGTGGGACAAAAGTGTGAAACCTCCAACTTTGAACACATGTAACTTTCTGCTCATAAATCATCTTGAGGAGTTCTTGTATAATTTAGAAATCCCTCACATAGCTCTAAAACATTCATGTTTGTCAAGGAATCAAACCCCAATTGGAACTAGGTGAAAAATCCCCTCAAAGTTGGCTGCACACAAGCTTTTAAAGTGAAAATAACTTAGAAATTTTCTAAGTTATTTTCCCTTCTAGGAATGTTTTTGCTTCTATCTCAAAAAGTATGCATTTTCTGGTTGTGGACTAGTATGGGAATTTTGTAGGACTTGTCAAGAGCTTTCTAATGAGCTTGGAACCAACTCAATTGAGTGTGTGGTTAAGGAGTTAGGGTTTAGCCCCTTTTGAAACCCTAATTTTCCCGATTTTTCGATTACTCTCTCATCCTTGATCCAATGATTATGAAAATTGATATGCAAGTCCATTATGACATAAGGAACAACTTTTATTCACAACTTGGATTCCAATTCTCAAAATTTGAGGAGTTGACTTTTCGGTCAACCGTACGATCGATCGGTGCCGATTGAGTCGCCTGTTGACATTCTGGACATCCTGAGACTTTGATACTTTTTGAATGGTCTTTAATAAGCTATATGAAGTTCATGGACCTCAATCCCACCATTACAACACCTTCCAATATCAAAGTCAAACCACAGTTGACTTTTCACTAGTTAAAAACCCTAATCGGGGCCTCCTGACTGCACTGTTTTTGATTCTGAACTGATTTCTTCAAATTGGCTTCTCATTTGACTTTGATATTATCTTTGATTTCATTCCATGATTGAATTGGCCCAAATCATTGGTTGATCATTCCTTGGTTGTTTTGAATTTGTCGGTGCGAAAACCCTGATTCATCTGCATCTTAAACAAAGAAAAACTTGAACTGGGTTAGGGTTAGATAATCACATGAGTATGATCCTAAAATGATAATGAAGATCTAAGGGTCAAAATTTGGGGTATGACAGTTGCCCCTATTTAAATATCTTTCACTGGATGGCGGTGAGAGATGAGAATCCTTGCAAAATCGTAGTGAAAGGTATTTAAATATAGAAGAACAGAAATTTTGTCCCTTAGATCCAATGGTATGCAAAAGGACAAATGTTAATATGCCATGAATTCTAAATGATGCTTTATGATGCAAGACAATAATAGAACGGTATAACAACGAGTACTGCTCACTGGGGAAAACAGCAACACCGGAGGAAAGAGGCAAATGGGGAATAAAGCACCCCAAGGAAATTGTAATTCATCCACAAGGTAAGACGTGAGTAAAACACGACCTCGGGAGAAAGGAAGTAAATGGGGAATAAAGCACCCAAGTAAGGTAAAATCTTCCACAAGGTAAGACGCGAGTAAAACACGACCTCGGGAGAAAGGAGCAGATGGGAGTAAAACACCATGATGCCAGGTAAATGGGGAGTAAAACACCCAGGTAAGGTAAACTGGAGTTCGTTCGCAAGGTAAAACGCGAGTAAAACACGACCTCGGGGGGAAGGCAGATGGGAGTAAAACACCATGATGCTAGGTAAATGGGGAGTAAAACACCCAAGTAAGGTAAACTCGTCCACAAGGTAAAAACGCGAGTAAAACACGACCTTGGGAGGAAGGCAGATGGGAGTAAAACACCATGATGCTAGGTAAATGGGGAGTAAAACACCCAAGTAAGGTAAACTCGTCCACAAGGTAAAAACACGAGTAAAACACGACCTCGGGAGAAAGAGAAAATGGGGAATAAAGCACCCCTGATATGCACATGCATATGAATTATGCATGTATAGATTATTCAGATGACATATGATCAAATGTAAATGCAAATTTCGACGACAAGGCTCGACTCTTTTGGTGAGAAGACAAGACTGGATAACTGATTCCTCAACACGAAGATCACTTTCAATCTGCTTGGGGACTGAAGATGCTATTGTTGAACACATTTCTGCCACACTGATAAATTGTATCAAATTGATGATCCTTGTAGGAAGGATAAATAGCTGCTTAGGGATCCCTCAAGTAGACTGCCCCAGTTTAACTGTCTATTGTAGATGAACTGATGATAACTTCAGTTTGTCTTGAGGTTGGAAGATGACTGATTTACTGAGTGCTTGGAGAGCTTGCCCCAGTCTGAGTCTTGAAACATATTCTGGATAAACTTAATCTGAGAAAACCATATCTTGAACAAATACTGAATTGGTTCTTTGACAGGATGTAAAAGGAACTTGTCCCCTGATAGGATCACTTGACCAAGTTTCTCAATGCTTGAAAATTCCTTGAGAGAAAAGCTAATTTGCAAACAAAAGTGTTCATACAAACATGGTAATGTAAAGTTCATGCAACTTTTTGAAATCAAAACCATTTTTGAAAGATGCAAAGTAAAAAAGTCATTGGTCAGAACACGGCGGTTCAAGACACTCAAAGTTTAAAGCAAAGGTGTACTGCCAAAATAATTGATTTGCAAAAATCTTTAGGAGTCAGTTTACGCAACCTTGCTGTAGTATGCTTTCAAAATAACCTTGTTTCAATTAGGTCTTTTGAAGGTTGTAGCGTGGCCTGGTTCACGGTTTAAGAAACAAAGGATAAAGGCTTAAAGTTTATTTGGTGCCCACCCCATCTACGTGATGATCTCCAGTCCTATGCTCAGTTTAAATCAGACTATGCGTTCAGTTTCCCATAGATTAGGAATTGCACTGATGATAGTGATGCTGATGGTTCAGAATTTAACAAACTTTTTGAAAAGGCAGTCACTGCTTCTTTACAACATTTGGTTGTTTTGAATTCATTGAGGATTTTCTTGATAAGGGTTTAAAGATCTCCTCTTTTTATTATCCCTAACTTTTGCCTGAACTGTTTCTTTTGAGGTTTACAGTCAGCGGGATGCCCCAGTTTTGCCTAAGTCTCCTTCATAGGTTTTGACTTAGCGGGCTTTTTCTTTGATATCTCTCTCTCTTTTTTTGTTTAAATAAAGTGGCCACCTAGCTTAATGATCAAGGTGAACCATCATCGACTTTTGGCTTGGAAAACATCTTCGACACTTATTTGTTGTGTACGAAGGAAAAAATGTAGTTGCATCCTTTATATGAAAGGTGTCTTGTATGAACACAAAACCGAGTTAACTGAGAACTACCCACCCCAAGGTTAAAACTGCGGGTTTTTTTGTAAAGAAAGAAACTCCAACTTCTAGGCTCAAAGGGGTTGACAAGGGATTATCTTCCTTATTTCTCCAGTGTTTGGGAGTTGAAACAATGCCTTACATCATCAATAAAAGTTTGATTGAAAGCATACTAACAGCAATTATGGGTATAACATTTTCATCATCCTCCCTCCAATATTTGCATAATCAAAAATTTGGACAAGGAGTAAATATTTGAAAGTTAAAGCACAGAAGTGCACGCAACAGATGAATTGAAATCAAAAAGTTGTAATGTTCATTCATTAAAATGAAAGTACAAACACTAATTAAAAGCAAACAGCTTAAACAAAATAAGGAGAATGCAAACAATGAGAAACAAAAAGGCCTAGTGACTAAATCAGTACAAAGATGGGTTGTCATGTCTGAAACACTGGCGCTCAAAAAGATGGTCTGCTGAAGTCAGACTGAAGTTTCACTTTTGATGATCTGGTAGAGGATTTTTCTGAATATTCAGCTGACTGTCTGTAAAATCAAGGATCCCAGTTCTAATCAATTCACGTACCCTAGATTTTAATGAAAAATAATGCTCCAAGTCGTGGCCTGGGGCACCCTCATGAAAGGCACAATGAAGATCAGTTCTAAATCCAGCTGGAGGAGGATCAGGAGTTTGCAGAGTCTTGGTAGTGATTAATCCTTGTTGAACCAGGCTTGGATACAATTCTGTATAAGTCATAGGAATAGGATCAAACTAATTCTTATTCTGATACTAGTTCTGTCTAACAGCAGGACGCTGAGGATTTTGAAAGGGTCGTGGAGCAGCAGCAACTGCAGTAATAGTGTTGTGATTATACTGAGGTCGGGGATGAGGCTTCCTCGCTTCAGCCATGACAACATTAGTATGTTCTTCTCTCTTCTTATGGAAATTTCCAAAGGACTTCTTTGCACCATTAGAAGATTCAACAACTTTGGATACCTTACCCTTTTTCAGCCCTTCTTCTAACCTTTGACCAATAGTTACCAGATCTGTGAAGTTTGAAGACACACTCCCAATCATTTTCTCCCAATAGAAAGGGGACAGAGTATCCATGAACATTCCAGTTAATTCTTTCTCTGCCAGAGGGGGTTCAACCTGAGAAGCTAACTCTCTCCAACGTTGAGCGTATTCTTTGAATGTTTCTCTTTCACCTTGAGACATGTTCTGAAGTTGACGACGGTCAGGAGCCATATCCAGATTGTATTTGTATTGTCTCATGAAGGCATTGGCAAGATCTTGGAAGCAATGGACGCTGTTATGTTCTAAACCCATATACCATTTGAGAGATGCCCCACTTAAACTATCCTGAAAGCAATGGATAAGCAACTTCTGATAGTTGGTGTAGGCTGCCATCCTTCGGTAGTACATAACCAAATGGGCTCTAGGACATGAGTGCCCCTTATATTTCACAAACTCTGGAGTCTTGAACTTTGCAGGCATGACCAGACCAGAAACTAAGCACATATTGTCTGCATCAACATTGAAGAAATCAGTACCCTCAACGGCCTTGAGTCTCTTGTCTATATTTTGAAACTGTTCACGGACAACTTCAGACTCAACAACATCCTCACGGTCTTCACCTTAAGCACTAGTAGCATTGTAATCAAAGAACGAAGTCTCAAAGGGAGCTTGACCATTCTGGGCAGTAGTATGAACCACAGGTATGGCTTTTGTAAAGACAGGAGCTTGAAAGACTGGTCTGACAGTTGGACCAATCATGGCAGTAGATGCAAGAGGTGGAGAATAGTTGGGAGGCAAACCAAACTCTGGCCAAGTAGATTGTGGCATTTGAACAGGAGGAGTATCTACATTCGAAACCTCTTGAATGACAGTCCTTTGGGAAGACTCTCCTCTAGCAATCAAGACTTGGAGCATCTCAGTGAGCTTAGTCATGCCTGATTTTAACTCATCAATTTCCATTCGGATTTCTGTATTGTGTGCTTCCTGTTCTGACATCTTGCGTCTATAGTTCGCTCTAGTCTGATATCGGTGTCGAGGAATCATCTTGACAACTCAAAGGTACACTGGACAGTGAAGACAGCTGGACATGAGCGACCAGGCAAACAGAGGTATGCAAGGAACCATGCAAAGATGCAAATGCAATGCAATGTGATGCAAGAGAAGATATAAATCACACATAACAGGTCCAAAGGTTCAAGATCACAGCATAAAGTCTGGGTAAATAACCAACCATAAGGTATGTACTAGGTTCGTTTGATCTGTAGAACAGGGTTCTAAGAGGTTCCCAGAGTCAACAACCCATCTTTCGGATATTATCGACACACCAAATACTTGGAAATCAATAATATTCTCAAGAGAGTCTCGTCTGAGTGTAGTATCGCATATCAACTATTTTGGAAATACTTCCTCATAGTCATCGCACTACATCCTAATAAGGCCAAAGTGGGGTAGTAGGTAATCTAAAGGTCCTCAGTGTCATAGGCTCTTATAGAAAGTAGCATTGTTTTCACGAATACTCGATCAACAACACCAACTCTCCAAAAAGGCCTCCACTGAGCGGTGGTTTTCTCAAGTTAGCTTAGTAGGGAATCAACTCCCTATAAGCCCTCTTGAATATACCACCATCTTATCATAAGTGCGCTCCAGTACGGGTATAGTACTATCTCACCACTCAAAGCAACAAACCTGCATACAGAAAAATCCAAACACAGACAGATATATGTACAAATATATAAGCAAGTAAACATATAACAAACGCAGATATAACAAGGTGGGCTTAACCCTCTTTAGGGGGAGTCCCCAGTAAAGTCGCCATTTTTCTGTTGCGGTGAAATTTGGATCTCAAGCTATTGATTAACTTGAATCATATTTCATTTAGAACTGGACTTTAATTTATCCAAAAAGGAAAGGTTTAAAGAAAGAAAAACCTACAAAAATGCAAAGCAAAAGGCTAGGCCTAAAGCTAAGCAAAGAGAGAGATCTAAAGGTTCGGGGGTTGGTTATACCTAGGGAAGGTGTTAGCATCCTAAGTATCTGTAGTACTCTACAGGAACCTCTTGTTTAGTATTTGTGTTTACTAAAGTTTGCTTGCTAAGGGAAAAGTACTAAGGGTATCAATCTAAAGTAAAGGGTATATACAAAGTTTGCTCGCAAAGACATCGCATCTCGTGCGTACGTATCCGGACGGGAATGGAATCAGAGCAATTGTAGTTCCCCTATCTAGGGATGAGGATCTCTTGACTGTGGTCAAGGTTCCCAAAGGGAAGTAAGTATTCATAAGGAAGTACTTACATGGAGTGCGGCGACTCCTCTTCTAAGTTGAGGTTGTTATGATAAAGGATGTCCACGGCGGGACGGTAAAAGTGAGTACGGTTACTCAAATCCTAAGGCTAGGATAAAGGGGGAATAAAAGGTTGTCCACGGCGGGACGGTAAACATGAGTACGGCGATTCAAATCCTAAGGCTAGGACAAAAGGGGAGAATGTCCTCGGAGGGACGGTTTAAAAGTGAGTACGGAGACTCGAATCCTAAGGCTAGGATAAAAGGGGAGAATGTCCACGGCGGGACGGTTAAAAGTGAGTGCGGCGACTCGAATCCTAAGGCTAGGATAAAAGGGGAGAATGTCCTCGGCGGGACGGTTTAAAAGTGAGTACGGAGACTCGAATTCTAAGGCTAGGATAAAAGGGGAGAATGTCCACGGCGGGACGGTTAAAAGTGAGTGCGGCGACTCGAATCCTAAGGCTAGGATAAAGGGAAGTAAAGGTTGTCCACAGCGGGACGGTAAACATGAGTGCGGCGACTCAAATCCTAAGGCTAGGATAAAGGGAGAATGTCCACGGCGGGACAGTTAAAAGTGAGTATGGTGACTCGTGTAAGAAAGGAAGCTTGTTGTTATGTACAGATGAATATGTACAGGTGAATCAGTTTAACCTCGTAGTTCAGGAGGTAACAGTTAACAGATGAAGTAATCGACACTGTGACAACAGTTCGCATTTAATGGAAATCAACAGATAAAAAATGGTAACAACCAAGAAATAAATCCTAGCATGTTAACTAACATATATAGGCATGGATTCAAACAAGTTTCAAGAAAAATATTGAAAGGAAACAATTAAAAATTCATCTGCAATTACATAAACGATCGTGAAAACGCGCACACTTGTACATAAACAAACTTGATGATAAAAAATTCAAACATGAAAAATAAAAATACAGCATGAAAATAGACATTAATACGAACACAACGGAAAAAGAACGGGCGAAAAACGATAAAAAAACGAGCGAGTTATGAATTTTTGAAGTTGGAGTGAAAAATGACAAGTTTTACAAGTAACTTTCACTGGTGGAAGTTTAGTATAAAAAGTGACAATTTTCTTTCTGGGCAAAAACACACAACAAATGGATTTACGTTTTGTATCGTAACTTCCTAACCGTTAATCGGATCGGCACAAAATTTATATGGATTTGGGGTAGAATTGAACAAGGAACATGATGGTGGTGGTCATCTTTCAAAATTCCCTCTGTGGTGAAAAACTCGATAGCTCTTGCATGTCATGTGATGCAATTTGAAACTCAACTCTCAAACCAAGTGCTGTCTTACTCAAGAAAGGTCATAGACATGTTTCACATGATGTATTTGAGGGAATGCAACAGTTGATGCAATGAAAATCCAGCAGAAATGTAAAATGACATGTTCACACTAATGTGATATTTTGAGATGCATTTTGATGCCTATGCTGCCCTACAGATGCAATTGAGGTAATGTTGAAGCATGAGCATAATTCAAATGCATGTCTTATGGTTTCTAAATGCCAAGTTCAACTCAAAACAGTTCAAGTTACAAACTGATATGCAAGTTGCAAAAGCTCATTTTGAAAATGCACTTGAGTTTCAAATCTTTAAACCAATGGTTCTAATGATCAAAGAATGTTATGAGCAAGCTTTAATGACCTATCCAATGACTTCCACACCTGGTGTGGATCAATAATGCAGTGAAATGCAAAGTGACATGATGATGGCCAATGTCATGTAAAATGCATTTTGAGAAATAACTCATACTCCAGCCAAGCTAAAAACAATACAAACACACACACATGTCACAAATATGTTGTTGAATGGTTTCCACCATAAATTGAAGTACAAAACAAACAATTGTAAAAAAAAATGTGTTCAAGTTGCAATTCTGTTGTAAAGGTGAAGCACGATGATGCAGGTTGGGGTATAATTCTGTTTTGATGCACTTGGCTTGTGTACACACACCTCATAGACACTAACAACATGGTCAAGCATATAAAAGCTATCAAAACAATCTACATTTAACAATGAAACCTAAGTTGTAAAATACCATGTTAAGGTGCAAGCTATAAGGTACTTCAAATTCTATGCACATACCTAAACTATCCCTAACATGTGGTTGATGATGTTTTCAACTCTGAGATTTAAGCAAGAAAGGAAAGCAGATAGGATGCATCAATTTATCAAGACATAGAGGAATTCTTCAAGTTAATGCCTAGCCTAAAGGTCCTAATCATGTTTAATGATGGTGCACTCAAACTTTGACAACAGATGGCAAACATCAAGCAGGCAGTGGCATAAAGCCCTTTTTCTTTTCTTTGAAATGCAACAATTAAATACAAGCAGGAATGGTTTGTAAATTTAGAGAACAAATTGACTGCCAAGAGCTTTCAAGGCTGGATCATAATACCATATAGTAGTAAATCAATACAAACACCCCTTCATGGACTTTTTCTGCAACATTTGCAAAGGTAGGGTACCTACTGCAACTTGCCAACTTAAACATCCCACTTACCTAGACCGCCCCCTAATTCCCTACTCATGAATCAATGTCTCAAAAACACATGACAGGAACAACCATACTCTTTCACACACATCACCAGTTTTCAGAAATGCCAGATGGATGGTTAAAATATTTGAACCATTATGTGCTAGCCTTCCAAAATGTTCATTGGACAGTTTTAAAAGGATAATTTCTTTTGCTCAGAATGAATGAAGACAGTTTTGAATGATGGACAATTATTACTTTTGACATTTCAATCTTGTGTTCACTGATGGTTTTACAAACAGAAACATAGCAGCTGATGCAGCTAGCTAATCCAAACTTCAATCTAAAGTCCTAAAGTTCTGCTACCAGCCCTGCTGCTAATACTCAAATCCAAAGTTTTGCTAGATAAGAGCTCTTAATCAAAACAGGTCCCTGCCAGACTTAGCATTAGCAAGAGATCCAAACAGTTGTGACAAAATCCTCCTCAGCCTAAACCTGAATTCTTTCTAAGCAACCCTCCAATAGTCAGGATCTGTGACATTTGGTCCCTGGTTATTCCCTTAATGTAAACAAACATCCAGAACAGAAAACAACCGCCATGTAAAAGTGATGCCAGTCCTAACATCTATCAGGTCAGAAATGACAAACTCTACAAAAGTGAAAATACTAAACATTGCAATACCACACCAATTGCAAATCAATGCCTCATGACAGCTTTGGCAGAAATGGATACTTGGCACAAGTAGATTTTGTCAGTCAATACACTCAAACCATGTACATAAGTTAAGGACAAAAGGCAAGGTCTGCTCTTAAAATGTAAAAACTATGGATTTGATGGAATAGCTCAGATTTGAGAGCAAACATAAACAAGACCGACTGCAGACTCACATCACAGTATTCAGTTGAACAAAAATTCCCTTATCCCAATACTTAGATCAACAATTAATCCACCATGCCCTTACAAGTTTTAGGACAGTATACACTTTGTAACCCCCAAAGCAATGACATAACCAAATCAAAAAAACAACAGCTCCAATGACAGTACAAACTCATATGCAAAATATGGCAAGAACAAGTTCAATGCTAATCATAACAAATATACCATCCATCAAAAACCAAACATCATAAAAACAAACATGTGTTCATAGTTCAAATTCTACCAATATGCTCAAAAATGTGATTTCATAAAAAATGATACTAAAACCAATAAAAAACAGCTACATACCTCTTAATGATCCTTTTGAATAGGCTAGAATAATTGAGGAAACCAGAGATCCTTTGCTTCACTTCTTGGCCTTGGCTCTTGCTTCAACTTTAAGTAAAATGTACACTTTGAGTTAAATGAAGAAAAATGATTTTTCAATGGTCTCCAACACTTTAGACAGTTGAGAAATGATGTAGGTGTGGTGTATGAATGGTTAAAACCTCAAGAAAGTGCTTGGAACAAGAATTGGTGGATTTGGTAGCTTTTGGTCAAAGTAACTTGGTGAACAAGTTGACTTTTTGATTTTTGAGGTTCCTTGGTGGTTTAATGGATTATACACCTTCTATATGTTATTTAGAAGGTGTATGGATGGTTGTGGGAGTGGTGGAAAGGGTAGAAATGAATCTGGGCAGATTTCACTTCATGGCCATTTTGAGTGTTCTTATGAACTTTGGTGTTTTGTAGAATTTGAAGCAAGGTCAAGGAATTGTGGTAACAGAACTTCTTTGTAGTTTCTATCAGATGAATTGTGTCTAAAATGAGGTAAGGGAGGTCTCTATTTATAGAGAAATGGATTGAGGTGCTTACTAGAGACCTTGCTTCATCATGAAGCAAGCTTTGAGATATTTTGCAAAAACCCCTCTTGGAGGGTTTGCCCATTGGTTCTGATACATGGCCAACTTGCCAAGCACAATGATGTTTTTCTAAGATTAATAGCATGCTAGGAGGTGTAGGAATGGAGCTGGTACAACTTTTACTTTCCACCTCATGTTTGGAAAAGTCAACAATTTCAACTTTGGCAATGAAACTCAAATTTCAATTTTGTGGTGTTTCTCCTGCATATTTTCTGTTCTAACATGCTACAAATATTCCATACATGAGTTAGAACAAGTCTTGCAAGCTGAGATTGGCCCAATTGGAGGAAAGAGATGATTTTACAACTTTGGGCAATGTGGGACAAAAGTGTGAAACCTCCAACTTTGAACACATGTAACTTTCTGCTCATAAATCATCTTGAGGAGTTCTTGTACAATTTAGAAATCCCTCACATAGCTCTAAAACATTCATGTTTGTCAAGGAATCAAACTCCAATTGGAACTAGGTGAAAAATCCCCTCAAAGTTGGCTGCACACAAGCTTTTAAAGTGAAAATAACTTAGAAATTTTCTGTTATTTTCCCTTCTAGGAATGTTTTTGCTTCTATCTCAAAAAGTATGCATTTTCTGGTTGTGGACTAGTATGGGAATTTTGTAGGACTTGTCAAGAGCTTTCTAATGAGCTTGGAACCAACTCAATTGAGTGTGTGGTTAAGGAGTTAGGGTTTAGCCCCTTTTGAAACCCTAATTTTCCCGATTTTTCGATTACTCTCTCATCCTTGATCCAATGATTATGAAAATTGATATGCAAGTCCATTATGACATAAGGAACAACTTTTATTCACAACTTGGATTACAATTCTCAAAATTTGAGGAGTTGACTTTTCGGTCAACCGTACGATCGATCGGTGCCGATTGAGTCGCCTGTTGACATTCTGGACATCCTGAGACTTTGATACTTTTTGAATGGTCTTTAATAAGCTATATGAAGTTCATGGACCTCAATCCCACCATTACAACACCTTCCAATATCAAATTCAAACCACAGTTGACTTTTCACTAGTTAAAAACCCTAATCGGGGCCTCCTGACTGCACTGTTTTTGATTCTGAACTGATTTCTTCAAATTGGCTTCTCATTTGACTTTGATATTATATTTGATTTCATTCCATGATTGAATTGGCCCAAATCATTGGTTGATCATTCCTTGGTTGTTTTGAATTTGTCGGTGCGAAAACCCTGATTCATCTGCATCTTAAACAAAGAAAAACTTGAACTGGGTTAGGGTTAGATAATCACATGAGTATGATCCTAAAATGATAATGAAGATATAAGGGTCAAAATTTGGGGTATGACAGGTATCCCGGTGAATCGAAAACCCGAAAGGACGGTTCAGGAAAAAGTTAGGGATTGAAAAGCAAATGACTGCGGTCCGCGTATGATCTTTCATTGCTCAGTGGTTTGGGAAGTACCTGGGGACATTCATCTGAATCAATCTCTTCCGAGGATGAAGCGTCGGGAAGTATTGAAGTGAGGCGAGTCATAGGGGGATCATATCATGGTGTTCTTCTACACCACGTTGCCGACATTTTTGTACACGTTCGTATATTTCTGTATATATTTGTACATTGTTGCGCAATTTCCTCTTTTCAGGGATTGCATCCATTGCAAAAACCTTGCCTATTTTACAGGCCGTCCATCAATAAACATATATTATTTAGTGAATTGTTTACTTTGTTTTGTTTTAACTTTTACAATTTTGTTTGCGAAAAAATGTCTGATGTTTTTGATAAAATACGCATACATAAACTCGCAGGCCTCGGCCAATAATTGTTAAAACTTTGGATTACTTGAACAATGTCGCAGATGATAAGTGAGATGGTTCCCTTTGTGAAGGGTATCTTGTCTGTTTGTTCATTTTTGCAGGATTGTTATCCTTGGGGCATTTTGTCAGAGATGTAGCCAGAGCATCCTACCCTGGTAAAGTCGTGCAGTGAGTAGCTAAGGGTGGATGGGTATCCCCAACAGTTGTTTTGCACGCATGTGTTCCTCAGTATCTCCAGACCAAAAGGTCCAGCAGATTTGTTTTCCCAGAAAGGTCGAGGATGTGTCCCGGTGCGGATCCAGTGAACGATGCATGGTCAGTCCTCCTGAGATGGATACGAGTTTATCCCCAAACGAGTCCAGGATGATTATCCACCAAGTTTAAGGCTTATCTCCCTGCACGGTCGAAGTGTGATAGTGATAGGATTGCTTCTCCAGCATGTTGGTCTATCCTCAGAGAGTCATATCTCGGAAAGCCATTCGAGGCATTGTTCTTCTCCAGCAGAGTAGAGTAAATGATTGGCATGTTTCAATTCCCTAGTAGGGTAGCTCTTCTTCCCCAGCGGAGTGGTTCCTTCTCCCCGGCAGAATGGTTCTCTCTCCGGCATTTATTTTGCCGGAGCGTTTCCCGCATTTTTTCCTGCATGAATGCATAGCATCTACCTAAACGCGTAGCATTTCCATTTTACACGGAGCATTACGCCATTATCAAACATGTGCACGTGAAACATAAACCAGGTGTTTACCTTCTTGTGTGTAGGTGTATCCCTATTTGGAGTTGCTTGTTTAAGTTCTCCAGGGTCCCCACCAGAGTTGTTTGGTTAAGCCCTTCTCTTCCCTGGCGGAGCATCTGCAAGATAGCTATCAACGGTGGTTAGTCTGGCCTTTGGGTCCGATGCTCGCTTTTATTTAGCGAAGGCTTGACGGCGATGTAAGAGGTCTATCAACATTCTCTTGCCCTGACGGCGATGTTAGATATCTTGGTCAACTTCATAGATGCCCGACGGCGACGTCAGAAATCCATATGGGTTCGAGATCCAACTACATTGTTCAGTGTTTGTCTGATGACAATGACAGAAGTTCGCATCTTCAGATTTAATATGTGAGTTGCTCCGCAAGTTTAGACGGTGATGTCAGAGGTTTGGTGGTTATTTGACGGTGAAGTCAGAGGTTTATCAGTTTTGTATTCTTCTGACGACGATATCAAGTGTATTATCAGCAGCGTGAATGCTTGGCGGTGACGTCAGTGGTATATCCGTTTTATGATGGGTCTAGCGGTGAGGCTAAATGTTCGTTAATATTATGTTCTGGAGGTGATGTCATACGTTTCTCAACTATGTGGTTCTAGCGGCGAGGTTAGACATTTATCAGCATTATGTGGTTCTAGCGGCGATGTTAGATGTTTATCAGATAGGTGTAATTGTCTGATGATGAGGGTCAGATGTTCTATCCTGATGATGTTGAATTGACGGCGAGGTCAGGTATTCATTGAATTGACGGTGAGGTCAGGTATTCATTGAATTGACGGTGAGGTCATGTGTTCATTGAATTGACGGTGAGGTCAGGTATTCATTGAATTGACGGTGAGGTCAAGTATTTATTGAATTGACAGTGAGGTCGGGTATTCGTTGAATTGACGGTGAGGTAAGGTATTCATTGAATTGACGGTGAGGTCAGGTATTCATTGAATTAACGGTGAGGTCAGGTATTCATTGAATTGACGGTGAGGTCAGGTATTCATTAAATTCACCGTGAGGTCAGGTATTCATTGAATTCACGGTGAGGTCAGGTGTTCATAGAACAGGTAGTGATGTCAAATTGTCCTTTGACTTGATGATGAAGTCATACAATGATGACATATGTTTCTTCCGACTTGATGATGAAGTCAGACAGAGATTAATCAGAAGTTTTCTCACTGACTTGATAAGGAAGTCCGGTGGTAATTCTTCCAATTACTGCAGAGTTCCTGACGGCAAAATCATTTATCCTTTATAGGTTACTGATTAATCATAAGTTTCTTACCGACTTGATGAGGAAGTCTGGTGGTAATCCTTCCAGTTAATGCAGCGGTCCTGAAGGCGAAATCAGTTATCCTTTATCGGTTACTAAGTAACCAATGGTTCCTTGCTGACTTGATGATGAAGACAGACAACGATGTTAGAGGTTTTCTTACCGACTTGATGATGAAGTCTGGTAGCAACGTCAATTCTTTTCTTGCCAGCTTGATGAAGAAGTATGGTGGGGACGTCAAGAAATTCTTCCATTTTAATGCAGAATGTTTGACGGCAAAAGCAATTATCCTTTATTGGTAATTGAGTAATCAATGGTTTCTCCCCGACTTAGTAGTGAGGCTTGATAGTGATGTCAGATAATCGTTCCGACTTAGTGTCAGAGATTTGAAATAGTAGTCAATCAGTTTGTTGTCGTGCAACTATCATTTCAGTTTCCAGAGATCTTTCACCTATCAAATTTTGCAATATGTTTTGTGCAGTTGGCAAATTTCCGGGTTTGTTGGTATTCAACCGTATTTCGCCTTGATTGTTTGAGAGCCGTTCGCTTCTCACCCAGTTAAGCCCAAGTCGTTTGAATAGGGGCAGCTGTTGCACCCAAAAATTTGTCTAACCTTTCTTTACTTGGTTTATGTTTCATTGCATTCATCATAACATTCTCATAGCATTAGCATTTGCATTTCACCATTAATTTGCAGGGGATTGAGAGAGGTGTTCTTGTCAAGAGGAGGTTATCAAGGGTCTAAGACTAATCAAGAGGTTGTACTCAGGCTATCTAGCGCTTATTATCATAAGAAGAATTTCAAAACTCATTGAAGGAGTGGATGGTTAAGGTTGGTGTACCTTCTATCTTGGGGGTCAATGAAGACCATAAGATGATATTTAATCCATGGTTATGGGTGGAGAACACTATGATAGCTCATTTAATACCTTGAGGGTCATTGAGGAGCTTGTGCAAGTCATTATACAAAGTATGAGAAGCCACAGCCAAAGGTGGTGCAATTAGGGTTTTCATCTGGTCAACCCTAAGTCAACAATTAAACTGAAGGAGATTAAGACTCAATTCCAAATCTTTGTGATCATGGGATGTTATGTTGAGACACCTAAGAGATTATTCCAAGATCATTTCATTAATACTCAAGAGTGTGAGAAGTTTCTAAGCTAGGGTTTCTATGCTTGACAGTGTAAAATCCCCTGTTTAGTGCCTAACTTCAAGACCACATAACTCAAGATACAAGTCTCATCTCATCTTGACTCCAACATGAGACTTGTAGGGCATGTTCTTAGTTTTCTTTTGAGTACTAGAACTCATCAATTGGATTTCTAGAACTCATGATATGAAGCAGACAAGTTATAGGTCCTCAGATGAATGTGATTTTGGTCAACAAAAGTCAACCAACTTCTAAGACACTTTTGACCTAGAAGGATGTTTCTCCTGACCTTGACCAAAACATGAAAGATATTCCTCATGATCTTAGCTTTCTAAAAAGTCCTAGAACTCCTCTTGTTGAGTTGTAGAACTCAAGTTATGAGCTTTGCAAGGCAGGGGTATTTTGGAAAACTTTGATTATAGGTCACTTTTGATTATAGGTCAATTTCACCACTTTTCACATCTCAAATGAAACTATTTACAACATTAAACTTGCTCCAAATAGGGTCATTTGCTCAACCAAACATAAAGGTACCATGGATTTGGCTTGGATGGAAGATTTGATGAAGAAATTTCCATGAAAGAGGCTTTAAAAGGCCTAAAATGGATTAAATTCATATTGCACCAATTTTATTCATGTTTGTGCATATTTTAAGTGCCAAAGACATTCTAAACATGATGCAAAAATCAGAAGTGAGAATTGAGCTCTTTAAACATGTCATTTTTCAAGTTTCTTCAAGTTTAAGTAACATGATCAAGCATCACCACTGAGATTGAACCAAGGAAGCAATCTGCACCATTGGATCACACACATCATATGCAAGCTATCTGAACCAAGCTTGAAGCATTCCTAGCTCTGTTTTGCACGATTTATGAAGCTTACAACACAAGAAAAATTGGATTTTCATTGGGCTGATTCAGGCTGCAATTGGGCTCAAAATCCATCCATATCCAAAGTATATAACCTGAGGATCATGTACAATCATTCATAACAAAATTTGGATCAGAATTCAGTTAGAAATCAGTTAGAAAAAGTGAGAATCGAGTTTTCAGTTTCTTGAAATTGCAATCCAAATTGCTCATTCTAACAGCTCTAGGAAGGATCAAGGATCGTTTCTGGATCAAATTCATCAAGAATTCATAGCATTTGAAGGCTCAGTGGAAGCTCTCCACTAGGTAATCTATCTTTCAACTTTCCTCTCTATTTAGGAGGAATTAGCATGCCATTTCGTGTATTTATGATCCTTACACTCCATAGATGAATTCTGGATAAGTTTTAGGACGAATTGTGATGATTCTTGATTGAGCATGAAAACTTCATGGATTCGATTAGGCTTGTTTAGGCAGAATTATGTCAAAAGAATAAGGGATTATTGTTGTACGAAGCAAGGCGAATCGATTGGTGTCAAGAATTTCGCGTTTCATGAACTTTTTCTTGAGTGCTACAGTGTGTGCTAGAGGTTGAAGACGACCGGAGTTGCTCCGGCCACCGTCTGCTGCAACACCACACTTCCCAAATCAAAATAAAATACGATTAAATCAAATAAATATCAGAGTTCCTCTGCAAAGTGGGATATTACATTCACAAAAAATTCAACAAAACATTTCTTTAAATGATTTTCAACATAAAGCAGCAGAAAATTTTTCATTAATATATATATAATTCACGGCCAACCGCCAAAATACACAAAAGTCATTCAATAAGAGGATTCATCAAAATAAGATACACCACAGGAATACAACACATTAAATCACAATAAAGGTAAACGTCCATTCCCGTGTTGCGTATCAGAGCATCCTAGACTCGACCCGCATACCACTAACCAAGCTAGCTATACACCTGGATTATTTGTACTTCCGGAGAAGCACAGACCACAACAACAACAAAGGGGTGAGAAAACATGATCGAAATTATCGGTAAAAATATACATGAAGAAAGGGGAGTAAATAAACAAATCATCACCCCATCAACATCATACCCGACCTACTGTCCAATCATAAATGCAACATATAATAATGCAAGAATGCAACTCAACACATGCATGCGGTACTGACTCAACATCACCGATGGACACTTGGCCATCAACCCTCCAAAAAGGAGCACAGGATAGATCACTTACGCTCCATTCAAGACATGATATATCCCCAAAATTACGGGTGAATCACTTACGCTCCATCCGAGACATGATTCAACTCCGCAATCACCGATGGACACTTGGCCATCAACCCTCCACAAAGGAGCACATGATAGATCACTTACACTCCATCCGAGACATGATTTATCCCAACAATTACGGGTGAATCACTTACGCTCCATCCGAGACATGATTCAACTCCGCAATCACCGATGGACACTTGGCCATCAACCCTCCACAAAGGAGCCCGGATGAATCACATACACTCCTCCTGAGCAACGATTCATCCCACCATATACATCATAAAAGAGTACGTTTGAATCACTTACGCTCCATCCGAGACATGATTCAACCCTACCAAGACACCATGCTATGCACACACCAAATGCACCACACACAAACATTAAGCACTCTAAGTGCACACGATCCTACTGATCACATCGTCATACAGTGTATATATATCACACATTCAATCAATCATATTAATCACGTTAAATATAGGCAAATCAACCATTTAACACTCAGTATACACCCTGCACCATTACAGTATCTCTATACATCATACATATCGAAATCAGCAGCATTGGATGGAAACAACCCAAAAATAAATAAGATACTGCCATGCTCGCTGGCTTGCTTGCTTAGCGAGCTCCTAGCGAATACTCGCTACCCGTTCGCCTAGCAAAGGTGCTAGCGAGTGTCTGCGATTTCTAAAACCCTCACTGCTCAGAAATTCATCAGAAGCTCAACACTCAACCAATTCTCACTAAACCAGTACCAGCAGTCTCAGCTTAACATTCTACAACTAATCTACACTACTAATTCTAGATTTACCCGATAAAACATCAACTTCTACCAATTAATTCATTTTCGACTTAAAATGGTAAACTACTCAGAATCACCCAATTCCCCTAAACTAACCTCATACAATCACATGGAATGGTTCCATCATAACAACAATAATCAGAGAACACAACAACATGCAAATCATCATCATCAAATCCTATGGGGTTAAGGAATCCCTAACTACCCCATTCATGCATTTACCAATTTCCACCCATTTCTCCCCCCTTACCTCGGTTAGCAGCTTCGATCTATGAAGAACTCCCAAAAATCCAACAGCCTTGATCTTCTTCTTCTTCCCTTTGTGCCTCCTTCTTCACTCCTTTTCTCCTCTT
This sequence comes from Lathyrus sativus, assembly GCA_963859935.3. Classification (NCBI taxonomy): domain Eukaryota; kingdom Viridiplantae; phylum Streptophyta; class Magnoliopsida; order Fabales; family Fabaceae; genus Lathyrus; species Lathyrus sativus. The sequence continues at coordinate 311,605,382 of OZ012739.1, forward strand.
GATCGTATTCTTTCTTCTCCCTTTCTCTCTTCACCGTGTTTTCCTTTTTCTTTCTCTTCTTCCAAAATCTCATTAATACCCCTTATTCCTCATTTCCTTTTATTCCCAATAATATTAATAATATTAATAATATTAATAATAATAATAATAATAATAATAATACTATTAATTATCAAATTATTATTATCAATTATATTATATTAATATTAAAGGCTATAGTTCCTTAAATATTCTCCACAAAGACACGCTGAAATAAAAATAACACCGGAAAGATTAAATAATTAAAATGGGAGTTAGAACTCTCCCCCACTTTAATTATTTTCGTCCTCGAAAATTACCTGATGGAAACAATTCTGGATACGCTTCTCGCATCCTGCTTTCCAATTCCCAGGTCACACTGCCTCCTGCAGCACCTCCCCAAGCCACTCTCACCAAAGGTATCTCCTTCCCTCGGAGTTACTTCATCTTACGATCCTCGATCCTCAATGGCATTGTCTCCACAGTAAGATTCTCCCTAACTTGAACTTCATCTTTCTGAATCTCATGAGACGGATCCGATACATACTTTCGAAGTTGCGACACATGAAACACGTCATGCAAATTCGAAAGTTTAAGCGGCAGCGCCACCCTATATGCCACAACACCAATTCTTTGCAAAATTTGATACGGCCCAATAAACTTAGGATCCAGCTTCTTGGACTTCAACGCACGACCCACACCAGTTACTGGGTTAACTCTCAGGAACACATGATCACCTTCACTGAATTCCAAGTCTTTCCTTCGGTTATCATGATAACTCTTCTGCCTACTCTGAGACGCTTTCATTTTCTCACGAATCATCTGGATAGCCTCAGTAGTCTGTTGCACAATCTCTTGTCCCAATACAACATTCTCACCCGTCTCATACCAACAAAGAGGAGTTCTACATCTCCTACCATATAAAGCCTCAAACGGTGCCATTCCGATATTAGAATGGTAGCTATTGTTGTACGTGAACTCGATCAATGGTAAATGAGTATCCCACGCACCACCTTTTTCTAATACACACACTCTCAGCAAATCCTCTAGCGATTGAATAATCCTCTCTGACTGACCATCAGTTTGCGGATGATAAGCTGAACTCAACTTCAACTTAGTACCCAAAGCTTCCTACAAACTCTTCCAAAACTCTGAAGTAAACCTCGGATCTCTATCCGACACGATACTCGACAAAACACCATGAAGTTTCACTATTACCCGGATATAAATCTCTGCTAGCTTCTCCAACGGAAAACTGATACTGATCGGCACAAAATGTGCAGACTTCGTAAGTCGATCCACAATTAACCAAATAGCATCATATCCTCTTGCTGTGTTCGGCAAACCCGTAACAAAATCCATGGTTATACAATCCCATTTCCAAACCGGAACTTCCAACGGTTGCATTATTCCAGAAGGTCTTTGATGTTCCACTTTCGATTTCTGACATGTCAAACAGGCGTCAACAAAACGAGCTATATCTTTCTTCATACCAGACCACCAAAATATCTTCTTCAAATCATGATACATCTTCGTAGCTCCCGGATGGATACTCAGACTACTACGATGTCCTTCGTTCAAAATTGACTTCTTCAGCTCGTCATTATCCGACACATAAATCCTGCCTCTGAACCTCAACACACATGCACTATCCAATTTAAAATCACTGTCGGAGTCACCTTCGGCTCCCTGCATCAAATCCACTAATTTCACATCCAATTTTTGGTTTTCTCTAATCATATCCAAGAAATCATTCTTCACTTGCAACTTGCCCAACATTACACCACCTACCGTAATTTCACAAATCATGCTTAAATCTCTGAACTGCTCAATTAGTTCCATCTCTTTCACCATCAAAGTCGACATATGAATTGTCTTCCTGCTCAAAGCATCTGCAACTACATTCGCCTTTCCTGGGTGATAACTTAAGCTGAAATCATAATCCTTCAAGAATTCCAACCACCTTCTCTGTCTCATATTTAGCTCCTTCTGATCAAACAGATATTTCAAGCTCTTATGGTCACTGAACACCTCAAACCTCGAACCATACAAATAGTGCCTCCAGATCTTTAACACAAAAACTACCGCAGCTAATTCAAGGTCATGAGTAGGATAATTCCTTTCATGCATCCTCAGTTGCCGCGAAGCATATGCCACCACCTTACCATTCTGCATAAGAACTCTACCTAATCCCATCTTAGACACATCACAATACACAACAAAAGGTTCACTCGGATTTGGCAACACTAACACAGGTGCCATAGTCAATCTCTTTTTCAGTTCCTCAAAATTCTCTTCACAAGCAGAATCCCACACAAAAGCTTGATCCTTTCTCGTCAACCGAGTCAATGGCAACGCCAATCTAGAAAATCCTTCAATAAACCTTCGGTAATATCCTGCCAAACCCAAAAAGCTTCTAATTTCCGTTACTGACTTCGGCGGCTCCCACTGCAACAGTGCACTCACTTTTGATGGGTCCACCGCTATACCATCACCAGATATCACATGCCCCAAGAAACTCACCGTCTTCATCCAGAACTCACACTTCGATAGTTTAGCAAACAACTTATTATCTTTAAGCACCCGTAAGGCAATCCTTAAATGTTCTGCATGCTCCTCATCAGTCTTAGAATAAATCAGTATATCGTCAATAAACACAACAACAAAACGATCCAAATAAGAATGGAAGATTCAGTTCATATACTCCATAATCACTTCTGGTGCATTAGACACTCCAAAAGGCATCACAGTATACTCATAATGTCCATAACGAGTTCTGAATGTTGTCTTCTGAATATCACCTTCTTTCACTCTGATCTGATGATAATCCGACCTCAAGTCAATCTTACTGAACACACGAGCTCCCACCAACTGATCCATCAAATCATCAGTTCTTGGAAGAGGATATTTATTCTTAATGGTCACCTTATTCAACTGATGGTAATCGATGAACAAGCGCATACTACCATCCCTCTTCTTTACCAACAACGCTGGAGCTCCCCACGGTGACACACTCGGTCTGATAAACTTTCTATCCAACAATTCTCCAATCTAAGATTTCAACTTGGCCAACTCCACTGCCGACATCCTGTACGGCGCCATAGATATAGGCCTCGTACCAGGAATAAGATCAATGCTAAATTCAACTTCTCTCTTTGGAGGTAACTCTGTAATATCATCAGGAAACACTTCAGAAAATTCATTCACCACCGCCAACTCATCCATTAACGTCTTGTTGTCAACAGATAATGATGCAAATAAAGCAAACACTTTAACTTCTTCTTCCAACAAAGTTCTCAATTCCTTAATAGACAAGGATTCCGCCACTACTTCCTCTTCTGGAGTAAGTAACAATAACACCTTCCGAAAACAATCGATGTAGACTCGGTTGAACTCCAACCAGTTCATACCCAGAATGACATCTAAACCACCAAGTGGTATACAAATTAGATCTACTCCAAAATCTCTATCGAAAATAGTCAGTGGACACTTCAAACACACCAAAGAAGTAGTCACTGAACCAATAGAGGGAGTTTCGATAGTCATTCGTCGCTCAAGAGTAGACGACACTAATCCTAATCTCTTCACACAATCAACAGAAATGAACGAGTGGGTTGCACCCGTACCAATCATAGCAGTCAAAGGAACATTATTGATAAAACAAGTACCTTTGATAGAACGCTCCTCGTTCGCCGATTGAGTTCCCACCATAGCAAATAATTTACCGCTAACCTGAGACGTCAGAAACTTCTTCGGATTCTCACAATGTGTACTGATATGACCCTTCTCACCACAGCTATAACAGGTAGGCATAGTGGTCCTACAATCCGCCATCACATGGCCTGGCTTCCCACACTTAAAACACTTTTTTGCTTCATTAGGACAATCACTAGCACGATGCCCTGCGACACCGCACCGAAAACATTTCAAATCCACCGATGCTCTCCTCTATCTGGACTTCTTATCAGCAACCGCCTTGAGCTTTCCCTTATCAGCCGGAACACTGTAGGGAGTACCACCAAGTCTCTGCTTACCCTTACGATCATTCACAGCCTTATAGTGTGCAATCCTGGCCCGGTTGTCATTATCATAAATTCTGCTTCTGCTCACCAACTCAGGATAATTCCTGATCTTCTGACAAGCGATCCCCATCTTAATCTCCGCACGCAGCCCGTTCTCAAACTTCAAACACTTGGAGGTCATTGCTGTCTCAGTCTTGTAATGAGGACAATACTGCGCCAGCTCTTAAAATTTAGCAGCATACTCTGCCACAGTCAGACTACCCTGCTTCAGCTCCAGAAACTCAATCTCCCTAGCACTTCTTATATCTTCCGAAAAATACTTTTCCAGAAAAATCATCCGAACCACCTCCCAAGTAATTGCAGTTCCTGCAGTCTCCAATCTTTGGTGACTGTTGTCCCACCAAGCCTCAGCTTCACCTTCCATCATGTAAGTACCGAACCTCACTTTCTGCTCATCACTGCAACCCATTGTCCTGAAAATATTTTCAATTGCCTTCAACCACTTCTGTGCCGCTTCAGGATCCAGAATCCCTCCTTCAAACGTCGGTGGCTTGTTACTCTGAAACTGTGCCAAATCTCTGAATTGCGCACCCGAAGCTAGATTCTGATTGGCAACCACCTGTGCCATCGCTTGCATAGCTGCAGCCAAAGCAGCGTCATTCCTTCCTGCCATACTGCTCAACCAAACAACCTTGGGTTAAAAGACACACAACCTCTATCCTAAGGATAGACTCAACTACACTGGCCGGACGGACCGACCTGTTGTGATACCAACTTTGCAACACCCCACTTCCCAAATCAAAATAAAATACGATTAAATCAAATAAATATCAGAGTTCCTCTGCAAAGTGGGATATTACGTTCACAAAAAATTCAACAAAAAATTTCTTTAAATGATTTTCAACATAAAGCAACGGAAAAATTTTCATTAATATATATATAATTCACGGCCAACCGCCAAAATACACAAAAATCATTCAATAAGAGGATTCATCAAAATAAGATACGCCACCGGAATACAACACATTAAATCACAATAAAGGTAAACGTCCATTCCCGTGTTGCGTATCAGAGCATCCTAGACTCGACCCGCATACCACTAACCAAGCTAGCTATACACCTGGATTATTTGTACTTCCGGAGAAGCACAGACCACAACAACAACAAAGGGGTGAGAAAACATGATCGAAATTATCGGTAAAAATATACATGAAGAAAGGGCAGTAAATAAACAAATCATCACCCCACCAACATCATACCCGACCTACTGTCCAATCATAAATGCAACATATAATAATGCAAGAATGCAACTCAACACATGCATGCGGTACCGACTCAACATCACCGATGGACACTTGGCCATCAACCCTCCAAAAAGAAGCACATGATAGATCACTTACGCTCCATCCGAGACATGACCTATCCCCAAAATTACGGGTGAATCACTTATGCTCCATCCGAGACATGATTCAACTCCGCAATCACCGATGGACACTTGGCCATCAACCCTCCACAAAGGAGCACATGATAGATCACTTACGCTCCATCCGAGACATGATCTATCCCCACAATTACCGGTGAATCACTTACGCTCCATCCGAGACATGATTCAACTCCGCAATCACCGATGGACACTTGGCCATCAACCCTCCACAAAGGAGCCCGGATGAATCGCATACACTTCTCCTGAGAAACGATCCATCCCACCATATACATCTTAAAAGAGTACAGTTGAATCACTTACGCTCTATCCGAGACATGATTCAACCCTACCAAGACACCATGCTATGCACACACCAAATGCACCACACACAAACATCAAGCACTCTAAGTGCACACGATCCTACTGATCACATTGTCATACAGTGTATATATATCACACATTCAATCAATCATATTAATCACGTTAAATATAGGCAAATCAACCCTTTAACACTCAATATACACCCTGCACCATTACACTATCTCTATACATCATACATATCGAAATCACCAGCATTGGATGGAAACAACCCAAAAATAAATAAGATACTGCCATGCTTGCTGGCTTGCTTGCTTAGCGAGCTCCTAGCGAATACTCGCTACCCGTTCGCCTAGAGAACCTGCTCGCGAAGGATACTTCTGAGCTACTGGAGTTGCTCGCTACCTCCTCGCTAGGGCTTCTCCTAGCGAACCCCTCGCTACTCAAATCGCATAGCGAACCTGCTAGCGAACACAGAATTTGGCCACTGGAATGGTTCGCTGCCTAACTCGCCTAGCGAATGCTTGCTACAAGCTCGCCTAGCGAAGGTGCTAGCGAGTGTCTGCGATTTCTAAAACCCTCACTGCTCAAAAATTCATCAGAAGCTCAACACTCAACTAATTCTCACTAAACCAGTACCAGCAGTCTCAGCTTAAGATTCTACAACTAATCTACACTACTAATTCCAGATTTATCCGATAAAACATTAACTTCTACCGATTAATTCATTTTCGGATTTAAATGGTAAACTACTCAGAATCACCCAATTCCCCCAAACTAACCTCATACAATCACATGCAATGGTTCCATCATAACAGCAGTAATTAGAGAACGCAACAACATGTAAATCATCATCATCAAATCCTATGGGGTTAAGGAATCCCCAACTACCTCATTCATGCATTTACCAATTTCCACCCATTTCTCCCCCCTTACCTCGGTTAGCAGCTTCGATCGATGAAGAACTCCCAAAAATCCAACAACCTTGATCTTCTTCTTCTTCCCTTTGTGCCTCCCTTTTCACTCTTTTTCTCCTCTTGATCGTATTCTTTCTTTTCCCTTTCTCTCTTCAACGTGTTTTCCTTTTTCTTTCTCTTCTTCCAAAATCTCCTTAATACCCCTTATTCCTCATTTCCTTTTATTCCCAATAATGTTAATAATATTAATAACAATAATAACAATAATAATAATACTATTAAGAATACTATTAATTATATTATATTAATATTAAAGGCTATAGTTCCTTAAATATTCTCCACAAAGACACGCCGAAATAAAATAACACCGGAAAGATTAAATAATTAAAATGGGCATTACATATGCAACTCTCCCTCCTTTTTTCATATTCAAACTCTGATGAGACATGGCCTCACCTATGCCCTTGGATTGAGTCTGAAAACTTGACTTGGACTTGATCTCACAGCCACGATTTAATGTTATTTTATACTGAGCTTCTGATGATTGTGTGGCATAACCATATCCCTAGGATTACTTGACTTAGCTCCCATCCAATGGCCAAGATTAGTTTTCAGTGTGTGGACTTTGGTTTAATGAAACGTTGTGTTTCAGCAGCGTGTGTCACAACCGTTTGATCCTTGACTAGTAGTTGCATTGTGTGGCTGAGATTCAGCCTCGCTGGTTGATTGACCTTAGAAGTGGACTGGGCCAGATTGCTCTTTACACCCCCATGCGCCTAAGCCCAACCAATTACACGTTATCTCCCTGCTATTTGCACCCAGCTTTTATTCTTTTAATTTCTTTTTCTTATTTTCTTTTATTATTTTCTGTTTGCATATTAATTCATAAAAAATGTTAAATAACTCCATAAATCATGAAAAAATACATTTAGATACTTTGACATGTAATTGAATTTTCCATATTTTTTAATTGAAATTTTCATTTCTTTTTCATTTAATTGTGTATTTCCCTTTTTAATATGTTTTTGTAAATAAGAAAATTACATATCCTCTTTTTTTGATTTTCTTTCTTAACCAAAACCCCAAATAAATTCATAGAAATTTGTGTGCTTAATCTTGATACCTTGATTGACATTGTGATATTTTTCTCATTAATTTTAGATATCATTTAGTTAGGGTTTAGGTAGTACCTTTAGAACCCTCTCTTTTGGCCTTGTCCATAGAACACCTCATGACTTTGCCTTCTGTTGGCATACCTAGACTTAGAATTTTCTTCCCAAATTTTGACCCCTGGTTCCTAACACCAGAGGGGTCTCCTAGGAAATTTCTTAGAATTTTTAGGCTTGTTTTGCTATTTTGGGAAGATTTTACATTCTAACCTACTTTTGTGTGTTTCTCATTCTACCTTTTCCTAGTTTTGCATTTTGTGTAATCTTTTGGCAATACTTGTGCATCCAATCCTTGCATATCCATGTTGTATACACGTATAAGCATTTGTACATTAAGTTTCAAGTTTTTATCATGTTCATAGCTTGTTTAGGTTAGGCATCCTTTAGGACATTGCATTTAGGGTTCCTTAGAAACATATAGTGAATGGTTTCTCTCCCTTATGTGATTCTTTTGTCTTGCTTTGCTCATGCCTTGTTCCACACCATCTCCACATTCCTTTGTCCTATGACTTAGGGTTCTCATTTTTGAGAGCCTAGTTCTTCCTTTGGAAGAACTAAATGCATTCCATGAATGGTAGAACCCTTGAGGATGCATCTTGTAGATTTTGGTTTAGTGCCATGGTGGATTCCTTTGGTCCTCACCGTGCTTCCTATCATCATTCATTCCTCTTTATCCATTAATCTTAGGATCCTTCTTGTGAGAGCCTAGTTCTTCCTTTAGAAGAACTAAAGTCATTCCATAAAGAGGTTGAACCTTTGAGGATTCCTGTGTGGAGACACACTAAACTCAATGCCTTTGATTTTCACTTTGTTTCACCTCACTCATTCTCATATGTCCTACAATCTTAGGATCCTTCTGGTGAGAGCCTGGTTCTTCCATTGGTAGAGCTAAAGGAATTCCATAAAGAAGTTGAACCTTTGATGGACTCTTGTGTTGATACACATTGAACACAGTGGGTTCCCTTGGTTCACACTGCGCTTCTAATCATTCCTTACTAGCTGTTCTTTGATCTTAGGATCCTTATTGTGAGAGCCTAGTTCTTCCTTTGGAAGAACTAAAGGCATTCCATAAAGAGGTTGAACCTTTGAGGACTCCTGTGTTGATACACATTGAGCTTGATGAATCCTTGGGATGATTTCCCTGGTTCTCATTTTGTTTGCCCTTGTCTCTACATGTTTGAATGCTTGATTTGGTGCATTAGGATACAAGTAGTGTAGGTGTAGGCATTCTTTCTCTTAGGCCATGCTTGCATTGAAAGGTTGAGTTTGTCTCCCTTTGCTTGGTTGTTCATGTTCTCTTTTTCATTCTTGTTTGCATTGAAATGTTGAGTTTGCCTCCCTTTGCTTGTGTGTTGCATTGCATGTACATCCATATTTCATCTGCTTAATCATGATTTATTTTGTTCTTATTTTTGTTCTTCTTGTCGTGTTCCTTTAGGATTCTCACTTCCTTGTTCAAGGATAGTGATGATAGAACATTAGGTTGAAACCATGCATGATAACAGGTAGTATAGATTCCCCTTCTAAACCCAACTTTAGGTCCATGAAGCATGATAACACTAGGGTTTTGATTTAGTCCCCTTTAGAGTTCTTTCTCTCTTCTCATCTTCAAACAACTTCAATTCACATAATAAAGGCTAATGAGTATTGTACGCTACGAGCATTAAGCTACTTAGGAAATGGTTATTGGAGGGTTTCCCTTCAATAGTCAGGATGTTTAGTGTGGCACCCTTTGGGTGACATGCGACGTATTCACTCCTAGGTCATAGTCTCTAGTGCAATATGAATTACAAACATTCATCCAAAACACTTCTAATAAAAGACTTCAAAACAAACATTCAAACTCTTTTGCCCTTTGGGGTCCCCCTAATCAAGGAAAATCGTTTCAGATAAAAGAGCATTGTTAAGCTTTGGTTCTACCGCAAATAGGCATTGTCCCTAACTGCTGGAATGAAGGTTTAACCGTACTCAGATAAAACAGATGAACAAACCGGTGTTCTCTTTATCCCGAACTACGTTCGCTCTGATCTCTCATACCTGTTGAGAGTACGTAGGCACAAGACGCGATGTCTTAGCGAACAACCTTCCCTTCACCCGTAGTTAGACGAACTACGTTGACTCTGACTTTCCCATTGCACAAGGAAATACGTAGGCTCAGAGCATCGACGCTCTGTCGAGTCATTTTCCTTTTTCTTTTCCTTTGTCCCAGACTTCTTAGTTAGATATATAAACAACCCTTTAGATAAACAAACAAGCATGGATCCCGTCGAGTACGACGGACGTGAGGGGTGCTAATACCTTCCCCTTGCGTAACCGACTCCTGAATTCAGGATTTAGTTTGCGATGATCGATCTTATCCCTTTTCGCTAGGTTTCTCCTGATCGTTTCCTTTCCCTTCCTTGGGATAAATAACGATAGGTGGTGACTCTTCTGTTATTGCCGGCACCTTTTTTCGCAGTAGCGACAATACTCTCGGAGCATTTCAACCAATCTTTGATTGATGTCACTCTGTAACGCAGCCCCTATCCAAACTTCTTTCTTAGCTTCCTCAAAACCGAAGTTGATAACCTCAATGTCCTCCTGATGAGGCAGAATGATTTTCTCTTCCTGTTTCAAAAGTCTGGCTAGCTCTTCTGGTAAGTCTTCATCTTCATCAATCTCTTCTTCGGCTTGAAATATCAGATTATCAAAGTCAAAGCGAGTCATAGACAGTTCTGGAGCGATGTCATCTACAATGTGAAACCTGCAATGATGATGATTAAAATGCTTAAATGATATGCAAAACAAGCACAAAACCACATTGCCATTTTATTATTAACATAAAACAAGAAAGACAAGGATCACAAAATTTGAATGCAGAAAAACTCCCTTTGATTAATTGATAAAAGATTGTTCAAACATAAACAATTATGCCCTGCAGATAAAGACCGCTATGCTCCGGGTAGAACATAGGGTTGTACAATAATCAGGAAAACAAATCATTATTGTTCTGTCGTCACTTGGATGACTTCCTCGATGGTCCAGTTGTTCAAGCTCAGACCCGGAGTGCATGGCCGAATCCACGCATCCATATCACAGTCACTATCACCTTCTTCTTCTGACACTGCGTTGATTTGCTCGAAGATAACCTCGTCCTTAGTGAACTGAACAGGTCCCTTGTACTATGGCGCGCTTTGTGAGGAAGACGACGGGCTATATCCCAAACCAAACTTATCTTGCTTGTTGGGTAGATCTAGCACTTGGCCCTAACCTTGCGATGCCCCAGATTTCATGACTTCTTGGGCTTCCTTGAACGAGGACATGGCCACTTCTGGCGCATTGCTCATAACTGGCGTTTTATCTTTAATCTGTACAGTCTCAAAAGCCTGGCACAGATTCTCATGGATTTCCCCATCCACCTCGACGTATTTGAACGAAGACAAATGACTAATCGTGATGTCTTCCTCTCCATATACGGTGACAACACTGCCACCCACCATATATTTAAACTTTTGGTGCAGCGTAGACGTTACAGCGTTGGCTGAATGAATCCATGGACGCCTCAACAAACAGCTATAAGCAGGTTGAATGTCCATGATGTAAAACACAACATCAAACACCTCCGGGCCCATCTGGATCGGCAAAGTTAATTCCCCAAATACGGACCTTCGAGTCCCATCAAAATCACGTTGTTGCACCCCAAAATTTGACCAACCTTTTCTTTACCTGGTTTTTGTTTCATTGCATTATTCTAGCATGTGCATTGCATAAAATTTATTCTTGATAGGGGATCAAAGCAATCTTGTGGCTCAAGTTGCATTTTCAGTGAGATAGACTAAGCAGCGAACATCAGAGACTTCGGCATTTATTTTGCCCGGCGGTCGAGAGACCAATTTTATTTTGTGTTGTAGGTTATTTTCAGCTCAGAAACGGCATTCAGGCTACATCGGGCATTCTTATGGTCATAACATTTAGAAACGAGTTCCGGAAGCTTCACAGAGCTTAAAACGGCAAAAAACGGGCAAGTGAGTAGTTTTCCCACCAAAAGGTGCCAAAATTCAAATTTTAGAGGTGTTAACTGGTTAATGCATATGGTTAACCGGTTAACCAATACAAAACAGTCCAGAGTTGGAAATTGAACAGTTTTAACCGGTTAACGCATATGGTTAACCAAAGCAGATTTTGCCTTGCACGTGGAAATTCAAGCAATTTTCATTTGGGGACTGTCGCTACCGCGAAAAAGAGGGGGCCGACAATGACTAACAGAGTCGCCACCTATCGTTATTTATCCCAAAGGAGGGAAAGGAAACGATCGGAAAAAACCTAACAAAAAAGGGAAAAGACGAGGTCATCGCAACCAAGTTCTGGGTTCGGGAGTCGGTTACGCAAGGGGAAGGTATGAGCACCCCTCACGTCCGTCGTACTCGACGGGATCCACGCTTGTTATCTGTCTAAAGGATGTGTTGAACTATCTACGCTAAAGGCTTACAAACAAAGGGAAAAGAAAGAGAAAAAAGGACTCGAAAGAGTGTCGCTGCTCTGGGCCTACGTCTTCCCTTGTGCAATGGGAAAGTCAAAGTCAACGTAGTTCGTCTAACTACGGCTAAAAGGGGGGGAAGGTTGCTCGCTAAGACATCGCATCTTATGCCTACGTATCCTCGTCAGGTACGAGAAATCAGAGCAAACGTAGTTCGGGCTGACACGACCACAGGTTGGTTAAAGTGTTTTAACCGAGTAAGGTTAACAGACAGTTCTAGCAGTTTGGTGTATGCAGCTCGACCATTGGAGACTTAGGCGTTACCATTTGCGATAGAACTAAGAGTTAACAACACTCTTGTTTATGAAAAGGTTTTCCTGAATTAAGGGTCCCAAAAGGACAAAAAAGATTTGATGTTTGTTTGAAGTCTTTTAGAGAAGAAGTGTTTTTTAGCTTTTCGTTGGTAACTCATGTTGCACTAAAGACTTGTGACTTGGGAACGAATGCGCTGCATAGCATCCTAAGGATGTACACTAAACACTCTAGGTAATCGAGAGGTAACCACTCAATCACCATTCCCCAAGTAGCTTAAGGCTCGTAGCGTACAACACTTATTATTCTTTATTATGTGTCTTGAAGAAGTTTTAAGATGAGAAGAGAAGACACAAACTCTAAGGGGAAACTACTCAACCTTAATGTTATCATGCAATATGCTCCTAAAGTTGGGTTTGAAAGGGAATCTATCCTATTGTTATCATGCATGGTTTAAGTCCTAATGTCTATCATCACTCCTTAAACAAGGAAATGAGAATCCTAAGGGGACATGGCAAAGGAAGGGAAAAGAAGAAGGAGAACATGCGAATGCAAAGATGCAAACATAAAATGCACAAACAAAATGAAAATGAGGGAGGAAAATAGTGTGGGGCAGTAGCCTCCACAAGCACATCTCGACCTCAAGCGTGCATATGGGAAATGCAAAGAGATACATTGAAACAAGCAGAAAACAGCAGAAAAGAAAGTAGGCAAGACACGAAGGAAAGTCCTCAAGGATTCATCACTTTAGGCAAGCTTCAGGTTCCTCCTAAGGAGGGACCAAACCGCCTTAAATGACACTCCAAGGTCATAGGACAACAGGGAATACGGGAAAAGTGTGCCCAAGCACAACAACAAAGTAAACAAGAATGCACCGTTTGGAACGACGACACATAAGTGTGCACCCGAACGGAAACCGAGGAGCACGTGTCGATAAAATCATGATTAAACAATCAAGACCAGTGACATATATCCAAAATATTTCACCCCTAATGCACATAACGATCCATGAAGATTCGAAGTGAAACGACACCAAAACAATCATGAAAAACAACAAAACAGGCCCACTGTTACAGTGTTAATCGATTAACGCCAGGGGTTAATCGATTAACCATTGAAAAATGCTTGAAAATTTGAAATTTTGTGTTGGTTAATCGATTAACCATATAGGTTAACCGATTAACATTGTTCCAGAGGCGAAAAACAGCGAAAAACAGCAGGAAAAAAGCACTTTTTCAGCACTTATCACTTAAGCAAACATCCATATGATCTCATGATTAATTATGCATGAAATTAAACCATAAACCAGTGATCTAATGGACATGTAAACATATTTAAACAACAAGATACAAATCAACCACGAATCAAAATATGAATGTTACTACATAATGCAAACAAGCTCAGAATTGCAACAGGTTTAGGGTTCCAACCTTCGGATCGGAGAATTGATCTGGTGATTGTTGATTCGCCTCGGATGTATAGACCCAAGCAAGAAACCCTGAAGAACTTCGAGATCTAAACCAATTTTGTCCTCCAAGAAGCGGACCCAGTGACGATTACGGATGAAGGTTACAGCTCGAGAGATCAAGGATTCCGATGAAGAATCGATGATCTCAAAGGATGAAGAGCTTTGAGTGAGGGTTTTGGAAAATGGAGAGAGTAGGGAATTTCAGAGCGTGAGTTCTGAAAAGTGGATTATGAGGATTAGGATTGTGAGGTTTGGAATGAAACCCTTTAAATACTACTTAGGGTTGGATCCAAAGCAAGTAGGGTTGGAAAGTAGGTTTGGAATATGGATTGGGCTTTTGGGGGGAATTCTGAAAATTACAAGGTTCTAGATCCTTCCCTCTTGTAAAATTTGAATTTCAAATGATCAAAATGGGCCCCTAAGTGCAATTTGCTTGAAACTTCACGTGCAAGGCAAAATCTCCTTTGGTTAATCGGTTAACCATATGCGTTAACCGATTATCACTGCTGAATTTTTGAATCTGGGCTTTTTTTCAAGTGGTTAATCGGTTAACCATATTGTCGCTACTGAGAAAATCGGCGCCGGCTGACAGAAGAGTCGCCACCGTGCGTAATTTATCCCAACGGAGGGAAAGGAAACGCTCAAAGTAAACCTCGCAAAAAAAAGGGAAAAGGTATGGTCATCGCAACCAAAACCTGGGTTCGGGAGTCGGTTACGCAAGGGGAAGGTATTAGCACCCCTCACGTCCGTCGTACTCGACGGGATCCACGCTTGCTTGGGTTGTCTAAAGGATGCAAAACAATCTATCTACGGCTGCTAAATCTAAACGGAAGGGAACTGACTCGATAGAGCGTCGCACTCTATGCCTACGTATTCTCAAGAGAGAAAGTCAGAGTCAACGTAGTTCGGGACTACGGGGAAATTGGCTCGCCAAGACTTCGCGTCTTGTGCCTACGTACTTCCACACTGCATGGAAGATCAGAGCTTTACGTAGTTCAGGCTAACTACGGCTAAACAGGGGTATTCTCACACAGCAGTGAGAAATCAATACTGGTTTCAAAGGTACGGGAACCTATGGGAAAAACTATGGTCTGGTCTCAAATGCACTCGGGCAAGAGAGAAGGGTAATATCAGTCGTCAGCGGGAAAGTCTCGATCGCACAGCAGCGAGAGAACAAAAGGTCATTTGTTAGTGTGCTCGCTAGGATATCGCATCCTATGCCTACATATTCTCGTCCGGTACGAGAAATCAGAGCAGCTGTAGTTCGGCTACTTCGGGACCACAGCTCAAATCTCATTTTATTAACATTCTGAAAAATGGTTACAATGAGTGAATACTGAAAATAAACCCCTAGGAAATACTATCCAATCCTATCCTGAAAAATCGAATGAAAAATAGTCCCCTAACAAGTGGACTTCTAAACTATCCCTAAAATAAACTTCTATGAAGAAAATGTACTCTAAAAAATATTAAACCTACCTTAATATTTTTTGTCTTTTTCCTTCTCTTCTTTTCAACTATTTTCTTCTTTTTTCTTTCAAAATATTTTTCACATATTTTTCCATATTTTTTCATATATTTTTTTTCTCACCATTTTTTTCAAATATATTCTTTTTCTCTTTTTCTTTTACTATTCTTCTTTTTCATTTCTTTTTTTTCATAAAACTATATATGAAAAAATATAAAAGAAAAGAAAATAAAGGGAGGGGGTACACTGCAGCAGTTTACATATTCTCGTCCGGTACGAGAAATCAGAGCAGCTGTAGTTGGATGGAGATTGATCGAAGAAGATGAAGATTGATGGTGGTTGGATGGAGATTGATCGAAGAAGATGAAGATTGATCGGATTCTGGAAGTTTTTAGGTGTTTTAGGGTTTTCCGGTGACGGGTAGGGTGGTCGGAGACGGTTGAGGGTGGCCGACGACGAACTGGTACGGTGGTTGCATGGCCGCCGGCCATGCAACCGGTGGGGCTTCTGCGTTAAACGCGTGTCACGGTAGTGGGGTGAGTTAGTGCATGGTTTCCACGTGTTGGAGACGTGGCAGAGAGAAGGAGGATGTGTGAGCGAGGTGGCAGCGTGAGAATGTGAAATGTGGGTCCTCTTTTGCTTCACACGTGGTGCTCTGATTATATACCCTGAGATTTTTCTGGAATATTCTGGAACTTGCTGAACAATTCTGGACTGATTCTGGGCTTTGGCTGATATGAGGCCCACACGAAAAACATGGCCAAAAAACTTAAAAAACTGAATTGAATTAAAAAAAGATTAAACCAATCAAAACTAACTAAAACTGACCTAATTAACTAACTAATACTCAATTAATTTCTATTAATTAACAAACTCTAACAAATCCACCAATCTAAAAAAACTCTAATAAAACCTATATTAAAATTTTTATCAAATTTCTAATAACATCTAATTTATTTAAAAGAAAATCTCTTATTAATAAAAGAAAAAACTATACTACCCTATTAAGAAAATGATAAAAATCTATTTAAAATGAATTAAAACTATTAAAAATATTAAAAACCTATTAATATTCTAAAAAATGCTAAAAAATGATTTAAATCTATTTATTATATTCTAAAAAATATCTGTATTATCCTAACATGATTAAAAAGCTATAAAACCCTAAAAATAGCTAATAAAATCCAGAAAAACTCACAATAATTCCCGAGGGAACAAAAATAGCACCGAACGACAAATAACACCGCGAGAGCGTACCAAAATAGCCGGTAAAAATAAACGGGCACCAAAATATCCCAAAAATACGATTCTACCTATCTGAACTGATTAAAAACCTGAAACGCGAGACGAGAGCTGTGATCCCGATAAAATCAAAACAAATGAAAAATGCACTGTATGCGATATGCGGATGCGAATGCGGTTATGCGTCGAAACATCGAGCCAGATACGGGACCCGGTTGGTCAAATTTTGGGGTGCAACAGCTGCCCCTATTCAAGCGGCTTGGACCTGAATGGTTGAAGAGCGCTTAGCCTTCAAACATTCAAAGGTAGATGACGGTTGAATACAAATGAAACCCTGAAGTTTGCCAACCGCGGGAATATACTGCAAAGCTGCTTGAGGAATAGCCTCCAATAAACTGAAGTTTGGTTGTCACGGCAACAACTGGTCAATTATCTGATAAATTTTCTTCTCCTTGCCAATCACCCGTGCGACGCCACAAGTATTGGAATAATGCTTCGAAAAGCAAACGACTTGATTCCCATCTCTCTTATGGGATCAAATCCTGTCAACTCAGTTCACAGCGAACTTGAGGACAATTCTCCTGGGGAACGTCTGAATCTACTGCTTGGCACCCATTCTGTCAACAGGCCGCAGCTTCAGAACTCTGATATATGTCAATCTCTGTTGTTTTTTCCGATGCTGACGTAACAACCAAATGAAGAATCACTCCGCTGGGGAAGAAGAGATAACCCAATAACTCTGCAGGGGAACAAACTCGAAATCCAATAGGTAACCAACCTGGTCCATGTTTCGAAATGCGTATGCTTGAAATGATGCAATGCCCTATATGACATGAATATGCTATGCGTTCTGTTTGAAAATGCGATGCCCAGACGGCATGGAAATACTATATGTTTGTATAAATGCTATGACTATATATGCAAATGTACATGCAGGCTCGAGCTGCCAGAGAACACCAGGTCTGAAAACCACTTGGAAAAATAAATGCCGAAGATAAACGTCAACTCTACTGGGGATGAACCGAAGTCACAGAACCATCTCAGCAAAATAAATGCTGGAAAAGGGAAACCAAATCCGCTGGGGATAACTGTCCTGCTGGAGAAATGAAAAGGCAACCCTGCTTGGCGACTTCACTGGGGAAAGAGAAAGAACAACTCTGCTTGGGGATGCTCCCTTCAAACCATTGGCAACTGATTGTGCTCTGCGGGGATTGACCCGAACTGGGGTTGATTGTGTGCAGCACGCTGCTGGAAATGCCCCTACTATCAAGGATATCAATCTTAATCTGCTGAGGATACTCCTGATCCTACTCTGATACGGGGTAAAATACAATCTCAACTCTTCCGGGGATAATACGCAACTTTCATCTGCTGAAGAGTAGCAATTCTGATTTAACAACATCCACAAGAAATTCAAACATTAATCGGAGAATTGGCATCCGTCGAGCTTCGTATCGGGGAACAC
Source organism: Lathyrus sativus (assembly GCA_963859935.3). Classification (NCBI taxonomy): domain Eukaryota; kingdom Viridiplantae; phylum Streptophyta; class Magnoliopsida; order Fabales; family Fabaceae; genus Lathyrus; species Lathyrus sativus. The sequence continues at coordinate 311,623,660 of OZ012739.1, forward strand.
GACAACATGCGAGTCATTGGGAAATACTGTGTCAGGTACCTTTAGGTTTTTTTTTTTTGGTTTAGGATAATCATGGATTATGTACACAGTGAAAGATATGGAAAATACTAGACGAGAACTAGCATTCGAAAGTAGACTACCAGACGAGAACTGATAGTAAAATAGGTTATCGAACGGGGATTGATTTGGCAATGACATGTACCAGACGAGAACTGATACAACACTTGAAGAAACGGTGACCAGACGAGAACTGGTTACAATAAACTACACCAGACGGGAACTGATGCTTACAATAAACTACACCAGACGGGAACTGATGCTTACGGAAGGGTGGGCCAGACGAGAACTGGTTACCGATTTGCCAGGCGAGAACTGGACTTTGGAAACGACTGGTTACTGACACGCAATAGGTTTAGACTGTAGGATAATGATCCAACGACAACAAGGCCTTTCTTATTTAGAAGGTTCAGGTTTTTGATAAGGGTATTGACATGATTCCCCGATACTCAACTCTGGCTGGGGATAAACAGGCTGGCTTGAACAACTTGCCACGAGACGACCTCGAGATTACTTGCCCTGGTATCTGTACGACAACAGAATTCAATCTCCATTAAACCCCGATCAACCCAACTGGTCTTCACTATCTCTGCGGTGACTTGCCCCTGAATGAGCGTTCTAGCGACGCAACCTGATCTGATTATCCACCTGAAGTATCTGCTTTCAAATCCCGACATCCTGTATGACTGCCCCTGATTGGTTCTCGAGAAGACTCACTTCTGATCAACTGCTTCTCAAATAAACTGCCCCTGATCAACTGCTGCTTCGGGACTTGTCCTCAGACTAACTGATTCCAACCTCACTGGAAATCAATGCCCCTGATTCACAGGTTTCACAACATACACCATTCTGGTTCAGACTGCTGAATTACTCAGTCCTGCTCGATTATTCCCTGTTGGAATTTCCTTCGTGCCAACTACTAACCTGCAATTAAAATTGTCTATCTACGAATGGTAATTTCAATGCAGTGTTTATGCAGATTTTGAAAAAATTTGAGCTGCCACTCATTTACATGCTATGATTGTGAGTGACGAATGAAGCAAAGTTCAAACATAGTGCTTACGTGGTCAGTGAAAAATACAACAAGGATGTGACTAGCAAGTCAAGAAAGAGTCAGGTTACTCAACCTTATCGTAATGCGCTTCAGAATAACCCTACCTCAATTAGGTCTTTTAAGGGTTGTATCGTGGTCGGGTTCACGGTTCGTGAAACAAAGGATATTTGGCTCAAATTTTGATTTATACCCACCCCTTCTACGTGATGATCTCCGATCCTAAGGTTCAGTTAACCTGGCACAAGCGCTCGCCTCTTCGAGAGGTATGTTGAATGGTAAGAACCATAGCTATGGAATTCACAAGGTTTTTCCGGAGTGATAGTTACTCCTTCTTCGCTTTCGGTGTCTGTGTACACGACTTTGTGATTTGCTGGGGAAAGAATTTCTTTCTATCCCTTCTTTTTCGTTCTTTTGATTCCCTAATTTTTGCCTGGACTGACTCCTTTTGAGTTCTTTTCGTTTTTTCTTTTGAAGTCCAGCGGGATGCCCTGATTTTTGCCTAAGTATTAGCTTTCCAGCTTTTTCTTTCTTTTTACTTAGCGGGCTTTCTTTCTTCTTTCTTGTGGAACAAAGTCGTGTGACGCTAGTTGTCTTGATTGCTCCGAAAGGATTGTAACTGTCTCACTCCTGATTGGTGAGGTTTGACCTTTGAAAGGTATAAACTGTTTGGTCCTTGCAAGACAACACTCCTCTGTAAGACTTGAACGCTCGGCCAAGCTAACTGACAACTACCCTGCCCCAGGTTAAGATGTGAGGGTTTAAAAGTCCAAAAAAACTTCTACTTCCTGGCTCGAAGTGGTTAACAGGGGACTAACTCCTTATATCTCCAGTGTTTAGGGGAATTTTAAACAATGCCTTGTACGTCATCGGTAAGGTCTTATCTGAAAGCATACGATCATTGGTTATGAGTTTATTTCGTCATCCTCCCTCCAATCTTTGCTAGTCACAGCGATAAAGTGGAGTGAATAAAAATGCAAGTGTCAGTGCAATGCAGTAAATGAGCGACAGCGACATGGTTAATTCAGAAAAATGCATAGTCACTTTATTATTATCACCATTCGAAACATACAATGTTTAAAAGCAAGTAGTAACTAACAGAAAAGAAACTACAAATGCAAATGATATAAAGTCCGAGGACTGCTAATGCTGAGGCGCCTGCCTGTCTGGACCACTGGCTTTTGCTGGGGAATACTTTCCGAGTCTACGAGCTTAGACAGCTGAACGGTTGGTATGAACAAACAGAAATCCTTCTCGAAAGGAAATGCGATCTTGGTCAATCAACTGCTGTACTTTCGCCTGAAATGCTTTACAATCTTCCGTCGAATGCCCTGGAGAGCCACCATGGTAACCACACTGAACATGGGGATTATACCCAGGAGGGTAAGGTTCTGGAACTGGCTTAAGAGCTTTAGGTTCCACCAAAGAACTCTGGATCAAAGATGGTAGCAGCTGACTATACGGCATAGGCACTGGGTGAAAGGGAGCTTTCCTTCGTTCCAAGTTGTTACGAGGCCTGTTCTGATTCTGACGCTGATTCTGATAACCTCGGCCACGAGTTCGCTGCTTTGCAATGGAAGCGACATAAGATTCCTGATATGGTGCCCTAGGCACGGCTGTCTGTTCAGTATAACAAGCCACGGGAGGTACTGATCTCTGATAAGATGAAGAACCAACAAAATTCACTGATTCGCTTCGAGGATATTCCACGTTTGGCATGACTGCATTGATCACAACTTCTTCTTCATCCTGATAGTCACAAGGATATTCAGTTTCACCAGCTTGATCATTTGAAGTAATCTGAATTTTCCCGATTCTTATGGCATACTCAAGGCGTTCTCCTAATGCTACCACGTCAGAGAAACTTAATGGAAGTCCAAGCAATCTTTCGAAGTACGGATCCTGTAGGGAATCTACAAACATGCTTGTCAACTCTCGGTCTAACAGCGGTGGATGCACTCTAGCAGCAAATTCTCTCCATCTCTGAGCATACTTCCGGATAGGTTCATTGCTTTCTTGAGACAATTCTTGCAAATGCATGCGATGGGGAGCTATGTCTAGGTTATAATCGTACTGCTTCAGAAAAGCTCTGGCTAAATCCATCCATGACTGAATCTGATTTCTCTCTAACTGCATATACCACCTCAAAGATGCCCCAGTCAGACTATCTTGAAAGCAATGGATCATCAAATTGTCATCTCGCACAAACGAAGTCATTCTTCGGAAGAACATCATCAAATGTTGCTTCGGACAGCTATCTCCCGCGTACTTCTCAAATTTCGGCACTTTGAACTTATAAGGCAACACCAGGTCAGGAACCAAACACATGTCTACAGCATTCAGGTTGACAGCATCTTTGACTTTCAAAGCTTCAACTTTCTCTTCCAACACTCGGAGTCTTCTATCCTTCTCAAGAGCTCTTGGATCCACAGTCCTGGCTATTGGAATATCTCTTCGGTAATTCATCACAGGGAAAACAACACCTTGATTGTTAACAGGAGGAGGACACTCATTTCGGGCAACAAACTGCTCATATCGATCTCGGTTCTCAACAGAAGGCTGTACAACTTGGTCTGCAGTAACGTTGCTCACTTGAGGGAAATCTTCCATAGAATCATACATAGGATTGGACGTCATAGTGAACCCTGTCAAGGTGTTAGGAGACTGGAAATTGCCTTCAGACATAGCTACCAATAGTCTTCAGCTGACTTCAATGCTCGATTCTGCTCAAATCTACTCAACCCCTAGGTCGGTCTTCTGACAATCAACAGCTGCCCAGTCCAAACTCCGGGTAATCACCTTCAGGAAACAAAGGCTGGATCAGAACTCTGGCTAGCTGGAGGATGATATGCAATATAATGCAACACTGTTATGCACATGATATGCAAGATGCAGCAAACAACGGGACCACAACCCCCACACAAATCTGAACACAACTGCGCTGCTGACGGCGTACGTTCGCTCTGAAGAGAAGACCAAAATAACGGGTAGGTTGGAAGTCAAGTTTCCTGCAAAAAAAAAAAACCCCACTCACAGGTATGGACCTATATCTGACAAGGTACGGCATCCTATGCGATCGTCAGCGTCACAGACTTTCAAGACTGACGATACGATTCCCAGAAGGAGTGGCATCATCAAGTCTTGAAGAGGCCTCACTTAGCTAACTTCCAAATGATCGGTTCCCAGAGTCGACAATCCAACTAACCAGCAACCCGAGCCACCCAAAGGGTGGGACAAGAGGCCAACCAGAAGAACCTCGTCTGAGTGTAGATTTTGCGGGACATCAAGGCAAGCAAAGCAAGCGGGCGCCCACTAATCTCTACTCTAAGTCTAAGGTGCACTCAAGCCCAGGTCCGGCTTCTCACTCAATCATAGGACACCCGTAACACCCCAACAGCAACAGCTAATATCAATAAATAAACCCCAATAGACAAGCAAACAAGCGCTAGGATTGACTCTCTTAGGGGACGTTGGATCCCACATGCATAAGGAACTATCGCAGTCCCCAGCAGAGTCGCCAGCTGTCGCTACTGCGAAAATCGGCGCCGGCTGACAGAAGAGTCGCCACCGTGCGTTATTTATCCCAACGGAGGGAAAGGAAACGCTCGAAGTAAACCTCGCAAAAAACGGGAAAAGGTATGGTCATCGCAACCAAAACCTGGGTTCGGGAGTCGGTTACGCAAGGGGAAGGTATTAGCACCCCTCACGTCCGTCGTACTCGACGGGATCCACGCTTGCTTGGGTTGTCTAAAGGATGCAAAACAATCTATCTACGGCTGCTAAATCTAAACGGAAGGGAACTGACTCGATAAAGCGTCGCACTCTATGCCTACGTATTCTCAAGAGAGAAAGTCAGAGTCAACGTAGTTCGGGACTACGGGGAAATTGGCTCTCCAAGACTTCGCGTCTTGTGCCTACGTACTTCCACACTGCATGGAAGATCAGAGCTTTACGTAGTTCAGGCTAACTACGGCTAAACAGGGGTATTCTCACACAGCAGTGAGAAATCAATACTGGTTTCAAAGGTACGGGAACCTATGGGAAAAACTATGGCCTGGTCTCAAATGCACTCGGGCAAGAGAGAAGGGTAATATCAGTCGTCAGCGGGAAAGTCTCGATCGCACAGCAGCGAGAGAACAAAAGGTCAGTTGTTAGTGTGCTCGCTAGGATATCGCATCCTATGCCTACATATTCTCGTCCGGTACGAGAAATCAGAGCAGCTGTAGTTCGGCTACTTCGGGACCACAGCTCAAATCTCATTTTATTAACATTCTGAAAAATGGTTACAATGAGTGAATACTGAAAATAAACCCCTAGGAAATACTATCCTATCCTATCCTGAAAAATCGAATGAAAAATAGTCCCCTAACAAGTGGACTTCTAAACTATCCCTAAAATAAACTTCTATGAAGAAAATGTACTCTAAAAAATATTAAACCTACCTTAATATTTTTTCTCTTTTTCCTTCTCTTATTTTCAACTATTTTCTTCTTTTTTCTTTCAAAATATTTTTCACATATTTTTCCATATTTTTTCATATATTTTTTTTCTCACCATTTTTTTCAAATATATTCTTTTTCTCTTTTTCTTTTACTATTCTTCTTTTTCATTTCTTTTTTTTCATAAAACTATATATGAAAAAATATAAAAGAAAAGAAAATAAAGGGAGGGGGTACACTGCAGCAGTTTACAGGGGGGTTTACCAGCAAAAACTTGGGAGGGGGTGTGGAGTTGAACGGAAGGGTGTGCCAAGTGACCTCGTTGGGCCCAGCCCATTCACAGCAGAAAAAACGAGGGGGTGTGTGGCTCCAAAAAACGCAATTGGGCTCCAAGGCCCACGACCCCTAACCCAGTCTCTTCCTCCCTTCACCTTCTGAAACACTAAACTCCTCTCTCATCTCAACCGCCGCCGTCCCCCTCTCTGAACTCTCTCCGTCTCCTCCGTTCAACCTCTCTCAGTTTCCCTCTCTGAACTCCTTCAATCTTTCATCTCAAACCTTCATCCTTCACAAATCCACAGATCGTTGAAGATTGATGAGTTTTGAAGAGGCGCCATGGATGAAGATCCTCAAAGATCTTCGCGGATCTTGAGGTTGTTGGGGTGTGATTCGTGGATGATGAAAATACACGGCCTGATGACTTCTGGAGATGAAGGAATGCTCTTGCATGCTCTTGTATTGTTACACGATGAGGATCGCGTGTCTGATGAAGTTTGAAGAGGATGAATGCGTTTGTGGACGAAGATCTTCTAGATCTTCTGGGAACGATTGAGGACCTGAAAGATTTGTTGATGAAGATGGATCGGAGGAGGGAGATGAACTGAAACGATGATATTGAAGGTTAATCGGAAACTGGAAAAGGATGAAGATTGGAAAAATTCTGGAAAAATGATCTCCGGCGAAGATTGATGGTGGTTGGATGGAGATTGATCGAAGAAGATGAAGATTGATCGGATTCTGGAAGTTTTTAGGTGTTTTAGGGTTTTCCGGTGACGGGTAGGGTGGTCGGAGACGGTTGAGGGTGGCCGGCGACGAACTGGTACGGTGGTTGCATGGCCGCCGGCCATACAACCAGTGGGGCTTCTGCGTTAGACGCGTGTCACGGTAGTGGGGTGAGTTAGTGCATGGTTTCCACGTGTTGGAGACGTGGCAGAGAGAAGGAGGATGTGTGAGCGAGGTGGCAGCGTGAGAATGTGAAATGTGGGTCCTCTTTTGCTTCACACGTGGTGCTCTGATTATATACCCTGAGATTTTTCTGGAATATTCTGGAACTTGCTGAACAATTCTGGACTGATTCTGGGCTTTGGCTGATATGAGGCCCACACGAAAAACATGGCCAAAACACTTAAAAAACTGAATTGAATTAAAAAAAGATTAAACCAATCAAAACTAACTAAAACTGACCTAATTAACTAACTAATACTCAATTAATTTCTATTAATTAACAAACTCTAACAAATCCACCAATCTAAAAAAACTCTAATAAAACCTATATTAAAATTTTTATCAAATTTCTAATAACATCTAATTTATTTAAAAGAAAATCTCTTATTAATAAAAGAAAAAACTATACTACCCTATTAAGAAAATGATAAAAATCTATTTAAAAAGAATTAAAACTATTAAAAATATTAAAAACCTATTAATATTCTAAAAAATGCTAAAAAATGATTTAAATCTATTTATTATATTCTAAAAAATATCTGTATTATCCTAACATGATTAAAAAGCTATAAAACCCTAAAAATAGCTAATAAAATCCAGAAAAACTCACAATAATTCCCGAGGGAACAAAAATAGCACCGAACGACAAATAACACCGCGAGAGCGCACCAAAATAGCCGGTAAAAATAAACGGGCACCGAAATATCCCAAAAATACGATTCTACCTATCTGAACTGATTAAAAACCTGAAACGCGAGACGAGAGCTGTGATCCCGATAAAATCAAAACAAATGAAAAATGCATTGTATGCGATATGCGGATGCGAATGCGGTTATGCGTCGAAACATCGATCCAGATACGGGACCCGGTTGGTCAAATTTTGGGGTGCAACACATATGCGTTAACCGATTAATGCTTGTGAATTTTGACTTTTGGCGCCTTTTGGTAGGAAACTTGCCCGTTTGCCCGCTTCTTGCCGTTTGGGGCTCTGCTCAACCCCTGAAAGTCTTTTTTTTTTAACGCTATGATCATGAGAGTGCTGAATGTAGCCTGAATGCTGCTTCTGTACCTGCAAAACAAAAATGGGAAAAGGTCGTCCGACCTCCAGGGCAAAATAAATGTCGGGGTCTCTGACACTCGTCGTTCATTGCTGTGCCCCTAAGATGGAACTTGAGTCACGGGGTTGCCTTGATCCCGTGTCAAAAATAAATGCTATGCAATGCAGATGCTAGAACAATGTAATGAAACGTAAACTAGATAAAGAAAAGGTTGGTCAAATTTTGGGGTACAACAGCTGCCCCTATTCAAGCGACTTGGACCTGAATGAGTGAAAAGCGAACGACTTTCAAACAATCGAGGTAAAAGGCGGTTGAATACCGAAGAACCCGGAAATTTGTCAACCGCGGGAAATGAAGCTGCAGCAACAATCTAAAGGTAACTGTACTGGTCTCAAAAATACTCCGCTGGGGAAATACAAAACAGCGTCAAGGATAGCGCTATGGTCTGGATACCGCTTTGGCGAGAAGTGACATTTTGTGCCGGAGTCTGGATACTCAAAGGAAATAAACCGGAGCCTGGATTCTCAGAGGAATAAACTGGAGCATGGATGCTAAAGGGATCTCTGAGCCTGGACGCTCGGGGTGACCGGAGCCTGGATACTCGGTAATAAGTCTGAGTCTGAGTACTTGGTGATAACTCTGAGTCTGGATACTCAATAATCGGAACCTGGTTGCTTGGTAACCACCTGAGTCCGGATACTCAGTAATTGGAGCCTGGACGCTCGAAGCAATTCGAAGCCAGGATGCTTGACGCAAATCTGAGCCTGGACGCTCAATAATCGGAGCCTGGACGTTCAAAATAAATCGGAGCCTGGACGCTCGATGCAGATGATCCGAGTTTGTATACTCGGTAAACGGAGCCTGAACGCTCGATGCGCTTCGGAGCCTGGACGCTCTGTAAAACAGAGTCTGAATGCTCGGTGCTGAACTGAATCTGGATATTCAGTGGTCGGAGCCTGGATGCTCAATGCAAACCTGAGTCGCGACACTCGGTGGCAAATTTGAGCCTAGATACTCATTAATCAGAGCCTGGATGCTCGAAATGATCGAAGATATATTCATCAGGATCTGGATATCCTGCGAGTTCAAGTCAAACGACGTTACTGGGAAACGATATGAGCTGCGGTCTGGGTGCCACGCGAGTTGAGAGAAATCATTAGGTGTCGAGGTCTGGATACCACATGGCGAGATAATAAAAATTACCGTGATCTAGATATCATGGAGCATCGGATGAACTAACACGGCCTGGATACCCTATCTGCCTTTGTTGGAGTCTGGGTACTCAACGGAACGAGCGTACGCCATGGTCTGGATACCTTAGGGCACGAGGGCACAAATACACCTACCGTGATCTAGACATCACTAAGAAACTCAATCGGAGTCCGCATACTCGACGGACGAAGCAATTCGGTAACCATCATGGTCTAGATACCATTCGGAGAAAGATGACCAACTGTCAGGGAAAATAATAAGCCGGGTTTGGATACCACACGGGTTGACGGAAACATATCACAATGTCATGGCCTGGACACCACATGGTGCTAAAGGCGAAATCATCAGCTGATGTTCAATGACGCTGCCCGGGAGAAACGTAAGCCAGGTCTGGATACCATGCGGGCTAACGAGAAATCTTATGGTCTGGATACCATTCTTCAACTTGCTACGGTATGGACACCATACGAGCACAATTGTCAATCAATCATCTGTTGGAGACATTCCTGCAAGCAAAGAGGTAACAACCTGGTCCATGTTTCACATGCAAATGTATTTTTAAAAATGGCGTGTGTCGCTTGCGCGAAAATAAGGTGCCGGCAAAACAGAAGAGTCGCCACCTTTCGTTATTTATCCCTCAGAGCGGGAAAGGAAACGATCGGAAAAACCTGACGAAAAAAGGGTAAGACAAGGTCATCGCAACCATTGTCTGGGTTCGGGAGTCGGTTACGCAAGGGGAAGGTATTAGCACCCCTCACGTCCGTCGTACTCGACGGGATCCTCGCTTGTTTGTTTACTTGGACGGGTTGGTTATAATCTATCTACCTATCAAGGCTGGCTGAAAAAGAAAAGAAAAATGACTCGGCAAAGCGTCGCACTTTATGCCTACGTATTCCCGTCTGGAACGAGAAATCAGAGTCAACGTAGTTCGGCTAACTACGGGTGAAGGGGAAGGTTGCTCGCTAGGATATCGCATCCTATGCCTACGTACTTTCATCTGGTATGAAAGATCAGAGCAAACGTAGTTCGGCTAACTACGGGTTATCTCCTAAAAGAAGTGTTTTTTATTGTGTTTGCGATTTCAACCGCACTAGAGACTATGACCTGAGAGGGAATGCGTCCTTTCTCAGATAGCTTAAGGCTCGTAACGTACGAAAGAAATCATTCATGATTACTGTATCTTAAACTGCTTCGAGGTGAGAAGAGAACAGGCCCAACTAGGAGGGAGACTATCAAGTCCTACTGTTGTCATGCCATGGATTCATCCTATGGTTGAGGTTTGAACAGGGAACTCCTAGATGTTGTCATGCATAGGTTTCAACCTAAAAGTCTATCATCAAATCCTCATCGAAGGAAATGAGAGTCCTAAGGGATCATGTCAACGATACACCAAAACAGACAAAAGCATCAGCTTTAACAGTAAAATGCATGCAATGCAAGTGAGGGAGGAAATGTGTGTGGGGCTTCAGCCTCCACAAGCTCGTCTCAACCTCAAGCCAGTCATGAAATAACAGTAATCATACTGAAAATAAACAACATGCTATCAAGCAATAACAGATAAGAGACATGAAGTGCCATCAGGCAAACAAAACACATGCTTGAGAAAGAAAAGATCTACATCTAATCCTAACCCTAACACAGAATCTGAATCAAATCTAAGCACTAAAGCAAGACCCTAAACAAGAGAATTCAATCCCAGTCTTCAAGCTTCAGAACAAGCTTACCAAAGAAAGGGAGCTAAGTAAGCAGACTCATAGTGTCTTCCTCAGGAAAGCACTAGGAGGTGTATACTCAGGAGTCATACCCTATGTGGCTCAACCACTGTGATCAGTTTACGTTCCTCCTCAGGAGAAACTAAACTCACAAGCAGGCTCCAACATCACTGGATATTTAGGAAATCCTATCTGAACTAGTGGAACTAAGTGAATAGACTCATAGGACCTTCCTCAGGAAAGTACTAGGAGGCTTCCACTTAGGAGTTGTATCCTATGTGGCTCAACAACTGTGATCAGTTTACATTCCTCCTCAGGAGAAATTAAACTCACAAGTTGGCTCCAACCTCATTGGATACTTGAGAAATCCTAGATAAACTAAGGGAACTAAGTGAATAGACTCATAGGACCTTCCTCAGGAAAGTACTAGGAGGCTTCCACTTAGGAGTTGTATCCCATGTGGCTCAACAACTGTGATCAGTTTACATTCCTCCTCAGGAGAAATTAAACTCACAAGTTGGCTCCAACATCATTGGATACTTAAGAAAGAGGTGAGAAGAAAGGATGAAAGTCATTCATAGTGCCTTTCTCAGGAAAGTACTAGGAACTTCCTTCAAACTTCAGGATCTCAAACCTCACAGACAGGGAACAAGCTAAGCTCTGGGTCTCTGAGTCTTGATCTACAATCTTCTCCTCATCATGCTCTCCAACAAGGTCTTCAGGACAACATAAGCCCCACAACAAATTCCCCACAACAAACCCCAGAGATGAACAGATGACCACAGGGCAGACAAAATCATCAGGCAACTTCAGAAAATACCTAAAAATACTAAACCAAGGGGGAAAAATCTAACAATTGCTCACAAGGGTCTACAACATCTACCCATAACATCCACATAGGCCTCTACCCTAAAATCAAGACAAAACTATCTAAAGAAAATGAATTCTTCACCTAAGCACAACCTAAACCCTAATTAGGATACCCTAAAGCTACCCTAATTAAACTAATCAAATTTTAATCTAAAAATATATAAATAAATCCTATGGGGAACTATGATTCAATATCTAATTACACGAAAAAGAATGGATTAAAAAGACTAAAGGAAGGTCCTAAAAGAAAATCTACAAAATCATGATATCAAACTAAACATTATAAAAGCTATTTAAAAGAAAAATCTATTAAAAATATGAAAAGAAAATAAAATGGACATTTTATTTATTTAGAATTTTCTAGACATGATTATGAACACATGAAAAAAAACAAGAATTAAAAAATATTAAATTTCCTATTTTATATGAATTTTTAAAGTGCAAGAAAATTAAATGGAATTAAAAAAGAATTTAAAACAATTAAAGGGAGGGGGGGTGGAAATAGCAATGCACGCTAGTTCAATTACTGAATGGGCTGCAAAAGGGGGGGGGGTGCGCGTAGCAAGCTGGACCCAGGCCCAGGTCTTCAGCTTTAATGAAACGCTGCGTTGCAGCGGGGAGGTTTCCCTCCGTTTTCATTTTAAAACCTGGCCACACGATCAGAGGAAAAGGTCAAGAATTCAGGGAGATCCAACGGCCAACAGCCATCGTCCCCAAACTGACCTAGGGTTTTCAGAAAACCCAGAATCCATGCATGGATCTTCTAGCCACTCGTTCTCTCTGCTCAGGCCACGAAACCCTAAAATTCCAACACGAAAATTGCTCTACTAATCAAGAGGAACAAGACTACACGCGTACTTTTTCCTAATTCTCCCTAGATAATCCTAACAGAAGCCCACAAGGTCATGGTCCAAATGAAATTCACCTGCTATTAACCTTCAATAATCCTCGAATCTAATGGCATACAGCTACTCTACACATCTACCTAACTATTCTAAACCAATTTTGGACAACCTAGACTAACAAATCAGTCAATTCTTGAAGATTAAAGTTTCTTGGCTCTATTATGGGACTCCATGGATCGTGCTATAACTCCTAGGGTTTCATCCTCTAACCTAATGCATCAGTTCTATATCTATAAAACTAATTAAAACTGCATAAATTAGGAGATAGAAGGAAAGAAAGAAACCTGTCAAGTGATGATGGTAGGTGCTCGTGGAGGTTGATTCAAGGCTTGAAATGGCTTCAGTATGATCCCTTGGTGTTGAACACTTTTCTGTTTGCAATGGTTGTGAAGGAGATGACTTGTAGTGAAAGATTTCTTGGATTGCTTGAACTTGAAGGAAGAACTTCAATGGCTATTTCTCTCTCTCTCTCTCTCTCCTCTGAAACTGCCTTCTATCACCAACCTTGAACACTATGAAGATCACTCTTCTTATAATGATGGATGGAAATTTCTAGATTCATCTAGAGGGTGGTAGAAAAGTGTGGAAAGTATCATGTGATGGTATTTTGAATGATCCATATCTCATGTACCTTGTCCTTATTCTTGTGTCAAATTCTCCTTATGAGAGATATTGAGTGTGGATGAGTGAAAACCAGCCTCTTCCTTTCACTTGTGCAAGCTATTTCAAAGTTGCCTTCTTTTTCAAGTAACAAGTTTTCAAAGCATCACCCATTTTAAAGCCTTAAATCAAAATTCTATCTAAACCAATGTTCTCAAAATGATATATTGGATGACCTATTTTGGATTTGTGGATCTTCCAAACCAATCTCTAATTTCAACTTTTCAAACTTATATGCCCTTTTTAGTTCATTTTTGACCAATCATGCAAATCCATGCTATGAGCTTTTCCAACAATTCATGACCTTCTTTCTAGACTTAAAATCCCATTTTGAACAACTTTCATGTTTTGAGTTTTTCCATTTGAGGCTTGGAAATAGGAGTTTTAGGCATTGGCTAAAATGACCTATAACTGACAAATGACCAAAATACCCCTGTCTTGTTCAAACCATAAGTTGAGTTCCACAAATCCTATCAAGGACTTCTACCACTAAAATTAAAGCTAAGAAGATGCTCTTCAACATTCATGTTGACCAAGAAGTCATGGGAATCACCCTACTAGGGCAAAAGTTGTCTGCAAGTTGGGTGACCTTCAAGGACCCAGATTCACACACCTCTGCTGACCTGTAATTTGTCAAAACCATAACTTGAGCTCTGTAACTCCTATCAAGGACTTCCACCACTCAAATTAAAGCTTAGAACAAGCTCTACAACATTCATGTTGTGGGGAAGGTGAGATATCAATCACATCTTGAGCTAAAACGGCCTGGAAGATAGGGATCAAATTAGGGTTTTTCACTGACAATCCTTGGGGACCCTGACTTGAAACTTCTCAAACTCCTCACTCATGATGAGTTGGCCTAGGAATCATCTTTATATCATCTCTATTCATCATTCCATGATCTCATGGCCCTTGGATTAGGTCTCAACCTTCTCCAAATCTTCAGCTGATCTAGGGTTGACCCAGTCAAAACCCTAATTCTATCATTCATGGTTGAATCTTCTGAACTCTTGCATAATGACTTCTCTGGGCTTCATGAAGGCTATCAAGACATCTCATAGGCTTTCCCAAAACATCAAGTTCATTCTCAAAGTCTCAGAATCATCTGAGGGGCACCCACAACTCTCAAGCTATGAAGCACACAACCCTGGTTTCAATCCACTTCCTCTGAGGATCTCTTGAACTTTCTGATAAAGGTATCCACTTTCAAACACTCAATGAATAAATAATTGTTGGTCAAATTTTGGGGTGCAACAGCTGCCCCTATTCAAACGGCTTGAACCTGACTGGGTGAGAAGCGAACGGCTCTCAACCAATCAAGGTACTAGACGGTTGAATATCGGTAAACCCGAAAATTTGCCAACTGCACGAGCACACGGTACTCTGCGGAGAACAAATCTTTGAATACTGCAACACTAACTGCTCAACAACTAGCTGGAGAAATATCGACCTGACATCACCGTCAGACAATCAAAATACCCAACATTACCGCTGGAGAACCAAATCTGACATCACCGTCGGACGATCGAAGTACCCTGCGTCACTGCTGGAGAACTAAACCTGACATCACCGTCGGACGATCGAAGTACCCTGCGTCACCGCTGGAGAACTAAATCTGACATCACCGTCGGACGATCGAAGTACCCTGCGTCACCGCTGGAGAACTAAATCTGACATCACCGTCGGACGATCGAAGTACCCTGCGTCACCGCTGGAGAACTAAATCTGACATCACCGTCGGACGATCGAAGTACCCTGCGTCACCGCTGGAGAACTAAACCTGACATCACCGTCGGACGATCGAAGTACCCTGCGTCACCGCTGGAGAACTAAATCTGACATCACCGTCGGACGATCGAAGTACCCTGCGTCACCGCTGGAGAAACATCTCCGACTTCAATCAGAAGACATATCATTCACTTGATCGCAATCAATCATCACCTCAGGGCAACTGACTTGGTCTTCAGACCCACACGAATCACTATGTTATATCTACAAACTCTGGAACCTTGTCTTCAGCCACCCGTTGATTCATCAACACGGAAATCTGAACTCACAGGAACCTTCTGATATCGCCTTCAGGCGCTTACGAAATCCATCTTCAGATTAGACATCATTGTTGGAGCAGACATATCACGCTGCTCAGGACTTCAAGAATCATCTTGAACAAACAGATCAGTCGGGCATCTTCAAGAATCGTCCTGAACTAATAACCTTTCTGGAGCAAACATTCTGTTGGGTATTCCAGGAATCTTCCTGGGCAACTCTTGCTGGGGACGCTATTGGGGAGTTCAAGTATCACCCTAGGCAAACAACTCGGGAACCTGCGCTGAGGTATTAAGAATCACTTTAAGCAAACGGCCCTGCTGAGGAGTTCAAGGGTCGTCTTGAACTGACTTCGTTGGGGATCTCAAAAATCATCTTGAGCGAGCGACTGTGGGAATTACACCGGGGTCTTAAGAATCATCTTAAGAAAGCGACCTTGTTGGAGAGAATATCAGGAATCATCCTGAGCAACCGATCCTTCGGCCGAACACCTGTAAGGCAAGAATGATAACGACCTAGATCATGCTTATGATGCATATGCTTCTGCGCTATGCCCCACACGGTGGGAATGATATGTGTTTATGCTAAATGCCATGCAATTATGCATAATGCTATGCAACGTTAAATGCTATGCAGTCATGCACAATGATGCGATCCCGTCAGCAAAATAAATGCCGAAGGGGGAAATCCTCCTGTCAAGGAGAAAGAACCACTCAGGTAGAGGAATCATCCTGCTGAGGAGAACGTGAACACGCCAATATCAATCAGGCTCTGTCTGGGGAATTGATCTTCCGCGAACTGCTGCAGGGGAACAACTTCAGCTGACTGCTGCAGGGGACGAAGCTCTACGAGAACGTGGATCTGCTGATATCAATCGCGAGAATGAACTGCGCGGCCGTCTCGACTACTCTTCTGGGGATGACCACTCTGTGGGGAACCAACTTCAGCTGCTCAACACTCCACTGGGGAAAAACCAATCATGATCTGATCAACTTCCAAGGATACGGATCTCTTGGACATCTGCAAAGTCGGCTGAGGAAGGAGAAATCATTCTACTTCACTGGAGAGTGCGACCCTGGTGCGGAATTTCATTTTCGCCGGGGAAGAAAGGATCATCTGCCTTCGGGGGAGAGTACAACTCTGCAGGGGAATACAACATCAGCCGTTCCAATACTCTATTGGGGAAGAGGGAATCGTCCAACTTCAGGAGAGAATACGGATCTGGTGGGGAATCTCAATTCCGCTGGGGACCTTAGTTTGGCACCATCAGTTACTGCATCCTTCGGCATACGAACAGCCTCCTGCAAAACCTGCACTTGTGACCCGGCGCGGGGGAGACACCTGCTGCGGCGACTTTACTGGGGAAAACACGAGTTTCGGCACCCGAACATTTCTATGAAATCTGCACTTGTGACCTGGTGCTGGGGGATACACCTGCTTCGGCGACTTTACTGGGAAATCACGAGCCTCGGCACCCGAACACTTCTATGGAATATGCACTTGTGACCCGGTGCTGGGGAAAGACGACATCATTCTTCGGTGCTTGGTTCAGTTGATGAGGTGACATTCCTTCAGGATGTATCTGCTTGGGGAAAAGAATCGCCTCTACCTGGGGAAGACATATCAATGCTCACCATCTTGCGTTTAGATTCTGCGGAGGAGAGACTACTGAACTCTGCTGGGGAAGGAGGACTCATCCTGCTTCGGGGATACGCACGACACATCTTCTGGCAAGTGCTACACCTGCAACAACACAAACAAACAGACAAGATACCCTCCTCAAAGGGGCCTATCCAGGTTATTATCTCGTGACAATATTCAGTTAATTAGTTGTTTCAACAATCAATGGGCCTAGGCCCGCAGGTTTATGTATGCACATTTTATCAAAAAACATCGGCGTTTTCATTCGCAAACAAAACAGATAAATGCTAAACAGACAAACAGAATTGCTGAATAATGTGCATTTTATTGATGATGAACCCCTGAATGGGCAAAAATGTTTTACAACAGAGGCAAGCTCCTGGAATGAGGAAGCCGCGCAAAAAGAAAACATAAATATACATCAGTATATACAAATGTTGGCAACGAGGCGTAGACGAACACCATGAGTTGATCCCTCTAAGACCCACTCGACTTTGATACTTCTCCGATGCTTCAGCTTTGGAAGAGATTGATTCAGATAAACGGCCCTCGGGTCTTCCAAACCACTAAACAATGAAAGTCCATACGCGGAACGCAGTCATTTGCTTATTCAAATCCCTAACTTTTGCGTGAACCGCCCAGTGTAGGTTTTCGACTCCGCGGGTGTACATTTTTTCAATATATCCCTAATTTTTGCCCGAACCTTTTATTCTGTTTTTGGTTCGCCGGGATGCCCCTTTTTTGCCTGGACTCTTTCTTTTTTTTTGTCCAGCGGGTCTCTTTCAAGCAAAGTATTTTTTAACTGCGTCCGCGTTCACCGGGGATGCAAAATCTTCACCATCCATTGTGGATAACAACAAAGCTCCTCCTGAGAAGACCTTGTTGACGACGTACGGCCCTTCGTAATTCGGAGTCCACTTGCCCTGGTGATCGGAGTGTGGCGGAAGAATTTTCTTCAGGACGAGATCACCCGTCTGAAAGCTTCTGGGACGCACCTTCTTATCATAAGCTTTCTTCATTCGGCTTTGGTATAGGCGACCAAATGCAATCGATGCTAACCTCTTCTCGTCCATCAGGCTGAGCTGGTTCAAGCGATTCGTAATCCATTCTGCCTCATCAAGTTTCACATCCACCAAAACTCGCAAAGAGGGAATCTCCACTTCTAACGGCAGGACAGCTTCCATACCGTACACCAAGGAGAAAGGAGTTGCCCCGGTCGACGTACGCACCGTAGTACGGTAACCGTGCAAGGCAAACGGCAGCATCTCGTGCCAATCTTTATACGTTACAACCATCTTCTGAACAATCTTCTTGATGTTCTTGTTGGCCGCTTCAACAGCGCCATTCATCTTCGGCCGGTAAGGAGATGAGTTGTGGTGTTCAATCTTGAAGTTCTGGCACAGCTCCTTCATCATCTTGTTATTCAAATTCGAACCATTGTCAGTAATGATCCGCTCGGGAATTCCATAGCGACAGATGATGTCTTTCTTTATGAATTTAGCTACCACCTGCTTGGTCACATTAGCGTACGAGGCTGCCTCCACCCATTTGGTGAAGTAGTCGATAGCTACCAGGATAAAACGATGACCATTGGATGCAGTGGGCTCGATCTTGCCTATCATGTCGATGCCCCACATGGAGAACGGCCAAGGGGAGGACATGACATTCAATGGGCACGGCGGCACATGAACTTTATCAGCATAAATTTGGCATTTGTGACATTTCTTTGCGAATCTGAAGCAATCCGACTCCATAGTCAACCAGTAATATCCTGCTCTCAGGATCTTTCTCGTCATGGCGTGCCCGCCGGCGTGCGTACCAAATGTGCCCTCATGGACTTCTTCCATGAGCATACTTGCTTCTTTCTCATCCACACATCTGAGTAGCACGAGATCGTGGTTTCTCTTATACAGCACTCCATCAGGGTTGAGGTAAAAGTTTCCAGATAACCTCCTTAGAGTCTTCTTATCCTGGGTTGACGCACCCGCAGGATACTCCTTGGTCATAAGGAAGGTCTGGATGTCGTGGAACCATGGCTTGCCGTCAGTGGCATTATCGATTGCGAACACAAACGCTGGTCTATCAAGCCGCGAAAGCACAATTCTTGGAGCCTCATTCCAATAATTGACTTTATACATTGAAGCCAACGTGGCTAAAGCATCAGCCATTTGATTTTCAGCCCGGGGTACATGATGAAGTTCTACTCGGTCGAAGAACGGAAGCAGCCTCCTGGCATAGTTCATGTACGGCACTAAATTCGCTTGACGAGTTTCCCACTCCCCTTTGATCTGATTGATTACGAGCGCTGAGTCACCATATATGTCTAGATTCTTGATTCTCAAATCAATTGCCTCTTCTAGACCCATAATACATGCTTCATACTCGGCTTCATTGTTGGTAACTGGGAACGTCAGTCTCGCAGTAAACGGGATGTGGGATCCGTGAGGAGTCGTGATGATAGCCCCGATACCACTCCCATAGGAATTAACCGCTCCGTCGAATATCAACTTCCACTGAGACTTCCTATCTGGCCTCTCATCGGGCAATGGCTCATCGCAATCCTTCGCTTTGAGAAACATAATGTCCTCGTCAGGGAATTCGAACTTCATCGGCTGATAGTCTTCGATTGGCTGTTCGGCAAGGTAATCAGACAATACGCTTCCCTTGATGGCTTTCTGGGAGACGTACTGGATATCATATTCTGTTAACACCATCTGCCACCTGGCAATCCTGCCTGAAAGAGCCTGCTTTTCGAAGACGTACTTGATCGGATCCATCTTCGAAATTAGCATAGTGGTGTGGTTGAGCATATACTGTCGTAGACGTTTGGCAGCCCAAGCTAATGCACAACACGTCTTCTCCAGCATCGAGTATCGAGATTCACACTCAGTGAACTTTTTACTCAAATAATAAATGGCATGCTCCTTTCTGCCCGTCTCGTCGTGCTGACCGAGAACACACCCCATACTATTCTCCAAAACTGTCAAGTACATGATTAATGGCCGTCCAGCCACTGGGGGTATCAAGATCGGAGGTTCCTGAAGATACTGCTTTATCTTATCGAATGCCTTCTGGCAATCCTCATTCCAAGTAATCGCCTGATTTTTCTTTAACAACTTGAACATCGGTTCACAAGTGGCCGTGAGCTGAGAGATAAACCTTGCAATGTAGTTTATTCGGCCCAAGAAACCACGAACTTCTTTTTCTGTTTTCGGCGCTGGCATTTCTTGGATAGCTTTTATCTTCGCAGGATCAACTTCAATACCTCGCTCACTAACAATAAACCCCAATAACTTTCCGGACCGCACTCCGAAAGTGCACTTGTTAGGATTCAGCCTCAGCCTGAACTTCCTAAGCCTCTCAAACAGCTTCAATAGGTTGACCAGATGCTCTTCCTCCGTTTGGGACTTTGCAATCATGTCATCAACATAGACCTCGATCTCATGATGAATCATATCATGAAACAAGGTTACCATTGCTCGCTGGTAAGTGGCCCCTGCGTTCTTCAGACCGAAGGGCATTACCTTATAGCAAAATGTTCCCCAGGGGGTAATAAACGTCGTTTTCTCCATGTCCTCCGGCGCCATCTTAATCTGATTGTAACCGGAGAAGCCATCCATGAACGAAAACACGGAAAACTGGGCTGTATTGTCGACCAACACATCGATATGAGGCAATGGGAAATCATCCTTAGGGCTCGCCCTATTCAAATCCCGATAATCGACGCACATACGTACCTTACCGTCCTTCTTCGGTACGGGCACTATGTTGGCGACCCACGGAGGGTAAATGGTAACGGCTAGAAATCCTGCGTCCAACTGCTTCTGGACCTCTTCTTTGATTTTTACAGCCATGTCTGGTCTCGTCCTCCTGAGTTTCTGCTTGACTGGAGGGCAATCTTCTCGCAACGGCAAGCGATGAACCACGATATCTGTGTCAAGTCCGGGCATATCCTCATATGACCAAGCAAAGACGTCACTATACTCTCGAAGCATCTCAACCAGTCTATGCTTGACATCATTCTGCAGCGCAGCCCCTACTCTGACATTTCTGACGAGCTCCTCAGAACCCAGATTTATAATCTCAATATCCTCCTCGTGAGGCAGAATAACCTTCTCCTCTTGTCTCAACAAGCGGGCCAACTCTTCTGGAAGGTCTTCGTCTTCATCAATCTCCTCCTCGGCTTGATAGATCGGGCAATCAAAGTCGTAGTGAGCCGTAGAGGGTCCAGAGTCGATGTCATCTGTTACGTGGATCCTGCAATAACAAGGGTTAAGTTTAAAGCAAGAATATGCAGGTTAGCACGAACCTCGTTGCCATTTTGCTGTTTTTCGAAATAAACATAAAGCATGAATAACAGAGAACACAACATTTGATTACGAAGAAAACGCCTTTTATTTATTAACAAAATGCATACACATAATCCAACAAGGCCCTGACAGTAAAACCACTATGCCCCGGGCAGGACATAGGGTTGTACAAAGATTGTAAAAAGCAAATCATTACTCTTCACTTGTCAGCTTGATAATCTCCTTGATGGTCCAATTGTGGAGGCGCTCGCCTGGCTTGCTCGGTTGAATCCAGGCGTCAAGATCGCAATCACTGTCTCCGCTGTCCTCTGACGCAGCGTTGATGCTCTCGAAAATTACTCCCCCCTTGGTGAATAAGATCGGCCCTTTCCCATGAGACGAACTGCCAGAAGAAGATGAAGCTTCAGCTCCAGGAGAATACCCTAATCCAAACTTATCCTGTTTGATTGGTATGTCCAAGACATGCCCCCAGCCTGGGGTGGAACCAGCTTCGACAACGGCTCTAGCTTCCTTAAACGAGGAGAGGTTCAACTCTTGCTTCTCTGCAACAACGGGAGCCACCTCCTTTACTCTGACGGTTTCAAAAGCCTGGCAAAGAGTCTCATGGATCTCACCATCCATTTCGACGTACTTGAAGGACGACAGGTGGCTTACCATGATGTCCTCCTCTCCACAGACTGTCACTATGCTGCCCCCAACAGCATATTTAAGCTTCTGATGCAGCGTGGACGTTACGGCACCAGCAGAATGGATCCACGGCCGACCTAAGAGGCAACTATAGGCGGGCATGATATCCATGATATAGAAAACCGCATTGAACGTCTCTGGACCAACTTGAATTGGCAGGGTCAACTCTCCGAAGACGTGGCGCTTGGTTCCGTCAAAGGCCTTCACGACCAGATCACTGGGCGTGCACAGCAGTCCACGGGTATCCAACTTCATCAGTGCCTTTTTCGGAAGCACGTTAAGCGAGGAACCCGTATCTACTAGGACATGTGACATAATCGTGCCTCTGCACTCTATTGAGACGTGCAAGGCGCTATTGTGATCTCTTCCCTTAGGAGTCAGCTCCAGATCCGTAAATCCCAGCCCATTACCAGCATTGACATGGGCCACCACCTCCTCAAGTTGATTTACTGATATCTCCTGTGGCACGTATGCAGCATTCAATACTTTTAGTAACGCGTTGCGGTGTGCTTCAGAACACAGCAACAGGTTAAGAATAGAGATCTTCGACGGAGTCTGATGAAGATGATCTACAATTTTGTAGTCACTCTTCTTGATTAGTCGCATGAACTCTTCAGCATCTTTAACTAGCAAGTCTTTTTCTGCCCCTGCAGGGACCTCTTCAACAGCTTTACCTTTACCTTTATCCACAGCGTCAGCTCGGACCACTTTCTCTGCTGCAACCTCTGCTGGTGCGAATACTCTTCCGCTTCTAGTGATACCACTGACTTCGGTAAGATTCTGCGCAGTCGATCCGGAGGGCTCAAGCTCTATCTTCTGACCATTACAATAAACTTCGGCGCCATAATGCCATGGAACGGCATTGGTACTCTCGAATGGGATTGGTCCGGCCCTGGTGATGGTGATAGAAGGCGGACGGGGCGCGGAAATAGTGATAGGGTGGCGAGGAATGGTAATGGTAGCAACTTCGTCTGCCTGCTTCAGCACAACTTCCCCTGATGCGCCCTCAACGCTCCGGCTGAATTGCAAAATACCCTCGGACATCAGACTTTGGATACCTTCGATCAGCTGCTCACATCCGTCAGGAAGTGTAGCACAAGCCATACATAACTCTCCACATCCAGGAAAGAAGCCCCTCTTCAGCAACTTAGCCTTGACAAAACTAAGTGGGGTTTTCAAATCTTTGACATCAGTCAGCAAGTCTGAATTCTCCTCAGTGATAATAGCATTCACTCCGCCACCCTTATGATGAGGCATTGGATTTTTGGTGACGTTGGGCACGCTGTCAGAAAAGTTGATAACCTTGGCGTCCACCAAGTCCTGGACTTTGTGCTTAAAAGCTTTACAATTCTCAACCGTATGGCCAGGTGCCCCAGAGTGAAATTCACAAGTAGAATTAGCATCATATCCCGGTGGTGGTGCCCCTGTTAAGGGAGCCATTGTCCTCTTGTGAACCAATTGGAGCTGAAGCAACGTTTGCAGAAGCTGTGCATATGACATAGGTGGAGTTTCAAGATGACGGTTTGCCAGGGGACCCCGATTCTGATATCTCTTATATCCCTGATTATTCTGTTGCTGGGGCTGCTGCTGCGGCTGCGGGGGAGCAGCCGAGATGTTTATGCTAGCAATCTGAGGCTGAGGGCCCTTGCCTTTTCTCCTAGCATTAGTGACGGCACTGGCATCTCCCTCTCGACGCTTGCCAGTATAGGGTTTCTTGCCAGCTCCTCCAGCTGAGGATGATTCGCCCTGAATTTTTCCGATCTTTATACCGTTTTCAACATGCTCGCCCAAAGTGATGAGGGCCGAGAATGTTCCAGACATGCCACTGACCAGCTTTTCATAATAGATCCCAGGAAGGGTAGCCACGAACATTTGCACCAACTCACGCTCAACCATCGGTGGCTGGACCCGAGCAGCCAATTCACGCCACCGCTGGGCGTACTCTTTGAAGCTTTCATTGTTCCGCTGCGAGAGATTCTGAAGCTGAACTCGGTTGGGAGCCAAGTCGCTATTATATTGATAGTGGAGAACAAACGCTTCTGCAAGATCTTTCTAGGTGCGCACAGTAGCGGGCTCCAAACCCATATACCATTCGAGCGATGGACCAGAAAGACTATCCTGAAAGAAGTGCATCAGCAGCTTCTCATCGTCAGAATAAGCGGACATCTTTCTATAATAAGATCGGAGGTGAACACGGGGACAAGTGGTGCCCCTATACTTCTCAAAGGTAGGCACCTTGAACTTGTGAGGTACTTTAAAGTCAGCAATCAACCCGAGTTTGGACATGTCAACGCCCAATGTGTTCTGATTTTCTATGTCTCTCATCTTGTCTTCCAGCGCCTTGAACCTGAGTCGAGCTTCAGCAGTCAACTCTGCCTCCACACCTCTCTGAGAGAATATGTCATCCTGATGGTCCTCCAGCCACGGTTGAGGCACCACCATATTTCCTGCACCAACATTGTCGTTGACTGGCCCTATGTTAACATTGGCTCCCAAACTACCATTGCCGGCGCCTGCCGCATTGAGTCCGAGATTAGTCATCAGGTTGCCGTTAGCACTGCCGTTGCCCCCGGCAGCAGGAACAACGTTTTGTGGAGTATCCCCTTGAGGAGGAGTGGGCACGGCCCCGCCGTGAAGTATTCCATTACTGTCAACCCTGGAGATGAGAGGTTGAACCAAAGTACGAAGCTGGTCTTGCCCATTCGCAACTACTTGCATCAGCTCCATAAAACGATCCATCCGTTCACGAAGCTCTTGAACATCTGACTGTACCTGGTCCATGATTCTCGTTTGATTAGCGTGAGTTGAGTAGCGGTGGATGAGTCTTTGATCAATCCTGGAGATCGAAAGCAGCTCGGAACCTGAGTACCTGAAAAACCTGTCAACATCAAAGGTTAGGAAAAGGTAACAGAATGTATGTCATGCAAAAATGCTTTATGCAGATGCATGCGTGTGTCTGTGTGCTTGAGAGATTATCCCCCGATCCTGGCACCTGTTGGCAATAATAAGGAGAGGAATCCAGGCCCAATCATGGAAATAGTAACCTCGCATATCAATAGTCAGATTCGACACAACAAGGACCGAGAACTCGTACGCATCAGTCTTCCTGAGAAAGGCTGCAGTAACGCAATAAGAGGCGAGAGATCCTGGATCGGGGAAACGGTACCTGTCACAGACACACGCTAATGGAATGATTATGCAAGCTAATGCAAAATGCAGGTATGCAACAATATATCCAGGTGGCTGCTGTGGAGATTCGGTGTCAACCGTCACTGATGAGAAGGAAACCCCGGTGTAAAACCACTGATCTGATCTGCTGTGAATAACCATCTGATAGGATCGAGATCAAAATTCTGCCCTGACAAGAGTAAGTTCCCGATAATAAAGACCCCGGATGCAAGATCAAGTAACGTCTGTTGATGAAGTCTTCAGACCCCAAATCAAAAATCTGCCCTGTCGAGAACAAACACACAGCTGCTGATGAGATCTTCAAACCCCACTCAAAATCTGCCCTATCCAGAACAAACCACTGATAACAATATCCTGATCGAAACCTGCTTTATCAATAACAGACATGCACCCGATGATAAGATCCTCTGATCAAACCCTTGCTCTATCAAGAACATATCTGCAATTGAGAACCCAACATAACTGATTCACTGTCAAGAAAACCAGGTAGTCTGGAGGTCAAAGTTTCCTGCAATATCCCAACCCCACTCACAGGTATGGACCTAATCCACGGACAAAGGTACGGCATCCTATGCGGTCATCAGCGTCACAGACTTTCATGAGTGACGATGCGATTCCCAGAAGGAGTGGCATCATCAAGTCATGAAGAGGCCTCTCTTAGCTGACTTCCAAATGATCGGTCCCCAGAGTCGACAATCCTCACGTCTGGACTCCCCTCAGATCCTCAGGACCGGAAAGGAGCACCTCTGCAAGAATCTCGTCTGAGCGCAGATTTTCATAGGGAACTGTGCCTGCTCAGCAGACAGGTTCGTCTACTACTTCTCCGCAACTATATCTAGGTGTGTACTCAAGCCCAGGTCCGGCTTCTTACTCATGGTAACATCCCTCTCCCACAGCAGCACAGATAATCATATCAAACTGGAAATAAAATGCGGGAAATAAAATGCGGGAAGTAAAGATGCGATAAATAAACGCAACCCAACAAGCAAACACACAAACGATAGGATTGACTCTCGTAGGGGATGGGAAACGGTCCCAGCATAAGGGATGGGAAAAGTCCCTATATGCTATAACTCCCCAGCAGAGTCGCCAGCTGTCGCTTGCGCGAAAATAAGGTGCCGGCAAAACAGAAGAGTCGCCACCTTTCGTTATTTATCCCTCAGAGCGGGAAAGGAAACGATCGGAAAAACCTGACGAAAAAAGGGTAAGACAAGGTCATCGCAACCATTGTCTGGGTTCGGGAGTCGGTTACGCAAGGGGAAGGTATTAACACCCCTCACGTCCGTCGTACTCGACGGGATCCTCGCTTGTTTGTTTACTTGGACGGGTTGGTTATAATCTATCTACCTATCAAGGCTGGCTGAAAAAGAAAAGAAAAATGACTCGGCAAAGCGTCGCACTTTATGCCTACGTATTCCCGTCTGGAACGAGAAATCAGAGTCAACGTAGTTCGACTAACTACGGGTGAAGGGGAAGGTTGCTCGCTAGGATATCGCATCCTATGCCTACGTACTTTCATCTGGTATGAAAGATCAGAGCAAACGTAGTTCGGCTAACTACGGGTTATCTCCTAAAAGAAGTGTTTTTTATTGTGTTTGCGATTTCAACCGCACTAGAGACTATGACCTGAGAGGGAATGCGTCCTTTCTCAGATAGCTTAAGGCTCGTAACGTACGAAAGAAATCATTCATGATTACTGTATCTTAAACTGCTTCGAGGTGAGAAGAGAACAGGCCCAACTAGGAGGGAGACTATCAAGTCCTACTGTTGTCATGCCATGGATTCATCCTATGGTTGAGGTTTGAACAGGGAACTCCTAGATGTTGTCATGCATAGGTTTCAACCTAAAAGTCTATCATCAAATCCTCATCGAAGGAAATGAGAGTCCTAAGGGATCATGTCAACGATACAGCAAAACAGACAAAAGCATCAGCTTTAACAGTAAAATGCATGCAATGCAAGTGAGGGAGGAAATGTGTGTGGGGCTTCAGCCTCCACAAGCTCGTCTCAACCTCAAGCCAGTCATGAAATAACAGTAATCATACTGAAAATAAACAACATGCTATCAAGCAATAATAGATAAGAGACATGAAGTGCCATCAGGCAAACAAAACACATGCTTGAGAAAGAAAAGATCTACATCTAATCCTAACCCTAACACAGAATCTGAATCAAATCTAAGCACTAAAGCAAGACCCTAAATAAGAGAATTCAATCCCAGTCTTCAAGCTTCAGAACAAGCTTACCAAAGAAAGGGAGCTAAGTAAGCAGACTCATAGTGTCTTCCTCAGGAAAGCACTAGGAGGTGTATACTCAGGAGTCATACCCTATGTGGCTCAACCACTGTGATCAGTTTACGTTCCTCCTCAGGAGAAACTAAACTCACAAGCAGGCTCCAACATCACTGGATATTTAGGAAATCCTATCTGAACTAGTGGAACTAAGTGAATAGACTCATATGACCTTCCTCAGGAAAGTACTAGGAGGCTTCCACTTAGGAGTTGTATCCTATGTGGCTCAACAACTGTGATCAGTTTACATTCCTCCTCAGGAGAAATTAAACTCACAAGTTGGCTCCAACCTCATTGGATACTTGAGAAATCCTAGATAAACTAAGGGAACTAAGTGAATAGACTCATAGGACCTTCCTCAGGAAAGTACTAGGAGGCTTCCACTTAGGAGTTGTATCCCATGTGGCTCAACAACTGTGATCAGTTTACATTCCTCCTCAGGAGAAATTAAACTCACAAGTTGGCTCCAACATCATTGGATACTTAAGAAAGAGGTGAGAAGAAAGGATGAAAGTCATTCATAGTGCCTTCCTCAGGAAAGTACTAGGAACTTCCTTCAAACTTCAGGATCTCAAACCTCACAGACAGGGAACAAGCTAAGCTCTGGGTCTCTGAGTCTTGATCTAAAATCTTCTCCTCATCATGCTCTCCAACAAGGTCTTCAGGACAACATAAGCCCCACAACAAATTCCCCACAACAAACCCCAGAGATGAACAGATGACCACAGGGCAGACAAAATCATCAGGCAACTTCAGAAAATACCTAAAAATACTAAACCAAGGGGGAAAAATCTAACAATTGCTCACAAGGGTCTACAACATCTACCCATAACATCCACATAGGCCTCTACCCTAAAATCAAGACAAAACTATCTAAAGAAAATGAATTCTTCACCTAAGCACAACCTAAACCCTAATTAGAACACCCTAAAGCTACCCTAATTAAACTAATCAAATTTTAATCTAAAAATATAGAAATAAATCCTATAGGGAACTATGATTCAATATCTAATTACACGAAAAAGAATGGATTAAAAAGACTAAAGGAAGGTCCTAAAAGAAAATCTACAAAATCATGATATCAAACTAAACATTATAAAAGCTATTTAAAAGAAAAATCTATTAAAAATATGAAAAGAAAATAAAATGGACATTTTATTTATTTAGAATTTTCTAGACATGATTATGAACACATGAAAAAAAACAAGAATTAAAAAATATTAAATTTCCTATTTTATATGAATTTTTAAAGTGCAAGAAAATTAAATGGAATTAAAAAAGAATTTAAAACAATTAAAGGGAGGGGGGTGGAAATAGCAATGCACGCTAGTTCAATTACTGAATGGGCTGCAAAAGGGGGGGGGGGTGCGCGTAGCAAGCTGGACCCAGGCCCAGGTCTTCAGCTTTAATGAAACGCTGCGTTGCAGCGGGGAGGTTTCCCTCCGTTTTCATTTTAAAACCTGGCCACACGATCAGAGGAAAAGGTCAAGAATTCAGGGAGATCCAACGGCCAACAACCATCGTCCCCAAACTGACCTAGGGTTTTCAGAAAACCCAGAATCCATGCATGGATCTTCTAGCCACTCGTTCTCTCTGCTCAGGCCACGAAACCCTAAAATTCCAACACGAAAATTGCTCTACTAATCAAGAGGAACAAGACTACACGCGTACTTTTTCCTAATTCTCCCTAGATAATCCTAACAGAAGCCCACAAGGTCATGGTCCAAATGAAATTCACCTGCTATTAACCTTCAATAATCCTCGAATCTAATGGCATACAGCTACTCTACACATCTACCTAACTATTCTAAACCAATTTTGGACAACCTAGACTAACAAATCAGTCAATTCTTGAAGATTAAAGTTTCTTGGCTCTGTTATGGGACTCCATGGATCGTGCTATAACTCCTAGGGTTTCATCCTCTAACCTAATGCATCAGTTCTATATCTATAAAACTAATTAAAACTGCATAAATTAGGAGATAGAAGGAAAGAAAGAAACCTGTCAAGTGATGATGGTAGGTGCTCGTGGAGGTTGATTCAAGGCTTGAAATGGCTTCAGTATGATCCCTTGGTGTTGAACACTTTTCTGTTTGCAATGGTTGTGAAGGAGATGACTTGTAGTGAAAGATTTCTTGGATTGCTTGAACTTGAAGGAAGAACTTCAATGGCTATTTCTCTCTCTCTCTCTCCTCTGAAACTGCCTTCTATCACCAACCTTGAACACTATGAAGATCACTCTTCTTATAATGATGGATGGAAATTTCTAGATTCATCTAGAGGGTGGTAGAAAAGTGTGGAAAGTATCATGTGATGGTATTTTGAATGATCCATATCTCATGTACCTTGTCCTTATTCTTGTGTCAAATTCTCCTTATGAGAGATATTGAGTGTGGATGAGTGAAAACCAGCCTCTTCCTTTCACTTGTGCAAGCTATTTCAAAGTTGCCTTCTTTTTCAAGTAACAAGTTTTCAAAGCATCACCCATTTTAAAGCCTTAAATCAAAATTCTATCTAAACCAATGTTCTCAAAATGATATATTGGATGACCTATTTTGGATTTGTGGATCTTCCAAACCAATCTCTAATTTCAACTTTTCAAACTTATATGCCCTTTTTAGTTCATTTTTGACCAATCATGCAAATCCATGCTATGAGCTTTTCCAACAATTCATGACCTTCTTTCTAGACTTAAAATCCCATTTTGAACAACTTTCATGTTTTGAGTTTTTCCATTTGAGGCTTGGAAATAGGAGTTTTAGGCATTAGCTAAAATGACCTATAACTGACAAATGACCAAAATACCCCTGTCTTGTTCAAACCATAAGTTGAGTTCCACAAATCCTATCAAGGACTTCTACCACTAAAATTAAAGCTAAGAAGATTCTCTTCAACATTCATGTTGACCAAGAA
The DNA here is from genome assembly GCA_963859935.3 of Lathyrus sativus. Classification (NCBI taxonomy): domain Eukaryota; kingdom Viridiplantae; phylum Streptophyta; class Magnoliopsida; order Fabales; family Fabaceae; genus Lathyrus; species Lathyrus sativus. The sequence continues at coordinate 311,653,925 of OZ012739.1, forward strand.
GTCATGGGAATCACCCTACTAGGGCAAAAGTTGTCTGCAAGTTGGGTGACCTTCAAGGACCCAGATTCACACACCTCTGCTGACCTGTAATTTGTCAAAACCATAACTTGAGCTCTGTAACTCCTATCAAGGACTTCCACCACTCAAATTAAAGCTTAGAACAAGCTCTACAACATTCATGTTGTGGGGAAGGTGAGATATCAATCACATCTTGAGCTAAAACTGCCTGGAAGATAGGGATCAAATTAGGGTTTTTCACTGACAATCCTTGGGGACCCTGACTTGAAACTTCTCAAACTCCTCACTCATGATGATTTGGCCTAGGAATCATCTTTATATCATCTCTATGCATCATTCCATGATCTCATGGCCCTTGGATTAGGTCTCAACCTTCTCCAAATCTTCAGCTGATCTAGGGTTGACCCAGTCAAAACCCTAATTCTATCATTCATGGTTGAATCTTCTGAACTCTTGCATAATGACTTCTCTGGGCTTCATGAAGGCTATCAAGACATCTCATAGGCTTTCCCAAAACATCAAGTTCATTCTCAAAGTCTCAGAATCATCTGAGGGGCACCCACAACTCTCAAGCTATGAAGCACACAACCCTGGTTTCAATCCACTTCCTCTGAGGATCTCTTGAACTTTCTGATGAAGGTATCCACTTTCAAACACTCAATGAATAAATAATTGTTGGTCAAATTTTGGGGTGCAACAGCGTGATGCTCCACACAAGGTGGAAATGCTACGCGTTTTTAGGTAGATGCTATGCGTGCGTGCATATGCATCGGAACTGACACAACAAAATAAATGCTAAAGATATAGAAATAATCTTGCCAGGGAAAGGAAATAACCCTGCAGAGGATAGCTTACTCATGTCAATAGCGATTGGGCTTAATCTGAGGTAGAACGGGCTCTGAAGAGCTTCTCAACTGGGGATAAAATTCGTACAAGAACAAGGGAATCAACTCTGCTGGAGACCTCAGTCTGCGCTGCTGAAAGTTACATACCTATCAATAAACTGACGAGGGGCGAAGAGCATCAGGACACTGCTGGGGGAAACTCTGCATCTACTCTGTGGGGTACACCCGAACCTCGATTCGCTGGGGAGTAAGCGCGTACCTGTACTCTACAGGGATTAAATGCACACTGGCAAACTGCCGGGGGGCAAACGGACATACCGCGTATAAATCTACTGGGAGAGAGATTCATTTCAACTGCTGGAGAACCCCACTGCCTGGGAAATAGACGGATCTATTCGTATCTTCCTGGAAATTTTCCCCACGGGTAACAACCTGCAAGTGACAAAGCAAACAGGACGTCCTATACAATAGGGCTATCTTGGTCATCATCTGTGACATTATTCAATTAATATCAAAGTTTTAACAATTATTGGCCAAGGCCTACAAGTTTATGTATGCAAGTTCATCGAAAAAAACGGGCGTTTTTCACAAACAAAACAGTAAAAGTTAAAACAAGGCACACATACAAGTACTGAATAGCATATGTTTATTGATGGATGGCCTGTAAATAGGCGAAGTTTTACAATCGATGCAATTCCTGAAAAGAGGAAGATGCGCAAAAATATAGATATGCATAAAGGCGAATACAAAAGTGGTGCACATTAAATAAGATGTACCCAATGTCGGCAATGTGGCACAGACAAACACCATGAGTTGATTCCTCTATGACTCACTTGACCTCGAAACTTTCCCGATGCTCATTCTTCAGAAGAGATTGATTCGGATAAACAACTCTCAGGTTCTTCCAGTCCACTAAGCAATGAAATCATACGCAGACCGCAGTTATTTGCTTTTTAATCCCTAACTTTTGCCTGAATCGCCCTTTGCGGGTTTTCGATTCACCGGGATACCCATTTTTGCCAAAGTCCCCTTTTCAGATTTTCGACTTTGCGGGTTTACATTTTTTCATTTTTTATCCCTAATTTTTGCCCGAACCTTATTCCTTTTTTATGGTTCGCCGGGATGCCCTATTTTTGCATGGATTTCTTTTTATTCCAGCGGGTCATTTTAGGCAAAGTATTTTTTAACTGCGTCTGCATTTACAGGGGATGTAAAATCCTCACCATCCATCGTGGATAACAACAAGGCCCCTCCAGAGAAGACCTTTCGCACAGCATATGGAGCTTCATAATTGGGAGTCCACTTGCCCCTCCGATCCGAGTGTGGTGGGAGAATCTTCTTCAGCACAAGATCGCCCGTCTGAAAGCTTCGAGGGCGCGCCTTCTTATCATAAGCTTTCTTCATCCAGATCTGATACAACCGACCGTATGCGATGGATGCCAGCCTCTTCTCATCCATTAGGCTCAACTGATTCAATCTATTCTATATCCATTCTGCCTCATCGAGCTTCGCATCGACCAGAACTCTTAAAGAAGGAATCTCGACTTCCAATGGTAGGACAACTTCCATACCGTACACTAGCGAGAAAGGAGTTGCCCCGGTTGATGTGCGTACCGTCGTACGATAACCATGCAAGGCAAATGGCAACATCTCATGCCAATCCTTGTAAGTGACAACCATCTTTTGCACTATCTTCTTAATGTTTTTGTTGGCCGCTTCGACAGCGCCATTCATCTTTGGCCGATATGGCGATGAGTTGTGATGTTCAATCTTGAAGTTCTGGCATAACTCATCCATCATCTTATTGTTCAGGTTCGAACCATTGTCAGTAATGATTCGCTTAGGAACTCCATATCTGCAAATGATGTCCCTCTTTATGAATCTCGCCACTACTTGTTTGGTCACATTAGCATACGAGGCTGCCTCCACCCACTTGGTGAAGTAGTCGATAGCTACGAAAATAAAGCGGTGTCCGTTAGAAGCAGTGGGCTCGATCTTACCAATCATACCGATTCCCCACATGGAGAACGGCCAAGGGGATGACATAACATTCAACGGACACGGCGGCACATGAATCTTATCTGCATAAATCTGGCATTTATGGCATTTCTTCATGAATTTGAAACAATCAAACTCCATTGTTAGCCAATAATACCCTGCTCGTAGTATCTTCCGAGTCATGGCATGTCCGCCGACATGCGTGCCAAAAGTACCTTCGTGGACCTCTTCCATGAGCAAGCTTGCTTCCTTTTCGTCCACACACCTGAGTAACACTAGATCATGATTCCTTCTGTAAAGAACCCCATCTGGGTTGAGATAAAAGTTGCCAGACAACCTCCTAAGAGTCTTATGATCCCGGGTCGACGCCCCTGGCGGATACTCTTGGTTCTTAAGGAAATTCTGGATGTCATAAAACCATGGCTTACAATTGGAAGCCTTATCAATGGCAAATACGAAAGCGGGCCTATTGAGGCGAGAGATGACAATCCTCAGAGCTTCATTCCAAAAATTGACCTTGTACATTGAAGATAGCGTTGCTAGAGCGTCTGCCACTTGATTCTCTGCTCTTGCCACATGGTGGAAGTCTATACGGTCAAAAAATGGTAACAACCTTCTTGCATAATCCTTGTAAGGAATCAAATTGGGTTGACGAGTTTCCCATTCTCCTTCGATCTGATTAAAAACTAGCGTTGAGTCGCCATATACATCAAGATTCTTGATTCTCAAATCAATAGCTTCTTCCAAACCCATGATACAAGCTTCATACTCGGCTTCATTATTGGTGACAGGAAAAGTTAACCTGGAGGTGAAGGGGATATGAGTTCCATGAGGAGTCATGATAATTGCCCCAATTCCACTGCCGTATGAGTTAACTGCACCATCAAATATCATTTTCCATTGCCAACCCCTCTCCGGACCTTCACTGGGCAATGGCTCCTCACAGTCTTTCATATTCAAGTACATAATATCCTCATCAGGAAACTCAAACTTCATTGGCTGGTAGTCATCAATCGGCTGTTCAGCAAGGTATTCTGACAGAACACTCCCTTTAATAGCTTTCTGGGAAACATACTGGATATCGTACTCTGTCAGTACCATCTACCACCTGGCAATCTTCCCTGAAAGTGCCTGCTTCTCAAAGACATATTTAATCGAATCCATCTTCGAAATTAGCATGGTTGTATGATTGAACATGTATTGTCTTAAACGTTTGGCCGCCCAGGCGAGTGCGTAACACGTTTTCTCAAGCATGGAGTAACGGGACTCACAATCTATGAACTTTTTACTCAGGTAATAAATCGCATGCTCCTTTCTTCTTGTTTCGTTGTGTTGACCGAGAACACAACCCATACTATTCTCAAGAACCGTTAAATACATGATTAATGGTCTTCCCGCCACCAGGGGTATTAGTATCGGAGGCTCCTGCAAACACTCTTTTATTTTATCAAATGCTCTTTGACAATTTTCATTCCAGACGACCGCCTGATCTTTCTTTAGCAATTTGAACATTGGTTCACACGTGGCTGTTAGATGAGATATGAACCGAGCGATGTAGTTCAACCTCCATAAGAAACCACGAACCTCTCTTTCCGTCTTCGGCGCTGGCATTTCTTGAATAGCTCTTATTTTTGCAGGATCAACCTCGATTCCTCTTTCACTGACAATAAACCCCAATAACTTTCCAGACCGCACACCGAAAGTGCATTTGTTTGGATTCAACCTCAGTTTGAACTTCCTCAACCTCTCAAACAGTTTCAACAAGTTGACCATATGCCCCTCCTCCGTTTGGGATTTTGCAATCATATCATCAATATAAACCTCGATCTCGTGGTGAATCATATCATGAAACAAAGTCACCATTGCCCGATGGTAGGTTGCACCTGCGTTTTTCAACCCAAATGGCATTACCTTATAACAAAAAGTCCCCCACGGCGTAATGAATGTTGTTTCCTCCATGTCTTATGGTGCCATTTTTATCTGATTATAACCGGAGAAGCCATCCATGAAGGAAAACACAGAAAATTGAGCAGTATTGTCGACCAATACGTCAATGTGCGGGAGCGGGAAATCATCCTTCGGGCTCGCCCTATTCAAGTCTCTGTAATCAACGCACATTCGTACCTTACCGTCTTTCTTTGGTACAGGTACGATGTTGGCAACCCACGGAGGGTAAGTTGTCACGACTAAAAATCCTGCATCCAACTGCTTCTGGACTTCTTCTTTGATTTTCATAGCCATGTCTGGTCTAGTTCTTCTAAGTTTTTGCTTGACTGGCGGACACTCTTCACGGAGTGGCAGGCGATGAACCACAATGTCAGTATCAAGTCCAGGCATATCTTCGTATGTCCAAGCAAAGATATCACTATACTCTTGAAGCATCTCGATCAGTCTTTGCTTAACATCATCTTGCAGTGCAGCCCTTATTCTGACATTTCTGACAACCTCTTCGGAACCCAAATTGATAATCTCAATCTCTTCTTGATGTGGCAAAATGAGTTTCTCTTCTTGTTTCAAAAGTCTAGCCAACTCCTCGGGCAAATCTTCATCCTCATCAATCTCTTCTTCAGTTTGAAATACCGGTTTGTCAAAGTCGAAGTGAGTCATAGAAGATTCTGAATGGGTGTCATCTGTAATGATGCGGGTCCTGCAATGAAAGTGGTCAAATGCTTCAAATGATATGCAAACAGACACATAGCCATTTTATTATTGAAAACAAAAATAAGAAAAACAAGGATCACAAAATTTGAATGGAAAAACGCCCTTTGATTAACTGATTAAACATTGTTCAAACATAAATAAGTAAACCCTGACATAACAAACCGCTATGCTCCGGGTAGAACATAGGGTTGTACAATAATTAAGAAAACAAAGCATTACTGTTCATTGGTCACTTGGACAAATTCCTCAATGGACCAGTTGCGCAGATTCTGTCTCAGAATGCAAGGCTTGATCCAAGCATTCATATCACAATCACTATCCCCAGCTTCATCATCAGACACGACATTGATCTGCTTGTAGAAGACACCCGCACTGGTGAACCTGACCGGCCCCTTGAACTTTGGTGTGCTCTGTGAAAATGACGGGCGGTATCCCAGACCGAATTTATCTTGCTTCTGAGGTATCTCTAACACCTGCCCCCAGCCTTGAGCTGTACCAGCTTGCACCACGGCATGCGCTTCTTTAAAAGAAGACATAGCCACCTCAGGCTCTTTCCTCACAACTGGAGACTTATCCTTCAACTGAACAGTTTCAAAAGCTTGACATAAAGTCTCATGAATTTCCCCATCTACCTCGACATACTTGAAAGAAGATAAGTTGCTGAACATTATGTCTTCTTCGCCACACGCTGTCACGACACTGCCACCGATCATATATTTCGGCTTCTAATGTAGGGTTGATGTAACGGCCCTAGCTGAATGGATCCATGGTCTGCCCAACAAACAGCTATAGGCAGGTTGAATTTCCATGATATAGAATACTGTGTCAAAAACTTTCGGGCCTACTTGGATAGGCAGAGTCAGCTCACCAAAGACGGATCTCCGGGTCCCATCAAAAGCTCGTACAACCAAGTCACTTGGTGTACACTTGATGCCCCTAGTGTCAAGCTTCATAAGTGCCTTCTTCGGCAGCACATTCAAGGATGACCCTGTATCAACAAGGACGTGCGACATCACCATTCCTCTACACTCAACAGAAATGTGCAGCGCACTATTATGGTTTTTGCCCCTTGGCGTCAAGTCTAAATCTGTAAACTCCAGACCATTTCCTGCTTTCACATGCCCAACCACTCCTTCAAGCTGGTTCACCGATATTTCTTGGGGCACAAAAGCGGTACTCAACACTTTCATCAACGCGTTCCTATGCGCTTCTCAACTCAGCAACAATGACAATATTGAAATTTTAGAAGGAGTCTGCTGTAAGTGGTCGACTATCTTATAGTCACTCTTCCGTATCAGCCTCATGACTTCCTCCACATCATTCTCCACAGATTCCTTCCCACCAGCCTGAGAAGTTTCTTCTATCACCACCTTACCTTTCCCTTTGTCTACTCTTTCAACTACCACCTCGGGCGACGGGAAGACCCTCCCGCTTCGGGTAATCGCCCCTGCTCCCGCAACATTATCCGCTGATTCAACAGGAAAACTCTTCAAATCTATCTTCTGACCATTATAGTACACTTTGGCTCCGTAGTTCCACTGAATAGCTTTGGTGCTTTCATATGGCACAAGCCCTGCTTTGGTAATAGTGATCGTATACGGCCTAGAAGGCGCTGAGATGGTTATAGTCTTATATGGGATCGAGATTGTAGCAACCTCATCCCTCTCAACAGGCGTCTTCTCGGCAGTCCGGTCAAACTGCAACGTCCCTTCGTCCATCATGCCCTGCATACACCTTCTCAAATCATCGCATCCCTCGGGATGGCTCAAACAATCCACACAGTCTTTATCACAGCCTAGAAATACACCCCCGCTTAACAACTTGTCCTTCACAAACTTTAAAGGTGTCTTGAGCTCATTCACATCCATTATCAAATCTAGATTTTCTTATGGTACCATACCGATGAGTTGTTTGATCTGCAATCCTGCATACACACTTCGGATCACAAGGAACAGGGTAAGGTTAACAGTTTCGATGCACCTACAATGCGAAAAATGCTAAATGCAACACATGTATATATGCAACAGGGAAATTCCCCCCCCCCCCCCGATTCTAGTTTCGGGACAAGAACTAATGACAATGGAGAGCCCCATCAGACAAGCACATAGCGAAAATTCCTCAGGTAAACAAACAAAGGCCTCCAGGCAAGGTACAAACACCAACTGAGTACAAAATAGAACAAAGGGACCTCAACCAACAGATCTGGTGATGGTCAATACATAAAGCTTAAGCAACAAAACAAAAGAAGATCATGCTGAGTGGTGAGTCTAGAACTCCTTCAGCAGAGTCTGTGTCTCGGGATGATCAGGTCTAACGAGTAAACCCCGTACAAGTAGCTCCAGCTGGCTAATGGTAGACTGCAGGTCCTCAATTGAGTCTTCCTTTCCAAAATAATCCTCGAGCCTGCGCCTCTTGGAGTCATCTCTATTTTTGTAGCCATCCAAGGTTGCAAGCGCTTCATACAGTTTGCAGTCACTGTGTCTCTTGAGCGAAGCTTCCTTTGAAATCTCCTCATCCTTCGCCTTGAGTTGAGTCTTCAACTTTTTAATCTGCAACTTCAGCTGATCTTCACGCTCCTTTTTGTTAGACAAGGCAGCGTCCCAATAAGTCCTAAGCTTGGCGATCCTCAAATAGGTTCTATTCAGCTCCTGCTTCTTACTAGCGAGTACCCTACTAACAGCATTCATATCTTTACCCAACCGCTCTCTATCGCTAATCTCCTTGGTCAAGTCTGCACCCAACCTATTTACTAATTTAGTCTGTTTCTTCAAAGAATAAGTCGCTTTAATCTTCTCGTGTCTGAGTTGAGTGACCTCTTTCTCTAACTCTTCTTTTATCTTTTGCAGTTCTTCCTTTTCAAGACATACCTGATTGTACCTTTGAATATCAACGGTGGTAGGTTCTTCCATCCCTGGAGGACAAACAGGCTCCACTGCAGGGAATGGCATCAAAAACTTCACAGCCCTCTCACGAATTCAAGATAAGTAAGGGTCATAAGCCTGACTGTTGCTCTTTCCCAAGGCTGATTTCCCTTTCCTATGAATATTTTTCCAAGCACGCTCAAGTCTGATCAACTTGTCACCCTTCAACAAACCTGACCTTCTCTCAATGCATACCCAAACTGTCAGACCAATAGAGAAGGGTTATAGTTGACGCACCCTTTCCTTCAGACCAAAGGGACGTTAGGAAATCCGCTGCAACTGTAGATAATGTCGGTACCGAGCAGATCCCTGTCAAACCAAACAATACTCTTAGCAGTCAAATCCATCATCCTCTCATACCACTCAGAAGTAGCAATGGTGGCAGCAAACAGACCGGTCTTGGGCATGTGACTCATCAACCATCTATATAGCATAGGAACACAACATGAGACATTCTTCCCCCTTCGGTTCTCATTCTTATGGTGAACCAAATGATAAACATCTCCTAGAAGGGTGGGCATCGGGTTCCCTGAGGCTAGCAAACGAAAAGCATCCACATCAACAAAGTCAGGGAGATTTGGAAACAATATAATACCGTAAATGCAAAGGGCCAGAATAGCACTAAACACGATCCAGCAACCATTCTTGGCGAACTTCTGAGCTTTCTCGACAAGAAAAGGCAAAAGAAAACCATATGTTCCTTTCCTCTCAACCAACTTCCCCTCTAACTCTGTAACGTCCAAATGTAATATAGCAGCAAGCTCAGTCAGATCAGGTCTAGCATCAACACGAACAAAAGGCATCTGATCAAGAATAGGCACTCCTAACATATCAGAATACTCTTCCAAAGCAGGCGCCAAAACAAAATCCGGAAAGATAAAACATCTCAACTGAGCGTCATAGAACTGTAGGAGAGTATAGACACCACTGATCTCGAAGGATGGAGGCTTGTAAACATATCTGGCCAGTCTCCCATAAGCTTGTCTAAAATCTTCCATTACCTTCCCATCGGCCATGGCAATCAGACCCCTCAAAGAACTAACCTCCGATGTGGGAAACCTGTAAGCAATTGTCCTTTTCAAGGGCTCCATGTCAAAAAAACAAAACCACTAGAATCGGGAGGGAAATATGCACCTGCGACATGAATACATATTAATGAAAAATGCAAACGAAAATGCAAATGCAAATGCAAAAAATGCAAAATGCGAGCAGGGGATCAAGATCGATGTGATATAGCTTGAGAAGAACCAGCGCTTCGCTTTGGCAAGAACACAACTCTGATAACAGGACCCACTGATATCTAGAACTCAGATTCAAACTGTAGAGAAAACCGGGTATTCTGAAGGCCAAGGTTTCCTGTATAACCCATCCCACTCACAGGTATGGACCTATCCACTGACAAGGGTTGGCATCCTATGCGTTCATCAGCGTCACAGACTTTCAAGAAATGATGATACGTTCACCATTTCTGATTTAGCATCATCACCTCTCGAAGAGGCCTCACTTAGCTAACTCACAAATGATCGGTCCATAGAGTCGACAACTCTCAAATCCAAAATCCAGTCGGATCCTAAGGATCGGAAAGGAGATCATCAAAGAGAATCTCGTCTGAGCGTGAATTTCATGGGGAACTGTGTCTGCTAAGCAAACAGGTCCACCCACTGCTCTCCACTACTAATGTTAGGTGTGTACTCAAGCCTGGGTTTGTCTTATCTCTCAATGGAACTCCCCTCCCCACAGCACAGCAATATCATATATAATGCAAAAAATAAAAATGCGGAAGTAAATGAAGATAAAGCACACATATACAACACCCAAAATAAAGACAAAAAAGCGCTAGGATTGACTCGCATAGGGAACCGTTGGAGTCCCCAGTAGAGTCGCCAGTTGCGATACCGCGAAAAAGAGGGGGCCGACCATGACTAACAGAGTCGCCACCTATCGTTATTTATCCCAAAGGAGGGAAAGGAAACGATCGGAAAAAACCTAACGGAAAAGGGAAAAGACGAGGTCATCGCAACCAAGTCCTGAGTTCGGGAGTCGGTTACGCAAGGGAAAGGTATGAGCACCCCTCACGTCCGTTGTACTCGACGGGATCCACGCTTGTTATCTGTCTAAAGGGTGTGTTGAACTATCTACGCTAAAGGCTTACGGACAAAGGGAAAAGAAAGAGAAAAAAGGACTCGACAGAGCGTCGCTGCTCTGGGCCTACGTATTCCCTTGTGCAATGGGAAAGTCAGAGTCAACATAGTTCGGCTAACTACGGCTAAAAGGATGGAAGGTTGCTCGGTAAGACATCACGTCTTATGCCTACGTATCCTCGTCTGGTACGAGAAATCAGAGCAAACGTAGTTCGGGCTGACACGACCACAGGTTGGTTCAAGTGTTTTAGCCGAGTAAGGTTAACAGACAGTTCTAGCAGTTTGGTGTATGCAGCTCGACCATTGGAGACTTAGGCGTTACCGTTTGCGATAGAACTAAGAGTTAACAACACTCTTGTTTATGAAAAGGTTTTCCTGAATTAAGGGTCCCAAAAGGACAAAAAATATTTGATGTTTGTTTGAAGTCTTTTAGAGAAGAAGTGTTTTTTAGCTTTTCGTTGGTAACTCATGTTGCACTAAAGACTTGTGACTTGGGAACGAATGCGCCGCATAGCATCCTAAGGATGTAAACTAAACACTCTAGGTAATCGAGAGGTAACCATTCAATCACCATTCCCCAAGTAGCTTAAGGCTCGTAGCGCACAACACTTTTTATTCTTTATCATGTGTCTTGAAGAAGTTTTGAGATGAGAAGAGAAGACACAAACTCTAAGGGGAAACTACTCAACCTTAATGTTATCATGCAATATGCTCCTAAAGTTGGGTTTGAAAGGGAATCTATCCTATTGTTATCATGCATGGTTTAAGTCCTAATGTCTATCATCACTCCTTAAACAAGGAAATGAGAATCCTAAGGGGACATGGCAAAGGAAGGGAAAAGAAGAAGGAGAACATGCAAATGCAAAGATGCAAACATAAAATGCACAAACAAAATGAAAATGAGGGAGGAAAATAGTGTGGGGCAGTAGCCTCCACAAGCAAATCTCGACCTCAAGCGTGCATATGGGAAATGCAAAGAGATACATTGAAACAAGCAGAAAACAACATAAAAGAAAATAGGCAAGACACGAAGAAAGTCCTCAAGGATTCATCACTTTAGACAAGCTTCAGGTTCCTCCTAAGGAGGGACCAAACCGCCTTAAAGGACACTCCAAGGTCATAGGACAACAGGGAATACGGGAAAAGTATGCCCAAGCACAACAGAAAAGCAAACAAGAATGCACTGTTTGGAACGACGACATATAAGTGTGCACCCGAACGGAAACCGACGAGCACGTGTCGATAAAATCATGATTAAACAATCAAGACCAGTGACATATATCAAAAATATTTCACTCCTAATGCATCATAACGATCCATGAAGATTCGAAGTGAAACGACACCAAAACAATCATGAAAAACAGCAAAACAGACACACTGTTACAGTGTTAATCGATTAACGCCAGGGGTTAATCGATTAACCATTGAAAAATGCTTGAAAATTTGAAAGTTTGTGTTGGTTAATCGATTAACCATATAGGTTAACCGATTAACACTGTTCCAGAGGCGAAAAATAGCAGGAAAAAAGCACTTTTTCAGCACTTATCACTTAAGTAAACATCCATATGATCTCATGATTAATTATGCATGAAATTAAACCATAAACCAGTGATCTAATGGACATGTAAACATATTTAAACAACAAGATACAAATCAAATGGATCAAATCAACCACAAATCAAAATATGAATGTTACTACATAATGCAAACAAGCTCAGAATTGCAACAGATTTAGGGTTCCAACCTTCCGATCGGAGAATTGATCCAGTGATTGTTGATTTGCCTCGGATGTATAGACTCAAGCAAGAAACCTTGAAGAACTTCGAGATCCAAACCGATTTCATCCTCCAAGAAGCGGACCTGGTGACGATTACAGATGAAGGTTACAGCTCGAGAGATCAAGGATTCCGATGAAGAATCGATGATCTCAAAGGATGAAGAGCTTTGAGTGAGGGTTTTGGAAAATGGAGAGAGTAGGGAATTTTAGAGCGTGAGTTCTGAAAAGTGGATTATGAGGATTAGGATTGTGAGGTTTGGAATGAAACCCTTTAAATACTACTTAGGGTTGGATCTAAAGCAAGTAGGGTTGGAAAGTAGGTTTGGAATATGGATTGGGCTTTTGGGGGGAATTCTGAAAATTACAAGGTTCTAGATCCTTCCCTCTTGTAAAATTTGAATTTCAAATGATCAAAATGGGCCCCTAAGTGCAATTTTCTTGAAACTTCACGTGCAAGGCAAAATCTCCTTTGGTTAATCGGTTAACCATATGCGTTAACCGATTATCACTGCTGAATTTTTGAATCTGGGCTTTTTTTCAAGTGGTTAATCGGTTAACCATATGCGTTAACCGATTAATGCTTGTGAATTTTGACTTTTGGCGCCTTTTGGTGGGAAACTTGCCCGTTTGCCCGCTTCTTGCCGTTTGGGGCTCTGCTCAACCCCTGAAAGTCTTTTTTTTAACGCTATGATCATGAGAGTGCTGAATGTAGCCTGAATGTTGCTTCTGTACCTGCAAAACAAAAATGGGAAAAGGTCGTTCGACCTCCAGAGCAAAATAAATGTCGGGGTCTCTAACACTCGTCGTTCATTGATGTGCCCCTAAGATGGAACTTGAGTCACGGGGTTGCCTTGATCCCCTGTCAAAAATAAATGCTATGCAACGCAGATGCTAGAATAATGTAATGAAACGTAAACCAGATAAAGAAAAGGTTGGTCAAATTTTAGGGTACAACAGGGGCCAATTTTGGCCAGTTGAAAATTCAAATTTTTTGTGGGAAGGATCCAGAACATCTTGAAAATTCAGATTTTCCTCCAAAAGCCCAACCCATATTTTCCAAGCCCTACTTTGGATCAAACCCTAGATGGTATTTAAATGATTCATTGAAAACCTCACAAAGAAAAAAATCCTCATAATTCACTCTCACTCTCTGGAGCTCTCAACCCTACTTTTTCCAAAACCCTTACTCAAAGCTTTCCTCCTTGAGATCATTGATTCTTCATTGGAATCCTTGATTTCTAAGAGCTAAGCCTTCATCACCTCAATCAATCGATTTGTTTTGGATTGTTCTTGGCGGATCCACACCCCTACAACAAGGATTCGTTTGGATCTTGGAGCATTCTGGTTTTCTCTGCTTGGATCTACACAAATACGATTGAATCAACACTAACCGAATCAAATCTCCAATTCGTAGGTTGAATTTCTGATCCGATTTTACTTTCTGAACTTGTTTGCATAATTATCATATGGATATTCATATTTGATTAAACTGTTTGATTTTGATCCGTTCGATTCATAAGTTGTTTGTGTTGAATTGTTTGCATACTGTTTAAATCATGGTCGGCGAGTTTAATTTCGTGGTTAAGTGATTATGTGATCATTCGGTAGGTCAGAGAAGTGCTTATGTGTTGAAAGTGCTTTTCTGCTGTTATTTTTTGCTTCTGTTACAGTGTTAACCGGTTAACGCATATGGTTAACCGGTTAACCAATTCAAACTTTCAATATTTTTTCAAACGTTAATAGTGTTAACCAGTTAACGCATATGGTTAACCGGTTAACCAACTCAAAATTTCAGATTTATGCTTCTTTTCAAGGTGTTAACCGATTAACACTGTAACAGTGAGCCCGTTTTGCTATTTTTCATAGTGTCTTTGCATATCGTTCCACCTCGAATCCTCATAGATCAGTATGATGGATTAGGAGTGGGATATTTCCATATATTTGTCACTGTTCTGGTTATTTAATCGAGTCTTCGACACGCGCTCATATGTTCCCGCTTGGATGCATACTTATGTGTTGCCGTTCAAAGTGGTGCATTCTTGTTTTCTTTATTTACTTTGCTTTTGCATTTGCTGTCCTATGACCTTGGAGTGTCACTTAAGGCAGTTTGGTCCCTCCTTAGGAGGAACTTGAAGCTCGCCTAAAGTGATGAATCCTTGAGGACTTCTTTTTGTGTCTCTCCGTACTTTCTTTTGCCCAATGTTAGTGATGCTTATGGTTGAGCGCATAATATGTTGTACTCGTATAGCCTCCCATCCTCACTTTGTTTTAGGTCTTTTCCCTTTTCCATTTGAGTTGCTTTAGGGCTTTGTGGTTGATGTTTGAGTGGTTTAGGCCATTTCATCCCACTTTTGTGCATTCGTGAGATTGCATTTGTGCATTTCCTTGTCTCCTTTTTTCCTTTTTCTTGCATTTCTCATATGCATGCTTGAGGTTGAGATGCGCTTGTGGAGGTTAACGCCCCACACTATTTTCCTCCCTCACTTTCATTCTAATTGTGCGTTACATGTTTGCATACTTGCATTTCTCTTGCTTCTTCTTTTTCTTTCTTCTTTGCCATGTTCCCTTAGGACCTCTAATCACCCTGTCCAAGGGAGGTTATGATAGACATTAGGGTTCTAACCATGCATGATAACATTAGGTAGATGTTTCCCTTTTGTATCCCAACTTTAGGACCATGAAGCATGATAACACTAGGGTTTTGAGTTAGTCCCCCTTAGTGTGTCCCTTTCTCTTCTCATCTTCAAACGACTTCAATTCACTTAATATATTAACAAGTGTTGTACGCTACGAGCCTTAAGCTACTTTGGGAATGGTGATTGAGTGGTTACCTCTCAATTACCTAGAGTGTTTAGTGTACATCCTTAGGATGTTATGCGGCGCATTTGTTCCTAAGTCACAAGTCTTTAGTGCAACATGAGTTACAAACAAAAAAAAAGCTCAAAACACTTCTTCCTAAAAAACACAAACAAACTTCAAACCTTTTTGTCCTTTGGGACCCTTAACTTTGAAAACCATTTTCATAAACAAGAGTGTTGTTAACTTTTAGTTCTATCGCAAACGGTAACGCCTAAGTCTCCAATGGTCAAGCTGCATACACCAAACTGCTAGAACTGTTTGTTAACCCTACTCGGATAAAACACTTGAACCAACCAGTGGTCGTGTCACCCCGAACTACGTTTGCTCTGATTTCTCATACCAGACGAGGATACGTAGGCATAAGACGTGATGTCTTAGCGAGCAACCTTTCCCCCTCTTTAGCCGTAGTTAGCCAAACTACGTTGACTCTGACTCTCCCATTGCACAAGGGAATACGTAGGCCCAGAGCATCGATGCTCTGTCGAGTCCTTTTTTCTCTCTCTTTTTCTTTTGTCCCTAAGCCTTTAGCGTACATAGTTCAACACACCCTTTAGCTAGATAACAAGCGTGCATCTCATCGAGTACGACGGACGTGAGGGGTGCTCATACCTTCCCCTTGCGTAACCGACTCCCGAACCTAGGACTTGGTTGCGATGACCTCGTCTTTTCCCGTTTTCGTTAGGTTTTTTCGGATCATTTCCTTTTCCCTCCTTTGGGATAAATAACGATAGGTGGCGACTCTGTTAGTCATTACCGTCCTTCTTTTTCACAGTAACGACAGCTGGCGACTCTGCTGGAGAAAGGAATATCCGCTATACGAGTCAATCCTAGCGCTTGTGTGTTTTTCTTTTGGGTGTTGTATATATGCACTTTATCATTATTTACTTTCGCATTTTACTTACCGCATTGTATCATATTGTTGTGCTGTGGGGAGGGGAGTTCCATTGAGAGATAAGCCAAACCCAGGCTTGAGTATAAACCTAGCATTAGTAGTGGAGAGTAGTGGGTGGACCTGTTTGCTTAGCAGACACAGTTCCCCCATGAAATTCGCGCTCAGACGAGATTCTCTCTGATGATTTCCTTTCCGATCCTTAGGATCCGACTAGATTTTGGATTTGAGAGTTGTCGACTCTGGGGACCGATCATTTGGGATTCAGTTAAGTGAGGCCTCTTCGAGAGGTGATGATGCTAAACCAGAAATGGTGACCGTATCATCATTTCTTGAAAGTCTGTGACGCTGATGAACGCATAAGATGCCATACCTTGTCAGTGGATAGGTCCATACCTGTGAGTGGGGTTGGGTTGTGCAGGAAACTTTGACTTTCAGAATACCCGGTTTTCTCTATAGTTTGGGTTTGTGTTCTAGACATCAGTGGGTACTATTATCAGAGCTGTGTTCTTGCCAAAGCGAAGCGCTGGTTCTTCTCAAGCTACAGCACAACAAGCTTGATCCTCTATTTGCATTTTCATTTTCATTTGCATTTCATTAACATGTATTTATGTTGCAGGTGCATATTTCCCTCCCGATTCTAGTGGTTCTGTTCTTTGTTCTGACATGGAGCCCTTAAAGAGGACAGTTTCTTACAGGTTTACCACACTGTATGTTAGTTATTTAAGGAGTTTGATTGCCATGGCTGATGGGAAGGTTATGAAAGACTTTAGACAAGCTTATGGGAGACTGGCCAGATGTGTCTGCAAGCCTTCATCCTTTGAGATCAGTGGTGTCTATACTCTCCTACAGTTCTATGACGCTCAGTTGAGATGCTTCATCTTTCCAGATTTTGTTTTGGCGCCTACATTGGAGGAGTATGCTGAGATGTTAGGGGTGCCTATCCTTGATCAGATGTTGTTCGTTCATACTGGTGCTAGGCCTGACTTGGCTGAGCTCGCTTCTATGTTACATTTGGATGCTACAGAGGTAGAGGGGAAGTTGGTTTAGAGGAAAGGAACATATGGTTTTCTTTTACCTTTCCTAGTGGAGAAAGCTCAGAAGTTCGCCAAGAATGGTTGATGGATTGTGTTTAGTGCCATTCTGGCTCTTTGCATCTATGGTATTGTATTGTTCCCGAATCTCCCAAACTTTGTTGATGTGGATGCCTTTTATTTGCTAGCCTCTGGGAACCCGGTACCTACACTTCTAGGAGATGTTTATCACTCTGTGCACCATAAGAATGAAAACCGAAGGGGGAAGAATGTCTCATGCTATGTTCCTATGCTTTATAGATGGTTGATTAGTCATATGCCTAAGACCGGTCCTTTTGTTGCCACCATTGCTACTTCCGAGTGGTCTGAGAGGATGACGGGTTTGACTGCTAAGAGTATTACTTGGTTTAACAGGGATATGCTTGGCACAGAGATTATTTATAGGTGTAGCGGGTATCCTAACGTCCCTTTGGTCGGGAAGAAGGGATGCGTCAATTATAACCCCTCGTTATTGGTCAGACAGTTTGGGTATGCATTGAGAGACGCTCCTAAGGAATACGAGATACAGGAATCTCTGTATCTCACCGGGCTGTTAGAAGGTGATACGTTAGCCAGACTTGAGCATGCTTGGAGAAATGTTCATCGGAGAGGTAAAGCATTATTGGGGAAGAGCAATAGCAGAGCTTATGACCCTTACTTGGCTTGAATTCATGAAAGGGCTAGGAAGTTTATGATGCCATTCCCTGCAGTGGAGACGGCATATCCCCTCATGATTGAGGAACCTACCATCGTAGACATCCAGAGGTATAACCAGGTATGTCGTGAAAAAGAAGAGTTGCGGAAGACGAACGAAAAGTTGGAGAAAGAGATTGCTCAACTCAGAAGTGAGAAGAATGAAGCAACTTATTCTTTGAAGAAACAGACTGAGCTGGTGAATAGATTGGGTACGGAATTGACCAAGGAGACTAGCGATAGAGAGCGGTTGGGTAAAGATATGAATGTTGTTAGTAGTGTGCTCGCTACCAAGAAGTAGGAGCTGAATAAAGCCTATGTGAGGATCTCTAAGTTTAGGACTCATTGGAACGCTGCCTTGTCTAACAGCAAGGAAAGTGAAGATCAAATGAAGTTGCAGATTAACAAGTTGGAGACTCAACTCAGGGCGAAGGATGAAGAGATCTCAAAGGAAGCTTCGCTCAGGAGACATAGTGACTGTCAACTGTATGAAGCGCGTGCAACGTTGAGGGATTACAGAGATGGAGTTGAGGCCAAGAGGTGTAGGCTTGAGGAGGTTTTTGGAAAGGAAGACTCCGTTGAGGACCTGCTGTCTACCATTAGCCACCAGGAGTTACTTATACAGGGTTTGCTCGCTAGACCTGACCATCCTGAGACGCAGACTTTGCTGAAGGAGTTCCAGACTCACCGTCCAGCTTGATCTTTTTATCTTGCCTTTTGTTTTTGTTGCTTAGGTTTTTTGTATTGACCATCTGTTGCACCCCAAAATTTTCTCAACAAATTTTACCTAGTTTATGTTTCATTGCATTATCATTTACATAGTTCTATCATTTGCATTTCATGGCATGTCATTCATCCAACAGGAGATCAAGTGTGATCATTATCAAGAGAAGCCTAGCAAGAAATCTTATCCAAGCTTGAGAAGTCATCCAAGTCATCAGGAGGTGGTGGGAGGTCTTGATCAGCTGAGGACCATCAATGGGATGTGAAGCATGAGGTGTGAATATAAGATGTGTATAGAGCTCATGGAGTGCCTAGAGAGCCATGTTGGAGCTAAATCAAGTCATTGATTCAAGTGCAAGAGCCACAGTTGAGGTGCAAGCAATTAGGGTTTCATCTGGATCAACCCTAGGTCATTTATGCAGTTGAAGAGCATTCAAGCCTACTTTGAGGTCATGGAGTTCATGGAATGATGTGATAAGACATTTGTGGTGTTGTGCCAATATCAAATCAAGAAGAATCAAGAATGTGGGAAGTTGCTAAATTAGGGTTTCAGTGCAAATTACCCTATTTAGTGCCTAACTTCAAGGCCACATAAGTCAAGATAAAAGTTTCAAATGGATCTTTGGCCAACATGAAACTTGTAGAACATCTCAATACCTTCAATTTGAGTACTAGAAGTCCTCCATTGGATTTATAGAACTCAAGTTATGGTCCAGACAAGTTACAGGTCCTCAGATGCTTCTGAAATTTATCTGTGAAAGTCACTTGACTTCCAAGCAACTTTTGAACTAGAAAGAGGTCTCACATGAACTTTTGGACAACATGAAAGTTGTTCCTCATGATCTTAGATTTCTAAATTGTACTATAAGTCATTCATCTGATTTGTAGAGCTCAAGTTATGAGGTTTACAAGTCAAGGGTATTTTGGGAAAGTGAGATTATAGGTCATTTTCAAGTATAGGCCAAAATCTCCAACTTGCAAGCTTCAAATGGAAAATTGATCAACATGAAAGTTACTCAAAATATGGTTTTAAGGCTATCCAAGATGTCATGAGGGATTGATTGAGCTCATAGAAAGAGTTGGTTTGAAATGGCTTGAAAAGGAAGGAAATTCAAATGATTAAAGGAGGGAAAAATGGGATTTTGTGTTACAAAACCAAAACCAAGCAAATAAGTACATTTTTTGATTGGAAATTGCATTCTAAGATCATTGGCAATACCAGAATTTGGGGTTTAGTTCAAGTTTTGAGAGATAGCATATGGTTACTTCACTTGTAAGTTACATATGCAAAATCAATGCACAAGGCAATTCAGGCCAATTTCTCCATCCAAACTCATTCTAAATGACATATGCAAGGTTTTAGAAACTTCTAGAACCAATGCCAAGCTTGCAATGCACGACTGTCACATTGAATTTTGAAGGAAAAATCAGAAATTGCAAATCACTGTTTTGGGCTTCAACTTGGATCCAAAGGCCCATGAAACTCTTCTATATATTCATTAGAGTGAGTTCAGATCAATTTTTGAGCTTCATTTCGCGCCAGAGCAAGCAAGAGCAATTGAAATTTCACAGCTGCAACTTGAAATCAGATTCTGAGTTTGGAGCCAATTCAAGCAAAATTGAGGTGTGCAATCTCTTTCTGGTAGATCATTGAAAGTTTCTGGAACATTTGGAAGCAAATCACGAGCTCTAAGTACCTCTGTCAACAGATCTAGAACATGTTAGTAAATTTCCATATTCTACACGATTTAGCATGATTCATTTAGTTTTGAGTTTGCTTTTAGAATCAGGAAGAGATGTAGATCGTTTCTGGATAGGAATTTGGACAATTAGAGACAATGTAGGATCATGTATGAATTTTGTTTAGGCACGATTTGGCTTGATCTTGAAGAATTGACATGAATTGGATAGATGATGATGACCTAGGAAGCATGAGAAACAGTTCTGTGTATTTAATTTAGGATTTGATGATGATCAGAATTGAGGTGCATTTGGAGTTTGCCTTCGAATTTTAAAACCTAGCCAGATCTAGAGGATTTTGAGTGGAGATTTGGATTGTACATGAAAAACTGAGTTGATTTGGTATTTTGTTTGTCATTTTTTGTTGCCTGAACCTGGACCTACGCCGGAGAAGACGACCGGAGTCTTCTCTAGCCACCACGCACCACCGCCCTGTGTCTCTACTCAGATGACCTGAGAAATGGAGAAGATGATGTGAGAGCCCTTAGATCTTGCCTTGACCTTTGACTGCAGCCAAGATCCAACGCATGTGATTTAAAGTTGATTTGGAATTTCTAATGGCAAAACGCTGCGTATCATTTAATTGCGTGGCATCACCAGCGCGCTTGGATCCCTTGACTTGTTGACTGATCCAAAGGCCTTGATTTAATTCAGCATTTAATTCATTTTTATTTCATTTTGTTTTATTTTAATTGCCTTGTTATTCCCAAAATCATATAAATTCCAATTTTGATCACAAAATTATTTTAAAAATATTCTCATGATCCTTATGGAATTTGTGATTTTCTGGGATTAAAAAAATACAATTTCATGCATTTTTCAATTTAATTTGATTTTTCTCATTTTATTTTGTTCTTTATTTTTGCATAATTGGCCATCTGTTTTGCTGAATTTAATTCTTCCAATTGGTTTAGAGTTTGGCTTTGATTTTTTAATATGTGTTAGAATAGACATGTATGTGCCCTTAGAAGTTTTCTTGGATTTTTAGAACAATATTAGGATCTGTTTTAGGTATTGAGATTAGGACCCTCCCAAATTTGTGGATTCCCTTGACCTATCTCAATGTAGGAATTTTTTAGATAACTTAGAAGTTGATTTAGGCTTCAATATTTTTACATTAGGTTGTTCAAACATTCATGTTCCCCTAGGAATTTTATTAGATTTTTGCAACTTGATTTTCTATTTTTATTGTATTTTGCAA
The DNA here is from genome assembly GCA_963859935.3 of Lathyrus sativus. NCBI lineage: Eukaryota > Viridiplantae > Streptophyta > Magnoliopsida > Fabales > Fabaceae > Lathyrus > Lathyrus sativus. Next base: position 311,675,464 of record OZ012739.1, read on the forward strand.
ATGGCTTGTGTTTATGTTGTTCTCTCTTGAGTACCTTTGTTTGTTTGGCTTGGTTGGCTGCCTTGGAGTTGGTTTGAGCTTAAGTTCTTTTTTGTTGGAGCTTCTGGATTCATTGAAGATGCTTGGGATTGAGGATTAGAGCTTGGAGTTGAAGGCTTTTCCTCTTGTGGAGGTTCTTTTTAGGAGCTTAGGAAATTAGGGTTTTAGGAATGCCTTAGACCTAGTTTTGATTCTTTCTTCAAACATAGAGTGCATTGTTTGCCTCTATTCAATCCAATGACACAAAGTCCTTCTTGGGAAGCTCCATCTATCCTTAGGAGGGATGAGTGTTATGCCCAAGTGAGTAGAACTTTGAGGATACCTTTCATTTGCAATGTTGAGTTCTTAGTGATTTCCTTTGGTTGTCATTAAGTTTCTTAACATTATAACTTGATCTTGATGTTTAATCCTCCTCTTGGAGTGTGATTGTTGAAGCTTAAAGATAGAAGCTTGCTTGAGGATGAAGCCCTTGCTGTCAACTTTACTGTCTATCTAACTTTGCTGTTCAGAGCTGCTGTTGTTGTTTGCTGTTTAGAGCTTGAAGTTGCTGCTGCTTGGGGGCTGCCTCCTCTGTGTCTTTTGTTTTTCTCTGTATTGTCTGTTTACTTGTGTTGATTACCTCTAGGTGTGAGGTGGAGCTTGTTTCCTCTTTCCTGTTGTTTTCTCCCTTGCCTTTATTACTGTTGCATTGCATGCATTTTACCGTTTACTGTAATTGCTTGCTGTCTTTTGCTGTTTATCCCCTAGGATCTCTGATTTCCTCTGTGCAAGAGGAAATTATGACAGACATTAGGTTTTGACCCATGCATGATAATTATAGGTAGAGTTACCTTTCAACCATAGTCTTAGGGTGTCTCTTTTCTCATCTCAAAACAATTCAAAAACACATAAATAAGGATAACGCGCGCTGTACGCTACGAGCCTTAAGCTATTTGAGAAAAGGTTGCTGGAGGGTCACTCTTCAGTAATCTGACTGCTTAGTATGGTACCCTTAGGGTGACATGCGACGTAGTCACTCTCAGATCACAAGTCTTTAGTGCAGTACAAGTTACAAACAGACTAAAAAAACATTTCTTTCGTAAAAAAAAACTCAAACAAACATTCAAACTCTGTTTTTGTCCGTTTGGACCTTTAATCAGGAAAACCCTTTCTTAAGGAGATAAAAACTGTCAGACAAGCTTGTGTCTTCCGTAGCCCGAACTACGTTTGCTCTGATCTTTCATGCCGTATGAAAGTACGTAGGCATAGGATGCGATATCCTAGCGAGCAACCTTCCCCTCCTTTCCCGTAGATAGGCGAACTACGTTGACTCTGATTTCTCGTTCCAGACGGGAATACGTAGGCATAAAGTGCGATACTTTGTCGAGTCATTTTCTTTTCTTTTTTAACCCAGACCTGTAGAGCATATAGAATAACACACCCTTAGATAGAAAACAAGTGTGGATCCCGTCGAGTACGAAGGACGTGAGGGGTGCTAATACCTTCCCCTTGCGTAACCGACTCCCGAATCCAGGATTTGGTTGCGACGACCATTCCTTTCCCTCTTTGCGTTAGGTTTACTCTGAGTGTTTCCTTTCCCTCTTGTGGGATAAATAACGCACGGTGGCGACTCTTCTGTCATAGCCGGCGCCGATTTTCGCAGTAGCGACAGCTGGCGACTCTGCTGGGGACTCCAACGGTTCCCTATGCGAGTCAATCCTAGAGCTTGTTTTCCCGTCTAGGGTTTTGTATATATTTACCTTTCTGCCTTTACTTTCAGTATTATATTATTGTTGTTGTGCTGGGAAGAGGGTTAGATTGAGAGATAAGCCGGACCTGGGCTTGAGTTTACACATAGACTTAGAAGTAGAGAGTAGTGGTTATCCTGCTTGCTTAGCTCGCACCAGCTAGCCACGAAATCTGCGCTCAGACGAGATTCTCTTTGATGCTTCTTGCCTGGCCCTTAGGGCTCGACAAGTTGTCTGACCCGAGGATTGTCGACTCTGGGGACCTATCAATTGGGATTCAGCTAAGTGAGGCCGCTTCAAGGGATGATGATGCCACACTGTCGCTACTGCGAAAATCGGCGCCGGCTGAACAGAAGAGTCGCCACCGTGCGTTATTTATCCCACGGGAGGGAAAGGGAACGCTCAGAGTAAACCTCGCAAAGACGGGAAAGGTGTGGTCATCGCAACCAAAACCTGGGTTCGGGAGTCGGTTACGCAAGGGGAAGGTATTAGCACCCCTCACGTCCGTCGTACTCGACGGGATCCACGCTTGTTTTCGGGTATGGATTGTTATTCTATCTACGCTAAAGGTCTGGGGTTAAAAGAAAAGAAAATGAAAATAAAAAATGACTCGGCAAAGTATCGCACTTTATGCCTACGTATTCCCGCCTGGAACGAGAAATCAGAGTCAACGTAGTTCGCCTACCTACGGGAAAGGAGGGGAAGGTTGCTCGCTAGGATATCGCACCCTATGCCTACGTACTTCCACACGGCATGGAAGATCAGAGCAAACGTAGTTCGGGCCACGTACGACACAAGTCTGTCTTGGTTGATTTTATACCTTCTGAAAAAAGGGTTTTCCGATTACTGGTCCAAACGGACAAAAATGACGTCTTGATGAGTTCACATTCTTTTACGGAAGAAGTGTCTTTTATTGTGTTTGAAATCTTTACGTATTTTTCTGTTTGTTTTTAGAGAGAAGAGACAGAACTCTAACCTACAGTTGCAAAGGGAATCAAACTAACCTAATGTTATCATGCATGGGTTAAGACCTAGTGTCTATCATGCTCCTCTCCTGCCAAGAGAGAAACAGAGATCCTACGGGATAGGCGGAAACAGAAACAATAACAGATATAATAAAGCGGTAAAAATGCATGGATGCAACAGTACAAGCGAGGCAAGGGAGTCCCACTCAACCTCGAACCTAGAAAACAATAGGCGAAAGTGAACAGGATTCACTTTCAACCCAACAGGGTAAACAACAAACAATACATCAGAAATGAAACAATACATCAGCAATGAAATACAACAGCAAAAGAAACAGCATCAGCAGCTCTGAATCACCATCTGGCTTCAAGTAATCTCCAATCAGCTACAGGCTTCAACAAGCATCAATCTCCATCTTCATGGCCTTCAGGCAAGGGCTTTGATCATCAATCTTCCATCTGCAATGGCTTTTCTTCAAGTTTCCAAACTCCAGGGTGAGGGATCAATCACAAGAGTGAATTGGGTGTTAAGCAATCAGTTGACTACCAAAGGTGGTGAACAGACTGCTTCTAACACAAAAGATATTTTCTCTCAAGAGTTCTATCTCTTAGACACTATCACCAAGCCTTCCAAAGAAAGGGGGTGAGTGTCTTAGAGAGACTCTGAATCATAGAGAAGGAATGGATGCAGACAAGGCAATCCATGTTTGAGAAACAAGCTTTCTACTCTAGAGCTCTGCCTAGCTCCTAAACCCTAATCTCCTCAGCAGCTGCTAGCAAGAACCTCCTCCTCAACTCTGGAAGTTGATCTTCAATCTCTGGATCTCCAATGGCCTTCATCTCCTCAAGTCTTCAGCTCTCCCAAGTCCCCAAACAATCCCAATACCCAAGCAAGCAAGCAATAATCCCAGAGGGCACACCACACCAGTCAATCAGATATACTCAGTACATTAATAGCAGTAGGGGAGTCCTGACCTTTTCTAAGGGGATCTAATAACTACCCATAGCCCCTATAGTCCCATAGCTAACCTATTCAATCTCTAAGTCCTAAAGGAAGTGAATTAATTCTCCTAAGTTGTCACTTAAAACCCTAGTTTGTTCATGTTGTTCACACCTACATTAAGCACCTAAAATTAATTTCTAAAAATGGGAACTAAATTGTATCTACAAGTTCAATGTCTAACCTAAACAACCTAAAAAGAATGAACAAAAAATATTGAAGCAAATAATAGAACAAAAAATAACAAAATCATGTATGAAATGAAACCATTTAAAATGCTATTTATTTAGAAAATATGAGAAAAATATCAAATAAAATGTAAAATGCAATTTTTATTTTCTATAATTTTCTAGACATCCTAAAGAAAAATATGCAAAAAGAATGAATTAAAAATGATGATTTTTCTATTTATTGTGAATTTTTAAAAATGAATGAAAAATGAAAAGAAAATAATAAAGAAAATATAAAGAAATAGCCAGAGGGGTGAGAATAGCAAGACATTCATGTTCAGCGCGTTGGGCCTGCTAACTTGGGGGGTGCGAATAGCTGTCTGAGCCCAATCCCCCCAATTAGTGAAACGGTGCGTTTTAAGTTTTAAAATTTCCCACCAAACTGAAGCTAAACGTGGACCGTTCGATTCGTGGTCAAGTCAATCTTCCCCACCAGATCCAAGGGCGTACGAGTTATCTTCTTCCTCCATCCGTCTAGGGTTTCAGCCATGAGTTTCATGCACGAAAATTCCATCCAACCTTTCTCCATGCTCTCTTGATGAAAATGAACAATTCTAAGCCCTAAAATAATCTATAAAACCCTAGGAATCCATGTCTAGTCCTAGTTTTCTCTAATTCTCTTTGTAGACTCCAAACAGAGGGCACGAAACTCAGGGTATACCATGCTTGCCTGATGTCAAATTTACCAGAATGCAAACCTGATGATCCACGGATAATCTACATACTTTCCTCATTATTCTACGCCTCATTACATTGATTATAGTCCAGTACACAGCTTATTCTTGAAGCTAACAGAAATGGCAACCTGTCATGGATCTCCATGAAACTATCCCTAAACTTCAAGAATCACTCCCCTAGGGTCTCTAAACAATCCTATCCTAACCACATGATCTATAACAGCCTGAGTAGTGAGATTCGAAGAAGTTTACATACCTTGCACTTGGTGATGGCAATGGTGGTTAGACTCCAATTCAACCTTTGACACTTGCTGAAAATGATCTCTAATGAATGTGTATGCTTCTGTTTGCAGTGATTCGTGCTTAATCCTTGTGAATTACTCTATTCCATTCTTCATGCAAATTGGAGTTTCAACTTGAGTCTCTTCACACAGCCACGAATTCTCTCCAATTCCTTGTGCCAATTACTCCCTGATGATAGTGGATGATGATGGTAACAGAGATCAGAATGATGGAGGAAGTTTTAATGGATTTTTGATGAAAATGCAACTTGGAGTGAAGAAGATAATTGGTACAATTCTTGATCAATCCAACCACTTCTTGATGTGAATCCTAGTGTTTGAATGATGATGATGAAGATTCAATCCAAAGATGTGAGAGTTTTGAGAGATTTGTGAGAGTTTGAGTAGCTTATGCAAGAATGAGAAAATGGATGAAAATGGAGGTTTTTGAACAAATGGGAGCACCAACCCTTGCATGAATCAGCTTGCATGAATATATAGGTTGCATTAGAACCTCCTAGAAACTTGGAGAAGTTTCCCTTACACTTTTCCCTTTCAATTTGGATTATGTTACTTTCAATTCAAGCAACCATGGATAACTCACAAATTATGACCTAAACTCAAAATTCCACTTTAGCCAATGTCTTTAAAATGCCTTTTCCATTCAAAATGACCTATAATTTTGCATCATTTGGCCAAGATATGAAAAATCTCATTTTTTAAGCCATTTTTCTTCATTAAATTCACCAATTTTGAAACCTTGTGCTATGGACATTTCCAATCTCTCATGGTCACTTTTCTAGACTCAAAATGTCATTTGGAGCAAGTTTGATGTTGTAAGTTTTTCCATTTGAGGCCTCCTTGTATGAGTTTTGGGCATAGGTTAAAATGACCTGTAATTCACAAATGACCAAAATACCCTTTGCTTGCCAAGACCATAAGTAGAGCTCCCCAAATCAGATAAAGGCATACCATACCTCTTTAGAAAGCTAAGACAATGAGGAACAACTCTTATGTTGACCAGAAATTCATATGAAGTCTCCTTGAGGGGTAAAAATTTCTTGGAAGTCAAGTCACTTTCACAGACAAAATTTCAGATACCTCAGATGACCTGTAACTTGCAAGGACCATAACTTGAGTTCTATAAATCTCCTTGATGTCTTCTACCACTCAAATTAAAGGTCTTGAGGTCCTCTACAAGTTTCATGTTGACAAGGTATCCATTTGAAGCCTGAATTTTGACTTATCTTGCTTGGAAATTTGACCTAAATTAGGGGATTTTACACAGAAACCCTAATTTAGAAACTCCTCTTCTCCTTGATTTCTCTTGATTTCTTCTTAGCATAACAACATATCTTTATTCTCCATGTCAAATGATGAACCCCACATCTCTCCAATAGACTTGAATGCCTTTAAATCAATCAATTGACTTAGGGTTGACCTAGGGTTGACCCAGATGAAACCCTAGTTGACTGTCTTCAACTGTAGCTCTTGTGCTCATATCAATGGCTTGTCTCCTTCTCCAAATGACTCTCTAAGTCTCTCATGATGTCTAGATACTCTCCATGCCTCCAATTCACAGCTCACAACCCCTTTGTTGATCCTCAGATCCCCTCAGATAGGAGATAGACTCAAAGCTTGATCTGCTGAACTCTCTGCTTTCAAATTCTCTTCTGATGACTTGAATAAGATTGAATTAGGATAATAACCTCTGGATAGGCCTCTAGAGATGAGAATAATGCTTGATCCCCTGTTGGTTGGCTTGCCATGCTATGCTATGCAGATGATTAGTCTATGTACATGATTCTATATGCAAATGCTAATGATATTGAAACATAAACCCAATGAATAAGGTTGAGCAAATTTTAGGGTGCAACAGCTGCCCCTATTCAAGCGACTTGGACCCGATTGGGTGAAGAGCGAATGACCCTCAAACATTCGAGGTACGAGACGGTTGAATACTAAGAACCCGGAAATTTTCCAACCGCAGAAATAAACTGCACCACTGTTTGGGGAACGACATCCACTGCTTGGATCTGACTGTCCACAGTAACCCACTGATCTCGTAGCGGCCATGCTGGGAATTATCTTCATCGTCCTGAAAACGATTTTGTCATAACAGATTACTTGCTTATCCACGTTAGGACTCTGTCTGTCATCAATACGAAGAAATCTCAACTAAAACCTGTCCACGTTAGGACTCCACTTGCTGTTAACCCAGAAAAATCTCGGCAACTCCGCTGGGGATAATTCGTCTGCATTTCCATAAACTGAATCGTCCACGTTAGGAATAAAACTCTTCCAAGTTAGGAGTAACACCTGTCCACGTTAGGAATAACATCGTCCATGTTAGGAGTAACACCATCCACGTAAGGGATCATCTCTTCTGTATCTGTCCACGTCAGGACTAAACCTTTCATCTTTCCACGTCAGGAAGCAATCTTCTTTCCACATAAGGAGAACTATATCAATCTGTCCACGTAAGGACTCCAATACCACTTGACATATCCGCGTCAGGACTCCAATCTTTCCACGTAAGGAATACAACTTCGGTTCTGAACCTGTCCACGTCAGGACTCAACTTTCCACGTAAGGAGTACATCATTCTTCCACGTCAGGAATCAACTATCCTCGAATCTGTCCACGTAAGGACCCCTAATCTTTCCACGTAAGGAATACAACTTGATAGGTCCACGTCAGGACTCCAATCCTTCAACGTGAGGAACACTATGTCAATCTTTCTTTCTACGTTAGGAACGTCATCTTTCCACGTAAGGAACACCTCTTTTCCAATTTGTCCGCGTCAGGACTAACCTCTTCCACGTAAGGAAAACTTCTTTCAAACCTGTCCACGTCAGGACCACACTCTTTCTCTGTCCCCGTAAGGACTCCAATCTTTCCACGTAAGGAATCACCATTTTTCCACGTTAGGAATAACTTCTTTGATCTGTCCGCGTCAGGACCCCAATCTTTCCACGTAAGGAATAAATTTTTCCACGTAAGGAAACCAACTCTTCCCGATTTGTCCGCGTCAGGACTACATTTTTCCACGTAAGGAATGCCATCTTAAACTGTCCACGTAAGGACTCCATTCTTTCCACGTAAGGAAGCCTCCTCCGATATGTCCGCGTAAGGACTCAATCTTTTCCACGTAAGGAATACGATCTCTTTTCCACGTCAGGAATCTCGATCTTTCCACATAAGGAACTGAAACTTCTCTTTCTCTTCCACGTAAGGAATACCTTTATCTGAATCTGCCCACGTAAGGACTCCACTTTTCTGCGTAAGGAAATGCAACTTGACATGCTTCGTCCGCGTAAGGACTCCGATCTTTTGACTTGCTGAGAAATAAAACTTGTCCACGTCAGGACTCATGCACCTTTGACCCGCTGGGGAAGCGAGACTTGTCCACGTCATGGATCACATCTCAACCTGCTGAAGTGATAGAACCTGTCCACGTCAGGACTTGCGCGTCTTCGACTTGCTGGGGGAAAACAAAACTTATCCACGTCAGGACGCTCGCTCCGTCAACAACCCAAAGAAGAGATCTCGTATCTTATCATCACAAAAACTATAAACTTGCCCACGTCAGGACTCCAACACCATTACAAATAGAGCTTTCTGCTGGAAATAACTGGTCCACGTCAGGACACCAATACGGAGAATAACCAACTTGGTCCACGTCAGGACTCTGCTTTCCGATCAACACCCAGAAATCAAATCCGTCCACGTTAGGACTAACACCTCTTATCAGCAATTCTGAAAAAATCGAACCTGTCCCCGTTAGGACTAGCACCTTTATCCACTTGAAGAAATAAATTTGTCCACGTTAGGACTCACACTTTTCTCGTGCGAAGAGAAACCGCCACTATCGGAATAAATTGTCCACGTAAGGACTTGTTACTCTATCGATCCCAATCCACAAACTTCCTAGCACTGACGTGACAGCAACTTTGAAGCGGGCCCTACTGGGGATATTTGGTAACCAAACTGCCAGACGCCTGCGGCAGCTTCTGAAATCACTACAAGAAAAAAGGAGATTTACGACACTTGAGTTGCGACAGTTATCACAAAACCGTCCTTATTCCTGGATTGCGACGGTTGTCACGACAGTTAGGGTCAACTGTCGTAGATTTTTTGCGAAAGTTATCAAAAAACCGTCCTTATTCCTGGACTACGACAGTTCTCACGACGGTTTGAGCCAACCGTCGCAAATTTTTTAGGCATGTTGTATAAAATAATGCGACAGTTACCAAAGAACCGCCCCCTTTCCACACTCGCGACAGTTAAGGCGAACTGTCGCAATTACTTTAGCCAATCATAATCACTATTTTTTTTATTCCTTTCATTTTCCACTTTTTTTCTTTCATTTTTATTTTCTAACCTTTTCAATTTTATTATTTAATTTAATAAATATATATTAAAATTATTATAATTTTTATGACAATGTAGTTTAATATTTTTGTCTAAAATAATAGTAAAATATTTTATGTTTTATTATATAAATAGTTAACTTTTATTAAAATTAATTTTGGTAACAATGTTTATATATATATATATATATATATATATATATATATATATATATATATATATATATATATATATATATATATATATATATATATATATATATATATATATATATATATATATATATATATATATATATATATATATATATATATATATATATATATATATATATATATATATATATATATATATATATATATATATATATATATATATATATATATATATATATATATATATATATATATATATATATATATATATATATATATATATATATATATATATATATATATATATATATATATATATATATATATATATATATATATATATATATATATATATATATATATATATATATATATATATATATATATATATATATATATATATATATATATATATATATATATATATATATAAATTAATTAATTTAACAAATAATTATTATAATTATTATAATTTTCATGACAATGTAGTTTAATATTTTTGTCTAAAATAATAGTAAAATATTTTCCGTTTTATTATATAAATAGTTAACTTTTATTAAAATTAATTTTGGTAACATTGTTTATAAATACATTATATATATATATATATATATATATATATATATATATATATATATATATATATATATATATATATATATATATATATATATATATATATATATATATATATATATATATATATATATATATATATATATATATATATATATATATATATATATATATATATATATATATATATATATATATATATATATATATATATATATTATAAATTATAAATTACAAATTATAAATTATAGATTAAAAACATGTTTAAGCTTTATAAAAAATATTGAAAAAACTCTTGTACATGTTCTTCTCCGTCCCCTTCCCCTTACTTTCTCAACCGTGTAACGGAATACGCCTGAAGTCGCTCAAAATTTCTATTGAAATTTTTTCCCCAAATCGCAAAACTCTTGTACATGTTGATTCTCGTTCTCTGTTCTTTCTCAGACATAAATATTGTTTGTTCTTTCTCTTGTACTCCCATCTAAATATGAGTTTATTAAACCTGTCAAACTCTTCAAAGGTAATCACCAATACTCAACTTGCACTTAATTTCAAAGTTACTTACTGAAGGTATATTTTAGTCACAATTTACTGTTGTTGAATCCATTGGAGATGTTTGTTTATATTTGGGGATTTAGGTTTTATTCATTTTAGCGATAATCAAGTCACTGACTTGTATTTGTTTGAATTTGGGGATTTAGGTTTTATTCATTTTAACGACAATTAACCCATATGCAGAGTTTTGTGAAGATGGTTGTACCTTATGGAAACCCAAATGAACATTCTCTTAAGGTTTTAAACCTACATATTTATTCTCTCATATTTGTAAGTTTTGACATTTTATATATATTTTTTGTTGGATTCCGATTTGTATACAGGAAAATTTTGTTTTTATAAGGATGTGATTACTTAGGATACATTAAATATTTTGATGGCTTACTTCACAAATTTCATTGGAATCTAACATTGCTTTCTTTTATTCTCTTTCATTGTAAAGGTGATTTCTTTGTCTTAGATTTTAGTTTGCTATGTTTGGAAAACAAGTTTTGCCTTATTTAGGAAAAGTCTAGTCTAGAGTCTAGACTATCCTAATTTCAACCTTTCAAACATGTGAATGATGCATGCCTGATTTTGATGTTGTTCCCACTCCAAATTTTGGAACAGGTCATGTTTGTTTTGTTTTGTTTATGAACATTGTTATGAGTCTTAAGCATGATTCTTGATTACTGCTTGTATATTTTGTTTGTACTTAGTGAGGAAATGATCTAACATCACATCCTTATGTTTTCAAAGACAATTAATTTTGTAAACAATATAAATCATAAAAATAGTTAGGCAAGGCTGATACACTAAATTTGCCCACTAGTTTTTTGGAACCAGATAATTTAAGTTATTATTACTTTAGGACTATTAGAGGTATGTCCAGAAAAAATGATGACAATTGAATAGGTATTTAAATACAAACTTAAGATATCAAAAGCTAATCAAGAAGTCACTTTGATCACATACTCCATAATCACATACATATGTTTTTAAGCATCGAGTTATATACAAACTTCATTTTCTACATTTTTCTTAAATAAGCTGCTTGTTTATGCTTATGTAAATTAATTTTTTTATTATTTGTGTGCCATATATTTTGTTTTGTTGATGTTGTTTTCCAATATTTTGCCAACATGCAACTTTGGTCTTCATCAAATAACATGGTTAATTAATATCTCTATATTATTGTTTTGCTCATTAAAATGTATGTTACTTTGATACAGAGGCATTTTATATGGGCTATTGCATCATCCTAAACTTGTACTTGGTGAGAAGAAACGGTTATGTATAGTTCTTGATTAGGTATGAATTAAAAATATATATTTTTCATTTCATTCTGTGGTAGAAAAAGAATTTATTAGAAAGAAGAAATGAGAAACACTTGAACATATGAATTGATGGTAAATGACATCTTGTGAGAGATTGAGATAAACGATGTCATGGTTAGAAAGAACAATCATGAACTCTCTCAAACTTGATGTTGTCTGAGCTGAGGATTATTCTAGTAGTTGTTGGTTAATCATTCATGTTATATTGTTTGGAATAGTTGAAAAATGGCCAAGTGTTCTTTAAGTAGGTCTCTAGTTAATTTTAGCTAAAAACATGATATATTTTATGTCCATTTGAACCTCTTAGGCCCTATCGAATATATCTTGTGCTTGTAAATCTATTTTAATAAATTTGGTTGATTCCAAAAAATAATATTCATACTAGCATATGCTGTAGTTCTATTTTCTATGATGTTCAATTTCAATTTATAACAAATGTCTACTTTTTTTTATTCTTCAATAATAATTAGTTAGCATGAAGCCAGAGCACGTAAGGCCTGACATCTCCAACCTCACAAGGTCTTAGTTATCATCTTAAATATTTACTCTTTATTTCTTTAATTAGAATCTAACATTGTTTCCTTTTCTATACCTAATTCATTAGAATCTAATAGTTTCTTTGTTTCTTATTTATAATAAAATCTTAAATATTGCACTTTGCTATATTAAGTTGTTTATCCAAATAGAGCCTTATTGAATTTATAACTTATTAATATCATACATATGTATCTTAATTAATTTTCTGGCAGAGACTTGAATTCCTCGGTGACTCACTATTGGACCTTCTCATCACATGATATCTATATCAGAGTCACACTGAAATTGACCCGAGAGAGTTGACTGATCTGCGTTCTGCTTCTGTAAATAATGAAAGTTTTGCTCAAGCTGCTATTTGACGTAACCTTCACCCGCACCTTATGCATAGCTCAAGATTATTACAAGGCCAAATATCAGAACATGTAAAGGCCATTTATGAATCAGAAGACAACACTATAACAATCTCAGGGATTAAAGCTCTAAAGGTTAGTTATGGTGATCATTAAGGTTATTTACAACTGTTAGAATTAGCTTACAAATCAATTTCCCTTTTTGGAACACCAAAAATTAATGGATATCATTTTATTTTAATGGTTTTATGGTCTACTTACATTTAAATTACTTATAAGTTATAATAGACAAAATGTAAAATAATATTTAAGTATGTGGTTCTATACAGATACTCACTTTTTTTCTTATAGTTGTGCCATTGTTTTTGTTTTATGACACAGGCACTTGGAGATCTAGTTGAGTGTATCACAGGGGTTATACTAAATGATACAAAACTTGACCTTGATCAAGTGTGGAAGGTTTTCAATCCTCTTTATTTCCCATTGTCACTCCCAATAAACTTGAACTGCCTCCATTGCGTGAATTAAATCAATTATGTAACTCTCTTGACTATTTTGTAAAAGTAAAATAAAGGGCGACAAGAAGGGATTCATGGACCATGTTGTGCTTATTGTATAACTTCCAAATGCTCTTCTGGTTTGAGAGGGAAGGGGACCTGATAACAAAAAAAAGTGCAAAAGGAGATGTTGCTTGTCATTTATTGAAGGACCTTGAGGTTTGTTATTCTCCTTTAAATGTATTCTTAAACTTTTCCCTTTAGAATAGTTCCAGTTTACTTTATTTTAGTGTAACTATGTTAAATTAATTTGTTAATTTTGCATGCTACTTCTATCTTTATTAGTATTTTTTTTCATTAATCATTTGGCTTGACTTGTGATGCCACAGAAAAGGGGAATTTCGTATAGCTCGGCCAAGGGTAAAAGAGTAATAGATTTTAGTATTCCTGCTTGTCAAGCTGAAGAACAATCCCCAAAGCCAGTAAGTAGCACATAAAAAGCCCAGATTGGACAACTACAAGATATCAGGAAGAAGAATTTGCAGTACTACGAGATATCAGCTAAGAGCAACCACAACTTTGAGAAGCCTTTCCTGTATCTTGCCAGGAAACTTGCAGGGTTGGTGTTTACTTTCTAGTTTTTACAATGACATGAAGAACCCAATGAACTTTATAATGTATTTCAATTAATTATTTCTAACTTGTCAATTTGCAGTGTAAATTTTTTCATGAATGAATTACACTCATGTTTGTTGTCAGTCATCTGTTCTATGATGTCTTGCACATATATTGAGTTTCTGTAATCTGTATCATATAATTGTGTTGAGAATTCAATGACTTTATGCTAATTTTGTTTCAAGTTTATAACTGTAGTTGTTTCTTGGTCAAGAGTTTATGTATCATATTTTGAATTTGAGTGTATAAGTATTGTGGGTATTGCATGTTTTGTTTTGTGTGCCATGATGGGAATCCAGTAGCTGTGTTATGAATCCTAAATTGAGTGCAGATTTTTTTTTAAAAAATATTTGTAACTTGCGGCGGTTTAAACCGCCATAATATACCATAGTTTTTTTTAAAAAAATATTTGCAACTTGCGGCGGTTCAAATCGCCACAATATACAATGAAAACAAAAATCATTAAGTAAGTTAAGATGGTTGAAAACCGTCACAAAATGAAGATTACGACAGTTAGCTACCCGTCGTGAAAATTACGTCAGTTTGTACGACAGTTTTCACAGCCGTCACAATACGGCCTCGCGACGCACGTTTCTGCGACGGGATTGAAACCGTCGTAAGTTACAAATTGCGACGGTTAAAACCGTCGTAATCTTACAAAATGAACCGTCGCAATTTGCCTATTTTCTTGTAGTGAATTCTGATTTGTGACACCCTTTGATGACCAAGGACCCTGCAGGGAGTCGAGGAGACATTCCTTACCGTACCTCTGCCGGGGAAATAAAGGAAATTTACAAATAACTCTGCCTAGGGATTAGAGCCTTCGGTCAAACGACTCTGTGGGGAGCACTGCTGAATATCTCATGTCGAGATCTTGAATATCTGGTAATTCACTTGAGCACAAGCTCTTTTCGCCTGCATGAGAAACAACACCTGATTTATGTTTCAAAATGCGCATGTTTGATAATGATGTACTGCTCCATCTGATATGGAAATGTTATGCAATTCCTCATTTGGTGAATGTAGGCATGATCCTATATGCTGATGCACATGCAGACTTGAACTGCTGGGATACAGGAACTGATTCAGCAAAATAAATGCTGAAGATAATGTCAACCCTGTTGGGGATAGCCAGGTGCTACAGAATATTCCAGCAAAATAAATGCTGGAAGAGTGAAGTCGACTCAGCTGGGAAATTAGGAACCCGAACCAAATACCTCGTTGAAGTAACACCTTGCTGGGGAACCCAATTCTGCTGGGGAGTAGCGGATGTGCCTGGTATTTCGGCTGGAGAGTGAACAGATATCACATTGTATTTTGACAAAATAAATGCCAGGACTCGCAACCAACTCTTCCGGGGGAGAGTCTTAATCTTCGAATTCCACTGGGAGGAATGAAAACACTTGCTGAGAAGAGAAATCCGCTGCGGATGGGACAACTCTCTTGGGGATAATCACCTGACTCCTCTGGGGGAGAGTGAATGACCCTGCTAGGCAAGGTGAACTTGCCTGAGTACAGCTCACAAATATTAATCTTCTGCGGCGGGGCCGCTCTGCTTGAAATACACTGCCTGGACACAGCCTATAATCTTGGAACCGCCAACCTCGTTGAGAATAAACGACTTTGCTGGAGCATGTCCTTTGGAATAAGCTACGACTAGCTGGGAAATTCTACCCTTCTTCAGGAAGAACATGCATGACTTGCGTGAGGGTCGAATCTCTTATTATTGCAGTCTCTTGATCATCTTCCTCGTACGGCTATGAAACCTGCAACAGCACAAACAAGACAAGACAAGTCTATACAACCAAATCGATTCAGGTTAGTGACATTATTTTCAGTTAGTTCACAGTTTTAGCAACTGTTGGCAAGGGCCAGTGACGTTATGCACATGCTAGTTTCATCAGACTTAGGCGTTAATCATGCACAAAACAGTAAAGAACAATATCAGGTACTGAATAACGTATTTTATTGATTGGGCCCCTGAATGGGCAGAGTTTCGTACACGGGATGTAACTCCTGGAAAGAGGAAGCTACGCACAACAAATACACAAGTATGCACAAGAAGCATAAATATATTGACAAATTAAATTTGTACACATGTCGGCAACGGGCTGCAAACGAACATCACGAACTGATCCTCCTATGACTCGCCTGACTCTAATGCTTTTCCCGGTATTCACACGTTCGAAGAGATTGTATCTGATAAATGACCTCCCGAGTATACTCTCCCGCACCAATGCTCAATTGCAGTATCAGATTCGGACCGCAGTCATTTGCTTTTCAAATCCCTAACTTTTGCGTGAACCGCCCTTTACGGGTTTTCAGTTCACCGGGATACCCTTTTTTGCCGAAGCCGCCCAGTATAGGTTTTCAACTTCGCGGGTGTACATTTTTTCATTTTATCCCTAATTTTTGCCCGAACCTTTCATTCTGTTTTTGGTTCGCCAGGATGCCCCATTTTTGCCTGGACTCTCTTTTTTCTGTCCAGCGGGTCAGTTTTAAGCAAAGTATTTTTTAACTGCGTCCGAATTCACAGTCGATGTAAAGTCTTCTCCGTCCATGGTGGACAACAACAACGCTCCTCCTGAAAAGACTTTCTTGACAACGTATGGCCCTTCGTAGTTGGGGGTCCACTTGCCTCTGTGATCTGCCTGCGGCGGGAGAATCCTTTTTAGCACAAGGTCGCCCGTCTGAAAGCTTCTCGGACGTATCTTCTTATCATATGCTTTCTTCATTCGGCTCTGGTACAAACGACCGTATGCTAGAGAAGCTAGCCTCTTCTCATCCATTAAGCTCAGTTGGTTCAATCTGTTTTTCACCCATTCTGCCTCGTCTAGCTGAACATCTCGCAATACCCTCAGAGAAGGGATCTCAACTTCCAATGGTAACACTGCTTCCATTCCGTATACTAACGAGAACGGGGTTGCCCCGGTTGATGTGCGTACCGTCGTACGATAACCGTGCAATGCAAAAGGTAGCATCTCATGCCAATCCTTATAGGTCACCACCATTTTCTGAACGATCTTCTTGATATTCTTGTTGGCCGCTTCGACAGCGCCATTCATCTTGGGTTGGTACGGGGAGGAGTTGTGATGTTCAATCTTGAAATTCTGACAGAGCTCCTTCATCATTTTGTTGTTCAAGTTTGAACCATTGTCAGCGATTATCCTCTCGGGAATTCCATATCTGCAAATGATGTCTCTCTTGATGAATCTGGCCACCACCTGTTTCGTTACATTTGCATAAGACGCCGCTTCTACCCACTTGGTGAAATAATCGATTGCTACAAGAATGAACCGGTGCCCATTAGAAGCTGTCGGCTCGATCTTTCCAATCATATCGATTCCCCACATCGAGAATGGCCATGGCGATGACATCACATTTAGAGGACTCGGAGGCACATGAATCTTATCAGCATAGATTTGACATTTGTGGCACTTCTTCGCAAACTTGAAACAATCAGTTTCCATAGTCAGCCAAAAATAACCTGCCCGCAGCAGCTTCCTCGTCATAGCATGCCCACCAGCATGCGTACCAAATGCACCTTCGTGTATTTCCTCCATGAGTTGCTTCGCCTCTTTTTCATCTACACACCGCAACAGCACCAAGTCGTGGTTTCTTTTGTATAAGACGCCATCCGGATTCAAATAGAAATTGCCCGCTAATCTTCTGAGAGTCTTCTGATCTTGACTGGATGCCCCAGCCGGATACTCTTTGTTCTTCAGAAAATTAAGGATATCGAAATACCACGGTTTATCGTCGGATGCCTCGTCAATAGCAAACACAAAGGCTAGTCTGTCAAGCCGAGAGATGACAATGCTAGGAGCCTCGTTCCAGAAATTGATTTTGTACATGGAAGCCAAAGTGGCCAGGGCGTCGGCCATCTGATTCTCCGCTCGCGGCACATGATGCAATTCAACCTTGTCAAAGAAAGGCAGTAGTCTCCTTGCATAGTTCATGTACGGTATTAAATTGGGTTGGCGTGTCTCCCATTCTCCTTTGATTTGATTTATCACCAGAGCTGAATCTCCGTATACGTCCAGATTTTTGATTCGCAAATCAATGGCTTCTTCAAGCCCCATTATACACGCTTCGTATTCGGCCTCATTATTGGTAACGACGAAAGTCAATCGGGCAGTAAACGGGATGTGCGACCCGTGTGGAGTGGTGATGATTGCCCCTATTCCGCTACCGTAAGCGTTCACAGCTCCGTCAAAGATCATCTGCCATTTGGAACCCAGCTCTGGTCCTTCGTCGGGCAACGACTCTTCGCAATCTTTCATCTTTAGGTACATGATATCCTCGTCAGGAAAATCAAACCTCATAGATTGGTAATCATCAATAGGCTGCTCCGCCAAGTACTCAGACAGCACACTCCCCTTTATAGCCTTTTGCGAGACGTATTGGATGTCATACTCAGTCAAGACCATCTGCCAACGGGCAATTCTTCCTGACAACGCCTGCTTTTCGAATACATATTTGATAGGATCCATCTTCGAGATGAGCATGGTTGTATGATTCAGCATGTATTGTCTTAGACGCTTGGCGGCCCAAGCTAGCGCGCAACAAGTCTTCTCAAGCATTGAATATCGTGATTCGCAGTCTGTAAACTTCTTACTCAAGTAATAGATCGCATGCTCTTTTCTTCCCGTCTCGTCGTGCTGACCGAGAACACAACCCATGCTTCCCTCAAGAACCGTCAAATACATTATCAAGGGTCTCCCTGCCACTGGGGGTATCAAAATAGGAGGCTCCTGCAAATACTGCTTTATTTTATCGAACGCCTTTTGACAATTTTCGTTCCACGTTACAGCTTGATCTTTTTTCAATAGTTTGAACAATGGTTCACACGTAGCCGTTAGGTGAGATATGAACCGAGCGATGTAGTTCAATCTCCCTAAAAACCCGCGCACCTCTTTCTCTGTTTTAGGCGTCGGCATCTCTTGAATTGCTTTTATTTTAGCAGGATCGACCTCTATTCCTCTTTCGCTTACGATAAACCCCAGCAGTTTACCCGATCTCACCCCAAAGGTGCATTTGTTAGGGTTCAGTCTCAGCCTGAACCTCCTAAGCCTTTTGAATAACTTCAACAGATTCACCAGGTGCTCTTCCTCCGTCTGGGATTTGGCAATCATATCGTCAACATAAACTTCGATCTCTTTATGCATCATATCATGGAAAAGAGTCGTCATTGCACGCTGATATGTTGCCCCAGCATTCTTTAACCCGAAGGGCATCACTTTGTAACAAAATGTTCCCCACGGTGTTATGAAAGTAGTCTTCTCCATGTCCTCTGGCGCCATTTTAATCTGATTATAGCCTGAGAAGCCATCCATGAAGGAGAATACGGAGTACTGAGCAGTATTATCAACTAACACGTCGATATGCGGGAGCGGAAAATCGTCTTTCGGGCTCGCCTTGTTTAAGTCACGGTAGTCTACGCACATTCTAACTTTACCGTCTTTCTTTGGCACTGGTACAATGTTAGCGACCCATGAGGGATATTTTGTCACAGCTAGGAAACCAGCGTCCCACTGTTTTTGAACCTCTTCTTTGATCTTCACTGCCATATCTGGTCTAGTTCTGCGAAGTTTTTGTTTGACCGGCGGGCATTCTTCTTTCAACGGCAGGCGGTGCACAACCATATCTGTATCGAGCCCTGGCATGTCTTCATACGACCAGGCGAACACATCACTATACTCTCTGAGCATTTCAACCAGCCTTCGCTTGACATCGCTCTGCAGCGCGGCTCCTATACGAATATTCTTCTCAACCCCTTTCGACCCCAGATTAATGATCTCGATGACCTCTTCATGAGGCAAAATGACTCTTTCTTCTTACTTCACCAACCAAGACAGTTCTTCGGGAACATCGCTATCTTCGACAACCTCTTCTTCAGCCTGAAACACCGGGTGCTCAAAGTCGGGACGAGTCATAGGCGGTTCAAGGATGTCATCTGAAAACGTGATCCTGCAAAAGGAATGGTTACATGCTTCAAAATGCGTATAAAGCGAATAACCTCGTTGCCATTTTATTGAAAAACATAAAACAGGAAAAAACAGGGATCAAAATATTTGCACATAAAAACGCCTTTTATTTGATGAGAAACATGCAATGTTCATAACAACACAGCCCTAAGCAAATCATGGTGCCCCGGGCAAAACACCAGATTATTCAACAATTAGTAAAACAAAGTATTACTGCTTGAAAGTCACAGGAACAATCTCCTGAATAGACCAGTTGCACAAGCCCTGTCCTGGCACGCTTGGCTGAATCCAAGTGTCCATATCGCAATCGTTGTCCCCTTCGTCAGACTCCGAAGCAGCGTTGATGGTCTCGTGGCATACTCCACTGGCAGTAATGGTTATTGGCCCTCTGAAACGAGGTGCACCTACAGCAGGTGTTGAGGATGACGGTTGATATCCTAGCCCGAATCGGTCCATCTTCACAGGAATATCCAGCACTCTGCCCCAGCCTTTGGTTTCACCGGTCTCCACCAAAGCTTGAGCTTCTTTGTATGACGAAACGGCTATCTCCGACGCTTTGCTCGGCCCGGGACCTTTGTCCTTGATACGCAAACCTTCAAATGCCTGGCAGGGCGTTTCGTGGATCTCCCCATCGACTTCCACATATTTAAATGACGACAGATGGCTGACCAGGATGTCTTCTTCTCTGCATACGGTGACCACGCTGTCTCCGACCATATATTTCAATTTCTGATGCAGGGTAGACGTGACCGCCCCAGCCCCATGGATCCAAGGTCTTCCAAGCAAGTAGCTGTATGCAGGCTGGATGTCCATGATATAAAACTCGGTTGCAAATACCTCCGGCCCTACCTGTAAAGGCAATGTTATCGATCCGAAAACGTTTCTCCGCGTACCATCAAACGCCCTAACCACCAAGTCACTGGGCGTGCACCGGATTCCGCTAACATCCAGCTTCATCATTGCCTTCTTAGGCAGCACATTCAAAGACGATCCGGTATCGACCAGTACATGCGACATGACCGATCCTCTGCACTCGACAGACACGTGCAGCGCCATATTATGATCTCTTCCCTTAGGAGTCAAATCGAACTCTGTAAAGCCCAAGCCGTGGCCTGCATTCACATGTGCTAACACTCCTTCCAACTGATTCACGGAGACGTCTTGGGGTACAAAGGAAGTATCCAGGACTTTCAACAAAGCGTTTCTGTGAGCTTCAGAACACAATAGCAATGACAATATAGATATTTTGGACGGCGTCTGCTGCAGATGCTCCACAATCTTATAATCACTTTTCCGAATCAAGCGCATGAATTCCTCTACATCCTTCGATGCTGCTTCTTTTTCACTGGCCTGCACCGGAACGTTCTCACCCACTTTCCCTTTTCCTTTTGCTAGTCTTTCGGCCTCCACTTCAGGGGATATAAAGATCCTACCACTCCTGGTCATACCTCCGGAACCAACAACATTATCAACAGTCTCAGCCGGCTGCTTATTGACATCGATCTTTATTCCGTCACAATACACTTCCAACCCATATGACCATGGGACTGCTTTAGTGCTCTCGTACGGGGTCGGTCCAGCCTTAGTGATGGTGATCGGCGGTCGCTGAACTGGTGCCGTGATAGTGATTGTCTTTCAAGGAATCGTTACGGTGGCCACATCACTCTGATTATCTGCTACTGCCCCTGCAGGTTCTTCAGTCGCTGCTCGGTCAAACTGCAGTGTGCCGCCATCTATTAAAGCCTGAACACCTTTCTTTAAATCATCACACCCCCCAGCTGAGGTCCAACATTCCAAGCAGTACTCGTCACAACCTGGATAAACACCCCCTCGTAGCAATCTGCTCTTTATCTCGCTTAGCGGCGTCTTCAGATCATCGACATTCATAATCAGATTCAAACCCTCCTCTGTCAGAATGGCGTTTGCCCCATGATTAGGCATGGGCTTCTGCACTATATTCGGACCCGCCGTTCCGAAATTGATAGCCTTATTGTCCAATAGATCTTGCACAACATGCTTAAAAGCATGGCAACCCTCTATATCGTGGCCTGGAGCCCCAGAGTGAAACTCGCATTGCCGGCTTGCATCGTAACCATATGGAGGAGCTCCCGTTATCGGTGCCAGAGTTCTTTTCTCTACCAAGTTCAATCCTAACAATGTCTGTAACAAGTCAGCATATGTTGAAGGAGGCTTCTCGAAGACTCTTCTTGGTTTACCGCCCTGGAATCTTCGTTGGAAAGGCTGTGCCCCCTGCTGTGGCTGATGCTGCTGCTGCTGTTGTTGCGCTGGCTGTTGCTGTTGGAACGGAATAGTAACATTCGCCACCTGCTGCGGCTGCTGATACTGGTTTCGGCCTCTGCCCCGGCCTCTGCCTCGGCCTCCAAACACTGCGCTTGCATCGCCCTGTCGGCGCCCACCAAAAGCCTTACGGTTGCTGCCAGATGCAGCTGGTTCCTCAACTTGGAACTTTCCCTGTTTAATGTTACGCTCAATCTTTTCTCCCATCAGAATTAGGTCTGAGAAGCTGGCCAAAGATGTATGAAACAACATGTCATGAAACAAGCCTGTGAACGTGCCGACGAACATGTCATTCATTTCCTTGTCTTCTACAGGTGGACGAACCCTGGCAGCCATATCGCGCCATCTTTGCGCATACTCTTTAAAGCTCTCCCCCTTCTTCTGAGACAGCCCCGCCAATTGGACCCGATTGGGTGCCAAGTCGCTGTTATACTTGTAGTGAGCCACAAATGCCTCCGCTAGTTGCTTCCATGTCTTTATGTTGGTCGGTTCCAACCCCATATACCACTCTAAAGACGGTTCTGACAGGCTATCTTGAAAGAAATGCATAAGCATTCTCTCATCAGTTGAATATGCGGACATTCTTCGGTAATAAGCTCGCACATGCACTTTCGGACAGGTGTCCCCTTTGTACTTATCAAACGTAGGAGCTTTGAACTTGATTGGCACCCTCAAGCCAGGTACCAAACCCATTGTTGACATGTCCAACCCTACAGCACTTTGGTTCAAGACTCCCTTCATCTGTTCTTCCAGCATTCTGATCTTCTGGGAGTCATCCATCGGTCCTTCGAGACCTCCACCGGAGAAAGCGTCCTCCTGCTGATCTTCTTGCCGGTTACCGTTACCAGCTCCATACCCTCCATATCCATTATTACGGCCAGCTCTGATCTGGTTCATCATCGGGCCTCGCCCTCCATTGCCGTAACCTGGAACAATTCCAGCAGGTCCAAAAGCCGTTAAGCCAGCGCCATTACTGTTTCCGAAACCTCCGTAACCCTGATTAGCCATGCCATAACCGTCTTGCCCAAAGCCTTGAGCATTGAAACCATACTTCCCAGCATTATCGAATCCTTGATCATTGAATCCAAATCCAGCGTTGCCAAAACCATTGCCTCCCATATTGTCACCCAAGTTGATATCACCAAGCCCAACATTATGGATAGTAGCCTCGACGTTACCGTTCCCAGCAGCGGTAGTGTTGTTGACATTAGCAACAGGCATATTGACTACAGGCGGAGCCACTGGTGTGGGAGTGCCGTCTCCATGAACGGTGTCGACTCGCACAGACTGATGATCCTCGTTTCCATGCCCAGAATTCCTTGTCAACAGAGGCTGAACCATAGCCTGCAAATTCTCCTGACCCTTTGCAATAGTCTCCATGGTCTGCATGAAGAGTGCCAACTTCTCACGCATATCTTGCATCTCGTTCTGCATTTGATCCATGATTCTTCGACAGTTGGTGCGAGTGGAGTATCTGTGCGGGCGCTGGTCTGCAATCCTGAAAAGACCTGGTACAGAACAGGAAATAAGATACCATCCAATGATTACCTGTAATGCAATATGGACATGAATGCAATGCAATGTGTCTGTGCATTAAGGTGATTCATTCCCCCAGTTCTAGCGTGAAGGTGCCAGTGCAGTGACAGTGCTGACAATAGGAATATCGGGACTGAATCATAGAAAGCCTCATATATTGCCGAGAAACCAATAAACCAAGAGTACAATATCACTGAGTACAACAAGAAAGCATGACCTCATCCAACAATCCTGGTGATGGTCAGCACTATGCAAATAAAGCATACAAGCGAATATGTGAAATGATCAAATGCTCTCAAAAGCCCGGTACTCTTCTATCAACTTCTTGGTCTCTGGGTGACCTGGTCGGGTGAGCAGTCCTTCTACCAGCTGGTTTCTTCTCTTAAGAACACGGCGTACATCTCCAGCAGTTTCTTCCCATGCTGCTTCTCCGAAGCAATCTTCTAGTTTTCGCTTTTGAGAGACAATCTCATCTCTACATTTGATTTCCTTGTTCAGTGCATTCTGGACACTATACCGGGTCATCACTTCTTCCTCACACTTCTTGATGCTAGACTTCAACTTCTCTTCGAGGTCGGAGATTTGCTGCTTCAGCTTATCTTCCCTCTTCTTATTGTTGGTGAGAGTAGCATTCCAAGTCTTATTGCAAGAGGAGATTTCTCGGTGTGCCGCGTCAAGCGCCTTCTTTTTGGCTTCCAGCATGTCATGGGAGCTTCTGAACTCTTGCCCCAGACGTTCGCGCTTTTTCTTTTCCTCAGTCAACTCAGCCCCTAACCTGTTTAACAGCTCGATCTGTTGTTGGAAAGCATACACGGCCTTGTTTTTCTCACTGCGTACCTGAGCTAGCTCTTGCTCTAACCCTTCGTTGATCTTCATCAAGGCTTCTTTCTCCTCCACAACTTGCTCGTAGGCTTCCCTAGAAACAGTAGTTGGCTCTTCTATAGGAACAATGACGGGTGCAGCTGGAAATGGCATTAATAACTGACTAGCTCTTTCCTGAATCCAAACCCTGTATGGCGCATAAGCTTGGCAATCGTTCTTACCTAACAGTGGCTTCCCCTTGCGGTTAATACTTGTCCAGGCGTGCAGCAACTCGGCTAGCAATTCTCCCTTCAAATCACCTGTGAAGTACAGAGATTCCTGTACTTCCTCCTCCTGAGGTGGATTCTTCAGTGCATATCCGAACTGGCGAATGAATAGAGAAGGGTTGTAATTGGTACACCCTTTTCTTCCTATCAGCGGCACATTAGGGTACCCAGAACAACTGAAGATGAGCTCGGATCCCAACAGGTCTCTATCAAACCACTCCATATCTTCCGACGACAGCCTCATCAGGCGTTCTGGCCAACCAACTGGGATTGTAGTCTCTGCAACAGATCTTCTCTTAGGAAGGTGGCTCTCAAACCACATATTCAGCAAGGGTACACAAAGATGAACATTCTTTCCTCTTCCTTTCTCATTCTTGTAATGCAGTGAGTGGTAGAAATCTCCGAGTAAGGTAGGCACAGGATTACCAGCGGCAAACAAGTAGAAGGCATCGAAGTCCACGAAATCCGGTATGTTGGGAAACAATACTATGCCATAAATGCACAAAGCCAACACAGCATTGAAAGCAACCCAGCACCCGCTCTTGGCATACTCCTGGGCTTTACCAACCAAGAACGGGAGTGAGAAGCCTGGAACTCCACGGGAAACAGTAGTCACAAGTTCAGAAGCATCAACATGCAAAGCTTTTGCCAAGTCCTCCGGCTTGGGCTTGGCGCCGCAATGAATGAATGGAACCTGGTTCTGCACCGGCAGCTCAACATACTCAGCGTATTCCTCCAGAGTTGGTCCCATAATAAAGTCGGCGAATGTAAAGCACCTCAAAGCTGGGTCGTAGAACTGCATCAAAGCATACAGCCCATCTAACTCTACCTCTGTAGGTTTGCACACCAATCTCAATAACCTACCATAGCTCATTCGGAAGCTCCTACGAACACCCTCATCAGCAAGAGAGATCAACCCAAGTAAAGGAACAATATCCGGAGTAGGCAATTTGTAAGCAACTGTTCTCCTTAAGCTAGTCATGATCAAAACTCAGAAGTCTGGGCACTAGAACTAGGGAAATGCAAATGCACCTGCAGCACAGACACACGTTAGTGAAATGCAAATGGTAATGGATATGCAGTGATGCAATGCAAGTAACATGCAACAGGGACCAAAGTTGTAGCTGAATAGCCTGAACCAACTCAAGAAAGGTCTCAGATAGACCATCCAGAAGTCCTCAAGCTCTGGTCTCAGATAGACCTCAAACAAAGCTCCAATATTGGTCTCTGACAGACCCCAAACCATAACTCCCATTGGTCTCTGGTAGACCTCAAATCACATCTCCAATTGGTCTCTGACAGACCTCTGAACACATCTCCAAGTAGTCTCTGGCAGACTTCAGAACACATCTCCCCCTGGTCTATGACAGACCTCAGAACTCTCCATAAATATCCAGGATCTCTGATTGAGAAACAAACCGGTGGTCTGAAGGTCTGGTTACCTGCATAACCCTGAATCCCCTCACAGGTGGGTGGCCCTATAACTGGCACAAGGTACGGCATCCTATGCGGTCGTCGGCGTCACAGACTTTCAAGGTTGATGATACGATTCCCAGAAGGAGTGGCATCATCAATCCCTGAAGAGGCCTCACTTAGCCAACTTCCAAATGATCGGTCCCCAGAGTCGACAATCCAACTAACCAGCAACCCACGCCAACCAAAGGAAGGGGCAGGAGGCCAACCAGAGGAACCTCGTCTGAGTGTAGATTTCATGGGACACCAAAGCAAGCAAAGCAAGCGGGCACCCACTAATTTCTACTCTAATTCTAGGTGCACTCAAGCCCAGGTCCGGCTTATCTCTCAATATCAGAACACCCGTCACACCCCAAATACAGCAATAATAATCAATATATAAAGCTGAAAATAAAAGGGTCAGAAATGTAAAATAACTCCATACAAAATCCACGACGGGAAAACAAGCGCTAGGATTGACTCGCTCAAAGGGACGTTGGATCCCAAATGCATAAGAACCATCGCAGTTCTTAGCAGCCAGGGGACGTTGGATCCCCAGCAGAGTCGCCAGCTGTCGCTACTGCGAAAATCGGCGCCGGCTGAACAGAAGAGTCGCCACCGTGCGTTATTTATCCCAAGGGAGGGAAAGGGAACGCTCAGAGTAAACCTCGCAAAGACGGGAAAGGTGTGGTCATCGCAACCAAAACCTGGGTTCGGGAGTCGGTTACGCAAGGGGAAGGTATTAGCACCCCTCACGTCCCTCGTACTCGACGGGATCCACGCTTGTTTTCGGGTATGGATTGTTATTCTATCTACGCTAAAGGTCTGGGGTTAAAAGAAAAGAAAATGAAAATAAAAAATGACTCGGCAAAGTATCGCACTTTATGCCTACGTATTCCCGCCTGGAACGAGAAATCAGAGTCAACGTAGTTCGCCTACCTACGGGAAAGGAGGGGAAGGTTGCTCGCTAGGATATCGCACCCTATGCCTACGTACTTCCACACGGCATGGAAGATCAGAGCAAACGTAGTTCGGGCCACGTACGACACAAGTCTGTCTTGGTTGATTTTATACCTTCTGAAAAAAGGGTTTTCCGATTACTGGTCCAAACGGACAAAAATGACGTCTTGATGAGTTCACATTCTTTTACGGAAGAAGTGTCTTTTATTGTGTTTGAAATCTTTATGTATTTTTCTGTTTGTTTTTAGAGAGAAGAGACAGAACTCTAACCTACAGTTGCGAAGGGAATCAAACTAACCTAATGTTATCATGCATGGGTTAAGACCTGGTGTCTATCATGCTCCTCTCCTGCCCAGAGAGAAACAGAGATCCTACGGGATAGGCGGAAACAGAAACAATAACAGATATAATAAAGCGGTAAAAATGCATGGATGCAACAGTACAAGCGAGGCAAGGGAGTCCCACTCAACCTCGAACCTAGAAAACAATAGGCGAAAGTGAACAGGATTCACTTTCAACCCAACAGGGTAAACAGCAAACAATACATCAGAAATGAAACAATACATCAGCAATGAAATACAACAGCAAAAGAAACAGCATCAGCAGCTCTGAATCACCATCTGGCTTCAAGTAATCTCCAATCAGCTACAGGCTTCAACAAGCATCAATCTCCATCTTCATGGCCTTCAGGCAAGGGCTTTGATCATCAATCTTCCATCTGCAATGGCTTTTCTTCAAGTTTCCAAACTCCAGGGTGAGGGATCAATCACAAGAGTGAATTGGGTGTTAAGCAATCAGTTGACTACCAAAGGTGGTGAACAGACTGTTTCTAACACAAAAGATATTTTCTCTCAAGAGTTCTATCTCTTAGACACTATCACCAAGCCTTCCAAAGGAAGGGGGTGAGTGTCTTAGAGAGACTCTGAATCATAGAGAAGGAATGGATGCAGACAAGGCAATCCATGTTTGAGAAACAAGCTTTCTACTCTAGAGCTCTGCCTAGCTCCTAAACCCTAATCTCCTCAGCAGCTGCTAGCAAGAACCTCCTCCTCAACTCTGGAAGTTGATCTTCAATCTCTGGATCTCCAATGGCCTTCATCTCCTCAAGTCTTCAGCTCTCCCAAGTCCCCAAACAATCCCAATACCCAAGCAAGCAAGCAATAATCCCAGAGGGCACACCACACCAGTCAATCAGATATACTCAGTACATTAATAGCAGTAGGGGAGTCCTGACCTTTTCTAAGGGGATCTAATAACTACCCATAGCCCCTATAGTCCCATAGCTAACCTATTCAATCTCTAAGTCCTAAAGGAAGTGAATTAATTCTCCTAAGTTGTCACTTAAAACCCTAGTTTGTTCATGTTGTTCACACCTACATTAAGCACCTAAAATTAATTTCTAAAAATGGGAACTAAATTGTATCTACAAGTTCAATGTCTAACCTAAACAACCTAAAAAGAATGAACAAAAAATATTGAAGCAAATAATAGAACAAAAAATAACAAAATCATGTATGAAATGAAACCATTTAAAATGCTATTTATTTAGAAAATATGAGAAAAATATCAAATAAAATGTAAAATGCAATTTTTATTTTCTATAATTTTCTAGACATCCTAAAGAAAAATATGCAAAAAGAATGAATTAAAAATGATGATTTTTCTATTTATTGTGAATTTTTAAAAATGAATGAAAAATGAAAAGAAAATAATAAAGAAAATATAAAGAAATAGCCAGAGGGGTGAGAATAGCAAGACATTCATGTTCAGCGCGTTGGGCCTGCTAACTTGGGGGGTGCGAATAGCTGTCTGAGCCCAATCCCCCCAATTAGTGAAACGGTGCGTTTTAAGTTTTAAAATTTCCCACCAAACTGAAGCTAAACGTGGACCGTTCGATTCGTGGTCAAGTCAATCTTCCCCACCAGATCCAAGGGCGTACGAGTTATCTTCTTCCTCCATCCGTCTAGGGTTTCAGCCATGAGTTTCATGCACGAAAATTCCATCCAACCTTTCTCCATGCTCTCTTGATGAAAATGAACAATTCTAAGCCCTAAAATAATCTATAAAACCCTAGGAATCCATGTCTAGTCCTAGTTTTCTCTAATTCTCTTTGTAGACTCCAAACAGAGGGCACGAAACTCAGGGTATACCATGCTTGCCTGATGTCAAATTTACCAGAATGCAAACCTGATGATCCACGGATAATCTACATACTTTCCTCATTATTCTACGCCTCATTACATTGATTATAGTCCAGTACACAGCTTATTCTTGAAGCTAACAGAAATGGCAACCTGTCATGGATCTCCACGAAACTATCCCTAAACTTCAAGAATCACTCCCCTAGGGTCTCTAAACAATCCTATCCTAACCACATGATCTATAACAGCCTGAGTAGTGAGATTCGAAGAAGTTTACATACCTTGCACTTGGTGATGGCAATGGTGGTTAGACTCCAATTCAACCTTTGACACTTGCTGAAAATGATCTCTAATGAATGTGTATGCTTCTGTTTGCAGTGATTCGTGCTTAATCCTTGTGAATTACTCTATTCCATTCTTCATGCAAATTGGAGTTTCAACTTGAGTCTCTTCACACAGCCACGAATTCTCTCCAATTCCTTGTGCCAATTACTCCCTGATGATAGTGGATGATGATGGTAACAGAGATCAGAATGATGGAGGAAGTTTTAATGGATTTTTGATGAAAATGCAACTTGGAGTGAAGAAGATAATTGGTACAATTCTTGATCAATCCAACCACTTCTTGATGTGAATCCTAGTGTTTGAATGATGATGATGAAGATTCAATCCAAAGATGTGAGAGTTTTGAGAGATTTGTGAGAGTTTGAGTAGCTTATGCAAGAATGAGAAAATGGATGAAAATGGAGGTTTTTGAACAAATGGGAGCACCAACCCTTGCATGAATCAGCTTGCATGAATATATAGGTTGCATTAGAACCTCCTAGAAACTTGGAGAAGTTTCCCTTACACTTTTCCCTTTCAATTTGGATTATGTTACTTTCAATTCAAGCAACCATGGATAAATCACAAATTATGACCTAAACTCAAAATTCCACTTTAGCCAATGTCTTTAAAATGCCTTTTCCATTCAAAATGACCTATAATTTTGCATCATTTGGCCAAGATATGAAAAATCTCATTTTTTAAGCCATTTTTCTTCATTAAATTCACCAATTTTGAAACCTTGTGCTATGGACATTTCCAATCTCTCATGGTCAATTTTCTAGACTCAAAATGTCATTTGGAGCAAGTTTGATGTTGTAAGTTTTTCCATTTGAGGCCTCCTTGTATGAGTTTTGGGCATAGGTTAAAATGACCTGTAATTCACAAATGACCAAAATACCCTTTGCTTGCCAAGACCATAAGTAGAGCTCCCCAAATCAGATGAAGGCATACCATACCTCTTTAGAAATCTAAGACAATTAGGAACAACTCTTATGTTGACCAGAAATTCATTTGAAGTCTCCTTGAGGGGTAAAAATTGCTTGGAAGTCAAGTCACTTTCACAGACAAAATTTCAGATACCTCAGATGACCTGTAACTTGCAAGGACCATAACTTGAGTTCTATAAATCTCCTTGATGTCTTCTACCACTCAAATTAAAGGTCTTGAGGTCCTCTACAAGTTTCATGTTGACAAGAGATCCATTTGAAGCCTGAATTTTGACTTATCTTGCTTGGAACTTTGACCTAAATTAGGGGATTTTACACAGAAACCCTAATTTAGAAACTCCTCTTCTCCTTGATTTCTCTTGATTTCTTCTTAGCATAACAACATATCTTTATTCTCCATGTCAAATGATGAACCCCACATCTCTCCAATAGACTTGAATGCCTTTAAATCAATCAATTGACTTAGGGTTGACCTAGGGTTGACCCAGATGAAACCCTAGTTGAATGTCTTCAACTGTAGCTCTTGTGCTCATATCAATGGCTTGTCTCCTTCTCCAAATGACTCTCTAAGTCTCTCATGATGTCTAGATACTCTCCATGCCTCCAATTCACAGCTCACAACCCCTTTGTTGATCCTCAGATCCCCTCAGATAGGAGATAGACTCAAAGCTTGATCTGCTGAACTCTCTGCTTTCAAATTCTCTTCTGATGACTTGAATAAGATTGAATTAGGATAATAACCTCTGGATAGGCCTCTAGAGATGAGAATAATGCTTGATCCCCTGTTGGATGGCTTGCCATGCTATGCTATGCAGATGATTAGTCTATGTACATGATTCTATATGCAAATGCTAATGATATTGAAACATAAACCCAATGAATAAGGTTGAGCAAATTTTAGGTTGCAACACACACCTTCTGGGTATCGTATCATCGCTCTTGAAAGTTTGTGACGTTGAACCCGCATAGGATGTCGTACCTCGTCTGCGAGTTAAGTACATACCTGTGAGGGGTAGGTAGGTCTGTTTGCAGGAAATCTTTGACCTCAGAGTACCTGGTTTATCTCTGTCAGTGAGATGTGGTTACAGGGTTCATTTAAGTGGTTGGTTTGGTTTGAGGCGAAGATTTGATGGTTCTCAGGCTTCACTACAAAGCAGCACAGTTCATCAGCATTGCACTTGGTCTCCTGTTTGCATATGCATGTGCATTTTCATGTTTGCATTTCATTAACGTGTATTTATGTTGCAGGTGTGATCATTCCCCTCTGGTTCTAGTGTATCTTCTGGCCAGACATGGAGTTAACGAAGAGGACAGTTGCTTACCGGTTGCATTCGCCAGATATCAGTTCCTTGCTGGGATTAGTTGCTCTAGCAGATGAGAGAGTGAGGGCTGAGTTCAGAGTATCTTATGGGAGATTTCTTAGTTTGTTGTACAGACCTTCAGCATTTGAGACGACTGGGGTGTATACTTTGATGCAATTTTATGAGCCTCAGCTGAGATGCTTCCTGTTCCCCGACTATATTCTGGCACCCACTCTGGAGGAGTATTCTGTTATGTTGGGAGTTCCTGTGTTGAACCAGATGCCCTTTATACATATTGATGCTGAGCCTGAGTTGGCTACACTTGCTGAGATTGTCAGTTTAGACGTTTCTGAGTTCTCTGGAGGGTTGGTCAAGCTGAATGGAGCTTATGGTTTTCACCTGTCTGTCCTGGTTGAGAAGGCTGCACAATGCGCGAAGAGTGGATGTTGGGTTGCCTTCAGTTCCATTCTAGCTGTCTGCATCTATGGGATTGTCTTATTTCCCAATGTGCCAGATTTTGTTGACTCAGATGCCTTTTTGATTCTTGCCTCGAAGAATCCAGTTCCTACTCTCTTGGGCGATGTTTATCATTCTATTCACTATAAGAATGAGAAACGTCATGGCAAGAATGTTTCTTGCTGTCTTCCTTTTTTGTACAGGTGGTTCCAGGGACATCTTCCGAAGACATGGCCTTTTAATGATGTTGTTGATACTTTGGATTGGTCTTCCCGGTTGATAGGGTTGTCTGCTGAGAACATCATTTGGTTTGATCGGAGTATGCTTGGCACTGATATTATATATAGTTGCAGTGGCTTTCCGAATGTCCCTTTGATTGGACGGAAAGGCTGTATCAACTATAACCCTTCTCTGATGGTGAGACAGTTTGGTTATGCCTTGAGAGATGCTCCTATTGAGGTTGAGATACAGGAATCTCTGTATCTCACGGGCTTATTAGACGAGGCTGTTTTGATCAGGTTGAGACATGCATGGGCTAACATCCATAGGAGAGGGAAAGCTTTGCTTGGTAAGAGCAACAACAAAGCTTATGATCCTTATTTGGCTTGGATCCACGAGAGAGCTAGGATTTCCTTGATGCCATATCCTGCTGTGGACTTCCTTGAAATTCAAAGCTCCAACATTTGACAAGTATAAGGGGGATACATGCCCTAGAGTTCATGTACGTTCTTATTACAGAAGAATGTCTGCATACTCTGACGACGAAAAGATGCTTATGCATTTCTTTCAGGATAGTTTATCGGGACCATCGTTGGAATGGTACATGGGACTGGAGCCCACCCAAATTAGAAGCTGGAAAGAATTGGCTAATGCTTTTGTTAAACATTACCAATATAATAGTGAATTGGCGCCAAACAGGGTCCAACTGCAGAGTTTGTCTCAGAAAAATGGTGAGAGCTTCAAGGAGTATGCACAGCGCTGGCGTGATATTGCGGCTAGGGTTCATCCCCCTTTGGTTGAAAGAGAGTTGATTGATATGTTTATTGGAACATTCTCTGGAATGTATTACGACAAATTGCTCAATGTCTCGATGGGTAGTTTCTCCAACATGATTCTCATGGGAGAACGGATTGAAAACGGAATTAAGATTGGGAAGATTCAGGCAGGGGAATCCACTTCAGTTGGAGGTGCAAGGAAAGCCTTTGGTGGAAGGAGACAAGGTGACGCCATTGCGGTATATGGTGGTCGAGGTCGTGGAAGAGGTAGGAATCAGTATCAGCCACAGCAAGTTGCTAGTGTCACTATCCCGATACCTCAGCAAAAACAACAACAGCAACAACAACAACGGCAACAACAGCCGCAGCAACAGAGAATGCACCCTGCTTAGCGTAGAATTCAAGAGGGTAGGCCAAAGAGAGTATTTGAAGCACCTCCTTCAACTTATGCTGAACTACTTCAAACGCTGTTGGGTTTGAATTTGGTTGAAAAGAGAACGATGGCCCCGTTGACGGGCACTCCTCCATTTGGTTTTGATGCTGGTAAACATTGTGATTTCCATTCCGGGGCGCCCGGACATGATATTGAAGGTTGTCATGCTTTCAAACACAAGGTTCAAGATTTGCTTGATAGTAAGGCCATTAATTTTGGTCAGGATGGTCCCAATATT
This sequence comes from Lathyrus sativus, assembly GCA_963859935.3. Lineage (NCBI taxonomy): Eukaryota > Viridiplantae > Streptophyta > Magnoliopsida > Fabales > Fabaceae > Lathyrus > Lathyrus sativus. Next base: position 311,709,577 of record OZ012739.1, read on the forward strand.
GTACAACAACCCATGCCGAATCATGGAGCGAATGTTGTCATAACGGAAGAGAATTTGAATTTGGTTATGGATGTGAATGAATTGAAGACACCGTTGAGTTGTGTTAAAAGTAGACTATTGAAAGGGGGTGTATTCCCCGGATGTGACGAATATTGTCTGGATTGCTGGACCCAACCAGAGGGTTGCTCTGATTTGAAAAGAGGTATCCAAGCCATGATAGATGAGGGGATTTTGCAATTTAATCGGACTGCTGTTGAGAAGCCTGTTGAGGCATTGTTTGAAAAGCAGGATGAGATTGCAACTGTTACGATCCCAAGGAAGACTATTACGATATCGACGCCCGCCAAGCGGCCGACTATCACAATAACAAAAGCAGGACCTGTTCCTTTTGAGAGTACAAAAGCTGTTCCATGGACATATGGGTTAGAAGCGTACTGTAATGGAGAAAAGATTGAGGTGAATAGCCGGCCGACAGGGGCAGTTGACAATGTTGTTGGAACGGGAGGCATGACTCATAGTGGAAGAATCTTCACCGCACCTGAAGTTGAAGCAGAGAGGATTGCTAAAGGCAAGGCCAAGGTGAATGAAAGTGGACCATCCCAGTTGAAAGAGAAAGATATGTCGCCCAAGGACGTAGAAGAGTTCATGAGGCTAATTCGCAAGAGCGATTATAAGATTGTTGAGCACTTACAACAGACACCCTCAAAAATTTCAATCCTATCTTTGTTGCTTTGTTCTGAGGCTCACCGAAAAGCTTTGTTGAAGATATTGGACACGTCATTTATACCTCAGGAGGTTTCTGTCAACCAGCTAGAAGGGGTACTAGCGCATGTCAATGCTGGACATAGTTTGGGTTTCACTGATTTTGATCTAACACCCAGAGGCCGAGAGCATAATATGGCTTTGCACATATCGGTGGAATGCCGGGGCACCGTAATGTCGCACGTTCTTGTGGATACCGGATCATCTCTGAATGTATTGCCTAAGAAGGCTATGATGAAGTTATATATCCGGGGAATTATTTGCACGCCAAGTGACTTGGTTGTGAGGGCGTTTGATGGAACGAGAAGGTCGGTGTCGGGATCGATAAGGTTGTCGTTGCAGGTCGGGCCGAAAATATTTGACACTGAATTTTATATCATGGATATTCATCCAGCTTATAGCTGTTTACTTGGGCGTCCATGGATACACTCTACAGGGGCTGTGACGTCCACGTTGAATCAGAAGCTTAAGTTTGAAGCCAGTGGTGGCATCGTTACTATTTGTGGGGAAGAGGACATCTTGGTCAGTCATCTCTCATCTTTCAAGTACGTTGAAGTGGATGGAGAAATCCATGAAACGCCTTGCCAAGCCTTCGAAGGGTTGCAAATCAAAGACAAGTCCAGTGTTCCCAGCAAAGTGCCAGAGGTTGTTGTGGCTTCGTACAAAGACGCTCAAGCGCTGGTTCAGACGGGTGAGACCAAGGGTTGGGGTCAAGTGCTGGAAATTCCTGTCAAGATGGACAAGTTTGGACTAGGGTATCGCCCTACATCAGCATCTCCTTCACAGAAAGCACCCAAGTTCAAAGGACCGGTGGTGATTACTCCAAAGGGAGTCTGCTTTGAGACGATTAATGTTGTTTCCAACTCTGAAGACGGAGATAGTGACTGCGATATGGACGCGTGGATCAAGCCTAGCGTGCCAGGACAAAGTCTTTGCAACTGGTCCATCCGGGAAATTGTCCCAGTAACTACAAAACAGTAATGATTTGTTTTCTTGATTATTGTATAATCATGTGTCCTACCCAGGGCATAGTGATTTTGTTTTAGGGCCACCTGCTTATGTGTATGCACTGTTTAATCATTGAATAAAGGCGTTTTTCTCATACAAATGTTGTGTTCCCTGTTTTTCCTGTTTTTATTTTAACAATAAATGGCAACGTGGTTATGAGCTTTGTTTGCACTCATTTGAAGCATTTAACCATTTCCTTTGTAGGATTCATATTTCAGATGACACCGAACACCAACTTCTTATGACTCGCTTTGACTTTGAGCGCCCGGTATTTCAAGCTGAGGAAGAGATTGTTGAGGATAACGACTTTCCAGAAGAGCTGACTCGACTGTTGAAACAGGAAGACAGAATCATTCTGCCTCATCAGGAAGAGATTGAGATTATCAACGTGGGGTCCGAGGGAGTTGTCAGGAACATCCGGATAGGGGCTGCACTGCAAAGTGACATCAAGCAAGGTCTGATTGAGATGTTGCAAGAGTACAGTGATATCTTTGCTTGGTCGTATGAGGATATGCCAGGATTGAATACTGATATGGTTGTTCATCGTCTGCCATTGCGAGAAGAATGTCCGCCTGTTAAGCAGAAACTTAGAAGAACCAGATTAGATATGTCTGTGAAGATTAAGGAGGAAGTTCAAAAACAGTGGGATGTTGGGTTCCTTGATGTTACAACTTATCCATCATGGGTCGCCAATATAGTACCGGTACCAAAGAAAGACGGTAAGGTGCGGATGTGCGTAGACTATCGTGATTTGAATAAGGCGAGCCCAAAGGACGACTTTCCTCTTCCTCATATCGATGTGCTGGTCGATAACACTGCTCAATTCTCCGTATTCTCCTTCATGGATGGCTTCTTGGGCTATAATCAGATAAAAATGGCGCCATAAGACATGGAGAAAACAACCTTCATTACCCCATGGGGAACATTTTGCTACAAAGTGATGCCCTTTGGTTTGAAGAACGCTGGGGCAATATATCAACGTGCAATGACGATGCTCTTTCATGACATGATGCATAAAGATATCGAGGTTTATGTTGATGATATGATTGCCAAATCCCAGACGGAGGAAGAGCATTTGGTTAATCTGCTGAAATTGTTCAAGAGGCTTAGGAAATTCAGGCTGAGGCTGAATCCTAACAAGTGCACCTTCGGGGTGAGATCTGGTAAACTATTGGGGTTTATTGTGAGCGAAAAACGAATTGAGGTTGATCCTGCTAAGATAAAAGCAATACAAGAAATGCCAACGCCTAAAACAGAAAAAGGTGTGGGTTTTTAGGGAGGTTGAACTACATTGCTCGGTTCATATCTCACCTAACTGCTACCTGCGAGCCATTATTCAAATTGTTGAAAAAGAATCAGGCTGTGACCTGGAATGAAGATTGTCAAAGGGCGTTTGAAAAAATAAAAGAATATTTGCATGAACCTCCAATATTGATACCCCCAGTAGCCGGGAGACCATTGATTATGTATTTGACGGTTCTTGAGGAAAGTATGGGTTGTGTTCTCGGTCAACATGACGAGACCGGACGTAAAGAGCATGCGATTTACTACTTGAGTAAAAAGTTCACAGATTGTGAATCCCGTTACTCAATGCTTGAAAAGACGTGTTGTGCGCTAGCCTGGGCTGCCAAGCGTTTGAGACAGTACATGTTAAACCATACAACCATGCTAATTTCAAAGATGGATCTGATCAAATACGTATTTGAAAAGCAAGCACTCTCCGGGAGGATTGCTCGATGGCAGATGGTGCTGACAGAATATGATATTCAATATGTTTCTCAAAAGGCTATCAAAGGTAGTGTTCTGTCAGAGTACCTAGTGGAGCAGCCGATTGAAGATTATCAACCAATGAGGTTTGATTTTCCTGACGAGGATATCATGTACTTGAAAATGAAAGATTGTGATGAGTCGTTGCCGGATGAAGGTCCAGAGTTGGGTTCCAAATGGCAGTTGATATTTGACGGCGCTGTTAACTCCTACGGTAGTGGAATAGGGGCAATTATCACTACTCCTCAAGGGACGCACATTCCCTTTACTGCCAGATTGACCTTTCCAGTTACCAATAATGAGGCTGAATATGAGGTGTGCATCATGGGTCTTGAGGAGGCTATTGATTTGATAATCAAATATCTCAATGTATACGGGGACTCTGCTCTAGTGATCAACCAGATTAAAGGAGAATGGGAGACGCGGTAGCCCAATCTGATACCCTATATGAATTATGCAAGGAGATTGTTGCCTTTCTTTGATAAAGTAGAATTGCATCACGTGCCACGAGCAGAAAATCATATGGTCGACGCTCTTGTGACGTTGTCTTCAATGTATAAAGTTAACTTCTGGAATGAGGCTCCCAGGATTGTTATCTCTCGCCTTGATAGGCCTGCCTTCATATTCGCTATTGAGGAAGCTTCCGATGGCAAACCGTGGTATTATGATATCCAGAATTTCCTAAAGAACCAAGAGTATCCGGCTGGGGCATCCAGTCGTGATCAGAAGACTCTTAGGAGATTGGCTGGCAATTTCTATCTGAATCCGGATGGGTTTTGTACAAGAGAAACCACGACTTGGTGTTGTTGCGATGTGTGGACGAGAAAGAGGCTAAGTTGCTAATGGAAGAAATCCACGAGGGTACATTTGGCACGCATGCCGGCGGACATGCAATGACGAGAAAGTTATTAAGAGCAGGGTATTACTGGCTAACGATGGAAACAGATTGTTTTAGGTTTGCGAAGCGGTGCCATAAATGTCAAATTTATGCGGACAAAATTCATGTGCCTCCGAGCCCTTTGAACGTTATGTCATCACCGTGGCCTTTCTCGATGTGGGGAATTGATATGATCGGCAAGATTGAGCCCACGGCATCAAACGGACACCGGTTTATTTTGGTAGCTATTGATTACTTCACCAAATGGGTGGAAGCAGCGTCATATGCTAATGTCACCAAACAAGTGGTAGCCAGATTTATCAAAAGAGATATTATCTGCAGATATGGAATCCCAGAGCGGATTATCACCGACAACGGTTCAAACTTGAATAACAAGATGATGAAAGAGTTGTGTCAGAATTTCAAGATCGAGCATCACAACTCTTCTCCTTATCGCCCCAAGATGAATGGCGTTGTTGAAGCGGCCAATAAAAAGGGTATCCCGGTGAACTGAAAACCCGCAAAGGGCGGTTCACGCAAAAGTTAGGGATTTGAAAAAAGTAAATGACTGCGGTCCGAGTTCGATGCTGCATGGCTTAGTGATTTGGGAGTGCTTGAGGGTCGTATATCCAAGACAATTTCTTCCGAAGATCGAGTACCGGGAAAGCGCCAGAGTCAGGCGAGTCATAGGAGAATCAGCTCATGGTGTTTGTCTGTACCACGTTGCCAACATGTATCTCAAATTTATTTTGTATCTTTTTTTGTGCTTCTTGTGCATAGGTTGTATTTTGCTTGTGCGTAACTTCCTTTTTTCAGGAGTTACATCCAATGTACAAAGCTTTGCCTATTTACAGGCCCATTCAATAAAGCATGTTATTCAGTACTTGATGCTTGTTCTTTACTGTTTTGTTTGTGAAAAACACCGATGTTTTGATGAACTTGCACTTGCATAAACTCGCTGGCCCTTGCCAATAATTGCTAAAACTTCGACTTGACTGAATGAACGTCACGGATACTAAATCGGATAGATTTTGTTGTGTAGATTTGTTTTGTCTCGTTTGTGTTTTGCAGGGTCCTTACCTTTGAAGCAAACGGTCAAGAATCGTATTTCCTAGCCAAAGTCTCTTGACGTAGGGCTTGACTTCAGTTGATGTTGTTCCTTAGCAAGTCTTATCTTATCCCCAGAGAGTGGAGACAGCGCTTATTCCTACTAGATGTGGAATTATCCTCCCCGAGAGAGTATCACCAGAAATGTCGCCTGAAGAGTATCCTCATGGAAGTTGTCCATAGGATATCCCAGCAGGTTAAAATCAATATCCCCTGCAGAGGACGCCTCCCCAAAGGATGGTTTTGCCCTTCCCCGCAGGTTGTCATTCTTTCGTCAGGATGATTTGTCCTCAGCAGAGTTTGTAGCTTTGAGTTTATAAATTGTGTCTCGACAGTGTAGTTCTTCCCCAAAAGAGTCGCGTCTTTTCCCAGCAGGGTTTGTGTTTTCTTCCCAAATGTCTGATCTCTCCCCGGCAGAGTTGGATGTTGTTTCTGGCATTTATTTTGCCGGAATAATTTGTGATACCCGTTCATCCCCAACAGAGTGGGTTTTGTTCTTAGCCATTTCATACCAGAGTGGTTCTCAGCAGTTTGAGCCTGCATTAGCATTTGCATATATCATTATATTCACATCTACCAAACGCGTAGCATTTCCATGTCGTATGGAGCATTACGCCATTGTCGAACATACGCATTTTGAAACATCATCCAGGTTGGTTAACCTCATGTTTTCAAGTGTTGTTTTCCCTGCAGGTGGAGGGAGCTCTTGCTCAGATTAATTACCAGATAAGAAAGGTCTCGGCGTGAGACGTGTAATGATAATGTTCGTTTTGTCATTATTCCCCACAGAGTTGCTTGGTTAAGTTTCTCTTACCCCTCCAGCGGAGTATTTTCTTCAAAATTGTTGCTATGACAGTATCAAAAGATTTCGTGAATCATTTTTTGGAAGTTGCCGCCTATGTCGAAGTAAGTGTATGGCAGTTTGGGTTCAGAAAATTCCCAGTAGAGTCTTTCTCAGATTTGCTGCCATGTCCGCGCTAAAAGTTTGAAGATTGGACCAATATTTTGTTACCCATTGGATATATGGAGTTAGCTACTGCAAAGATAGGCAGAGAAGCTGTATTCAGAGTTATTTTCTTGTATTATCGGACAGAGTCATTTCCCGTAGTGGTGACGGAGTTATTTTCCTGTATTATCGGGTGTCGCTACTGCGAAAATCGGCGCCGGCTATGACAGAAGAGTCGCCACCGTGCGTTATTTATCCCAACGGAGGGAAAGGAAACGCTCAGAGTAAACCTAACGCAAAACGGGAAAGGAATGGTCATCGCAACCAAATTCCTGGATTCGGGAGTCGATTACACAAGGGGAAGGTATTAGCACCCCTCACGTACGCCGTACTCGACGGGATCCACGCTTGTTTTCTAGTACGGATTGTTATTCTATCTACTCTAAAGGTCTGGGTTGAAAAGAAAAGAAAATGACTCGGCAAAGTATCGCACTTTATGCCTACGTATTCCCGTCTGGAACGAGAAATCAGAGTCAACGTAGTTCGCCTACCTACTGGAAATGAGGGGAAGGTTGCTCGCTAGGATACGGCATCCTATGCCTACGTACTTTCATACAGCATGAAAGATCAGAGCAAACGTAGTTCGGGCTATGAAAGACACAAGCTTGTCTGACTGTTTTTTATTACCTTCAAAAAGGGTTTTTCTTGATTAAGAGTCCAAGCGGACAAAAATGACACTTTGATGTTTGTTTTGAATCTTTTATGAAAGAAGTGTTTTTTAGTTTGTTTGCAATCTCTGACGCACTAGAGACTACGATTTGAGAGTGACTACGTCGCGTGTCACCCAAAGGGTGCCACACTAAGCAGCCAGACTACTGAAAAGAAGCTCTCCAGCAACCCTTTCTCAAATAGCTTAAGGCTCGTAACGTACGACATCGATTAACCTTATTACTGTATTTTTGAGTTGTTTTGAGATAAGAAGAGAAAGAAGCTCTAAAAAGCCCAGGGTTGAAAAGGGAATAAAAACTAACCTAATGTTGTCATGCATGGATAAGAATCCTAATGTCTGTCATAATTCCCTCATGCACAGAGGAAATCAGAGATCCTAGGGGATAAATAGAAAAGAAAGCAAGCAAATACAGTAAAATGCATGCAATGCAGCAATACAAGCGAGGCAAGGGAGTCCCGCTCAACCTTGAACCTGGGAAAACAACAGGCAAAATGAATCAACATTCACTTCGAACCTAGGGGGCAAGCTACACAAGCCAACAAACAATACAGAAAACAAAAATAAAAAGCAGATGAGGCAGCCCAAGCAACAGCACCAAACTTCTACAGCAAACAGCACAAGCAGTAGCTCTGACAGCAACAGGTTGATTAAACAGCAAAAAGTTGACAGCAACAACCTTCATCTTCATGAATAGCTTCAACAAACAAACTTCAGCAAGCTTCTACCTTCACACTCAACATACTTCAACAAGCTTTAGCAAACACCTAGCTTCAACCAGCAAACAACTTCAACAAGCAACTGGCTTCAACAAGCACAAACTTCATCTTTAACAAGCAGCAAAACCCTAGCTTCAACAAGCCACCAGCTTCAACAAGCACATACTTAATTCTCAACAAGCTTCAACAAGCACCAAACTTTCTCTTTACCAAGCTTCAACAAGCACCTCCAAGTGAGAATCATTCAACAAGATCAAGTTGAAGTGTTAAGAAACTCAATGACAACCAAGGGAAACCATTAAGATCTTAACACTGTAAGAGAATGGCATCCTCAAAGTTCTACTCTTAAAGCATGCTATTCATCCCTCTAAAGGAGAGATGTGACTTCTTTAAGAGGACTTTATGTCATTGGATTGAATGGAGATGAACAATATACTCCATGTTTGAAGAAACAAGCAAAACTAATCTAATGCTCTTCCTAAAACCCTAGTTTTCCTAAGCTCCTGACAAGCATCCACAAGATGATAAAATCTTCACATCTAAAATCCTTCAAGCACTCCATAGCATCTTCAATTGGTATTCATCTTCATCCAAGCACAAGAGCACCACCACCCTAATCTAAGGGGAACTATTGAGTTAAACTAGTCAAGTTAGTTCATTAGAAGCACCTAGAAGTTAGTCTTAAAACTAAATCTAAGTAAAATACTAAAAATGATTGTAAAATCCTATAAAAATTATAAGGGTTCCTAAACCTCTTAAGAATCACTCCATACAAAAACCAGGGGGTTAACCATTCATTAAATCCTAAAACTATGCCCTAAACCTAAGGGTACTATCCTAAAACCCTAATTCTATACCACCTATTGTTCAAAGTTCAAACTAGCCTAAAAATTCTCCACAAAAAAATGAGAAAAATACTAGAGTACATGCATATCTAAGCTACATAACCCAAAAAGAATCACTTGAAAATTCTACACCAATTGCTCATACTAAAATCAGCAAGATCACATATCAACCATAATGAAAATAAGACCAATTAAACTTCAAAAAATTCCATTAAATTCTAAAATGCATGAATTAATAATTTTTTATCCTATTAAATTCTAGACTCTTTAAGGAGTCAGGGGAAAAAAATCTAGCCTAAAAAGATTAATTTTCCTAATTGTTATGAATTAAATCCTAAACTATATGAAAACATAAAAATAAAAGAAAAACAATAAGAAATAAAGAAAAGCGCGTGTTGTTTAGCAATTATATCCATTTATTTTCCAAGTATGGGCCTAAGGGGGGGGGGTGCGCGTAGCATATCAGACTAAGCCCAAACTAAAATAAAAGAAAATCAGGAAAAGAAATGAAAATTGGAAAAACCTCGTGGCAAATAGCAACTATTTCACGTTCATTATCCAACATGGGCCAAACCTGGGGTGTGTATAGCAAGAAACCCACCAAACCCAACACAATTCAGTTTAATGAAACGGTGAGTTTTGATAAAACTCATTCTCTTCAGAACTTGAAATGAAATCGTGGCCCTTGGTTTGTGAGATCAGTCAAGGTCAATGCATGATCCAACGTCCAATAAGTCATCTTCCCCAAATTTGAAAAAGGAGAGGGAAATGTTCAGGACGGTGGCCTGAGCTTCGCGCCACCGTCGTCTCCGGTTAGGTCATCCCCAAAGCACATCAAACAACAAAAATAAACATCCAAACTCACTCGTTTTTTCATCCTGAGTCCAATTATGACCTCCATTTTCATTGATTCTAACCCTAACTCCAAAACCGATCCAAAGTTCAAAAAATTCACCAAGTCTTGAATCACTCAATTCTTGCAATTAATGATCCTAAACTCATCTACACGCATCAGGCTTCAAAACTCACTATCCAAACATGCTTGTAGCCTCAAGAATCCATAGATATCTCTCTCAACAGAAATGGTGTCACACCTAATTTGGTCTCTAATCACTCGAATCTTGTGCCTAAATCCTTCCTAGCATCATCACTAACCTAACCACATATCAAATGCTAATCAATTTCCCCTAATCTAAGCTAAAAAATGAAAGTTGCAAACCTGGAAAAAAATGGATGAACAGAAGGTGCAATTGCTCGATTCAAGCTCCAATCTTCTCCAGAATCACTCAAGAACAACTTCCCAAGCTTCTCCAATCAACAATTTGCCTTGAATCCCCCTCAATCTCTAAACCCGATTCTGATATGCAATGAAGAAAATTCAGTTGCTCTTTCTTGTTTCTCTCCAATCCTTGCCCAAAAAATGATCTGAATCAGTTGCAATGGTTATATAGAAGTGATTAGAAACCTCTAGAACTTTCTGTAATCATCCAAATGAGAATTTCGATTTCTCATTCTCCTTCAAAATCTCATGTGCACAGTTGGTGAATTTCCCTGTTCTTGGCCTTGATTTCACTTGAATTTCTCCCCTTATGACATTTTGAAATGAATTGGATGTGTAATTGCCTTGTTTTTGATCCAAAGGCAATGGATTGATATGTTGCTTCAACCATAAGTCACAAAATGGAAGTGATGGAAAATGAACCCAATTCAAAAATGTAACAATGTCATTGTCTTTAAAATGCATTTTCTGATCAATTTGACATATAACATGAGCTTGTTTGACCCTAAATCAAGAAATTCCATTTTTTGACCTTTTAATCACTTTAATTTCTTCCCTTTTTAGCCATTTCAAGCAGCTTTGTTTTCCAAGCCAATCCAAGCTCTCATGACCACTTGATTGCACTCAAAACATCATTTTGAACAAGTTCCATGTTGAACAATTTTCCATTTGAAGCTTGCAAGTTGGAGTTATGGACCTATGATCACAAATGACCTATAATCACCAATACCCAAAATACCCCTGGCTTGGAAAGATCATAACTTGAGTTCCACAAATCCTATCAAGGACTTCTAGTACTCTATGGAAAGCTACGATCAATATCTACAACTCTCATGTTGGCCAATAGTCCATTTGAAAACTCATTGAAGGGAAAAAGTTGCTTGGAAGTCAAGTGACTTTCACAGATAAATTTCATAGTCATCTAATGACCTGCAACTTGCAAGGACCATAACTTGAGTTCTACAAATCCCCTTGAGGACTTCTAGTACTAAAATTAAAGGTATTGAGATGCTCTACAAGTTTAATGTTGGACAAGGATCCATTTGAAACTTGTATTTTGACTTATGTGGCTTTGAAGTCAGGCACTAAACAGGGTGATTTGCACTGAAACCCTAATTTAGCAACTCCCCACATTCTTGATTCTTCTTTGCTTGATCTTGGCACAACACCACACATGTATCAACATACCAATCCATGAATCCCATGACCTCAAAGTAGGCTTTGATGCTCTTCAATTACTCAATTGACCTAGGATTGACCCAGATGAAACCCTAGTTGACTGCACCTCAACTGTGGCTCTTGTACTTGAATCAATGACTTGTCTCAGCTTCAATATGGCCCTCTAGGAATTCCATGAGATCCATACACACCTTAAATTCACATTCCATGTTTCCCATCCCACTGAGGATTCTCAATATTCCTCAAGATAAGAGCAAAACACACAGGTAGGCATTCAAACTTCTCAAGACTTCAAATCATTTCTTGATGGCATGGATGACTTCTCATACTTGGATAACACCTCTTGCTAGGCTCTTCTCTTGATAGACACCCTTGATCCCTTGTTGGATGAGTGATATGCTATGATATGCCAATGATTGGACTATGTACATGATGTAACTATGCAAATGAAATGCAATGAAACATAAATCAGGCAAGAAAAGGTTGAGCAAATTTTGGGGTGCAACAGCTACCCCTATTCAAATGGCTTAGACCCGACTGGGTAAAGAGCGAACGGCCTTTAAACAATCGAGGTACGAGACGGTTGAATACCAAGAAACCTGGAAATTTGCCAACCGCAGAAATAAACTGCACAACTGCTTCGGGAACAACATCCTCTATCTGAATCCGGTTGTTACGGTAACAACTGATCCAACGTCTGATAATAATTCTGATTCCACCTTCAACCACCTATGCAACGCCACAGGTACTGAACAATTTTGCCAAAACACCTCTGTCCACAACTGGACTAACCTTGTCAACACAAGAAGAGAAACAAATTCGTCAACACGAATAAAGATTTTGTCGTCACAGGAGTAACCTTGTCCACATATGGACCCAAATTTCGTCAAATCACGAATAAACACAAATTTGTCCACGTCAGGACTCACATTTCGTCAACCCAAAGAAATATCAACACAAAGGAATAGAACTTTGTCCACGTCAGGATGCCGGTTTCGTCATCACGAAGAAATCCTATCGTCATAGGAATAAAACTTTGTCCATGTTAGGACGCACACTTCGTCAACAAGAAGAAACCCCATCATAAACTTGTCCACGTCAGGACTCAAATTCCGTCAACCCGAAGAAATCCCGGCGACTTCGCTGGGGATGAGTTGTCCGTGTTTCGTCAACACGAAGAGATCCTATCAACATAGGAATAAATTGTCCACGTCAGGACTCACATCTCGTCAGCACGAGGAAATAAACTCGTCACCATGAAGAGAAATAAATTTGTCCACGTCAGGATTCTATCTCGTCAACACGAAGAATGGTAAACTTGTCCACGTCAGGACCCGCATCTCGTCTTGATTTGTCCACGTCAGGACTCACATCTCGTCAGCACGAGAAAATCCTATCAACATAGGAGTAAATTGTCCACGTCAGGACACCGTTTCATCAACACGAAGAAAGATAGATTTGTCCACGTCAGGACTCGCGCATCTCGTCAACACGAAGAGCTATAAACTTGTCCACGTCAGGACGTACATTTCGCCAATACGAAGAAAGATATCTGCTGGAGATAAATGGTCCACGTCAGGACACCATTTCGTCAACACGAAGAGTAATCCATTTGTCCACGTCAGGACTTCACATTCCGTCAACACGGAGAAATCAAATCTGCCCACGTTAGGACTAGCACATCAAGGGGAGGAAATAAATATGTCCACGTTAGGACTCACACTTCACCAATACGAAGAAATCCCGCCAATACAGGAATAAATTGTCCACGTCAGGACTCATACCTCGTCAACACGAGGAACTCCTATCAACATAGGCAATAAAATTTTGGTGTCTTCCGGGGAAATACTTCTGTCAACCAGTAGGAAAATGCATCCGTTTATCTATACGGGAAGATACTCTGAATACAGTTTCTCTGCTTATCTCTGCAGTAGCTAACTCCATTGGTCCCAACCCACAAACCTTTTAGCACTGACGTGACAGCGACTTTGAGGAGGACTCTACTGGGGATATTTGGAAACCAAACTGCCGGACGCCTGTTTCAATAACCGGCGGCAACTTCTGAAATTTTGATTCATGAAACCCTTTGACGCTGACGTAACAACAAATTGAAGAAAATAATCCGCTGGCCGGATAAGAGAAACTTCAACAAGCAACTCTGTGGGGAAAATAGTAAGATGAACCGTATCATCACACGTCTCACGGAGAGACCTCGAATACCTGGTAATAGATCTGAGCTAGAACTCTATACTCCTGCTGAGAAAACACACCTGAAAGCAAAAGGTTAACCAACCTGATTTATGTTTCAAAAATGCGTATGTTTGAAAATGGCGTAATGCTCCGTATGGCACGGAAATGCTACGCGTTTGATTATATGCAAATATGACGATATATGCAAATGCAAATGCAGGCTCAAGCCGCCGGGGCCACTCTGATAATGAGGTCTCAACTACATGAATGCTGAGGATAAAGCCAACTCCGCTGGGGAGAACAAGTATCATAAGGTATTCCGGTAAAATAAATGCCGGAAACACAGTCAACTTTTCCGGGGAGAGATTAAACATCAATTTCCACTGGGAGGAAAGAACAAACACCCTGCTGGTGAACAAACTTAGTTAGGGAAGAAGCGACACTTCTGGGCAAAGCACACTGTCTGGGCACAGTTTACACGTTCAGAGTTACCACTCCGCTGGGGACAATCATCCCGACGGAAGCAAGACGACCCGTGGGGAGCAAGAAAACCATCTTTCGCGGATATAAATCTTTCGAACCAATAACTTGGTTAATTATTGCGGGAATCTCCCATGCTGGATATTGAACGTGCACATCTTAGATTCGCTGAGAAGCGCAACCCCTGCAGGGGACATTGATTTTGACTTGCTGGGGTTAACCCTATGGACGGCTTTCCATGAGGACACTCTCCTGGGGAAAATATTCCCTCCTTCGGGAAGGGATAAATGTCATTTCAACTCTCTGGGGATAAGCTGCAACTAGCTGAGGAATGACATCAACTGGAGTCAGGTCTTACATCAAGCGACCTTGGCTGGGGAATACAATTCCTGACTGTTTGCTCCAAAGGTAAGAACCCTGCAAAACACACACGAGATAAAACAAGCCTATACAACAGAATCTATCCGGGTTAGCCTCTGTGACATTACTTCAGTCAATTCGAAGTTTTAGCAATTATTGGCAAGGGCCAGCAAGATTATGCAAATGCAAGTTTATCAAAAACATCGGCGTCTTTCACAAACAAAACAGTAAAGAACAAGCATCAAGTACTGAATAACATGTTTTATTGATAACGGGCCTCTGAATAGGCAAAATTTTGTACACTGGATGCAACTCCTGAAAAGAGGAAGTTACGCACAACCACACATAAATATATGCACAAGAAGCATAAAGAAAATACAAAACAATATTTGTATACATGTTGGCAACGTGGCACAGACAAACACCATGAGCTGATCCTCCTATGACTCGCCTGACTCTGCGCTTTCCCGGTACTCGATCTTCGGAAGAGATTGTTTTTGGATAGACGTCCCCCAGGTACTCCCAAACCACTAAGCAATGACATACCAAATCCGGACCGCAGTCATTTGCTTTTTCAATCCCTAATTTTTGCGTGAACCGCCCTTTGCGGGTTTTCAATTCACCGGGATACCCTTTTTTGCCGAAGTCGCCCTTTTCAGGTTTTCGACATTGCGGGTGTACATCTTTTCAATTTTATCCCTAACTTTTGCCCGAACCTTTTATTCCTTTTTTATGGTTCGCCGGGATGCCCCATTTTTGCATGGACTCTCTTTTTACTGTCCAGCGGGTCACTTTCAAGAAAAGTATTTTTTAACTGCGTCCGAATTCACAGGAGACGTAAAGTCCTCACCATCCATGGTGGATAGTAACAAGGCTCCTCCAGAGAAGACTTTTCTGACAACGTAGGGACCTTCGTAATTGGGAGTCCACTTGCCCCTGTGATCTGATTGCGGTGGGAGAATCTTTTTCAAAACAAGATCGCCCATCTGAAAGCTTCGAGGGCACACCCTCTTGTCGTAAGCTTTCTTCATCCGGCTCTGATACAACCGACCGTATGCTAGAGAAGCCAGTCTCTTCTCATCCATTAAGCTGAGTTGATTCAGTCTATCTTTAATCCATTCTGCCTCGTCGAGTTGGACATCACGTAAAACCCTCAGGGAAGGAATCTCGACCTCCAACGGTAACACCGCCTCCATCCCGTATACCAATGAGAAAGGGGTTGCCCCGGCTAATGTGCGTACCATCGTACGATAACCGTGCAAAGCGAAAGGTGACATCTCATTCCAGTCCTTATACGTCACAACCATCTTCTGAACAATCTTCTTTATGTTCTTATTGGCCGCTTCGACAGCGCCATTCATCTTGGGCCGGTAAGGAGAAGAGTTGTGATGCTCAATCTTAAAATTCTGACACAGCTCTTTCATCATTTTATTATTCAAATTTGAACCGTTGTCGGTGATAATCCGCTCAGGGATTCCATATCTGCAGATAATATCTCGTTTGATAAATCTGGCTACCACTTATTTGGTCACATTGGCATATGATGCTGCTTCCACCCATTTGGTGAAGTAATCAATAGCTACCAAAATGAACCGGTGTCTGTTTGATGCCGTAGGCTCAATCTTGCCAATCATGTCAATCCCCCACATCGAGAAAGGCCACGGTGATGACATCACATTCAGAGGACTTGGAGGCACATGGATTTTGTCTGCATAAATCTGGCATTTATGACACTTCTTTGCAAACTTGAAACAATCTGTTTCCATTGTTAGCCAATAATAACCTGCCCGCAGTAGTTTTCTCGTCATAGCATGCCCACCAGCATGTGTACCAAATGTACCCTCATGTATCTCTTCCATGAGCAACTTCGCCTCTTTCTCGTCTACACAACGTAGCAACACCAAGTCGTGGTTTCTTTTGTACAGGACACCGTCCGGGTTCAAATAGAAATTGCCAACCAATCTCCTGAGAGTCTTCTGATCTCGACTGGATGCCCCAGTCGGATACTCCTTGTTCTTCAGGAAATTCTGGATGTCAAAGTACCAGGGTTTACCATCGGGAGCTTCTTCAATGGCAAATATGAATGCAGGCCTATCGAGCCGAGAGATAACAATCTGGGGAGCCTCGTTCCAGAAGTTAACTTTATACATTGAAGACAATGTCGCCAGGGCGTCAGCCATTTGATTTTCTGCTCGTGGCACGTGATGCAATTCCACCTTGTCAAAGAAAGGCAACAATCTCCTTGCATAATTCATATAGGGTATCAAATTGGGCTGACGTGTCTCCCATTCTCCTTTAATCTGATTCACCACTAGAGCTGAGTCTCCGTATACATCCAGGTTCTTGATTCTCAAATCAATGGCTTCTTCCAGACCCATGATGCAAGCCTCATATTCCGCCTCGTTATTGGTAACGGGAAAAGTCAATCGGGCAGTAAATGGGATGTGTGACCCATGAGGAGTAGTGATAATCGCACCTATTCCGCTACCATAGGAATTAACTACTCCGTCAAATATCAACTGCCATTTGGAACCCGACTCTGGTCCTTCGTCCGGCAACGGTTCTTCACAATCCTTCATTTTCAGGTACATGATATCCTCGTTAGGAAAATCAAACCTCATCGATTGGTAGTCCTCAACCGGCTGCTCCGCGAGGTACTCTGACAGAACGCTACCTTTAATAGCCTTTTGCGAGACATATTGGATATCGTATTCTGTTAACACCATCTTCCATCGGGAAATTCTTTCGGAGAGTGCTTGCTTCTCAAACACATATTTGATTGGATCCATCTTTGAAATTAGCATGGTTGTATGGTTCAACATGTATTGCCTCAAACGTTTGGCGGCCCAGGCTAGCGCGCAACACGTCTTCTCGAGCATTGAGTATCTGGACTCACAGTCGGTAAACTTCTTACTCAAATAGTAGATCGCATGCTCTTTACGTCCGGTCTCGTCGTGTTGACAGAGAACACAACCCATACTTTCCTCAAGAACCGTCAAATACATAATCAAAGGTCTCCCGGCCACTGAGGGTATCAAAACAGGAGGTTTCTGCAAGTATTCTTTTATCTTGTCAAATGCCTTTTGACAATCTTCATTCCAGGTCAACACCTGATCCTTTTTCAACAACTTGAATAACGGCTCGCATGTCGCAGTTAGGTGAGATATGAACCGAGCAATGTAGTTCAACCTCCCTAAAAACCCACGCACTTCTTTTTCTGTTTTAGGCGTCGACATTTCTTGTATAGCTTTTATCTTTGCAGGATCAACCTCTATTCCCTTTTAGCTCACAATAAACCCCAACAGTTTACCCGATCTCACCCCAAAGGTGCACTTATTAGGGTTCAGTCTCAACCTGAACTTCCTAAGTCTTTTGAACAGTTTCAGCAGATTAACCAAATGCTCCTCCTCTGTCTGAGATTTGGCAATCATATCATCAACATAAACCTCGATCTCTTTGTGCATCATGTCATGAAAGAGAGTCGTCATAGCACGTTGATATGTTGCCCCAGCGTTCTTCAGTCCGAAGGGCATCACTTTGTAGCAAAATGTTCCCCAGGGAGTAATGAAGGTAGTCTTCTCCATGTCTTCTGGTGCCATCTTGATCTGATTATAGCCTGAGAAGCCGTCCATGAAGGAGAATACGGAGAACTGAGCAGTGTTATCAACCAGCACATCAATGTGAGGAAGCGGAAAGTCATCTTTCGGGCTCGCCCTATTCAAATCACGGTAGTCTACACACATTCACACTTTACCGTCTTTCTTCGGCACTGGTACTATATTAGCGACCCATGACGGATAAGTTGTAACGGCTAGGAAACTAGCATCCCACTGTTTTTGAACTTCCTCTTTGATTTTCACAGCCATATCTGGTCTGGTTCTTCTGAGTTTCTGCTTAACAGGCGGACATTCCTCTCGCAACGGCAGACGGTGCACAACCATGTCCGTATCCAATCCAGGCATATCCTTGTACGACCAAGCAAATATATCACCATACTCTCGCAGTATCTCAATCAGCCTTTGCTTGATGTCGTTCTGCAGCACAGCCCCTATACGGATATTTCTCACAACTTCTTCCGACCCCAAGTTGATAATCTCAATTTCCTCCTGATGAGGCAGAATGATTCTCTCTTCCTGTTTCAACAAACGAGTCAGCTCCTCTGGCAAGTCGCTATCCTCAACAATCTCTTCCTCTGCTTGGAATACCGGGTGCTCGAAGTCGAGACGAGTCATAGGCGGTTCGTAAAAGATGTCGTCTAAAATATTAGTCCTGCAAAGGAAATGGTTAAATGCTTCAAAACGCAAACAAAGCAAATAACCACGTTGCCATTTATTGTTAAAGTAAAAACAAGAAAAATAGGGATCACAATATTTGTATATGAAAAACGCCTTTATTCAATGATTAAACAGTGCAATACACATAATCAAGTAGCCCTAAGGTAAAATCACTATGCCCCGGGTAGGACATAGGATTATTCAACAATTGACAAAACAAATCATTACTGTTTAAGAGTCACTGGGACAGTTTCCCGGATGGACCAGTTGCAGAGACTTTGTCCTGGCACGCTTGGTTTGATCCACGCGTCTATATCGCAGTCGCTATCTCCGTCTTCAGCATCGGAAATAGCTTTGATTGTCTCAAAGCACACCCCGCTTGGCGTAATCGTTATCGGTCCCTTGAACCTGGGCGCTCCTGAAGATGATGCTGACGACGTCGGTCGATACCCTAGTCCAAACTTGTCCTTCTTCACGGGAAGCTCCAGTACCTGCCCCCAACCTTTAGTCTCACCAGTCTGCACTAAAGCTTGAGCTTCCTTGTAGGATGACACTGCCACCTATGGCATTTTACTGGGACCCTGAGCTTTGTCTTTAATTCGCAACCCTTCGAAGGCTTGACAAGGTGTCTCGTGTATTTCTCCGTCGACTTCAACATATCTAAACGATGACAGGTGACTGACCAAAATGTCCTCCTCCCTGCAAACGGTAACAACACTATCACCCCCATGTACTTCAACTTCTGATGCAATGTGGACGTTACGGCCCCTGCAGCGTGGATCCATGGGCGCCCAAGAAGGCAGCTATAAGCTGGATGGATATCCATGATGTAGAATTCGGTATCAAAAATTTCTGGCCCCACCTGAAGCGGTAATGTTATTGACCCAAACACTGATCTTTTCGTCCCGTCAAACGCCCTCACAACCAAATCGTTGGGCGTGCAAATAATTCCCCGTATGTCCAATTTCATCATGGCTTTCTTTGGTAGTACGTTCAAGGACGATCCAGTATCCACTAATACACGCGACATTACGGTGCCCCGGCATTCCACCGATATATGCAAAGCCATGTTGTGCTCTCGACCCCTGGGTGTTAGATCAAAATCTGTGAAACCCAGGCTATGTCCAGCATTGACATGTGCCATTATCCCCTCTAACTGATTTACATAAACTTCTTGAGGCACAAATGACGTATCCAGAATCTTTAGCAAGGCGTTCCGGTGGGCCTCGGAACATAACAACAACGACAAGATAGAAATCTTCGACGGCGTCTGCTGTAGGTGCTCAACAATTTTGTAGTCGCTTTTGCGAATCAGTCTCATGAACTCCTCTACGTCCTTGAGTGACGTATCCTTTTCTTTCAACTGAGTAGGCCCGCTTTCATTTACTTTGGCTTTGCCTTTGGCCAATCTCTCTGCTTCTATTTCAGGTGAGGTAAAGATCCTTCCGCTACGGGTCATGCCCCCCGTTCCAACGACATTATCAACAGCCCCAGCTGGCTGGCTATTTACCATAATCTTTTCACCGTTGCAATATGCTTCTAATCCGTATGTCCACGGGACAGCTTTCGCACTCTCAAAGAGAACAGGCCCTGCTTTGGTAATCGTAATAGTTGGCCGCTGGGCGGGCGCCGTTATCGTTATAGTCTTCCTCGGGATCGTCACTGTTGCAATATCATTCTGCTTGTCAAATAATGCCTCCATAGGCTTCTCAACCGCAGTTCGATCAAATTGCAAGGTCCCTTCGTCGATCATGGCCTGAATGCCCTGCTTCAAATCAGTACAACCCTCAGGCTGGGTCCAACACTCTAAACAGTATTCATCACAACCAGGGAATACTCCCCCTCTGAGCAACCTGCTTTTCACCTCACTCAATGATGTCTTCAGTTCGTTAACATCCATCACCAAGTTCAAATCTTCTTCTGTCAAGATGGAAGTTGCCCCATGATTAGGCATAGGCTGTTGTACAATATTGGGCCTCACCTGGCCAAAGTTGATGGCTTTACTGTCCAACAAGTCTTGAACTTTATGCTTGAAAGCATGACAAGATTCTATATCATGTCCGGGCGCCCCGGAATGAAATTCGCAATGCTTATTAGCGTCATACCCATAAGGAAGGGTCGGTCCTGTAGGCGGCTCCAATGTTCTTTTCTCAACCAAATTCAACCCCAGTAGTGTCTGAAGAAGCTCTGCATATGTCGACGGAGGCTTATCAAATACCCTCTTCGGCTTTGCATTCTGAAACCTTCTCTGACCCTGATTCTGCCTTTGCTGCTGCTGTGGTTGTTGTTGCTGCTGTTGTTGTGGTTGGATTGGAATAGTAACACTGGCTATTTCTTGAGGTTGAATGTACTGATTTCTGCCTCTGCCCCGGCCTCTACCACCAAATACAGCGCTTGTATCACCCTGTCGTCTTCCGCCGAACGCTTTTCTCGCACCCCCAGCTGAAGTAGATTCACATGCCTGAATCTTTCCAATTTTAATTCCATTTTCAATCCTTTCTCCCATAAGGATCATATCGGAGAAACTGCCCATCGAAACATTGAGTAACTTGTCATAGTACATTCCTGTAAATGTCCCCACAAACATATCATTCATCTCCCTTTCAACCAAAGGAGGGTGCACCCGAGCTGCCATATCGCGCCACCGCTGCGCGTACTCTTTGAAACTTTCACCACTTTTCTGCGACAGACTCTGCAACTGAACTCTGTTTGGCGCCAAATCGCTGTTATATTTGTAATGCATAACGAAAGCATCAGCCAACTGCTTCCAGCTTCTAATCTGAGTGGGCTCCAGTCCCATGTACCATTCTAATGATGGTCCCGATAAGCTATCCTGAAAGAAATGCATGAGCATCCTTTCATCATTGGAATATGCAAACATCCTTCTATAATAAGAACGTACATGGACCTTTGGGCAGGTATCCCCTTTGTATTTGTCGAATGTCGGAGCCTTGAATTTTAATGGCACCCTCAGCCCTGGTACCAACCCCATAGTAGTCATATCTAATCCAGCGGAGTTATGATTAACCACATCTTTCATCTGCTCTTCTAGCATTCTGATCCTCTAAACAGGGTCAATGGGGCCCTCAGGTCCCATACCTTTTCCCGAAAAAGCGTCGTCCTGGTGATCCACATTCCAGTCATTGCCATACCCATCGTAACCCATGTTATAGCCAAACCCTTGCTGATTGAACATAGGACCCTGTCCTCGGTTGCCGAACCCTTGATTGACCCCAGCAGGTCCAAAACCATTGTTGAAAAGAAATGCTCCAGCGCCGTTGTTATTCCCATTACCGAATCCACCATTACCGTGGCCATACCCCTGATAGTTGTCGTAACCGTCGTTGCCAAAGCCTTGATTGTTGAGCCCGAAGTTCCCGTCCTGATTGACATTGCCATACCCATTGTTTCCAAAGTCAGCATTGTCACCGAATCCTTGATCGGCATCCCCAGTGTTGACTTTGTTGTTAACAACATGCCCATCACCACCATTTCCAGTATTGCCATTACCAGCGCCAGCACCTGCACCAGTACCAGTGTTTCCGTTGACAGTCGCAACAGGTGGAGTAACTACCGGTATCTCATCCTCCCGGCGAGGAGTTCCAACAGAATTATGGTCAGTATTGCCATTTCCGTTTGTCTGTGTCAGCAGCGGCTGCACCAAGGTCTGAAGGTTCTCCTGGCCCTTGGCCATGCTCTCCATAGCTTGCATGAACAGAGTCATCTTCTCGCGGATTTCCTGCATCTCGACTTGAACTTGATCCATTGCCTTCTTACAGTTGTTTCTGGTTGAGTAGCGGTGGATTCTTTGGTCGTCAATCCTGAAAAACCTGTGAGATGCAGGAAATAAGATACAGATTCAACAAGTAACTGGCAATGCAAAAATGAATATGCAGATGCAATATGTGTCTGTGCGTTAGGGAGATCAACCCCTGATTCTAGTGCCAAAGTGCCAGTGCAGTGCCAGTGCTAAGAAGCTTGGATTCACCCACGGAGAAAACATCTCATATATTGCTGAAAAGCCTAATAAGGCAGAAATACAATATCATTGAGTGTTAAATAACAAGAAGGCATGACCTCAACCAACAATCCTGGTGATGGCCAGCACAATGCAAATAAAGCATATGCAACAGTGCATAAGGTGATCAAGTGCGACCATATGCCCGATATTCCTCTAACAATCTCTTGGTCTTGGGATGGTCCGGCTGAGAAAGCAACCCTTCGACGAGCGAGTCTCTTTGCCTGATAACACGCTGGAGATCCCCAATGGATTCCTCCCAAGCACCCTCTCCAAAGCACTCTTCTAGCTTCCGCTTCTGGGATGCAGACTCTTTCTTGCACTTGACAACTTCGTTCAAAGCATTTTGAACGTCATATCTCCGCATAACCTCTTCTTCAAACTTTTTCTGGCTAGCTTTCAACTGATCTTCCAGTTCAGAGATCTGCTGCTTCAGTTTGTCTTCTCTTTCCTTGTTGCTGGTCAATGTAGCGTTCCAAGTTTTGTTGAACGTAGAGATCTCCAAGTAAGCTCTATCCAAAGCTTTCTTCTTAGACTCCAGCATGTCATGGGAGCTCTTGAAATCTATCCCCAAATGTTCACGCTTCTTTCGTTGTTCAGTCAGTTCTGCGCCTAGTTGATTCACCAGCTTTGTTTGCTGCTCGAAGGAATATACGGCTTCATTCATTTCGCTCCTGAGTTGCGCTAGCTCTTCTTCCAACTTCTCGTTGGCTTTCATCAGCTCTTCTTTCTCCTTCACAACCTGTTCATACCTATCAATAGATACAGTAGTTGGCTCCTCAAGCACGAGGGGAGCAGGAGGTAATACTGCAGGATAGGCTTGACTATCATTCTTACCCAACAACGGCTTCCCTTTCTTGCAGATGTTATTCCAAGCATGCTGAAGCTTGGATAACAATTATCCCTTCAAATCACCTATGAAGTACAGAGATTCCTGCACTTCCTCCTCTTTTGGCGGGCTTCTCAAAGCATAACCGAATTGCCTGATCAACAATGACGGATTGTAGTTAATGCACCCCTTCCTCCCAATCAGAGGAACATTAGGATATCCTGTGCAGCTGTAGATAATCTCAGATCCCAGTAAATCCCTATCAAACCAGACAACATCTTCTGAAGAAAGCCCCATCAGACACTCAGACCATTCCACCGTAGCTGCAGACTCAGCAAAGATACCCCTCTTGGGCAGGTGACTATCAAACCACATATACAACAAAGGCACACAACAAGAGACGTTCTTGCCTCTCCTATTCTCGTTCTTATAATGCAGAGAGTGATAGAAGTCTCCAATCAGTGTAGGCACAGGATTGCCTGAAGCAAATATATGGAATGCATCCAAATCAACAAAGTCAGGCATATTAGGGAACAGTACAATGCCATAGATACACAAAGCAAGGATAACATTAAACACAATCCAACAGCCACTCTTGGCATACTCTTGTGCTTTCCCAACCAAGAACTTGAGAGAAAAACCAGAAACTCCATTCCACGAGGTTAACAGCAACTCTGAGGAGTCTAAATGCAAAGCAATAGCCAAATCCTCCAGCTTGGGCTCAGCACCCATATGAATGAAGGGTACCCTACTCTGAATGGTTAGCTCCAAAATCTCAGCATATTCCTCCATGGTCGGAGCCAGAATGAAGTCAGGGAAAGTAAAACACCTCAGCGGGGGATCATAAAACTGCATCAGTGCGTACAATCCGTTCAGCTCATACGTGGATGGTTTGCAAACCAACCTAAGCAGTTTCCCGTAACTCTTCCTGAAACTTCTCTTCACATCATCATCAGCCAAAGACATCAAACCAAGCAAAGAAGAAACATCTGGAGTAGGCAACTTGTATGCCACAGTCTTCTTCAAAGTATCCATAATAGCAGCAGACAGAAATCCGGGCAACTAGAATTAGAGGGTATGAAATGCACCTGCAGCACAGACACACGTTAATGATATGCAAGATGAGTATGCAACAATGCAATATGCAAACATGCAACAGGGATCAAGTGATATATTGCTGAAGAGATCCATCCACAATATCTGTCTCAACAGACCCACAATACTGCTCAAACCTGGTCTCAACAGACCTATAACAATGCTCCACTTTGGTCTCAACAGACCTATAACAAAGCTCCAACCTGGTCTCAACAGACCCATAACGCTGTCCTGATGAAGAACCCTAAGTAACCACACATACTGATCCAATATTAAGAAAACCGGGTAGTCTGGAGGTCAAGTTTCCTGCATGCCCCAATCCCTCTCACAGGTAGGTGTCCTATCAACTGACACAAAGTACGGCAGCCTATGCGGTCGTCGGCGGCACAGACTTTCAATACTGATGATACGATACCCAGAAGGTGTGGCATCATCATGTCCTGAAGAGGCCTCACTTAGCCAACTTCCAATTGATCGGTCCCCAGAGTCGACAATCCAACTAACCAACAACCCCCTCAACCCAAAGGGTTGAAAAAGAAGTCAACCAGAAGAACCTCGTCTGAGCGTGGATTTTGCGGGACACTAGTACATGCAAAGCATGCACGCGCCCACTACTTTCCACAACTAATTCTAGGTGCTCTCAAGCCCAGGTCCGGCTTATCTCTCAATTTGACCCCCTACCCAGCATAACAACAATAATACAATGCTGAAAGTAAATACAAAAAGGTAAATCCATACAAAACCCACGACGGGAAAACAAGCGCTAGGATTGAATCGCGTAGGGAACCGTTGGAGTCCTCGGCAGAGTCGCCAGTTGTCGCTACTGCGAAAATTGGCACCGGCTATGACAGAAGAGTCGCCACCGTGCGTTATTTATCCCAACGGAGGGAAAGGAAACGCTCAAAGTAAACCTAACACAAAACGGGAAAGGAATCGTCATCGCAACCAAATTCCTGGATTCGGGAGTCGATTACGCAAGGGGAAGGTATTAGCACCCCTCACGTCCGCCGTACTCGACAGGATCCACACTTGTTTTCTAGTACGGATTATTATTCTATCTACTCTAAAGGTATGGGTTGAAAAGAAAAGAAAATGACTCGGCAAAGTATTGCACTTTATGCCTACGTATTCCCGTCTGAAACGAGAAATCAGAGTCAACGTAGTTCGCCTACCTACTGGAAAGGAGGGGAAGGTTGCTCGCTAGGATACGGCATCCTATGCCTACGTACTTTCATACAGCATGAAAGATCAGAGCAAACGTAGTTCGGGCTACGAAAGACACAAGCTTGTCTGACTGTTTTTTATTACCTTCAAAAAGGGTTTTTCTTGATTAAGAGTCCAAGCGGACAAAAATGACACTTTGATGTTTGTTTTGAATCTTTTATGAAAGAAGTGTTTTTTAGTTTGTTTGCAATCTCTGACGCACTAGAGACTACGATTTGAGAGTGACTACGTCGCGTGTCACCCAAAGGGTGCCACACTAAGCAGCCAGACTACTGGAAAGAAGCTCTCCAGCAACCCTTTCTCAAATAGCTTAAGGCTCGTAACGTACGACATCGATTAACCTTATTACTGTATTTTTGAGTTGTTTTGAGATAAGAAGAGAAAGAAGCTCTAAAAAGCCCAGGGTTGAAAAGGGAATAAAAACTAACCTAATGTTGTCATGCATGGATAAGAATCCTAATGTCTGTCATAATTCCCTCCTGCACAGAGGAAATCAGAGATCCTAGGGGATAAACAGAAAAGAAAGCAAGCAAATACAGTAAAATGCATGCAATTCCGCAATACAAGCGAGGCAAGGGAGTCCCGCTCAACCTTGAACCTGGGAAAACAACAGGCAAAGTGAATCAACATTCACTTCGAACCTAGGGGGCAAGCTACACAAGCCAACAAATAATACAGAAAACAAAAATAAAAAGCAGAGGAGGCAGCCCAAGCAACAGCACCAAACTCCTACAGCAAACAGCACAAGCAGTAGCTCTGACAGCAACAGGTTGATTAAACAGCAAAAAGTTGACAGCAACAACCTTCATCTTCATGAATAGCTTCAACAAACAAACTTCAGCAGGCTTCTACCTTCACACTCAACATACTTCAACAAGCTTTAACAAACACCTAGCTTCAACCAGCAAACAACTTCAACAAGCAACTGGCTTCAACAAGCACAAACTTCATCTTTAACAAGCAGCAAAACCCTAGCTTCAACAAGCCGCCATCTTTAACAAGCACAGACTTCATTCTCAACAAGCTTCAACAAGCACCAAACTTTCTCTTTACCAAGCTTCAACAAGCACCTCCAAGGGAGAATCATTCAACAAGATCAAGTTGAAGTGTTAAGAAACTCAATGACAACCAAGGGAAACCATTAAGATCTTAACACTGTAAGAGAATGGCATCCTCAAAGTTCTACTCTTAAAGCATGCCATTCATCCCTCTAAAGGACAGATGTGACTTCTTTTAGAGGACTTTATGTCATTAGATTGAATGGAGATGAACAATATACTCCATGTTTGAAGAAACAAGCAAAACTAATCTAATGCTCTTCCTAAAACCCTAGTTTTCCTAAGCTCCTGACAAGCATCCACAAGATGAGAAAATCTTCACATCTAAACTCCTTCAAGCACTCCATAGCATCTTCAATTGGTCTTCATCTTCATCCAAGCACAAGAGCACCACCACCCTAATCTAAGGGGAACTATTGAGTTAAACTAGTCAAGTTAGTTCATTAGAAGCACCTAGAAGTTAGTCTTAAAACTAAATCTAAGTAAAATACTAAAAATGATTGTAAAATCCTATAAAAATTATAAGGGTTCCTAAACCTCTTAAGAATCACTCCATACAAAAACCAGGGGGTTAACCATTCATTAAATCCTAAAACTATGCCCTAAACCTAAGGGTACTATCCTAAAACCCTAATTCTATACCACCTATTGTTCAAAGTTCAAACTAGCCTAAAACTTCTCCACAAAAAAAATGAGAAAAATACTAGAGGTACATGCATATCTAAGCTACATAACCCAAAAAGAATCACTTGAAAATTCTACACCAATTGCTCATACTAAAATCAGAAAGATCATATATCAACCATAATGAAAATAAGACCAATTAAACTTCAAAAAATGCCATTAAATTCTAAAATGCATGAATTAATAATTTTTTTATCCTATTAAATTATATACTCTTTACGGAGTCAGGGGAAAAAAATCTAGCCTAAAAAGATTAATTTTCCTAATTGTTATGAATTAAATCCTAAACTATATGAAAACATAAAAATAAAAGAAAAACAATAAGAAATAAAGAAAAGCGTGTGTTGTTTAGCAATTATATCCAGTTATTTTCCAAGTATGGGCCTAAGGGGGGGTGCGCGTAGCATATCAGACTAAGCCCAAACCAAAATAAAAGAAAATCAGGAAAAGAAATGAAAATTGGAAAAACCTCGTGGCAAATAGCAACTATTTCACGTTCATTATCCAACATGGGCCAAACCTGGGGTGTGTATAGCAAGAAACCCACCAAGCCCAACACAATTCAGTTTAATGAAACGGTGAGTTTTGATAAAACTCATTCTCTTCAGAACTTGAAATGAAATCGTGGCCCTTGGTTTGTGAGATCAGTCAAGGTCAATGCATGATCCAACGTCCAATAAGTCATCTTCCCCAAATTTGAAAAAGGAGAGGGAAATGTTCAGGACGGTGGCCTGAGCTTCTCGCCACCGTCGTCTCCGGTTAGGTCATCCCCAAAGCACATCAAACAACAAAACTAAACATCCAAACTCACTCGTTTTTTCATCCTGAGTCCAATTATGACCTCCATTTTCATTGATTCTAACCCTAACTCCAAAACCGATCCAAAGTTCAGATAATTCACCAAGTCTTGAATCACTCAATTCTTGCAATTAATGATCCTAAACTCATCTACACGCATCAGGCTTCAAAACTCACTATCCAAACATGCTTGTAGCCTCAAGAATCCATAGATATCTCTCTCAACAGAAATGGTGTCACACCTAATTTGGTCTCTAATCACTCGAATCTTGTGCCTAAACCCTTCCTAGCATCATCACTAACCTAACCACATATCAAATTCTAATCAATTTCCCCTAATCTAAGTAAAAAATGAAAGTTGCAAACCTGGAAAAAAATGGATGAACAGAAGGTGCAATTGCTCGATTCAAGCTCCAATCTTCTCCAGAATCACTCAAGAACAACTTCGCAAGCTTCTCCAATCAACAATTTTCCTTGAATCCCCCTCAATCTCTAAACCCGATTCTGATATGCAATGAAGAAAATTCAGTTGCTCTTTCTTGTTTCTCTCCAATCCTTGCCCAAAAAATGATCTGAATCAGTTGCAATGGTTATATAGAAGTGATTAGAAACCTCTAGAACTTTCTGTAATCATCCAAATGAGAATTTCAATTTCTCATTCTCCTTCAAAATCTCATGTGCACAGTTTGTGAATTTCCCTGTTCTTGGCCTTGATTTCACTTGAATCTCTCCCCTTATGACATTTTGAAATGAATGGGATGTGTAATTGCCTTGTTTTTGATCCAAAGGCAATGGATTGATATGTTTCTTCAACCATAAGTTACAAAATGGAAGTGATGGAAAATGACCCCAATTCAAAATTGTAACAATGTCATTGTCTTTAAAATGCATTTTCTGATCAATTTGACATATAACATGAGCTTGTTTGACCCTAAATCAAGAAATTCCATTTTTTGACCTTTTAATCACTTTAATTTCTTCCCTTTTTAGCCATTTCAAGCAGCTTTGTTTTCCAAGCTATTCCAAGCTCTCATGACCACTTGGTTGCACTCAAAACATCATTTTGAACAAGTTCCATGTTGAACAATTTTCCATTTGAAGCTTGCAAGTTGGAGTTATGGACCTATGATCACAAATGACCTATAATCACCAATACCCAAAATACCTCTGGCTTGCAAAGATCATAACATGAGTTCTACAAATCCTATCAAGGACTTCTAGTACTCTATGGAAAGATACGATCAAGATCTACAACTCTCATGTTGGCCAATAGTCCATTTGAAAACTCCTTGAAGGGAAAAAGTTGCTTGGAAGTCAAGTGACTTTCACAGATAAATTTCATAGTCATCTGATGACCTGCAACTTGCAAGGACCATAACTTGAGTTCTACAAATCCCCTTGAGGACTTCTAGTACTAAAATTAAAGGTATTGAGATGCTATACAAGTTTAATGTTGGCCAAGGATCCATTTGAAACTTGTATTTTGACTTATGTGGCTTTGAAGTCAGGCACTAAACAGGGTGATTTGCACTGAAACCCTAATTTAGCAACTCCCCACATTCTTGATTCTTCTTTGCTTGATCTTGGCACAACACCACACATGTATCAACATACCAATCCATGAATCCCATGACCTCAAAGTAGGCTTTGATGCTCTTCAATTACTCAATTGACCTAGGATTGGCCCAGATGAAACCCTAGTTGACTGCACCTCAACTGTGGCTCTTGTACTTGAATCAATGACTTGTCTCAGCTTCAATATGGCCCTCTAGGCATTCCATGAGATCCATACACACCTCAAATTCACATTCCATGTTTCCCATCCCACTGAGGATTCTCAATATTCCTCAAGATAAGAGCAAAACCCACAGGTAGGCACTCAAACTTCTCAAGACTTCAAATCTTTTCTTGATGGCCTGGATGACTTCTCATACTTGGATAACACCTCTTGCTAGGCTCTTCTCTTGATAGACACCCTTGATCCCTTGTTAGATGAGTGATATGCTATGATATGCCAATGATTGGACTATGTACATGATGTAACTATGCAAATGAAATGCAATGAAACATAAATCAGGCAAGAAAAGGTTGAGCAAATTTTGGGGTGCAACATCGGGCAGAGTTATTTCCCGTAGTGGTGACGGAGTTATTTTCCTGTATTGGCAGAGTCATTGCCCGTAGTGGTGACGGAGTTATTTTCCTGTATTTGGCAGAGTTATTTCCCGTAGTGGTGACAGAGTTATTTTCCTGTATCGCTGGCAGAGCTGTTTCCCGTAGTGGTGACGGAGTTATTTTCTTGTATTTGGCAGAGTTATTGCCCGTAGTGGTGACGGAGTTATTTTCCTATATCACTGGCAGAGTTATTGCCCGTAGTGGTGACGGAGTTATTTTCCTGTATTATTGGCAGAGTTATTGCCCGTAGTGGTGACGGAGTTATTTTCCTGTATTTGGCAGAGTTATTTTCCCGTAGTGGTGACGGAGTTATGTTCCTGTATTGGCAGAGTTATTTCCCGTAGTGGTGACGGAGTTATTTTCCTGTATTTGGCAGAGCTGTTTCCCGTAGTGGTGATGGAGTTATTTCCCTGTATTATTGGCAGAGTTATTTCTTATTTGTTGATAAAACTATTTCCTCAGTGGAAGTCGCCAAAGTTATTCCCTGTGTTGTTGGCAGAGTTATTTCCTCAGTAAAAGCGTCAGAAAAGATTGTTACCTGTAATGGACAGAGATCGCACCTGTGTTGACAAAGATTGTTACCTGTGATTGACAGTGATTTGCACCTGTGTTGACCGTGATTGGTACCCGTGTGGACAGAGTTATTATCCGTAATCAATGGATTATCCTCAGTGGAGTTGTTACCTGTGACTGATAGAGATCGTTATTCCACTTATAGACGAAATTGTACCCATGTTGATGGAGTCCTTCCTCGTGTCGACGAAGTTTAGTCCCGTTATGGACGGAATTGTTTCTCGTAAAGTGAATTCGATGCCTGTGGCGTCACACAGGGAGTTAATGTTGAAATCAAAAGTTGTATTATAAGATTGATCAGTTGTTGCCGTAACAACTGGGTTCAGCACAACGGATGTTGTTCACCAAGCAGTTTTTGTAGTTCGTGTCTGCAGTTGGCAAATTTCCGGGTTTCTTGGTATTCAACCGTCTTTTACCTCGATTGTTTGAAGGTCGGTCGCTCTTCACCCAGTCGGGTCCAAGCCGTTTGAATAGAGGCAGCTGTTGCACCGCAAAATTTGCTCAACATATTTTACCTGGTTTATGTTTCATTGCATTATCATTTGCATAGTTCTATCATTTGCATTTCATGGCATATCTTTCATCCAACAGGAGATCAAGTGTGATCATTATCAAGAGAAGCCTAGCAAGAAATCTTATCCAAGCTTGAGAAGTCATCCAAGTCATCAGGAGGTGGTGGGAGGTCTTGATCAACTGAGGACCATCAATGGGATGTGAAGCATGAGGTGTGAATATAAGATATGTATAGAGCTCATGGAGTGCCTAGAAAGCCATGTTGGATCTAAATCAAGTCATTGATTCAAGTGCAAGAGCCACAGTTGAGGTGCAAGCAATTAGGGTTTCATCTGGATCAACCCTAGGTCATTTGTGCAGTTGAAGAGCATTCAAGCCTACTTTGAGGTCATGGAGTTCATGTAATAATGTGATAAGACATTTTTGTTGTTGTGCCAAGATCAAATCAAGAAGAATCAAGAATGTGGGAAGTTGCTAAATTAGGGTTTCAGTGCAAATTACCCTGTTTAGTGCCTAACTTCAAGGCCATATAAGTCAAGATACAAGTTTCAAATGGATCTTTGGCCAACATGAAACTTTTAGAACATCTCAATACCTTCAATTTGAGTACTAGAAGTCCTCCATTGGATTTATAGAACTCAAGTTATGGTCCAGACAAGTTACAGGTCCTCAGATGCTTCTGAAATTTATCTGTGAAAGTCACTTGACTTCCAAGCAACGTTTGACCTATAAAGAGGTCTCAAATGAACTTTTGGCCAACATGAAAGTTGTTCCTCATGATCTTAGCTTTCTAAATTGTACTAGAAGTCATTCATCTGATTTGTATAGCTCAAGTTATGAGGTTTACAAGTCAAGGGTATTTTGGGAAAGTGAGATTATAGGTCATTTTCAAGTATAGGCCAAAATCTCCAACTTGCAAGCTTCAAATGGAAAATTTCTCAACATGAAAGTTTCTCAAAATATGGTTTTTAGGCTATCCAAGAGGTCATGAGGGATTGATTGAGCTCATAGCAAGAGTTGGTTTGAAATGGCTTGAAAAGGAAGGAAATTCAAATGATTAAAGGAGGGAAAATGGGATTTTGTGTTACAAAACCAAAACCAAGCAAATAAGTACATTTTTTGATTGGAAATTGCATTCTAAGATCATTGGCAATACCATAATTTGGGGTTTAGTTCAAGTTTTGAGAGATAGCATACAGTTACTTCACTTGTAAGTTACATATGCAAAATCAATGCACAAGGCAATTCAGGCCAATTTCTCCATCCAAACTCATTCTAAATGACATATGCAAGGTGTTAGAAACTTCTAGAACCAATGCCAAGCTTGCAATGCACGACTGTCACATTGAATTTTGAAGGAAAAATCAGAAATTGCAAATCACTGTTTTGGGCTTCAACTTGGATCCAAAGGCCCATGAAACTCTTCTATATATTCATTAGAGTGAGTTCAGATCAATTTTTGAGCTTCATTTCGCGCCAGAGCAAGCAAGAGCAATTGAAATTTCACAGCTGCAACTTGAAATCAGATTCTGAGTTTGGAGCCAATTCAAGCAAAATTGAGGTATGCAATCTCTTTCTGGTAGATCATTGAAAGTTTCTGGAGCATTTGGAAGCAAATCACGAGCTCTAAGTACCTCTGTCAACAGATCTAGAGCAGGTTAGTAAATTTCCATATTCTACATGATTTAGCATGATTCATTTAGTTTTGAGCTTGCTTTTAGAATCAGGAAGAGATGTAGATCGTTTCTGGATAGGAATTTGGACAATTAGAGACAATGTAGGATCATGTATGAATTCTGTTGAGGCACGATTTAGCTTGATCTTGAAGAATTGACATGAATTGGATAGATGATGATGACCTAGGAAGCATGAGGAACAGATATGTGTATTTAGTTTAGGATTTGATGATGATCAGAATTGAGGTGCATTTGGAGTTTGCCTTTGAATTTTAAAACCTAGCCAGATCTAGAGGATTTTGAGTGGAGATTTGGATTGTACATGAAAAACTGAGTTGATTTGGTATTTTGTTTGTCATTTTGGTTGCCTGAACCTGGACCTACGCCGGAGAAGACGACCGGAGTCTTCTCCGGCCACCACGCACCACCGCCCTGTGTCTCTACTCAGATGACCTGAGAAATGGAGAAGATGATGTGAGAGCCCTTAGATCTTGCCTTGACCTTTAACTGCAGCCAAGATCCAACGCATGTGATTTAAAGTTGATTTGGAATTTCTGATGGCAAAACGCTGCGTATCATTTAATTGTGTGGCATCACCAGCGCGCTTGGAACCCTTGACTTGTTGACTGATCCAAAGGCCTTGATTTAATTCAGCATTTAATTCATTTTTATTTCATTTTGTTTTATTTTAATTGCCTTGTTATTCCAAAAATCATATAAATTCCAATTTTGATCACAATTATTTTAAAAATATCCTCATGATCCTTATGGAATTTGTGATTTTCTGGGATTAACAAAATACAATTTCATGCATTTTTCAATTTAATTTGATTTTTCTCATTTTATTTTGTTCTTTATTTTTGCATAATTGGCCATCTGTTTTGCTGAATTTAATTCTTCCAATTGGTTTAGAGTTTGGCTTTGATTTTTTAATATGTGTTAGGATAGACATGTATGTGCCCTTAGAATTTTTCTGGGATTTTTAGAACAATATTAGGATCTGTTTTAGGTATTGAGATTAGGACCCTCCCAAATTTGTGGATTCCCTTGACCTATCTCAATGTAGGAATTGTTTAGATAACTTAGAAGTTGATTTAGGCTTCAATCTTTTTACATTAGGTTGTTCAAACATTAATGTTCCCCTAGGAATTTTATTAGATATTTGCAACTTGATTTTCTATTTTTATTGTATTTTGCAAATGGCTTGTGTTTATGTTGTTCTCTCTTGAGTACCTTTGTTTGTTTGGCTTGGTTGGCTGCCTTGGAGTTGGTTTGAGCTTAAGTAATTTTTTGTTGGAGCTTCTGGATTCATTGAAGATGCTTGGGATTGAGGATTAGAGCTTGGAGTTGAAGGCTTTTCCTCTTGTGGAGGTTCTTTTTAGGAGCTTAGGAAATTAGGGTTTTAGGAATGCCTTAGACCTAGTTTTGATTCTTTCTTCAAACATAGAGTGCATTGTTTGCCTCTATTCAATCCAATGACACAAAGTCCTTCTTGGGAAGCTCCATCTATCCTTAGGAGGGATGAGTGGTATGCCCAAGTGAGTAGAACTTTGAGGATACCTTTCATTTGCAATGTTGAGTTCTTAGTGATTTCCTTTGGTTGTCATTAAGTTTCTTAACATTATAACTTGATCTTGATGTTTAATCCTCCTCTTGGAGTGTGATTATTGAAGCTTGAAGATAGAAGCTTGCTTGAGGATGAAGCCCTTGCTGTCAACTTTACTGTCTATCCAACTTTGCTATTCAGAGCTGCTGTTGTTGTTTGCTGTTTAGAGCTTGAAGTTGCTGCTGCTTGGGGGCTGCCTCCTCTGTGTCTTTTGTTTTTCTCTGTATTGTCTATTTACTTGTGTTGATTAGCTCTAGGTTTGAGGTGGAGCTTGTCTCCTCTTGCCTGTTTTTTTCTCCCTTGCCTTTCTTATTGTTGCATTGCATGCATTTTACCGTTTACTGTAATTGCTTGCTGTCTTTTGCTGTTTATCCCCTAGGATCTCTGATTTCTTCTGTGCAAGAGGAAATTATGACAGACATTAGGTTTTGACCCATGCATGATAATTATAGGTAGAGTTCCCTTTCAACCATAGTCTTAGGGTGTCTCTTTTCTCATCTCAAAACAATTCAAAAACACAGAAATAAAGATAACGCGCGATGTACGCTACGAGCCTTAAGCTATTTGAGAAAAGGTTGCTGGAGGGTCACTCTTCAGTAATCTGACTGCTTAGTATGCTAACCTTAGGGTGACATGCGACGTAGTCACTCTCAGATCACAAGTCTTTAGTGCAGTACAAGTTACAAACAGACTAAAAAAACATTTCTTTCGTAAAAAAAAACTCAAACAAACATTCAAACTCTGTTTTTGTCCGCTTGGACCTTTAATCAGGAAAACCCTTTCTTAAGGAGATAAAAACTGTCAGACAAGCTTGTGTCTTCCGTAGCCCGAACTATGTTTGCTCTGATCTTTCATGCCGTATGAAAGTATATAGGCATAGGATGCGATATCCTAGCGAGCAACCTTCCCCTCCTTTCCCGTAGATAGGCGAACTACGTTGACTCTGATTTCTCGTTCCAGACGGGAATACGTAGGCATAAAGTGCGATACTTTGCCGAGTCATTTTATTTTCTTTTTTAACCCAGACCTGTAGAGAAGATAGAATAACACACCCTTAGATAGAAAACAAGCATGGATCCCGTCGAGTACGACGGACGTGAGGGGTGCTAATACCTTCCCCTTGCGTAACCGACTCCCGAATCCAGGATTTGGTTGCGACGACCATTCCTTTCCCTCTTTGCGTTAGGTTTACTCTGAGTGTTTCCTTTCCCTCTTGTGGGATAAATAACGCACGGTGGCAACTCTTCTGTCATAGTCGGCGCCGATTTTCGCAGTAGTGACACCATCACCAGACCTGTTGGTTGAGGTCCTTTTCTATTCTTACTCAGTTGATGTTTGTACATTTCCTGTGGGCCTATGTTCGTTTATACAAGGAGTTTCTGTTATTTGCTCGTTTATGGGGCTCTCCATTGTCATTGTTGCCTCCCTGGAGCTAGAATCGAGGGGGAAATTTCCCTGTTGCATATATACATGTGTTGCATTTAGCATTTTTCGCATTACATGTGCATCGGAACTGTTAACCTTATCTTGTTTCTTGTGATTCGTAGTGTGTTTCAGGATTGCAGATCAGCCGACTCATCGGTACGGTACCAGAAGAAACCAGAAGAGACTGATGGATCAGGTGCAAGCAGAGATACAAGAGATAAGGGACAGGATGGCCCAGCTGATGGAGGTCATGCAGGGGGTTGCCAATGGCCAGGCGCAACTTCAGACTCTAGCGCAGCCCTTGGTTGCACGAGTTGATAATTATGGTGTATTACACGGTGGGACTGTAGCTAATCCTCTCCACGTTGAGACTCCCCAAGCCAATAATTCTATACCTATCCTTAATGCTGGAGGGAATGGTAATGCGGGGAATGCTGGAGGGAATGGTAACACTGGGAATGTCGGAGGAAACGGTAATGACGGTAATATTGGAGGGATTGGGAATATCCTTGGAAATATCGGTATTGGTATTGGTGAAAGTAATAATGTTGGTAACGATGACGGTTACTATGATCCTGAAGCTGCTGGTGCTATTCATGGAAAACTGCATCATCCTTGGAATGAGGATCAACAAGGAGATATTTTCTCAATGAGGGATGTCAGGCCTGAGATGTCAGCTGAAGCTAACAGAAGATTCAAGCTTTTAGAAGACAAGATGAAAAGCTATGAAAACTAGAATTCCATGGGTTTAGATATGACCAATCTGGGTCTGATTCCTGATTTAAGGGTACCTCACAAGTTCAAAGCGCCTGACTTTGATAAATACAAAGGCACCACTTGCCCAAGGGTTCACCTGCACTCGTACTACAGGAAGACGTCTGCGTATTCGGACGATGAAAAACTGTTGATGCATTTCTTTCAAGACAGCTTGTCTGGTCCTTCATTGGAATGGTATATGGGGTTGGAGCCCACCAATGTCCGTAGCTGGAGAGACTTAGCCGAAGCTTTTGTAAGGCATTATCAGTACAACAGTGACCTTGCTCCAAACAGGGTTCAGCTGCAGAATCTTTCCTAAAGGAATAATGAATGCTTCAAGGAATACGCCCAGAGGTGGCGAGAATTTACTGCTAGGGTGCAGCCTCCCATGGTAGAGCGTGAGCTAATCGACATGTTTGTTGCTACTCTACCGGGAGTATATTATGAGAAGCTGATCAGCAGTATGTCAGGTAGTTTCTTAGATCTGATAATCACCGGTGAAAGGGTGGAGAATGGTATAAAGCTTGGAAAGATTAAGGCGGGAGAAGTACCCTCAGCTGGAGGGGGAGGAAAGAAGGTATTTGGCAACAAGAAGCGTGAGGGTGACACTAACTCGGTGACTAGTTCTAGAGGAAGAGGTAGGGGTCAGCCACTGAACCAACAGCAGGTTGTCAGTGTTACTATTCTTGTACCACAACAACCTCAACAACAATAACAACAAAGGCAGTATCAGCCGCCACAACAGAATCAGCAGGGGTATAGGAGGTTTCCTGATAGGGTCAGGCCGAATAGAGTATTTGATGCGCCACCGATGCCATACTCTCAAGTACTTCAGGTTTTACTACAGCTACAGTTGATCCAAAAGAGAACTCTAGCTTCTCTGACAGGTCCTCCCCCACCCGGCTATGACGTGAATGCTCATTGCGAGTTTCATTC
Source organism: Lathyrus sativus (assembly GCA_963859935.3). Classification (NCBI taxonomy): domain Eukaryota; kingdom Viridiplantae; phylum Streptophyta; class Magnoliopsida; order Fabales; family Fabaceae; genus Lathyrus; species Lathyrus sativus. The sequence continues at coordinate 311,747,460 of OZ012739.1, forward strand.
TGGGGCGCCTGGCCACTCTATTGATGATTGCAAGGCTTTCAAGCATAAGTTACAGGATTTAATTAATAGCAAAGCAATAAATTTTTCTCATGACGTACCTAATGTTGTGCAAAACCCTATGCCAAATCATGGGTCGGCTAGGGTTGGTGTTGTTTTGGTAGAGGAGAATTTAGATCTGATAATGGATGTGAATGAGCTGAAGACGCCTTTGAAGTTTGTGAAAGACAAGTTATTAGGCGGGGGTGTATTCCCGGACTGTGATGAAGATTGTGTGGACTGTTTGAGCCATCCTGAGGGATGCAGTGATTTGAGAAGATGTATACAGAGAATGATGGATGAAGGGACGTCGCAATTTGACTGGACTACCGAGAAGAAGCCTGTTGAGGCAGTAGATGAAGAGAGGGATGAGATTGCTACGATCTCAATCCCATATAAGACTATAACTATCTCAGCGCCTCCTAGGCCACCAACAACCACTATTACTAAGGCAGGGCCTGTGCCATACGAAAGTACCAAAGCTATTCCATGGAACTACGGAGCCGAGGTGTACTGTAATGGACAGAAGATAGATCTGAAGAGTTTTCCTGTTGAGTCAGCAGACGGTGTTGTGGGAGTAGGAGAAATTACCCGAAGTGGTTGGGTCTTCTCATCGCCCGAGGTGGTGGCTGAGAAAGCAGATAAAGGGAAAGGTAAGATGGTAATAGAAGAAACTTCTCAGGCGGGCGAGAAGGAATCCTTAGAGAATGATGTGGAGGAGATCATGAGGCTAATACGAAAGAGTGATTACAAGATAGTCGACCACTTACAACAAACTCCTTCCAAGATTTCAATATTATCATTGTTGCTAAGCTCGGAAGCGCACAGGAATGCATTGATGAAAGTGTTGAGTACCGCTTTTGTGCCTCAAGAGATATTAGTGAATCAACTTGAAGGGGTTGTTGGGCATGTAAACGCGAGAAATGGTCTGGGATTTACAGATTTGGACTTGACGCCAAGGGGAAGAAATCACAATTGCGCGCTGCACATTTCCGTTAAATGTAGAGGAGTGGTGATGTCACATGTCCTTGTTGACACAGGGTCATCCTTGAATGTGCTACCAAAGAAGGCGCTTATGAAGTTAGATACTCAGGGCATTACCTGTACGCCAAGTGATTTGGCCGTACGTGCTTTCGATGGTACCCGGAGGTCTGTTTTCGGTGAGTTGACTTTGCCTATCCAGGTAGGCCCAGAAGTTTTTGACGCAGTATTCTACATCATGGACATTCAGCCTGCTTATAGCTATTTGTTGGGCAGACCGTGGATCCATTCGGTCGGGGCTGTCACGTCAACTCTGCATCAGAAGCTGAAGCATATGGTTGGCGGTAGTGTTGTGACAGTGTGCGGAGAAGAGGACATAATGGTCAGTCATTTGTCTTCTTTCAAGTATGTTGAGGTAGATGGAGAAGTTCATGAGACCCTGTGTCATGCTTTTGAAACTGTTCAGTTGAAGGATAAGTCTCCGGTTGTGAGAAAAGAGCCTGAGGTAGCTATGTCTTCTTTCAAAGGAGCGCAGGTTGTGATGCAAGTTGGTACGGCCCAAGGCTGGGGGCAAGTGTTAGAGATACCCCAAAAGCAAGATAAATTTGGTCTGGGATACCACCCGTCGTCTTCACAAAACGCGCCAAAGTTCAAAGGGCCTATCAGGTTTACCAGTGGGGGTGTTTTCTTCGAGCAGATCAATGCCGTTTCTGATGATGATGCTGGGGACAGTGACTGTGATATGGATGCTTGGATCAAGCCTTGCGTCCCAGGACGAAATATGTGCAACTGGTCCATTGAGGAATTTGTCCAAGTGACCAATGAACAGTAATGCTTTGTTTTCTTAATTATTGTACAACCCTATGTTCTACCCAGAGCGTAGCGGTTTGTTATGTCAGGGCTTATTTATTTATGTTTGAACAATGTTTAATCAGTTAATCAAAGGGCGTTTTTTTTCATTCAAATTTTGTGATCTTTTTTCTTCTTATTTTTATTTTTAACAATAAAATGGCAATGTGGTTGTGTTTTTGTGTTGCATATCATTTGAAGCACTTAACCATTTTCATTTCAGGATCCACATTACAGATGACACCGATCAAGAATCTTCTATGACTCGCTTCGACTTTAACAACCCGGTATTTTGAGCTGAAGGAGAGATTGATAAGGATGAAGATTTGCCCGAGGAGTTGGCTAGACTTTTGAGACAAGAAGAGAAGATCATTATGCCACATCAATAAGAGATTGAGGTCGTCAATTTGGGTTCTGAAGAGGTTGTCAGAAATGTCAGAATAGGGGCTGCGTTGCAAAGTGACATCAAGCAAAGACTGATTGAGATGCTTTGAGAGTATAGTGACATCTTTGCTTGGACATACGAAGATATTCCCGGACTTGATACTGACATTGTGGTTCATCGCTTACCATTTCGCGAAGAATGTCCGCCATCAAGCAGAAGCTTAGAAGAACTAGACCAGACATGGCTGTGAAAATCAAAGAAGAAGTCCAGAAGTAGTTGGACGCAGGATTTTTAGCCGTGACAACCTACCCTCTGTGGGTCGCCAACATTGTGCCGGTACCAAAGAAGGACGGTAAGGTACGGATGTGTGTTGATTATAGGGATTTGAATAAGGCGAGCCCAAAGGATGATTTCCCGCTCCCTCACATTGACGTATTGGTCGACAATACTGCTCAATTTTCTGTGTTTTCCTTCAAATAAAAATGGCGCCGGAAGACATGGAGAAAACAACATTCATTACGTCGTGGGGAACGTTTTGCTATAAGGTAATGCCATTTGGGTTGAAAAACGCAGGGGCAACATACCAGCGGGCAATGGTGACTTTGTTTCATGATATGATTCATCATGAGATCGAGGTCTATGTTGATGACATGATTGCGAAGTCCCAAACGGAGGAAGGGCATCTGGCCAACTTGTTGAAGCTGTTTGAGAGGTTGAGGAAGTTCAAACTAAGGTTGAATCCAAACAAATGCACTTTCGGTGTGCGGTCCGGAAAGTTATTGGGGTTTATCGTCAGTGAAAAAGGAATCGAGGTCGATCCCGCAAAGATAAGAGCTATTCAAGAAATGCCAGCGCCGAAGACAGAAAAAGAGGTTCGTGGCTTCTTAGGGAGGTTGAACTACATTGCTCGATTCATATCTCATCTAACAGTCACGTGTGAACCGTTATTCAAATTGCTAAAGAAAGATCAGACGGTCGTCTGGAATGAGAATTGTCAAAAAGCATTCAATAAGATAAAGGAGTATTTGCAGGAACCTCCGATACTGATGCCCCCGGTTGCTGGAAGACCATTAATCATGTATTTATCAGTTATTGAGAATAGTATGGGTTGTGTTCTCGATCAACACGACGAAACAGGAAGAAAGTGAAGGTGAGAAAATACTTAGAAAGGGGGGTTGAATAAGTATCTCTAAAAACTTATAGCAATAAAAACACAATGATTTTTATCCTGATTCGTTAAACTTAACTACTCCAGTCCACCCTATCAAGAGTGATTTGCCTTTCTCAAACAAGGACTTAATCCACTATTAATCAACTGATTACAATAGCAATCACTAAGAGCAACTGTTCTTAGTCTTCTCAAGAACTACTTATCCCAACTGGATCTTCTCAAGGAACTATTACAATGAAATGTAAGATAAATACAAGTGTTTGAATGCTTCTAACAAGCTTTATCACAAGAGTGATTTATCACTTAATATTAAGAACAAGAGAATAAACTCAGCAAAGAGAATAAGAATATTTTATGAGAGCTTGTGAGAGTTTCTATCAAAAATTCGTCTCAAGAAGAAGATGAGGAATACTTGCTTTTATATGCACAGTAGTCCACAAAGTATTGACGTTGGAGGCTGTGTACTGAAAAGGCCTGAACCTTTTTGTCTTCACATCACATGACCTTTCCTGGAAGTAGAATGCACAGAGAAATGCTTTTGGTCTATGTTCTAGTGTCAAGCATGAAAGAGGAAAGAGTCGTTGAGCCAAATCAACGGATATGACTTTGAATTCTTATTCAACAAGTATTTCACTTCAGCAAAGTAAACATCAGAGTCTGTGTGATTAGAGTCTTGGATGCCCATCAGAATTTGCTGAATCAGAGTAATGCAGCAAGTGTGCTTCAGCGTGTAGTTCTATTAGAGCAGAGTTTTATGAATCAGATCCTCAGCACATACAGCGTGTAGTACTCTCAGAGTCTTCTGAAAAACTGTGTTTCTTAACTCTCATACAAAGATCTTCAATGCTTCAGAGTCTTCAGATCTTTCAGAGTTTTCTGCAGCTTCTGCTTCAGATTCTTCTGTAGCTTCTGCTTCAGAATCTTCTGCAGGCAGCATTCAGATTCTTCTATAAGATGATTCTGACTCTTCAGAGCCTTCCATAGTTCCATGTTCAGATAAATTTTCTCTTAGATATATATATATACTTTAACATCTGCAGCAAATATTCATGAACAAATTTTAGAGTATATAATTCTTTAATACAAAATTTCATAAGAGTTATCATCAAAACATAGAGATATTACTAAGAAACAATTTGTGTTCTTACAATCTCCCCCTTTTTGATGATGACAAAACATGAGAAATTTTGTTCAATAAAAAGCAATAATTATAACTCCCCCTGAGATTAAGAATCTCCCCCTGAAATGAATACTCTAAAGGAAAAGAATTCTTCCCTTTTTTCTTAAGTGTATTTCAGAATCAGAGTCTGATGACTTCTTTCAAACGCAGAGTCTGGTTTTTCGTTTAGAGTCAGAGTACAATTTGCTTCAAGAATCAGAGTCTGGTTGGGTAATTCTCAGGATAACTTCAATGAATTTATTTTGTCAGATGAAACACTAGAATCTGAAAGACTTAAATTCAAAGATAGTTAATAATATGTCTGAATTTCGTTTTAGTATTTGCTTATGGATTGAACAATCAGATTCTTTTTCTCCGCCTTTTTGTCATAATCAAAAAGATGTGTAAAGACAGAAAAGATAACAGAAGAAAAGCAAAACAAACATTTTCATTCATTCAGATGGTTCACATAACAGATGATAAAAAACAAGCAAAAGAAAACAGATGCAAACAACAGTGCAAAAAACATGAAAAGAAACTAAGGTTGGCGAGATGCAATCAGGGTCAGAAGATCTGTGATCTTTGCAGTAGACTCTTCTTGCTTGGCCATCCAAGTCTTAATCTCTTCAGTGGTTTGTTCTTGTTTGATCATCCAGGACTTGATTTCCTTAACCTCTTTCACAAGTTCTGAATTGACAGTCTTCACTTCAGTTTCAGACACATCAATGTCCATATCAGATGCAACATCTTTAGATGGAGAGTCTTCAGCAGGAGCAGCTTCCAGAAGCAGCACTGGTGGTTTGGGAATGCTCATCAGAGTCTGTCTGACCAATTCAGCAAACTTTGCCTTAGCATCTTCAGCACAGACTGCTTTGAGATGAGAAGCCACAACGTTAATCTTAGAGATAAATTTATCCCAAGCAGCTTCAGACTTAACAGGATCTATACTAAACAGACACTCTTCTTCCACACGTGCAATCCCCATACGAACTTCCTTTTTGAAATTCTCAAACATTTTATCAACATCTGATCTAGGAATGGGGTAAAGGTATTCCTCAAGAGTCACTTTTTCAGCAGATTCAGCGTTTGGCTGAGGTTGTTCACAAGTGGTATCAGGAGGTGTTGGATCAGATGGTGGTTGTTCAGATGGTTGAGGTGCAGATGGTTGAGGTTCAGATGGTTGAGGTGCAGATGGTTGAGGTGCGGATGGTTGAGGTTCATATGGTTGAGGTTCAGATGGTTGTGATATGGTGAGTTGAGGTGTAGGGGTTGTTGAAATTTCAGCTTCAGATGATGAAGGTTGAAAATCTGAGAGGTTGAATTTGGAGCGAAGTGAAAGTCTACGATTGATTTGGTCAGATGCTGATAGGTCAAAAAATGTAGGTTTGAATGGATCAGGAATGTGTAAACAGGAGGGTGAGTGAACTTCTGATTCAGAATCAGATGATTCAGCGGAGTGACATGAGGTGGATGACAAGACAACCATGGTTGCAAGTGGTTCCAAATCAAGAATGTCATTGGATGATTGAAAAATAGAGGGTTCTGGAACAGGTAACGATTGTTCTATTATTGAAGGATGTTCAGATGGTATTGGTTGGGGAGGTTCAGATGAAATGGGTTGAGATTGATGTTCTGGTGGTTGTTGTTGTTGTTCTGGTTGTGGTTGTTGTTGTTGTTGTTCTGGTTGTGATTGTTGTTGTTGTTCTAGTTGAGGTTGTTCTGGTTGTTGATGTTCTGGTTGTAATTCTGGTTGAGGTGGTTCAAATGGAGTTTGTACAGAAGATGGTTGAGAATGTGTAGGTTGAGATGGAGAGGGTTCAGATGAATGAATCCCAGATGATGGTGGTACAGATGATTGTGGTCTAGAAGGTGATGGAGGAGGTGAAGGTAATAGAGAGTGAATGGTTGGTATTTGATTAGATGTTAATACCTGTTTGATAGTTTCTCTAATGTCTTCCAGACTTGCTTCTGGAGGAGTTGGTTTCACTTTCTTTACCTTCTGAGGCTTAGCAGCAGCTTCAGAGGCTTTTCTCTTAGGCTGAGCCTCAGATCCTTCATCAGCAATCTTCTTTGAACGCCTTTCTCTAAGAAGATTAGGCAGAACTTCTCCATCCTTCTGTACAATGTTAGCAGGCAGAGGAATACCATCTCTTAAACATTCAGCAATGTATGTCAGAATGATGTCCCTAGGTTCATCAGCACTGAACATAGGAAAATCTTCAACAGGAATCCTTTTGTTGCTGACATCCTTAGTAGTAATTTTCTTAGGTTTGCTGGCAAGCTCTGTGATGACCTTCATCCTCTTCAGAGTATTGCCATTAATGACAGAACCTATGACATAGGATAGATCCTCTCTCAATCCAGCTGCATACAAATGTTCTACCAGACGATTCTCAGTCAGAATATATGATATCAGTCTTCCCATAGGAATCCAATTCCTAACTTTTCCAATTTTGACTCTTACTTCTTCTCTTGTTTCCTTTATATGATTTAGAAGATGACTAAACAGAAGATAAGGCAAGTCCGCCTTCTTTCCCTTGCTCATACAGAACATGAAGTAGAGTTGTTCAGCACTGACATAATCTGGAGAATTTGATGATTTTCTGTGAAAGATGAAACTCATGAAAATCTTGGCCCAGATCCTGTAGACTGGCTTCAGTTCCCTTACTTTGCTAGTTGGTTCCCTAGAAATACTAACTTCTTGAAACACATCAGCAAGATCCACACGAGTAGATTGTAGACTGGTTTCACCATCAGTTTCAGAGTACCCAATAAGTTGTCTGATCAGCTTCTCAGTAATCACAATCTCCTTTCCAAGGACAGAAGAATGGATGAATTTAGGGCACACCTGAGCATGTATCCAGAATTCTTTCACCAAAGTTGGATAAACAGGACCCATAAGCCTGTCAACATACTTTGTCCAACTCTGAGTTTGAATGGTTGAAGAAAGATTAAACCCATTTTCTTCAATGGAATCAAAATCTACAAAGCATTCACTCAGAACTTCCAGATCAACAGTTGGAGTGAGAAGGGTTCTCACAGGTTCCTTATACACTTCAGCATTAGGAGAAGAAACAACAGTGGTTGATTGCATCTGAGCAGATGTTGATGAAGAAGATGCCATTGTTGTTCTTGAGTGAGAGGTTTTAGGTTTAGGGTTTAGATGAAGAGCAAAGAGAAGACAGAAATGCATAAAAGGTTCGTGAGGTGAAAAGTGTGAAATGGTGTGATTTGTGGTATTTATAGATAAAATCAGGCACACAAACAGTCACATAAGCACGCTTCACATAGCATTAAATGAAAAAGTAAAAACATCATTGCACAGCATTTATGATTCTGACAGATGGGGGGAAAATCAAGAAAAATCAGATTTTCAAAGCAGTACTTCAAACGTTAATTCAGTAAAGTGCACTCTACCTTTCCAGTTTTTGAGTTACATGTGTTTGCTAGCATGTGCTTCTGAAATCTCTTGAGAAATGAAACGTTAGCCAACGTTCAGATCCTCTGAGCATTGTTAGTTCAGATTTACACAAATAAAATAATTCAAGAAAATGAATAAATTGACAGATGAAATACTTCAGAGCATTAAACATTTTGCATCTGAGAAGTTTGCCTCTGATAAATATTATTCTGGATAAAAAGCCATACCAATATTTTTCAGAATAAACTTGAACCTATCTTCAGTAAGGGGTTTTGTAAAAATATCAGCCCATTGATGATCTGAATCAACAAATGCTAAGTTTATAATACCCTTCTGAACATAGTCTCTGATGAAATGATGCTTAATTTCTATATGTTTTGCCTTAGAGTGTAAAATTGGATTTTTAGACAAACATATAGCAGAAGTATTATCACAGAAGATAGATACATTGCTCTCAAAGATCTGATAGTCTTCTAACTGACTTTTCATCTAGAGCATCTGCGTGCTACATCCAATAGCAGCAATGTATTCTGCCTCTGTTGTAGAAAGTGCAATTGTGGGTTGCTTCTTGTTGTACCATGAGATCAGATGACTTCCAAGGAACTGACAGCTTCCAGAAGTACTTTTACGCTCTACTATGTCTCCAGCATAATCAGCATCACAGAATCCAACTAATGTATATTTATCAGATCTTCTGTAACACAGACCCACGTTAGTAGTACCTTTCAGATACCTTAGAATCCTCTTAACAGCAGTTAAGTGAGATTCTCTATGATCTGATTGGAATCTTGCACACAAGCATACATTGAACAAAATGTCAGGTCTAGAAGCAGTTAAGTAGAGAAGAGATCCTATCATACCTCTGTAGAGTTTCTGATCTACTTTCTTACTTACCTCTTCCTTGCCTAGTGTACTAGTTGGATGCATGGGAGTCTTTGCCATCTTACTATCAGTCATGTTAAATTTCTTCAGAAGTTCTTTAACATATTTGGTCTAATGAATGTAAGTGCACTCTGGAGTTTGGTTGACTTGAATTCCCAAAAAGAATCTCAATTCTCCCATCATGCTCATTTCAAATTCTGCCTGCATACATTGAGCAAACTCCTTTCCCAGCATAGTATTGGTAGATCCAAATATAATATCATCCACATATATTTGACAAATTAGAAGATCTTTCTTAAATGTTTTACAAAAGAGTGTTGTGTCCACTTTGCCTCTGATGAAATTTTTCTCCAGAAGAAAATTGCTTAACCTCTCATACCAAGCTCTGGGAGCTTGTTTTAAACCATAAAGAGATTTCTTTAGTTTAAAAACATGTTCTGGAAATTTTTCACTCTCAAAACCAGGAGGCTGGTGAACATAAACTTCTTCTTCTATAATACCATTTAGAAAGGCACTTTTAACATCCGTCTGATATAGAGTGATGTTATATTGTGCAGCAAAAGAAATGAGTAAACGAATAGACTCTAACCTTGCAATAGGAGCATAAGTCTCTGTATAATCAATTCCTTCTTGCTGACTGTAACCTTGAGCAACAAGCCTTGCTTTATTTCTTTCAACTTCTCCTTTTTCATTCAACTTGTTTCCGAATACCCATTTGGTTCCAATTATGTTGAATCCTTTAGGTCTTGGAACCAGATCCCAGACGTCATTTCTTGTGAACTGATTAAGCTCTTCTTGCATGGCAATTACCCAGTCATTGTCTTGCAGAGCCTCATCCACAGAAGTTGGTTCAATAACTGACACCAACCCAAATAATGACGCTTCAGATGATCTGAGAAATGATCTTGTTCTTATTGGATCATTTTTCTTCCCAATGATCACATCCTCTGGGTGAGAGGCCTTGATTCTGGAAGATGATCCATTGACAATTGAATTTTCAGAAATGTTCAAGTTGTCCATTTGAGAAGCTAAAGGAATTGCATCCGGCGTTGCTTCTGGTTCCTTTATTTTAGCTTTTTCTGCCTCTGAGCCTTCAGAGTCTGTGAAGACTACTTCTCTATCTGCAGAACTTTCAAACTGCTTTGGCTTTTCAATGCCAAGCTTATCATCAAATCTAACATGTATAGATTCCTCCACAATATGTGTTTCAGTATTGTATACTCTGTAGCCTTTAGAGCGTTCAGAATATCCAAGCATGAAACACTTCTGTGCTTTAGAATCAAACTTGCTAAGATTCTCTTTAGTGTTCAACATATAACAAATACATCCAAAAGGATGAAAATAAGCAATGTTGGGCTTTCTGTTCCTCCACAATTCATAGGGAGTCTTTTCCATAAGAGGTCTTACAGACACTCTGTTCTGAATGTAACATGATGTGTTTATTGCTTCTGCCCAAAAATGCTTTGCCAGATTAGTCTCGTTGATCATGGTTCTGGCCATTTCTTGCAGAGTTCTATTTTTCCTCTCTACAACTCCATTTTGTTGTGGAGTTCTAGGGCAGGAGAAATCATGAGCAATTCCATTTTCATTAAAATATTTTTCAAAATATTTGTTTTCAAATTCGCCACCATGATCACTTCTGACTTTGATTATTTTAAAATCTTTTTCATTTTGGACTTGCTTGCAGAAGTCAACGAACACAGAATGTGACTCATCCTTGTGTTTTAAGAACTTTACCCATGTCCATCTACTATAGTCATCAACAATGACTAATCCATACTTCTTGCCTCTGATGGATGCAGTTTTCACTGGTCCAAACAGATCAATATGAAGTAATTCTAATGGTCTGGAAGTAGAAACAACATTTTTTGATTTAAAAGAGGATTTTGAAAACTTCCCTTTTTGACATGCTTCACAAAGAGCATCTGAGGTGAACTTCAACTTAGGAAGTCCTCTGACAAGATTAAGTTTATTAATCTGAGATATACGTCTGTTGCACCCTAAAATTTGCCCAACCTTATTCACTTGGTTTATGTTTCAATGTCATTAGCATTTGCATATAGAGTCATGTGTATAGTCTAATCATCTGCATAGCATAAGCATAGCAAGTCATACAACAGGGGGACCAATCATTATTCTCATCTCTAGAAGCCTAGCAAGAGGTTATTATCCCAATTCAATCTCATTCAAGTCATCAAGAAAGAATTTGAAAGCAAAGAGTTCAGTAGATCAAGCCTTGAGTCCATCTCCTAGCTGAGGGTATCTGAGGGTCAACAAGAGGGTTGTGAGCTGTGAGTTGAAGGCATGGAGAGTATCTAGACATTATGAGAGACTTAGAGAGTCATTTAAAGAAGGAGACAAGTCATTGATGAGAGCACAAGAGCTATAGCTGAAGGCAGTCAACTAGGGTTTCATCTGGGTCAACCCTAGGTCAACCCTAGGTCAATTGACTGATTTAAGGGGCATTCAAGTCTAGTGGAGAGATGTGGGGTTCATCATTGGACATATAAAGAAGGATATGGAGATATGCCAAGAGGAATTCAAGAGAAATCAAGGAGAAGAGGAGTTTCTAAATTAGGGTTTCTGTGTAAAATCCCCTAGTTTAGGTCAAATGTCCAAGCAAGATAAGTCAAAATGCTAGCTTCAAATGGATCCTTGGCCAACATGAAACTTGTAGAGGATCTCAAGACCTTTAATTTGAGTGGTGGAAGACATCAAGGAGATTTATAGAACTCAAGTTATGGTCCTTGCAAGTTACAGGTCATCTGAGGTATCTGAAATTGTGTCTGTAAAAGTGACTTGACTTCCAAGCAATTTTTACCCCTCAAGGAGATTTCAAATGAATTTCTGGTCAACATAAGAATTGTTCCTCATTGTCTTAGCTTTCTATAATGGTATAGCATGCCTTCATATGATGTGTGGAACTCAACTTATGGTCTTGGCAAGCAAAGGGTATTTTGGTCATTTGTGAATTACAGGTCATTTTAACCTATGTCCAAAACTCATACAAGGAGGCCTCAAATGGAAAAACTTACAACATCAAACTTGCTCCAAATGACATTTTGAGTCTAGAAAGAAGGTCACAAATTGTTGGAAAAGCTCATAACATGAAGTTGCATGATTGGTCAAATTTGAACTAAAATGGCTTATAACTTAAATAAAGTCAAAGTGAAAAATGGTTTGAGAGATTTATAAGTCCAAATGGAGACTTCCAATATATGATTTTGGGTCCAAAACACATTCTAAGAACATTGGTTCAAGTACATTTTTGAGCTTAGTGGAAAAAATCAAAGTTATTTATGGTTACTTGCATTTGAAGAAACATAACCAATTTGGAATGCAAGGGAAGTTGCAAGATGGTTCTAGAAAGTTCATTTCAGCACTATATATTCATGAAATCAGAATTGAGCAAGGGTTGGATTCATTTTTCACCAAAAATTTCCCAAAGTTTCTCATTCTTTCTCATTGCAATTTCATCCAAATTTCTCAAAATCTTCATCAATTCTCACCAATATTGCTTCCATCATATTCAATCATCATCATGGACTAAAGATCAACAAAGATCTGATTGAAATTGATCCATTTTCGAGCACTATAATCATCAACATCCAAATTGCAATTTCAAGTGGACAGCAAGATCCAAGGCAAGAATCATCAAGGTGTTGCATACAGAATCAAGCACTGAGATAGTTGATCAAGATCCAAGCATTAGAAGCCTCAGATCCACGAGTTCAACATCCATCTCCAAGCTTTTGCATCAGGTGCATTTTCTCTGCCATAGCTTGATATAGATAGATTTACAGGGTTTTATTAGTTTAGATGTGATTTAGGTTGTTAGTAGAACGATTAGGATGAGTTTGGTGCTGTTTAGTGATAGTTGTTAGCAGGTTGTTAGAACTGTTAGGACTTAGAACGAGTAGCATAGTGCATTATAATGTTAGTTTGATAGATCAGAATAATCACCATTAAGTATAGAATAGATTAGTATAGGTTTGGTTGAGAATTATGCTGATAAGTTGCAGAGCATTTTCATGGTGACCAGAGCTTATTGCTATCGGGTTGAGCGTTATGTTGAGTTTCAAAACGAACTATGACCATAGGCTTGTAGAGGGAGAAATTCTGAATGATTTTCATGTTTGGATCGAGTTGAACCGTGGCCTGTAGAAGGAGAACAGAGAGCTTGAACATGATACGTGCATGGCTTCCATGGAGTGTATAAACCCTAGTTCTCATGAACCAATGTAGAAGACATAATCCTGATCGTCCATTGCGTGTAGACCATTGACCAAAGAGCCTAGATCGTGTGGCTGGAATTCATACTGAAGATTGGAGGGAAGTTGAGCGCCCTAAACGCACCGTTTCATTTAATGAAACGGGCGGGCCTAAATCGTTTCGCTATCCCCACCCCCCATGTTATCAGGCCCAATCAATCTGAACGTGAATATCCTGCTATTCTCACCCCCTGGCTATTTCTTTCTTTTTCTTCATTATTTTCTTTTCATTTTTTTTCATTCATTTTAAGAAATTCATAATAAATAGATAAAAAATCATTTTTAATTCATTCTTTTTACATTATTTTCTTTAGGATGTCTAGAAAATTATAAAAAAATAAAAATTGCATTTTATTTTTATTTGATATTTTTCCCATATTTTCTAAATAAATAGCATTTTAAATAGTTTCATTTCATGCATGATTTTATTAATTTTTGTTCTACTAGATGCTTTCATATTTTTTGTTCATTCTTTTTAGGTTGTTTAGATGAGATATTGAACTTGTAGAAACAATTTAGTTCCCATTTTTAGAAGTTAAATTTAGGTGCTTAATGTAGGCTTGAACAACATGAACAAACTAGGGTTTTAGGTGATGACTTAGGAGGCTTGATTCCTTTCCCTTAGGACTTAGGGTTGAATAGTTTAGCTATGGGACTATAGGGGCTATGGGTAGTTATTAGATCCCCTTAGAAAAAGTCAGGATTCCCCTACTGCTATTAATGTTCTGTATATATCTGATTGACTGGTGTGGTGTGCCCTCTGGGGATTATTGCTTGCTTGCTTGGGTATTGGGATTGTCTGGGGACTTGAGGTGATGAAGACCATTGGAGATCCAGAGATTGAAGGTCAACTGCCAGAGTTGGAGAGGAGGTTCTTGCTAGCAGCTGTTGAGGAGACTAGGGTTTAGGAGCTAGGCAGAGCTCTAGATTAGAAAGCTTGTTTCTCAAACATGGAATGCCTTGTCTGCATCCATCCTTTCTCTATGATTCAAAGTCTCTTTCAAATATCCACCTCCTTCCTTTGGAAGGATCAGTGAATATATTTGAAAGATAGAACTTTTGAGAGGAAACTTTCTGTTTAATGTTAACAGTTGATGAACCACCCTTGGTAGGTAATTAACTGTCTAACATTCATTCACTTCACTCTTGTGACTGAGTCCTCATCCTGGAGGTTTGAACTTGAAGCCATTGCAGATGGAAGACAGATGATCAAAGCCCTTGCCTGAAGGTCATGAAGATGGAGATTGAGGCTTGTTGAAGCCTGTAGCTGATTGGAGATTACTTGAAGTCAGATGTTGATTCAGAGCTGCTGATGCTGTTTCTTTTGCTGTTGTATTTCATTGCTGATGTATTGATTGGTTTTCCTGACTGTATTGTGTGCTGTTTACCCTGCTGGGTTGAAAGTGAAGCCTGTTCACTTTTGCCTATTGTTTTCCAGGTTCGAGGTTGAGTGGGACTCCCTTGCCTCGCTTGTACTGTTGCATCCATGCATTTTACTGTTTTGCTATATATATCTGATATTGTTTCTGTTTCTGCCTATCCCGTAGGATCTCTGTTTCTCTCTGTGCAAGAGAGGAGCATGATAGACACTAGGTCTTAACCCATGCATGATAACATTAGGTTAGTTTGATTCCCTTTGCAACCGTAGGTTAGAGTTCTGTCTCTTTCTTTCTCAAAACAAACAGAAAAACACAATAAAGATTTCAAACTCAATAAAAGACACTTCTTCCGTAAAAGAATGTGAACTCATCAAGACGTCATTTTTGTCCGCTTGGACCGCTAATCAGAAAAACCTTTTTCAGAAGGAATAAAATCAATCAAGGACAGACTTGTGTCGTGCGTGGCCCGAACTACGTTTGCTCTGATCTTTCATGCTGTATGAAAGTACGTAGGCATAGGATGCGATATCCTAGCGAGCAACCTTCCCCTCCTTTCCCGTAGGTAGGCGAACTACGTTGACTCTGATTTCTCGTTCCAGACGGGAATACGTAGGCATGAAGTGCGATACTTTGCCGAGTCATTTTTATTTTCAGTTTTATCTTCTTTTTAACCCCTGACCTATAGTTTAGATAGAATAATAATCCATACCCGAAAACAAGCGTGGATCCCGTCGAGTACGACGGACGTGAGGGGTGCTAATACCTTCCCCTTGCGTAACCGACTCCCGAATCCAGGTTTTGGTTGCTACGACCATACCTTTCCCGTGTTGTGCGAGGTTTACTCTGAGCGTTTCCTTTCCCTCCCGTGGGATAAATAACGCACGATGGCAACTCTTCTGTTCAGCCGGCGCCGATTTTCGCAGTAGCGACAGCTGGCGACTCTGCTGGGGATCCAACGTCCCCTGGCTGCTAAGGACTGCGATGGTTCTTATGCATTTGGGATCCAACGTCCCTTAAGAGAGTCAATCCTAGCGCCTGTTTTCCCGTCGAGGATTTTGTATGGAGTTATTGTATATTTCTAACCTTGTATTTTCAGCTTTGTATATTGACTATTATTGCTGTATTTGGGGTGTGACGGGTGTTCTGATATTGAGTGAGAAGCCGGACCTGGGCTTGAGTGCACCTAGAATTAGAGTAGAAAGTAGTGGGCGCGTGCCGGCTTTGCTTGCATTAGTGTCTCATGAAATCTACACTCGGACGAGGTTCTTCTGGTTGGCTTCTTTTTCTACCCTTTGGGTCGAAGGGGTTGTTGGTCAGCTGAATTGTCGACTCCGGGAACCGATCATTTGGAAGTTGGCTAAGTGAGGCCTCTTCAGGAATTGATGATGCCACTCCTTCTGGGAATCGTATCATCAACCCTGAAAGTCTGTGACGCCGACGACCGCATAGGATGCCGTACCTTGTGCCAGTTATAGGGCCACCCACCTGTGAGGGGATTTGGGGTTATGCAGGTAACCAGACCTTCAGATACCGGTTTGTTCTCGATCAGAGATCCTGGGTATTTATGGAGAGTTATGAGGTCTGTCAGAGACCATTTGGAGATGTGTTCTGAGGTCTGTCAGAGACCAATTGGAGATGTGATTTGAGGTCTACCAGAGACCAGTGGGAGTTATGGTTTGAGATCCATCAGAGACCAGTAATGGAGCTTTGTTTTAGGTCTATCTGAGACCAGGGTTTGAGGACTTCTGGAGGGTCTATCTGAGATTTCTTGATTGGGTTCAGGCTATTCAGCTACAGCTTTGGTCCCTGTTGCATGTTACTTGCATTGCATTGCCTGCATATCCATTACCATTTGCATTTCACTAACGTGTGTCTGTGCTGCAGGTGCATTTGCATTTCCCTAGTTCTAGTGCCCAGACTTCTGAGTATTGATTATGGCTAGTTTGAGGAAGACAGTTGCGTATAAGCTGCCTTCACCTGATATTACTTCTTTGCTTGGTCTGATATCTCTTGCCGATGAGGAGGTTAGAAGAAGCTTCCGAAGGAGTCATGGGAGATTACTGAGATTAGTCTGTAAGCCCACTGCTGATGAGATGAACGGGCTATACACCTTGATGCAGTTCTATGACCCCGCATTGATATGTTTTACGTTTGCTGACTTTATTCTAGGGCCCACTATTGAGGAGTATGTGGAGTTTACTGAGCTTCCCGTGCAGAACGAGGTTCCCTTTATTCACTCTGCTGCTGAGCCCAAGTTGGAGGACTTAGCCAAAGCCTTACATATGGACGCTGCAGATCTGTTATTGACTTCTTGGCTTGGGGTTTCAGGTTTCTCTCTTGATTTCTTAGTTGTCAAAGCTCGAGAGTACGCCAAGAACGGTTGTTGGGTGGTTTTCAATGCTATTTTGGCTTTATGCATTTATGGAATTGTGCTGTTTCCTAACTTGCCCAACTTTGTGGATTTGGATGCTTTCTATCTGTTTGCTGCAGGCAACCCAGTGCCAACTTTGATTGGAGACTTCTATCATTCATTGCACTATAAGAATGAGAACCGAAGAGGAAAGGTTGTGTACTACTGTGCTCCCCTGTTGAATATGTGGTTCAAGAGTCACCTTCCCATGAAGGGACCATTTGTGGACAGTGCAACCGCAGCCAGTTGGTCAGAACGCCTGATGAGGCTATACTCCGAAGACGTTGTATGGTTTGATCGAGATTTGTTGGGGTCTGAGCTCATCTTTAGTTGTTCTGGGTACCCTAATGTGCCGCTGATAGGAAGAAAAGGGTGTATCAATTACAACCCTTCTCTATTCATTCGCCAGTTCGGATACGCACTGAAGAACCCGCCAAAGGAGGAGGAAGTACAGGAATCTCTGTACTTCACCAGAGACGTGAAAGGGGAGTTACTAGCCAAGCTGCAACATGCCTGGACACGTATTAACCGCAGAGGGAAGCCGTTGTTAGGAAAGAATGACTGTCAGGCCTATGCATCTTATAGAGTTTGGATTCAGGAGAGGGCTAGTCAGTTGAGGATGCCGTTTCCAGATGCACCAATTCTTGTTCCCGTTCCGGTAGCAGAGCCAACTACTGTTTCTAGAGAAGTCTATGAACAAGTTGTGAAGGAAAAAGAAGCCTTGATGAAGATTAACGAAGGGTTAGAGCAAGAGCTAGCTCAAGTACGCAGTGAGAAAAACAAGGCCGTATATGCTTTCCAACAACAGATCGAGCTGTTAAACAGGTTAGGGGCTGAGTTGACTGAGGAAAAGAAAAAGCGCGAACGTCTGGGGCAAGAGTTCAGAAGCTCCCATGACATGCTTGAATCCAAGAAGAAGGCGCTTGACATCGCTCACCGAGAAATCTCCTCTTGCAATAAGACTTGGAACGCCACACTCACCAACAACAAGAAGAGGGAAGATAAGCTGAAGCAGCAAATTTCCGACCTCGAAGAGAAGTTGAAGTCTAGCATCAAGAAGTGTGAGGAGGAAGTGATGACCCGGTATAGTGTCCAGCATGCACTGAACAAGGCAATCAAATCCAGAGATGAAGCGGTGTCTCAGAAGCGAAAGCTAGAAGATTGCTTCGGAGAAGCAACGTGGGAAGAAACTGCTGAAGACGTGCGCCGGGTTCTTAAGAAGAGAAACCAACTTGTTGAAGGGCCGCTTGATCGACCAAGCCATCCGGAGACCAAGAAGTTGATAGAGGAGTACCAGACTTTTGGGAGGATTTGATCATTTCATGTAGTAACTTGTATGCTTTATTTGCATAGTGCTGACCATCACCAGGATTGTTGGTTGAGGTCATGCCTTCTTTGTACTCTCAGTGATATTGTACCCTGGGCTTATTGATTCTCTCTGCAATATATGAGGCTTTCTATGATTCAGCTCCGATATTCCTATTGTCAGCACTGTCACTGCACCGGCACCTTCGCACTAGAACTGGGGGAATGAACTTCCCTAATGCACGGACACATTGCATTGCATTCATATTCATATTGCATTACAGGTAATCTTTGGATGGTGTCTTATTTCCTGCTCTGTACCAGGTACTTAACAGGATTGCAGATCAGCATCCGCACCGCTATTCTACCCGCACCAACTGTCGAAGAATCATGGATCAGATGCAGAACGAGATGCAAGATGTGCGCGAGAAGCTCGCCCTCTTCATGCAGACCATGGAAGCTATAGCAAAAGGGCAGGAGAATTTGCAGGCCATGGTCCAGCCTCTGTTGGCCCGAAGCGCTGGTCATGGTAATGAAGATCATCAGTCCGTACGGGTCGATACTGTTCATGGAGACGGCACTCCCACGCCAGTAGCTCCACCCGTAGTCAATATACCTGCTGCTAATGTCAACAACGCTACCGCTGCTGTGAATGGTAATGTCGGAGTTGGGAATGAGACCGTTGTCCATAATGTTGGGCTGGGTGATGTCAATTTGGGAGATAATCTAGGGGGCAATGGCTTTGTCAATACTGGATTCGGATTCAACGATCAGGGATTCGATAACACTGGGAAGTATGGCTTTAATGCTCAAGGCTTTGGGCAAGATGGTTATGGTATGGTCAATCAGGGTTACGGAGGCTTTGGGAACGGGAACGGTACTGGATTTATGGCTTTTGGTCCTGCTGGAGGTATTCAAGGGTACGGAAACAGAGGCCGAGGTCCGGGGATGAATCAGATCAGAGCTGGACGTAATAATGGATATGATGGGTACGGAGCTGGAAATGGTATGTGGCAAGAAGATCAGCAGGAGGACGCCTTCTCCGGAGGAGGTTTTGAAGGGCCGATGGATGATTCCCAAAAGATTAGAATGCTGGAAGAGCAGATGAAGGGAGTCTTAAATCAAAGTGCTGTGGGATTGGACATGGCAACCATGGGTCTGGTACCTGGTTTGAGGGTGCCAATTAAATTCAAAGCCCCTACGTTTGACAAGTACAAAGGAGACACATGTCCAAAAGTGCATGTACGAGCTTATTACAGAAAGATGTCTGCATACTCAACTGATGAAAGAATGTTAATGCATTTCTTTCAGGATAGTCTGTCGGGCCCTTCCCTAGAGTGGTACATGGGGTTGGAGCCAACTGATATCAAGACATGGAAGCAATTAGCAGAGGCATTTGTAGCCCATTACAAGTATAACAGCGACCTGGCGCCCAATCGGGTCCAGTTGGCCGGGCTGTCGCAGAAGAAGGGGGAGAGCTTTAAAGAGTACGCGCAAAGGTGGCGCGATATGGCTGCCAGGGTCCGTCCTCCTGTGGAAGATAAGGAAATGAATGACATGTTTGTCGGCACATTCACAGGTCTGTTTCATGATATGCTGTTTCACACGTCTCTGGCCAGTTTTTCAGACTTGATTCTGATGGGGGAAAAGATTGAACGTAATATTAAGCAAGGAAAGTTCCAAGTCGAGGAATCAACTGCATCCAGCAGTAATAGGAAAGCTTATGGTGGGCGCCGTCAGGGCGAAGCCAGCGCAGTATTTGGAGGCCGAGGCCGAGGCCGAGGCAGGGGACGAGGTCAATATCGTCAGCCGCAGCAGGTGGCGAGTGTTACTATCCCATATCAACAACAACCACTCCAGCAACAACAACCGGTTCAGCAACAGCCAATGCCACAGCAGCAGCAGCCTCAGCAGGGGGCACAGCAGGCTCAACGAAGATTCCAGGGTAGTAAACCGAGAAGAGTGTTTGAGAAGCCTCCCTCAACATATGCCGATTTGTTGCAGACGTTGTTGGGATTGAATCTGGTAGAGAAAAGAACTCTGGCACCAATAACGGGAGCTCCCCTGTTTGGTTATGATGCAAGCAGGCACTGTGAGTTTCATTCTGGGGCCCCGGGTCACGATATAGAAGGTTGCCATGCTTTTAAGCACGTTGTGCAGGATCTCTTAGACAACAAGACTATCAACTTCGGAACGGCAGGTCCGAACATAGTCCAGAAACCCATGCCTAATCATGGGGCAAACGCCGTTCTGACTGAGGAAGGTCTGAATCTGATTATGAATGTTGAAGATTTAAAGACGCCGCTGAGCGAGATAAAGAGCCGACTGTTACAAGGAGGTGTTTACCCAGGATGTAACGAGTATTGCTTAGATTGTTGGACCCTAGCTGGGGGGTGTGAGGATTTGAAGAAAGGCATTCAGGCCTTAATTGATGAAGGTATATTGCAGTTTGATCAAGCAGCCACTGAAGAATCCGCAGGAGCAGTGACAGATAATCAGAATGATGTGGCCACGGTAACGATTCCTCGGAAGACGATCACTATTGCAGCACCAGCTCAGCGACCACCGATCACCATAACTAAGGCCGGGCCAATCCCGTACGAGAACACGAAAGCAGTCCCATGGTCATATGGGTTAGAGGTGTATTGTGATGGGATAAAAATTGAAGTTAACAAACAGCCAGTGGAGATTGTGGATAATGTTGTTGGCTCAGGAGGCATGACAAGGAGTGGCAGGATCTTTATATCTCCTGAAGTGGAGGCTGAAAGACTAGCGAAAGGAAAAGGGAAAGTGGTTGAAAATGTTCCAGTGCAAGCAAGTGAAAAAGAAGCAGCATCGAAGGATGTAGAAGAGTTCATGCGCTTGATTCGAAAAAGTGATTATAAGATTGTGGAGCATCTGCAGCAGACACCGTCCAAAATATCTATCCTATCATTGCTGTTGTGTTCGGAAGCTCACAGAAATGCTTTGCTGAAAGTCCTGGACACTTCTTTTGTACCCCAAGACGTCTCCGTAAATCAGCTAGAAGGAGTATTGGCACATGTGAATGCAGGCCACAGTTTGGGCTTCACCGATTTTGACTTGACTCCGAAAGGGAGAGATCATAATATGGCATTACACATATCTGTTGAGTGTAGAGGATCAGTAATGTCGCACGTATTGGTTGACACCGGATCATCTTTGAATGTGTTGCCTAAGAAGGCGATGATGAAGCTGGATGTTCGAGGAATTTTGTGTACACCCAGTGATTTGGTAGTCAGAGCATTTGACGGCACGCGGAGAACAGTCTTCGGATCGATTACTTTGCCTCTGCAGGTGGGGCCGGAAGTGTTTGCAACGGAGTTTTATATCATGGATATACAGCCTGCGTATAGCTGCTTGCTTGGAAGACCCTGGATTCATGGGGCAGGGGCCGTCACGTCTACCCTGCATCAGAAGTTAAAATATATGGTCGGAGACAGCGTAGTCACCGTGTGCGGAGAAGAAGACATCCTGGTCAGCCATTTATCTTCATTTAAATATGTGGAAGTCGACGGGGAGATCCACGAAACACCATGCCAGGCGTTCGAAGGTTTGCGCATCAAGGACAAAGGTCCCGGGCCGAGCAAAGCGCCAGAGATAGCTGTCTCATCGTATAAAGAAGCTCAAGCTCTAGTAGAGGCAGGAGAAGCAAAGGGCTGGGGCAAAGTGCTGGACATTCCTGTGAAGATGGACCGGTTCGGGCTGGGGTACCAACCGTCGTCATCAACTCCTTCCGTGGGGGCCCCCCGTTTCAGAAAGTCAATTACCATCTCTGCCAGTGGAGTATGTCATGAAACTGTCAATGCTGCTTCAGAGTCTGATGAAGGAGACAGCGACTGTGATATGGATGCCTGGATTCAGCCAAGCACGCCAGGACAAGGACTGTGCAACTGGTCTATTCAGGAGCTTGTTCCTGTGACTTTTAAACAGTAATGCCTTGCTTTATTAATTGTTGAATAATCTGATGTCTTGCCCGGGGCATCAGAATTTGCTTAGGGCTGTGTTGTTATAAACATTGCGCGTTAATCATTAAATAAATGGCGTTTTTTCATGTGCAAATACCGTAATCCCTGTTTTTCTTGTTTTGTATTTTTCAATAAAATGGCAACGTGGTTATTCGCTTTATACGCATTTTGAAGCACTTAACCATTCCTTTTGCAGGATAACATTTTCAGATGACATCCTTGAACCACCTATGACTCGTCCCGACTTTGAGCACCCAGTGTTTCAGGCTGAAGAAGAGGTTGTCGAAGATAGCGACGTTCCTGAAGAACTGTCTTGGTTAGTGAAGCAAGAGGAAAGAGCCATTCTGCCTCACGACGAGGTCATCAAAATTATCAACTTGGGGTCGGAAGGGGTTGAGAAAAATATTCGTATAGGAGCCGCGCTGCAGAGCGATATCAAGCGAAGACTGGTTGAAATGCTCCAAGAGTATAGTGATGTATTCGCTTGGTCGTATGAGGATATGCCCGGGCTCGATACAGATATGGTCGTGCATCGCCTGCCACTGAAAGAAGATTGCCCGCCGGTCAAACAAAAGCTTCGCAGAACGCGACCAGATATGGCAATGAAGATCAAAGAGGAGGTGCAGAAACAGTGGGACGCTGGTTTCCTGGCTGTGACGAAGTATCCTTCATGGGTTGCCAACATCGTACCAGTGCCAAAGAAAGATGGCAAGGTTCGAATGTGCGTGGATTATAGAGATTTGAACAAAGCAAGCCCAAAAGACGATTTTCCACTTCCTCACATTGACGTGTTAGTTGATAATACTGCTCAGTACTCCGTATTCTCCTTCATGGATGGCTTTTCAGGCTATAATCAGATTAAAATGGCGCCAGAGGATATGGAGAAGACTACTTTCATAACGCCGTGGGGAACATTTTGCTACAAAGTGATGCCCTTTGGTTTGAAAAATGCTGGGGCAACATATCAGCGTGCGATGACGACTCTTTTCCATGACATGATGCATAAAGAGATCGAAGTTTATGTTGACGATATGATTGCCAAATCCCAGACGGAGGAAGAGCATCTGGTGAATCTGCTGAAGTTGTTTAAAAGACTTAGGAAGTTCAGGCTGAGGCTGAACCCTAATAAATGCACCTTCGGGGTGAGATCGGGTAAACTGCTGGGGTTTATCGTAAGCGAAAGAGGAATAGAGGTCGATCCTGCTAAAATAAAAGCTATTCAAGAAATGCCGACGCCTAAAACAGAGAAAGAGGTGCGCGGGTTTTTAGGGAGATTGAACTACATTGCCCGGTTCATATCTCACCTAACGGCCACGTGTGAACCATTATTCAAGCTGTTGAAGAAAGATCAAGCTGTAACGTGGAACGAAAATTGTCAAAAGGCGTTCGATAAAATAAAGCAGTATTTGCAGGAGCCTCCTATTCTAATACCCCCAGTGGCAGGTAGACCCTTGATAATGTATTTGACGGTTCTTGAGGGAAGCATGGGTTGTGTTCTCGGTCAACGCGATGAGACGGGGAGGAAAGAGCATGCGATCTATTACCTGAGTAAGAAATTTACAGACTGTGAATCTCGATACTCAATGCTGGAGAAAACTTGTTGCGCGCTAGCCTGGGCCGCCAAGCGTTTGAGGCAGTACATGCTGAATCATACAACCATGCTCATCTCGAAGATGGATCCTATCAAATATGTATTTGAAAAGCAGGCGTTGTCAGGTAGAATTGCCCGTTGGCAGATGGTCTTGACTGAATACGATATTCAATACGTCTCGCAAAAGGCTATAAAGGGGAGTGTGTTGTCTGAGTATCTGGCGGAGCAGCCTATTGAAGAGTACCAATCGATGAGGTTTGATTTTCCTGACGAGGATATCATGTACCTAAAGATGAAAGATTGTGAAGAACCATTGCCAGACGAGGGACCAGAGTTGGGGTCCAAGTGGAAGATGATTTTTGACGGAGCTGTGAATGCTTACGGTAGCGGAATAGGTGCAATCATCATCACGCCACACGGGTCGCACATCCCGTTTACTGCCCGATTGACCTTCGCCGTTACCAACAATGAGGCCGAATACGAAGCTTGTATAATGGGGCTTGAAGAAGCCATTGATTTGCGAATCAAACATCTAGATGTATACGGAGACTCAGCTCTGGTGGTGAATCAGATCAAAGGGGAATGGGAGACACGTCAGCCCAATTTGATACATTACATGAATTATGCAAGGAGATTGTTGCCTTTCTTCGACAAAGTTGAATTGCATCACGTACCGCGGGCAGAGAATCAAATGGCTGACGCTCTGGCCACTTTGTCTTCCATGTACAAGGTCAACTTCTGGAACGAAGCTCCCCAAATCACTATCTCTCGGTTGGACAGGCCAGCCTATGTATTTGCTATCGATGAAGCATCTGACGACAAACCGTGGTATTTTGATATCCTTAATTTCCTGAAGAATAAAGAGTATCCGGCTGGGGCCTCCAGTCAAGATCAGAAGACTCTCAGGAGATTAGCGGGTAATTTCTACTTGAATCCGGATGGCGTCTTGTACAGAAGAAACCACGATTTGGTGTTGTTGCGTTGTGTAGACGAGAGCGAGGCAAAGCTTCTCATGGAGGAAATTCACGAAGGTACCTTTGGTACGCATGCTGGTGGGCATGCTATGACGAGAAAGCTGCTGAGGGCAGGTTACTTTTGGCTGACGATGGAAACTGATTGTTTCAAGTTCGCGAGGAAGTGCCACAAGTGCCAAATCTATGCTGACAAGATACACGTACCTCCGAGTCCTCTAAATGTGATGTCATCTCCATGGCCATTCTCGATGTGGGGAATCGATATGATTGGAATGATCGAGCCGACGGCTTCTAATGGGCACCGGTTCATCCTAGTAGCAATCGATTATTTCACCAAGTGGGTGGAAGCGGCGTCTTACGCGAATGTAACGAAGCAAGTGGTGGCCAGATTCATCAAGAGAGATATCATTTGCCGATATGGGATTCCCGAGCGGATAATCACGGATAATGGTTCAAATCTGAACAACAAAATGATGAAGGAGCTCTGTCAGAATTTCAAGATCGAACATCACAACTCCTCCCCTTACCGACCCAAGATGAATGGCGCTGTCGAGGCGGCCAACAAGAATATCAAGAAGATTGTGCAGAAGATGCTGGTGACCTATAAGGATTGGCACGAGATGCTACCTTTCGCTTTGCACGGTTATCGTACGACGGTACGCACATCAACCGGGGCAACTCCGTTCTCGTTGGTATACGGAATGGAAGCGGTATTACCATTGGAAGTTGAGATCCCTTCTCTAAGGGTATTGCGAGACGTTCAGCTGGACGAGGCAGAATGGGTAACGAATAGATTGAACCAACTGAGCTTGATGGATGAGAAGAGGCTAGCTTCTCTAGCATACGGTCGTTTGTACCAGAGCCGAATGAAGAAAGCGTACGACAAGAAGATACATCCGCGAAGCTTTCAGACGGGCGACCTTGTGCTGAAAAGGATTCTCCCGCCGCAAGCAGATCACAGGGGCAAGTGGACCCCCAACTACGAAGGGCCATACGTTGTCAGTAAAGTCTTTTCAGGAGGAGCGTTATTGTTGTCCACCATGGACGGAGAAGACTTTGCGTCACCTGTGAATTCGGACGCAGTTAAAAAATACTTTGCTTAAAATAGACCCGCTGGACATAAAAAGAGAGTCCAGGCAAAAAGGGGGCATCCTAGCGAACTAAAAACAGAATGAAAGGTTCGGGCAAAAGTTAGGGATAAAATTGAAAGAATGTACACCCGCGAAGTTGAAAACCTACACTGGGCGGCTTCGGCAAAAAAGGGTATCCCGGTGAACTGAAAACCCGTAAAGGGCGGTTCACGCAAAAGTTAGGGATTTGAAAAGCAAATGACTGCGGTCCGAATTCAATGAGCATCAATGCGGGAGAATATATTTGAGGAACCAGTTATCGGATACAATCTCTTCAGAAGTGGGGATACCGGGAAAGCAGTAGAGTCGGGCGAGTCATGGGAGGATCAGTTTGTGGTGTTCATCTGCATCCCGTTGCCGACATGTGTACAAAATTTAATTTGTCAAAATATTCATGCTTCTTGTGCATACTTATGTATTTGCTTTGCGTAGCTTCCTCACTTCAGGAGTTACATCCCATGTACAAAACTCCGCCCATTCAGGGGCCCGATCAATAAAACACGTTATTCAGTACTTGATGCTGGTTCTTTACTGTTTTGTGCATAATAAAACGCCTAAGTTTACTGAAACTAGCATGAGTATAACATCACTGGCCCTTGCCAACAATTGTTAAAGCTTTGAATTAACTGAGTGTAACGTCACTAACCTGAATTGATTTGATTGCATAGGCTTGTCTTGTTTTGTTTGTGTTGTTGCAGGTTTCCCAACCATACAAGGAAGATGATCAAAAGATTGCGATAACGAAGACTTGATCCCCACGCAGGTCATGCATGTTCTTCCTGAAGAAGGATAGAATTCCCCAGCTAGCCATAGCTTACCCAAAGGGAGCAGAAAAGTTATTCGTCCTCAACAGAGTTTGGCGATTCCAAGATCATAAGGCTGTATTCAGACAGGTTCATCTTTCCCCGCAGGGTCATGCACTCCCCCCCAGTGGAGTCAGTTAATTTTCCCCAAGAGAATCATCCCATCCCCAGCGGAATTCTCTTTGCAAGTGTTTTCATTCCTTCCAGTGGAACTCGAAGATTAAGACTCTCCCAAGCAGAGTTGATGGTGGGTCCTGACATTTATTTTGTCAGGGATACTGTGTAATATCAATTCACTCTCCAGCAGAAAGTCCGATCGTACTATGCACATCTGATATTCCCCAGCAAGGTTATATTCCCCAGCAGGGGGTCACCTCAACAGGGTGTTTGATTTGAGTTCCCAATTTCCCAGCAGGGTTGACTTCACCCTTCCAGCATTTATTTTGCTGGAATAATTCTGTAGCATCTGGCTATCCCCGGCAGAGTCGGCATTATCTTTAGCATTTATTTTGCTGAAGCAGTTTCTGTACTCTAGCAGTTCAGGTGGAGAGAACTCTTGCTCAAATGAATTACCAAACATTCAAGATCTCGGCATGAGGCATCCAAGGATAATGTCAGTTTCGACAGTATTCCCCACAGAGTTACCAGGATAAGTTTCTCTTTATTCCCAGGCAGAATTAGTTGTCATCAGGGGTTCCAGGAATCAGAATTTCAGAAGCCACCGCCGGTTATCAGAGCAGGCATCCGATAGTTGGTTTCCAGACATCCCCAGTAGAGTCCATCTCAAAGTCGTTGTCACGTCAGTGCTAAGAAGTTTGTAGGTAAGGATCATTGGAGAACTAAGTCCTGACGCGGACAATTTATTCCTATATTGACGGGATTTCTTCAGAAGTGGGCGTCCTAACGTGGACAGGTTTATTTCCCTGGATTGGTGAGGTGTGTTAGTCCTATCGTGGGCAGATTCGGGTTCTCGAAATTAGTGGAATGGGAGGTCATGACGTTGACAAAAGTGATTACTCTTTGTGTTGGTGTCCTGACGTGGACCAGTTCCTCTCAGCAGTTATCTTTCTTTGTGTTGGCAAATCATGGGTCCTGACGTGGACAGATCAGACAAGGGTGTGAGTCCTTACGTGGACAAGTCTTATTTCCTCAGCGGGTCGAAGACGCCTGAGTCCTAATGTGGACAAATCAAGACGAGATCAGTGTCCTGACGTGGACAAATCAAAGAAATTATTATTCCTAACGGGGAGAGGTGGGTCCTAACGTGGACGATGTAGTCCTTACGCGGACATATCAGAAGAGGATTCCTTACGGGGAAAGAGGTGATTCCTAACGTGGAAAGAGTGGAGTCCTTACGTGGACAGATTAAGATGGCATTCCTTACGTGGAAAAATGTAGTCCTGACGCGGACAAATCGGAAGGGATTGGTTGCCTTATGTGGAAAAGTTATGTTTCCTTGCGTGGAAAACGGATAGCATTCTTTACGTGGAAAGAGGTTTGTATTCCTGACGTGGAAAGAAAGAGTGTATTCCTGACGTGGAAGGGGTTTAGTTCTGATGTGGACAGACTCAAAAGAAGATCTATTCCTTACGTGGAAAAATTGGGGTCCTTACGTGGACAGATTCGAGAAAAGTTAATTCCTGACGTGGAAGAATGATGTACTCCTTACGTGGAAAGTTGAGTCCTGACGTGGACAGGTTCAGAATCAAAGTTGAATTCCTTACGTGGAAAGATTGGAGTCCTGACGCGGACATGTCAAGTGGTATTGGAGTCCTTACGTGGACAGATTGATATAGTTCTCCTTATGTGGAAGGAAGATTGCTTCCTGATGTGGAAAGATGAAAGGGTTAGTCCTGACGTGGACAGATACAGAAGAAATGATTCCTAATGTGGACAGGTGTTACTCCTAACGTGGAAGAGTTTTATTCCTAACGTGGACGATTCAGTTTATGGAAATGCAGACGAATTATCCCCAGCGGCGTTGCCGAGACTTTTCTGGGTTAACAGCAAGTGGAGTCCTAACGTGGACCGGTTTTAGTTGAGATTTCTTCGTATTGATGACAGACAGAGTCCTAACGTGGACAAGCAAGCAATCTGTTATGACAGAATCCTTTTCAGAACGATGAAGACAATCCCCAGCACGGTCGCACGAGATCAGTGGGTTACTGTAACAGTCAGATTCAGTGGATGAATGTCGTTCCCCAAGCAGTGGTGTAGTTCATTTCCGCGGTTGGCAAATTTCCGGATTCCTAGTATTCAACCGTCTCGTACCGCGAATGTCTGAAGGCTCCGGGCTCTTCACCCAATCGGGTCCAAGCCGCTTGAATAGGGGCAGCTGTTGCACCCTAAAATTTGCCCAACCTTATTCACTTGGTTTATGTTTCAATGTCATTAGCATTTGCATATAGAGTCATGTGTATAGTCTAATCATCTGCATAGCATAAGCATAGCAAGTCATACAACAGGGGTACCAATCATTATTCTCATCTCTAGAAGCCTAGCAAGAGGTTATTATCCCAATTCAATCTCATTCAAGTCATCAAGAAAGAATTTGAAAGCAAAGAGTTCAGTAGATCAAGCCTTGAGTCCATCTCCTAGCTGAGGGTATCTGAGGGTCAACAAGAGGTTTGTGAGCTGTGAGTTGAAGGCATGGAGAGTATCTAGACATTATGAGAGACTTAGAGAGTCATTTAAAGAAGGAGACAAGTCATTGATGAGAGCACAAGAGCTATAGCTGAAGGCAGTCAACTAGGGTTTCATCTGGGTCAACCCTAGGTCAACCCTAGGTCAATTGACTGATTTAAGGGGCATTCAAGTCTAGTGGAGAGATGTGGGGTTCATCATTGGACATATAAAGAAGGATATGGAGATATGCCAAGAGGAATTCAAGAGAAATCAAGGAGAAGAGGAGTTTCTAAATTAGGGTTTCTGTGTAAAATCCCCTAGTTTAGGTCAAATTTCCAAGCAAGATAAGTCAAAATTCTAGCTTCAAATGGATCCTTGGCCAACATGAAACTTGTAGAGGATCTCAAGACCTTTAATTTGAGTGGTGGAAGACATCAAGGAGATTTATAGAACTCAAGTTATGGTCCTTGCAAGTTACAGGTCATCTGAGGTATCTGAAATTGTGTCTGTAAAAGTGACTTGACTTCCAAGCAATTTTTACCCCTCAAGGAGATTTCAAATGAATTTCTGGTCAACATAAGAATTGTTCCTCATTGTCTTAGCTTTCTATAATGGTATAGCATGCCTTCATATGATGTGTGGAACTCAACTTATGGTCTTGGCAAGCAAAGGGTATTTTGGTCATTTGTGAATTACAGGTCATTTTAACCTATGTCCAAAACTCATACAAGGAGGCCTCAAATGGAAAAACTTACAACATCAAACTTGCTCCAAATGACATTTTGAGTCTAGAAAGAAGGTCACAAATTGTTGGAAAAGCTCATAACATGAAGTTGCATGATTGGTCAAATTTGAACTAAAATGGCTTATAACTTAAATAAAGTCAAAGTGAAAAATGGTTTGAGAGATTTATAAGTCCAAATGGAGACTTCCAATATATGATTTTGGGTCCAAAACACATTCTAAGAACATTGGTTCAAGTACATTTTTGAGCTTAGTGGAAAAAATCAAAGTTATTTATGGTTACTTGCATTTGAAGAAACATAACCAATTTGGAATGCAAGGGAAGTTGCAAGATGGTTCTAGAAAGTTCATTTGAGCACTATATATTCATGAAATCAGAATTGAGCAAGGGTTGGATTCATTTTTCACCAAAAATTTCCCAAAGTTTCTCATTCTTTCTCATTGCAATTTCATCCAAATTTCTCAAAATCTTCATCAATTCTCACCAATATTGATTCCATCATATTCAATCATCATCATGGACTAAAGATCAACAAAGATCTGATTGAAATTGATCCATTTTCGAGCACTATAATCATCAACATCCAAATTGCAATTTCAAGTGGACAGCAAGATCCAAGGCAAGAATCATCAAGGTGTTGCATACAGAATCAAGCACTGAGATAGTTGATCAAGATCCAAGCATTAGAAGCCTCATATCCACGAGTTCAACATCCATCTCCAAGCTTTTGCATCAGGTGCATTTTCTCTGCCATAGCTTGATATAGATAGATTTACAGGGTTTTATTAGTTTAGATGTGATTTAGGTTGTTAGTAGAACGATTAGGATGAGTTTGGTGCTGTTTAGTGATAGTTGTTAGCAGGTTGTTAGAACTGTTAGGACTTAGAACGAGTAGCATAGTGCATTATAATGTTAGTTTGATAGATCAGAATAATCACCATTAAGTATAGAATAGATTAGTATAGGTTTGGTTGAGAATTATGCTGATAAGTTGCAGAGCATTTTCATGGTGACCAGAGCTTATTGCTATCGGGTTGAGCGTTATGTTGAGTTTCAAAACGAACTATGACCATAGGCTTGTAGAGGGAGAAATTCTGAATGATTTTCATGTTTGGATCGAGTTGAACCATGGCCTGTAGAAGGAGAACAGAGAGCTTGAACATGATACGTGCATGGCTTCCATGGAGTGTATAAACCCTAGTTCTCATGAACCAATGTAGAAGACATAATCCTGATCGTCCATTGCGTGTAGACCATTGACCAAAGAGCCTAGATCGTGTGGCTGGAATTCATACTGAAGATTGGAGGGAAGTTGAGCGCCCTAAACGCACCGTTTCATTTAATGAAACGGGCGGGCCTAAATCGTTTCGCTATCCCCACCCCCCATGTTATCAGGCCCAATCAATCTGAACGTGAATATCCTGCTATTCTCACCCCCTGGCTATTTCTTTCTTTTTCTTCATTATTTTCTTTTCATTTTTTTTTCATTCATTTTAAGAAATTCATAATAAATAGATAAAAAATCATTTTTAATTCATTCTTTTTACATTATTTTCTTTAGGATGTCTAGAAAATTATAAAAAAATAAAAATTGCATTTTATTTTTATTTGATATTTTTCCCATATTTTCTAAATAAATAGCATTTTAAATAGTTTCATTTCATGCATGATTTTATTAATTTTTGTTCTACTAGATGCTTTCATATTTTTTGTTCATTCTTTTTAGGTTGTTTAGATGAGATATTGAACTTGTAGAAACAATTTAGTTCCCATTTTTAGAAGTTAAATTTAGGTGCTTAATGTAGGCTTGAACAACATGAACAAACTAGGGTTTTAGGTGATGACTTAGGAGGCTTGATTCCTTTCCCTTAGGACTTAGGGTTGAATAGTTTAGCTATGGGACTATAGGGGCTATGGGTAGTTATTAGATCCCCTTAGAAAAAGTCAGGATTCCCCTACTGCTATTAATGTTCTGTATATATCTGATTGACTGGTGTGGTGTGCCCTCTGGGGATTATTGCTTGCTTGCTTGGGTATTGGGATTGTCTGGGGACTTGAGGTGATGAAGACCATTGGAGATCCAGAGATTGAAGGTCAACTGCCAGAGTTGGAGAGGAGGTTCTTGCTAGCAGCTGTTGAGGAGACTAGGGTTTAGGAGCTAGGCAGAGCTCTAGATTAGAAAGCTTGTTTCTCAAACATGGAATGCCTTGTCTGCATCCATCCTTTCTCTATGATTCAAAGTCTCTTTCAAATATCCACCTCCTTCCTTTGGAAGGATCAGTGAATATATTTGAAAGATAGAACTTTTGAGAGGAAACTTTCTGTTTAATGTTAACAGTTGATGAACCACCCTTGGTAGGTAATTAACTGTCTAACATTCATTCACTTCACTCTTGTGACTGAGTCCTCATCCTGGAGGTTTGAACTTGAAGCCATTGCAGATGGAAGACAGATGATCAAAGCCCTTGCCTGAAGGTCATGAAGATGGAGATTGAGGCTTGTTGAAGCCTGTAGCTGATTGGAGATTACTTGAAGTCAGATGTTGATTCAGAGCTGCTGATGCTGTTTCTTTTGCTGTTGTATTTCATTGCTGATGTATTGATTGGTTTTCCTGACTGTATTGTGTGCTGTTTACCCTGCTGGGTTGAAAGTGAAGCCTGTTCACTTTTGCCTATTGTTTTCCAGGTTCGAGGTTGAGTGGGACTCCCTTGCCTCGCTTGTACTGTTGCATCCATGCATTTTACTGTTTTGCTATATATATCTGATATTGTTTCTGTTTCTGCCTATCCCGTAGGATCTCTGTTTCTCTCTGTGCAAGAGAGGAGCATGATAGACACTAGGTCTTAACCCATGCATGATAACATTAGGTTAGTTTGATTCCCTTCGCAACCGTAGGTTAGAGTTCTGTCTCTTTCTTTCTCAAAACAAACAGAAAAACACAATAAAGATTTCAAACTCAATAAAAGACACTTCTTCCGTAAAAGAATGTGAACTCATCAAGACGTCATTTTTGTCCGCTTGGACCGCTAATCAGAAAAACCTTTTTCAGAAGGAATAAAATCAATCAAGGACAGACTTGTGTCGTGCGTGGCCCGAACTACGTTTGCTCTGATCTTTCATGCTGTATGAAAGTACGTAGGCATAGGATGCGATATCCTAGCGAGCAACCTTCCCCTCCTTTCCCGTAGGTAGGCGAACTACGTTGACTCTGATTTCTCGTTCCAGACGGGAATACGTAGGCATGAAGTGCGATACTTTGCCGAGTCATTTTTATTTTCAGTTTTATCTTCTTTTTAACCCCTGACCTATAGTTTAGATAGAATAATAATCCATACCCGAAAACAAGCGTGGATCCCGTCGAGTACGACGGACGTGAGGGGTGCTAATACCTTCCCCTTGCGTAACCGACTCCCGAATCCAGGTTTTGGTTGCGACGACCATACCTTTCCCGTGTTGTGCGAGGTTTACTCTGAGCGTTTCCTTTCCCTCCCGTGGGATAAATAACGCACGGTGGCGACTCTTCTGTTCAGCCGGCGCCGATTTTCGCAGTAGCGACAACGTCTCATATTAATATGCCCCAATATTCTGTGCCAGACCCATTGCTCCTCATTAACAGACAAGAGGCATTTAACATTCTGAACCTTAAGTTCTGAAAGATTTATTTTATAAATGTTGTTCTTCCTCTTTCCACTAAATAGGATTGAGCCATCCTTTTGACTAATAGCTTTACAACATTTTTGATTAAAGACTATGTCATGACCATTGTCACTTAATTGACTTATGGACAATAGATTATGCTTTAATCCTTCTACAAGTAAAACATTAGTAATAGAAGGAAGGTTACCATTTCCAATAGTGGCAGATCCAATGATCTTGCCCTTCTTATTCCCTCAAAATTTCACGTCACCTCCAGATCTAAGCTCCAGACTTTGGAACATAGACCTTTCTCCCGTCATATATCGCGAGCATCCAGAGTCCAGGTACCATGACTGGCGTCCTGACCTTGCTGCTAAGAACATCTGCAACAGGAATTATTTTACTCTTAGGTACCCAGATCTTCTTGGGTCCTTTTGGGTTAGTTGTTCTGAAGGTTCGTCTAAACTTCTGTTTTTCAACATAAGGTTTATTCTGACTAGCCTTAGATTTAAACACATGAATGTTCTTTTCAGAATGAGTGTGTTTAATATCATTCAAGTGACCAAATTTAAAATGAGAATATACAGAAGTCTTCTTGATGATAATTTTATCAACAGGTTTTGGATTTAAATCCTTTCCAGAGGAAGATTTATATCCAATTCCTTTTCTGTTATTTCTGCTAACTCCATAGATCATAGAAGCCATTTTGCTTCTGTTTATGCTTTTAGCAAGAAACTTCTGAAAGCTGTAGTCATATTTTTCCAAAATATTTTTGCATTCAGACTCAGTTTCAGAATCAGAGTCTTGTTGAACTAATTCAAAATCATTTTTCATTTTTAAGTTCTTTTCATTTAGCTCAGCCACTTCTGATTTGAGAATATTATTCTCAGATACAAGATTGCTTTGACGCTCCTTGTATTTGAGCTTAATATTGTTATAGCTCTTCAGAACTTCTGATAACACTTTGATAAGTTCATCTTTAGTGAGTTTAGCCATTACCTCTTCAGCGTCAGAGTCAGATTCAGATCCTGAAATTTCTTCCTCCTGATCTTCTATGTCTGCCATCAATGCTACGTTGGCACATTCTTCTTCTGACCCAGATTCAGATTCAGATGTATCTGAATCATCCCAGGTTGCCATTAGAACCTTCTTCTTCTTATCAAATTTTCTTTTAGGCTTTTCTTTCAGAAGCTTTGGACATTCATTTTTGTAATGCCCAGGTTCTTTACATTCGTAGCAGACAACCTCCTTTTTGCCAGATCTTCTGTGTCCAGAAGATTCCTTTCTTTGGTCAGGCTTCCTGAAGTTTCTAAACTTCTTTCCTTTATGCTTCCAGAGTTTGTTTATTCTTCTGGACATCATGGATAATTCATCTTCATCTTCAAATGAGGATTCTTCAGAGCTTTCCTCTATTACCTGCAACGCTTTAGCAGATTTATTAGATTTTAAGGCAATTGATTTACTTTTCTTTTGAGGCTCATCTTCCTCAAGCTCAACTTCATGGCTCCTCAGTGAGCTGATTAGTTCCTCCAAGGAAATCTAGTTCAGATCTTTAGCCATTTTCAGCGCAGTCACCATAGGTCTCCATCTGGTAGGTAAGCTTCTGAGGATCTTCTTCACGTGATCAGCAGTAGAGTAACCTTTATCTAGAACCTTTAGTCCAGTTGTAAGTATTTGAAATCTGGAGAACATGGCTTCAACAGATTCAGCTTCTTCCATCTTGAAAGCTTCATACTTCTGAATTAGAGCCAGAGCCTTGGTCTCTTTTACTTGAAGGTTTCCTTCATGAGTCATTTTCAAGGACTCAAACATGTCAAATGCAGTTTCTCTATTTGTGATCTTTTCATACTCAGTGTGAGATATTGCATTTAACAATATTGTTCTAGCCTTGTGGTGATTTCTAAACTCCTTCTTTTGGGCTTCTGTCATAGATTTTCTATCTACTTTCTTGCCATTCCCATCAATGGGATGAACATATCCATCTATGACCAAATCCCATAAATCAGCATCATAACCAAGGAAAAAACTTTCAATCCTGTCTTTCCAATAATCAAATTTCTCCCCATCAAACATAGGGGGTTTTGTACTGATTCTGTCTCTTTCTTCATATTTGTTGGATGTTGAAACATCAGCCATAATAACAACCAAATATAAGTATCAAAGTTTTTCTCACTGGATCTTTTCTGTCACTGTGAAGTGGTAGCACACACAGAACCGGAGCTCTGATGCCAACTGAAGGTGAGAAAATACTTAGAAGGGGGGTTGAATAAGTATCTCTAAAAACTTATAGCAATAAAAACACAATGATTTTTATTCTGGTTCGTTAAACTTAACTACTCCAGTCCACCCTATCAAGAGTGATTTGCCTTTCTCAAACAAGGACTTAATCCACTATTAATCAACTGATTACAATAGCAATGACTAAGAGCAACTGTTCTTAGTCTTCTCAAGAACTACTTATCCCAACTGGATCTTCTCAAGGAACTATTACAATGAAATGTAATATAAATACAAGTGTTTGAATGCTTCTAACAAGCTTTATCACAAGAGTGATTTATCACTTAATATTAAGAACAAGAGAATAAACTCAGCAAAGAGAATAAGAATATTTTATGAGAGCTTGTGAGAGTTTCTATCAAAAATTCGTCTCAAGAAGAAGATGAGGAAGACTTGCTTTTATATGCACAGTAGTCCACAAAGTATTGACGTTGGAGGCTGTGTACTGAAAAGGCCTGAACCTTTTTGTCTTCACATCACATGACCTTTCCTGGAAGTAGAATGCACAGAGAAATGCTTTTGGTCTGTGTTCTAGTGTCAAGTATGAAAGAGGAAAGAGTCGTTGAGCCAAATCAACGGATATGACTTTGAATTCTTCTTCAACAAGTATTTCACTTCAGCAAAGTAAACATCAGAGTCTGCGTGATTAGAGTCTTGGATGCCCATCAGAATTTGCTGAATCAGAGTAATGCAGCAAGTGTGCTTCAGCATGTAGTTCTATCAGAGCAGAGTTTTATGAATCAGATCCTCAGTACATACAGCGTGTAGTACTCTCAGAGTCTTCTGAAAAACTGTGCTTCTTAACTCTCATACAAAGATATTTAATGCTTCAGAGTCTTCAGATCTTTCAGAGTCTTCTACAGCTTCTGCTTCAGATTCTTCTGTAGCTTCTGCTT
Organism: Lathyrus sativus; assembly: GCA_963859935.3. NCBI lineage: Eukaryota > Viridiplantae > Streptophyta > Magnoliopsida > Fabales > Fabaceae > Lathyrus > Lathyrus sativus. The sequence goes on from OZ012739.1 coordinate 311,784,372, forward strand.
CAGAATCTTCTGCAGGCAGCATTCAGATTCGTCTATAAGATGATTCTGACTCTTCAGAGCCTTCCATAGTTCCATGTTCAGATAAATTTGCTCTTAGATATATATATATATATATATATATATATATATATATATATATATATATATATATATATATATATATATATATATATATATATATATATATATATATATATATATATATATATATATATATATATATATATATATATATATATATATATATATATATATATATATATATATATATATATATATATATATATATATATATATATATATATATATATATATATATATATATATATATATATATATATATATATATATATATATATATATATATATATATATATATATATATATATATATATATATATATATATATATATATATATATATATATATATATATATATATATATATATATATATATATATATATATATATATATATATATATATATATATATATATATATATATATATATATATATATATATATATATATATATATATATATATATATATATATAATTTAACATCTGCAGCAAATAATCATGAACAAATTTTAGAGTATATAATTCTTTAATACAAAATTTCATAAGAGTTATCATCAAAACATAGAGATATTACTAAGAAACAATCTGTGTTCTTACAGAAAGGAGCACACGATTTATTATCTAAGTAAAAAGTTCACAGATTGTGAGTCCTGTTACTAAATGCTTGAAAAAACGTGTTGCGCACTCGCTTGGGCGGCGAAACGTTTAAGATAGTACATGCTCAACCACACAACCATGCTGATTTCGAAGATGGATCCGATTAAGTATATCTTTGAAAAGCAGGCGCTTTCGAGAAGGATTGCCAGGTGGCAGATGGTACTGACAGAGTACAATGTCCAGTATGTTTCTCAGAAAGCCATTAAAGGAAGTATTTTATCAGAATACCTTGCTGAACAGCCGATTGATGATTACCAACCGATGAGGTTTGATTTTCCTGATGAGGATATTATGTTCTTGAAGATGAAGAATTGTGATGAGCCATTACCCAATGAAGGTCCGGAGAAGGGTTCTCAATGGCAAATGATATTCAATGGCGCAGTTAATTCGTATGGTAGTGGAATTGGGGCAATTATCACAACCCCTCATGGAACCCATATCCTTTTCACTGCCAGATTAACTTTTCCCTGCACTAACAATGAAGCCGAGTACGAGGCGTGTATCATGGGTTTGGAAGAAGTTATTGATCTGAGGATCAAGAATCTCGATGTATATGTCGATTCAGTGCTAGTCATTAACCAGATTGAAAGAGAATAGGAAACTCGTCAACGCAATCTGATTCCTTACAAGGATTATGCAAGAAGACTGTTGCCATTTTTCGATCGCATAGATCTTCACCATGTGCCAAGAGCGGAGAATCAAATGGCAAACGCTTTGGCAACGCTGTCTTCAATGTACAAGGTCAATTTTTGGAATGAAGCTCCAAGAATTGTTATCTCTCGCCTTGATAGGCTCGCTTTCGTATTTGCCATTGAGGAAGCTTCCAATGGCAAGCCGTGGTTTCACGACATCCAGAATTTCCTTAAGAACCAAGAGTATTCGCCAGGGGCGTCGACCCAGGATAAGAAGACTCTTAGGAGATTGTCTGGCAATTTCTACCCCAATCCGGATGGGGTTCTCTACCGAAGAAATCATGATCTGGTACTACTCAGGTGTGTGGACGAAAAAGAAGCAGGTTTGCTTATGGAAGAGGTCCATGAGGGTACTTTTGGCACACATGCCGGCGGACATGCCATGACTCGGAAGATACTACGAGCAGGGTATTATTGGCTGACGATGGAGTCGGATTGTTTCAAATTCGCGAAGAAATGCCATAAGTGCCAGATTTATGCAGACAAAATTCATGTGTTGTTGTGCCCGTTGAATGTTATGTCATCCCCTTGGCCGTTCTCCATGTGGGGTATCGATATGATTGGGAAGATCGAGCCCACTGCTTCTAACGGACACCGTTTTATTTTGGTAGCTATCGACTACTTCACCAAGTGGGTGGAGGCAGCCTCGTACGCTAATGTGACCAAACAAGTAGTAGCAAGGTTCATAAAGAAGGACATCATCTGCAGATATGGAATTCCCGAGCGAATCATTACTGACAATGGTTTGAATCTGAAAAATAAGATGATGAAGAGTTACGCCAGAACTTCAATATTGAACATCACAACTCATCGCCTTATCGGCCGAAGATGAATGGCGTTGTTGAGGCGGCCAACAAGAACATTAAAAAGATAGTGCAAAAGATGGTTGTCACCTATAATGATTGGCATGAGATGTTGCCATTTGCTCTGCACGGTTATCGTACAAAAGTACGCACATCAACTGGGGCAACTCCTTTCTCGCTAGTGTACGGTTTGGAAGTTGTCCTACCACTAGAGGTCGAGATCCCTTCTTTAAGAGTTCTGGTCGACGTGAAGCTAGATGAGGCAGAATGGATCGAGAATAGGTTGAATTAGTTGAGCTTAATGGACGAAAAGAGGTTAGCCTCTATCGCATATGGTCGGTTGTATCAGAGCCAGATGAAGAAAGCTTACGATAAGAAGGTGCGCTCTCGAAGCTTTCAGACTGGCGATCTTGTGCTGAAAAAGATTCTCCCACCACACTCAGATCACAGAGGCAAATGGACTCCCAACTACGAAGGTCCATATGTCATACGAAAGGTTTTCTCTGGAGGAGCCTTAGTTTTATCCACCATGGATAGTGAGGATTTTACATCCCCTGTGAACGCAGACGCAGTTAAAAAATACTTTGCTTAAAATGACCCGCTGGAAAGGAAAAAGAAAATCCAGGCAAAAATGGGGCATCCCGGTGAACCATAAAAAAGAAAAAGGTTCGGGCAAAAATTAGGGATAAAAATGAGAAAATGTAAACCCGCAAAGTCGAAAACCTGAAAAGGCGACTTTGACAAAAATGGGCATCCCAGTGAATTGAAAACCCGTAAAGGGAGATTCAGGCAAAAGTTAGGGATCGAAAAGCAAATGACTGCGGTCTGCGTATGATTTCTTTGCTTAGTGGATTGGGAAAACCTGAGGGCCGTTTATCCGAATCAATCTCTTCTGAAGAACAAGCATCGGGAAAGTTTCGAGGTCAGGCGAGTCATAGAGGAATCAGCTCATGGTGTTTGTCTGTGCCACATTGCCGACATCGTTGTACATTTTATTTAATTTGTACGCTTTTGTATTCGCTTGTATGCATATCTGTATTTTTTGCGCAGCTTCCACTTTTCAGGAGTTGCATCTGTTGTAAGACTCTGCCTATTTACAGGCCATTTATTAATAAACATATACTATTCAGTACTTGTCTGCGTGCTTTGTTTAATTTTTACTGTTTTATTTGTGAAAAACGCCTGATGATTTTGATGAACTTGCATACATAAACTTGTAGGCCTTGGCCAATAATTGTTAAAACTTTGATATTAATTGAACAATGTCACGGATAATGACCAAGATAACCCTGTTGTGTAGGATGTCTCGCCTGTTTGTCTTTTGCAGGTTTGTTACCCTCAGAGCAAGTTCTAGGAAAGGTACGAATGGATTCGTCTTATTCCCCAAGCAGAGTTGTGTCTCCAGCAGTTGAAGTTGTACCCCTATCCCCGTAGAGTACAGGTAGGTGCTTACTCTCCAGCGAGTCAAGGGGCGGGTGTACCCCCACAAAGTAGATGCAGAGTTTTCCCCAGCAGTGGCCTGGTACTCTTCGCCCTCCATCAGATTATTTGTAGGTACTCAGCTTTCAGCAGTGTAGACTAAGGTCCCCGGCAGAGTTGATTCCCCCGCAGTATCATCGATCCTCTAGCAGGCAAGGTGTAATCCCAGTGTTGGTCGCCTTTCCTCAACCAGATCTTCGTTCCCCAAGAAAGTTATATTTTGGAAGGCCGTTCAAGGCGTTGTAGTTCTCTATCAGGTAAGATGGGATGTTCATCATGGTTGTTCTGAGTTACCCAGCTGAGTTGTCTGTTCCCCAGAAGGTTTGTATTCAAGAAAGCCAGTCAAGGCATTTTCCTCAGCAAGTGGTGTTTCATCCCTAGTTGAGTTTGGATTCCCTGTTCGTGTATGAACTTTATTCCCAGTATCTTATGTTAAGTCCAGTTGTTATTGGCATGGGAAAGTCTTTCCTTGCAGGGTTGTTTGCTGTTCCTGACAGGGGGGCTTCCGTTTTTTCAACATTTATTTTTCTATTTCAGTTCTGGTGCATCTGCATGCGTGCATAGAATCTACCTAAACGCGTAGCATTTCCATCTCGTATGGAGCATTACGCCATTTTCAAACATTTGCATGTGAAACATAGACCAGGTTGTTACCTCTTTGTTTGCAGGAATGTCTCCGACAGTGGTTGATTGATATTTGTGCCTGTATGGTATCCAGACCATGGCAAGTTGAAGAATGGTATCCAGACCATAATATTGTCCATCAGCCCGTGCGGTATTTAGACCCCGGCTCACGTGTCTCCCCAGTAGTGTCGTCAAGCTCCGGTTGATGATTTTGTATTTGGCCCTATATGGTATCCAGACCATGGCAGTTTGATTTGTTTCCGTTAGCCTGTGCGGTATCCAGACCCAGCTTATTGTTTTCCCTGGCAGTTGGTTATCTTTGCTTGAGTGGTATCCAGACTATGACAGTTATCGACCCGTTTCATCCGTCGAGTATCCAGACTCCAGTCATTTTCCTCGTGATATCCAGATCACAGCATGTGTATTTGTGTCCTTTTTGCCTTATGGTATCCAGGCCATGGCTTAGGCTCGTGTTATTATGCTTTCTCCGTCGAGGTATCCAGACTTCGGTAAAGTCATTTGGGTATCCAGACCCTGATGGATCTTGTTTACGCTTTCTCCGTTGAAGTATCCAGACTCTGGTAAAGACAGTGGTGGTATCCAGACCATGTTAGTTTATCAGATGCTCTGTGATACCCAGATCACAATAATTGTTGTTATCTCCTATCGCCGTGTGGTATACAGACCTTGGCACCTAATGATTTCTCTCAGCCCGCGCGGTATCTAGACCACGGCCCATTTATCGTTTCCCAGCAACGTCGTTTGACTTGAACTCGTAGGATATCCAGATCCTGATGAATATATTTCCGATTATTGAGCATCCAGGCTCCGATTACCGAGTATCCAGACTCAAGTTATTACCGAGTATCCAGACTCTGGTTTGTTTGCATCGAACGGCCAGGCTCAGGTTTGCATTGAGCATCCAGGCTCCGATTATTGAGCATCCAGGCTCAGATCTGCATTGAGTATCCAGACTCAGATTTATTATTGAGTATCCAAACTCAGATTTTACCGCATAGAGCATCCAGGCTCAAATTTTCATCGAGCATCCAGGCTCCGATTATTGGGTATCCAGACTCCGGTTTATTGCATAAAGCGTCCAGGCTCCGATCACTTCGAGCATCCAGGCTCCGGTTCATCCCTTCGAGCATTTAGGCTCAGATTTACCTTGAGCATCCAGGCTCCGATTATTGAGTATCCAGACTCAGGTTTATTGCTTCAAGCATCCAGGCTCCCATTTCCATTGAGTATTCAGACTCCGGCATAGAATGTTACTTTTCGCCAATATGGTATCCAGACCATGGTGCTGCTTTTGGCGCTAGTACTCGTGTTGTTTTGTATTTCCCCAGCGGAGTATTTTTGAGATCCGTACAGTTACCCTCGGATTTTTGTGTGCAGTGTCGTTTCCTGCGGTTGGAAAATTTCCGGGTCCTTTGGTATTCAACCGTCTTTTACCTCAATTGTTTGAAATTCGTTCGCTTTTCATTCATTCAGGTCCAAGCCGCTTGAATAGGGACAGCTGTTGCACCCCAAAATTTGACCAACCATTTCTTTACCTGGTTTTTGTTTCATTGCATTGTTCTAGCATGTGCATTGCATATCATTTATTCTTGACAGGGAATCAAAGCAATCTTGTGGCTCAAGTTGCATTTTCAGTGAGATAGACTAAGCAGTGAACATCAGAGACTTCGGCATTTATTTTGCCCGGCGGTCAAGCGACCAATTTTATTTTGTGTTGCAGGCTATTTTCAGCTTAGAACCGGCATTCAGGCTACATCGGGCATTCTTATGGTCATAACATTTAGAAACGAGTTCTGGAAGCTTCACAGAGCTCAAAACGGCAAGAAACGGAAAAGTGGGCAGTTTTCCCACCAAAAGGCGCCAAAATTCAAATTTTAGAGGTGTTAACCGGTTAACGCATATGGTTAACCGGTTAACCAATACAAAACAGTCCAGAGTTGGAAATTCAACAGTGTTAACCAGTTAACGCATATGGTTAACCGGTTAACCAAAGCAGATTTTGCCTTGCACGTGGAAATTCAAGCAATTTTCATTTGGGGGCCAATTTTGGCCAGTTGAAAATTCAAATTTTGTGTGGGAAGGATCCAGAACATCTTGAAAATTCATATTTTCCTCCAAAAGCCCAACCCATATTATCCAAGCCCTACTTTGGATCAAACCCTAGATGGCATTTAAATGATTCACTCAAAACCTCACAAAGAAAAAAATCCTCATAATTCACTCTCACTCTCTGGAGCTCTCAACCCTACTTTTTCCAAAACCCTTACTCAAAGCTCTCCTCCTTGAGATCATTGATTCTTCATTAGAATCCTTGATTTCTAAGAGCAAAGCCTTCATCACCTCAATCGATCGATTTGTTTTGGATTGTTCTTGGCGGATCCACACCCCTACAACAAGGATTCGTTTGGATCTTGGAGCATTCTGGTTTTCTTTGCTTGGATCTACCCAAATACGGTTGAATCAACACTAACCGAATCAAATCTCCGATTCATAGGTTGGATTTCTGATCCGATTTTACTTTCTGAACTTGTTTGCATAATTATCATATGGATATCCGTATTTGATTAAATTGTTTGATTTTGATCCGTTCGATTCATAAGTTGTTTGTGTTGAATTGTTTGCATACTGTTTAAATCATGGTCGGCGGGTTTAATTTCGTGGTTAAGTGATTATGTGATCATCCGGTAGGTCAGAGAAGTGCTTATGTGTTGAAAGTGCTTTTCTGCTGTTATTTTTGGCTTCTGTTACAGTGTTAACCGGTTAACGCATATGGTTAACCGGTTAACCAATTCAAACTTTCAATATTTTTTCAAACGTAACAGTGTTAACCGGTTAACGCATATGGTTAACTGGTTAACCAACTCAAAATTTCAGATTTATGCTTCTTTTCAAGGTGTTAACCAATTAACCCTAGGGGTTAACCGATTAATACTGTAACAGTGAGCCCGTTTTGCTATTTTTCATAGTGTCTTTGCATATCGTTCCACCTCAAATCCTCATAGATCAGTGTGATGGATTAGGAGTGGGATATTTCCATATATTTGTCGTTGTTCTGGTTATTTAATCGAGTCTTCGACACGCGCTCATAGGTTCCCGCTTGGATGCACACTTATGTGTTGCCCTTCAAAGCGGTGCATTCTTGTTTTCTTTATTTACTTTGTTTTTGCATTTGCTGTCCTATGACCTTGGAGTATCACTTAAGGCGGTTTGGTCCCTCCTTAGGAGGAACTTGAAGCTCGCCTAAAGTGATGAATCCTTGAGGACTTCTCTTCGTGTCTCTCCGTACTTTCTTTTGCCCAATGTGAGTGAGGCTTATGGTTGAGCGCATAATATGTTGTACTCATATAGCCTCCCATCCTCACTTTGTTTATGTCTTTTCCCTTTTCCATTTGAGTTGCTTTAGGGATTTGTGGTTGATGTTTGAGTGGTTTAGGCCATTTCATCCCACTTTTGTGCATTCGTGAGATTGCATTTGTGCATTTCCTCGTCTCCTTTTTTCCTTTTTCTTGCATTTCTCATATGCATGCTTGAGGTTGAGATGCGCTTGTGGAGGTTAACTCCCCACACTATTTTTCTCCCTCACTTTCATTCTAATTGTGTGTTACATGTTTGCATACTTGCATTTCTCTTGCTTCTTCTTTTTCTTTCTTCTTTGCCATGTTCCCTTAGGACCTCTAATCACCCTGTCCAAGGAAGGTTATGATAGACATTAGGGTTCTAACCATGCATGATAACATTAGGTAGATGTTTCCCTTTTGTATCCCAACTTTAGGACCATGAAGCATGATAACACTAGGGTTTTGAGTTAGTCCCCCTTAGTGTATCCCTTTCTCTTCTCATCTTCAAACGACTTCAATTCACTTAATAAATATTAACAAGTGTTGTACGCTACGAGCCTTAAGCTACTTGGGGAATGGTGATTGAGTGGTTACCTCTCAATTACCTAGAGTGTTTAGTGTACATCCTTAGGATGCTATGCGGCGCATTCGTTCCTAAGTCACAAGTCTTTAGTGCAACATGAGTTACAAACAAAAAAAAAAGCTCAAAACACTTCTTCCTAAAAAACACAAACAAACTTCAAACCTTTTTGTCCTTTGGGACCCTTTGATGCGTCCGCAAGTGCACGAAAATATCGAAGTAATATAAAAGATTGTCGAACCCACAGAGACCAATGTCAATCTACCATTATCTATTATTACGGCGTAAAGCTAAGGCTAATGGAATTAGGAAAGCTGAATGCGAATGAAATTAAATGCACAAGAAATAAAGATTTTTGGTTTAAAGAAATGCGGTAAAGGAATATCGGTATGTAACGCTTTAGCTATCGGGAATTTGGCAGGTTACCGGTGCCTTTTTGTCTATTGCAAACACCTTTCAGGAGAACTTACTCGTTTAAAGACCTTCATCTCACGATGGTTGTTGACTCGGGTCATAATTCTAAGGGCCGAATGTATGCTTTCGCTATCCCATTCGGGGTTAAAACTACTTTTTGTAAACAAATAGATTCTAATTTCTTTTAAAGCGCTTTCGCTGTGTCTAAAATCAATGCCTAGTTTTTACTATCTGGTTCTAGCCTCAGCTGTCGCTTGTTGGTTCGTACCTTAATATGGTTTCCCACTGTCGTGGCAAAACCACCATAAGTAGCTTCTCACTGTCGTGACAAAGGTTTATTTAGAATTTAGATTAAAAACTACGGCCAGAAAGGTTGTTTGTAAAAAGGGAAGGTGCCGGTTACTATCGAATCCTGTCCTACCAATTTGGTTACATACCGATAAAACTAATTTAGCTAGACATGATAATTAATGCAAACATAAATAAACAATGGCAGCAGAATAATATAACATGCATACTGACAGAAATAAAATAATAATTCAATTAATAAAAACCTGTAAATCGTACTGATCTCGAATCCTTGAGTAGTCCTCCACAATGTCGGCAGGATTCTACTTTGACGAGAATTAAAAGGTACAGGAACAAATAAAGCGATACAAATGAAATAAAAGGAAAAGAAATGGAAAATAATGCAGGAAAGTAAAATTGGCTTCAATGGGAATTTTGGCAGTACTTCAATACATCCAAGGTTCCCCCTAAAACTGTGAATCTAAGGCCTATTTATAGGAGATAATTCACTCTTCAACTTCCAGAGATCATGGGTGAGTTATGGAGGGAGTGGGAGTAACTTTCAGTAGTGGGCAGTGAGTGGAGAAAGTGTAGGAAGAAATTAGGTTGAGATTGATTGTGGCTGCTTCTGATTTGAACGTACTGATATTTTGTCTGCGTGACGGTCGTCATGAAATGTGACGGTCGTCATACGCATGACGGTCGTAATGGACCTGTGACGATCGTCACATCAGAAAAATCCATTTTTTCTGTTTTTCTTCTCTCTTTTCCTTCATTTCTTCTTCTTTTCTTTCTTTAATCCAAATTCTCCCCAATCTGCAAAACGAAGTAAATTAATCATATAATAGAACATAAATCAAGATAAATTAATAATAGTCACAAATAAATGCATGTAAATCAAGCCAAATAAACGATATGATTTCGCGTTATCAAACACCCCCACACTTATACCATTGCTTGTCCTCAAGCAATCAGCCAACACGTTAAAAAGAAATAAGCATAGTTCGAAACAAAAACATGATGAGACTCTAATCATACAAGGCTGCTAGGCTAATGTTAGATCGATAGGTACTAAATATCAATACCAAGGATACCGTAATGAGACAATTTCAAAAACTCCCTACTTATGCAAACCAATCGGAATCATGTCATTATAACTCAACCTATATCTCATGCTCTCTTTCACCCCATTTCATTATAGTGCAATCACATTAAGCCCGTTATCCATACACATTCATGGCAAGTAAACCTGTTAGTGACTGTGATCTCGATGCTATTTCATTTTTTTTTCTGCAAATATGCTTAAGCATCAATTGAACTTAAAGAGTTTGTACCATTAGGCTAAGTGCTCGGGTGAGGAGCACCTAACTTAGAAGGAACATGTCTTTTTCTTCATAATTTTTCTTCTTTCTTAATTTCTCATTTTACACTAGAGATCATACACTTATTTGCATCGGTTTCTTACTTAGTGTGTTTAGGATGGTGTTGACTGCTTAAATAAACTACTTAGGGATTACTACAAGAACCTGGAGCTTTAAGGTTTCGGCATAATGGGTACTCAAATTGATTTTGCATATTTAGGGGGTTAAGGGTGTCAGGGCGGTATCAATTTTATCAAAACTTTCCCACGTTTTTCTAACATAGCCTGGACAGCCTATATACTTTCAGAGAACCATGTCATGAATCGAAGCAAAAATTTGTTGGAGGTTAGAATTTTGAAATTTTGAAATTTTTGGGGAAATTGAATAACAAGCGAAAATCACGCATAAAGACTCGACAGCACATGCAAAGATTTTGACATAATGTTAAAAACAGATAAAATTCCTAGAAGCATGAAATAAAATGTAAAACAATAGAGTTCCTCCCCCACACTTAAAACAAACATTGTCCTCAATGTTTTAGTAAAAGAGGGAAAAGGAAAGATAGAACCTGTATGAATGCTACTGCTCTTGCTATCCTTGTCTTTGTTGATCACTTCTACTTCGGCGGCGGGCATTTTGAGATACCTTTGTTTGTGTAAGTCTCGAACAAGCTCATCATGTTGCTCGCGTCAAGAGGAAGTACTCATCATCAGTGTTCCCACCAGCAGCGACACTCGTAGGAATGTCCGTGGGCATAACTCATCTTCTCAGATCTTCATCTAGAGAGTTTTCGCTTAGATATAGCTAAAGAGTAACAAGCGATACATTTCTTTATTTTCTGCAAATTTAACCAAACAAATTAAAATAAAGACCTTGCTTCCCACACAGCGCTTTGTTTAACGTCGATAGCTCGACGGCCAAGGAGTGCAAGTACTCATGGTGGTTCTTTCGAGAATGGTTCCTCGATCAAACTTTGAATGGTCTTCGGTTTCCATGGCCACTTATCAAGCCATCTCTCATATCCCTCATCTTTTCTTTTCTTTCTTCTATAGGGTGGTTCATTGTTTTGAACTTGTGGTGGTGGTTCTGGATCTATCCTAAGTATCAGTTTTTCAAATTTGGGCTTAGTTATTTCATCCACCACCTCAAAATTTAATCTTACCCTTTTAATAGTAATGATGACTCTAGTTTCATGGTCCTTGAATTTTCTTTTGTTATGAAAGACCTTAGACAAAGGTGCATTAGTGTGGATATTTTCCAATACCTCTACATATGTTTTGGATTGGGAGTTTACCTTAGCTTCCACAACCAATTGTGAGGAAGAATTAGGTGGGGTATAGGGAGGAGGAGCAACAATGGGTGCTTCTTTCTCTATCTCTTCGACAACCTCTCTTTCGGGTGGTGTCGGTGGATTTTTCTCAATAATTATGCTTGTCTCACCAAAACTCTCCACAGACTCATCATCACTCTCCCTAAGATCTTCTATTTGTTCTTCATTACTAGTGGTTACAACATTCACATGGCTCTCAAGGAAAGGTCCTAGAGATGTTTGTGTAAGCAAAGAGGTTTGAGTCTCCAAAGCCTTGTTGTGAGTCGCGAGGGAATCGACTATAATGCTCATCTGCTTAAGGTCTTCATCAATTTGGAGATGTTGTTTTCTAAAGTCTTCATTTTGGAGAGTTTGTGTCTCCACAAAGCGCTCCATCATAGATTCGATCCTAGAGTGAGTAAACGTCTCTTCGAATTCTTCTAGTAATAGTTCAAGGTTGGATGTGTCAAATTCTTGCGTTTCCTCATAGTATTGGGAGTAGTCATCATAGAGGGAATTTGGTCGAGAATGCATCGTATTGAAATCTTCTAATAATATTTCGAGGTCCGATTTAAACGGATCTTGTGGTTCCTCGAAATATTGGGGGTGGTAGTTATAAGGGAAATATGGGTTGTACATAATGATTTAGATAAGAGTGCCTTAGTCTGTACTATGCAACAACAGAATCACAATATTGATTGTTGGTCCCCGGCAACGGCGCCAAAAACTTGATGCGTCCGCAAGTGCACGGAAATATCGAAGTAATAAAAAAGATTGTCGAACCCACAGAGACCAATGTCCATCTACCGTTATCTATTATTACGGTGTAAAGCTAAGGCTAATGGAATTAGGAAAGCTGAATGCGAATGAAATTAAATGCACAATAAATAAAGATTTTTGGTTTAAAGAAATGCGGTAAAGGAATATCGGTATGTAACGCTTTAGCTATCGGGAATTCGGCAGGTTACCGGTGCCTTTTTGTCTATTGCAAACACCTTTCAGGAGAACTTACTCGTTTAAAGACCTTCGTCTCACGATGGTTGTTGACTCGGGTCATAATTCTAAGGGCCGAATGTACGCTTTCGCTATCCCATTCGGGATAGCGAAAGCATACGTTCCGCCTTAGAGTTGTGACTAGCGTCAACAACCTGCAAGTGCACAGTCTATCGCGTAGTAATAATAGATATCGATCCCACAGGGACTCGTAATCAATCTAGTGTTATCGGGTGTTACGGTGTTTAGCTAGGTCGGTTTGGTTTCAAGTTGAATAATGGCAGAATAAATGCGTAAACTAAAGGGAACTAAGGTTTTACTTAAGATATGAATTTATGAATCGATATGCAATAATTTTTTTCTTCGGGAATTTGACAACTTATTGGCGTATTAAATGTTTTCAAACTTAGTTTAAGAAGAAAATAGTGATTTAAAGACTTTTGTCTCACGATGGTTGTTGACGCTAGTCGCAACTCTAAGGCGGAACGTATGCTTTCGCTATCCCGTTCGGGGTTAAAGTTACCTTTTGAAAATCTCTAAGTTCTAATCCTTTTTAAAGCGCTTTCGCTGTTTTTAAATCGAATGCCTAGTTTTTACTATCTGGTCTTACCTCAGCTGTCGCTTGTTGGTTTGTACCTTAATATGGTTTCCCACTGTCGTGGCAAAACCACCTTAAATAGCTTCTCACTGTCGTGACAAAGATTTATTTAGAATTTTGATTAAAAACTAAAATCATAACTGAGTTTTTGAAAAGAGAAAAACTACGCCAATTATTATCAAATTCTGTCTGAATTATTATTGCATATCGATTACAGTAGTTTAGCTAGACATGGAAATAGAAATGGCAATACATAAATAAAAACAGTAATTAATAACATGCATCATAATGAAAACTGAAATTACGATTAAAATTTAAAACCTGTAAAATATTCCAATTGGCCTTTGGGCAGATCCTCCATAAATGTTGGCAGTATTCTGGTCTTGGTGCCAATTGATCGTACAAGGGAAATAGAAATTACAAAATATCAAAGAATGCAGAGAAAGGAAAGAGAAACAAATAAGAATAGAATAATGGAAAGGTTGCTCTGAAGACGAATTGGCAGCACTTCGTTGTCTTGAATTCGGCTCTCCTTTTCAGGTCCCAACCTCTTCCTTTTATAGAGGGAGAGTATCTAACGGTTATTCCCTCAGGAAGTGGGTTTGATGCAGAAAAATAGGAGTTAGTGGCCACACTTTTGGTCTTTGAGGGGAGAAATTGCACGTGACTTCATTCTGCCACGTTCTGGCAGCATGATGGTCGTCATGGCTGTGTGACGGTCGTCACACGCATGACGGTCGTAACAGCTGTGTGACGGTCGTCACATCAGTCAGGCTCGTTTCTGCTGGTTTTTACTTGGTTTTTCATGCATTTTCCACTTGTTTTTGCTCCTTTTCTTCATATTGCTTTGCTTGGACATGTTCTTCGAATACCTGCATAATACTTAGACAAATAGCATGGAATGCCCCGTATTCGGAGCGAAATCGGTCAAACATTAGTTAAAACATACGTCATTTTATAGATATATTTTCGCGTTATCAAACTCCCCTAAACTTGAATCTTTACTTGTCCTCAAGTAAAAGTTAGAAAAATGTGGCAAACACGCGGCACGCTCCTCCCTTCCGAGAGGTTTTTCTCAAATTACAAGTTAGGAAGTCCAAGACAAAAATCAAAACAACACACAAACGGTGGTGACACTGAGTTGTAAGTCTTCGAAGGCCTCCTTTTTTATGCAATCCCAGTTCCAATCATGCTACTGCAGCTTGGCGTCAAGTCCCTTGCAACAAGTTTTACCCGGTTTGTTCTGGCGCAGTCACATTAAGCCCGTTATCCGTATACTTTCATGGCAAGTCAACCTGTTAGTGGCTATGATCTCTTTTCTATTTCGATTCTTCTTTGCACATAAGCTTATGCTATTGATTTCCAAAGACTTTCTGTACCGTTGGGCTAAATGCTCGGGTGAGGAGCACCTAACTTAGAAGGGACATGTCTCTATACTCGGGCTATATGGCTTTTCTTCTTCATGATTTTTTTTTCATTTTGAGTTAGAGATCACACACACTTATTTGCATCGGTTTCATCGCTTAGAAGCATTTAGGATGGTGTTGGCTGCTTGTATAAACTACTGGGGGCTACGTTTGAGTAGGAGCTTGAAACTTCGGTACGTGTAGGTAGTGAAACGGACTCGCATAAACTGGAGGTCTAAGGTGTCAGGACGATAATGGAGTTGTAAAAATTTTCTTCTCGGGATTTCCATACTTGATTGAACTTTGGCGTGTCCTCGTGATGCTTAAAGATTTCTTTGTATAGTCATATGAAACGCGGGGAGTTCATGTAACGGAGATAAATATATATATAAGAGCTTATTTGCCGAAACCGAAAGTTAAAATTTCTTTAAATTTGAAAAAACAAGTACATTGGAAATAACATGAGAAAGGGAAATGAAAAGGAAATAACGATCCGCTCCCACACTATCTCAATCAGTGTCCCCACTGATTTGAAGGAATGCGGAAGGGAGGTACAAAGGAAATACAGAAAAACAACAAAAATGGCAAAAATGAAAGATACTACTGATCCCGTCCTCAACCTCTATCTCTGCCTCGACCTCTGGCTGGGGGATCACGGGCGGCGAGGTTCAGAGCCCCGGTGTGGAAGATGTAATCCCGGAGATCGTCGACTCGCACATTGAGGTGCGCCATCTCGTCAGCCATGCCGAAATGGATGTCGTGCATCATCTGCAGAGACTGCTGGATTTGGCCGGTCTGCTCTCTCTGCCAAGCTTCAAATTCCGCAGCCCTGCGGTTCTGCTGCTCCATCATGAGCATCATCTGGTTCTGTTGCTCGATGCAGCGGAGGAGGGCCATGGATGTGTCATCAGTGGCAGGACGGGGGCGGCGGCATGTGGAAGGGCCAGCGGCAGCAGCTGCGTGAGAAGGCTCAGGCTGGTCGGCTCTGTCGAGCTCTTCCTGAACTTCGTCCCTGGGCTCTGGGATGTTGTCCTGTGTTGGGGCAGCAGGGGCAGCGGTGTCGAAGAGCCAGTTGGCTCTGTCTTCAGGATGCATCTGGGTAGTGCGGGAAGGCAGGATGATGCTTTGGATAGTGCGGCCGCGCACTACAGGATGATAGCGGCCATCATGGCGGGCCTTGATGAGGTGGGAGGCGCGGCAGTGGTCGGTGTCTAGGAATATAGGAGGCATCTGGCGGAGTGTCTGGAGGCGGTCGCCAAGACCGAGGCCTATGGCGATGGATGTAACAATGCCACCGAAGTAAAAAGGTTTGGCGCCGCGGTTGCAGTTGGCCTGAATGTGAGCCAAGAGAAACGGGGCGGCGTTAACCGGCTCTGAAGCGAACACACAGTGGAGGAAAAACAGCTCCTTTGAGTTGACCTTATGGTTACTGTCACGAGCGAATACGGTGTTGCTCAACACGCGGTGGAAGTAGCTGATAGCTGGGTTATGGATATGAGTGGCGTTCAGCGTGTCCCAGCTATCTGGAGTGGTTCCTGTCAGGCTGTTCCAGAGAGGGAAGGCCTCTTAGTAGAACTGGTCTGAGATGCAGCGGTGAGAATCATCGCTGTGGGTGAACTGCAGGATGACGGCGATGCGGTCCTGGGGGACCTGATATTCAGTGCCGAACATTCGGAAGCAGGCGATACCGTGGAGTTGGTTGGCATCGCCGGATGATGTTGTGTAGGTGAAAGAACTGAGAAACTCCAGCGTGAGTTGCTCGTAGGTGGGCTGGGGAGTGGTGCAGAGATGCCAGATGCCGACTCTCTGCAACATCCAAGTGACGCCGTCGAGGATTCCGAGTTCCGTCAGAGAGTTCAGATGAGCATACCGGGTCGGTTGTAGCGACCGTTGATGGAATGCGAGAAAGTTTGTCTGCTTCCGTTCACCGGCCTCTCCTTCGCGGGAGGTGATGTCGCTGAATTCGGGGTTAGCACCGGCCATTGTTGTGAGAGGAGTGCAGAGGATGGAGATTATGGGATTTCAGAGAATGGTGATGCGGGGGAGTGCAGTGGGTACTGTAGATCGGTGAATGGGAGGGTGAAAATGGTGGGTGGTTTATGGGGGATTCAGAGGGTTTGGATAGGGTTTGGAGAATTGGAGAGTGGGAAATTAGGGGAGAGGGAAAGGAGAGGGGCGCAGCTCTGTTTAAAACAGAATTGGGGGTTTTTCTGCATGACGACCGTCAGGGGTCTGTGACGGTCGTAACACGCGTGACGACCATGGTGGAAGTGTGACGACCGTCACATCAGCAAAGTCTGCAGAATAGCAGAATTTTGCTTGTTGGGCGATTTAATAGTGGAAATTATGGAAATATGAGTTATAATGGAATAATGGCAATCTAAAAATGAACAGGAAACATAAGTGATGGTAGTACTGAAATAACATTAAATTGAAAAATGAGCGTACGGTAGTACAATATCCAAGAAGAGTAAATAGTTGTAAAATGAACTAATTGCGAATAATGTAAAATGCAGTAAACGTAAATTAAAGCAAAAACTAGAAGATTACTTCGTTGGTTTCTTCAAATTGTTGACCTGTTGAACAACGGTATTAAATTGGTCGCTAACCAAGTCCATGAAGGTAACGAAATCCATATGAAGTTGCGTTAATTCATCTTTGACAGTGGTTACTTCCAACTTGAGGTTGTCTACGGTTTTCAGAACAGCGTCTAGCTTATCTGTGTTTTGTTCAGTCGTGGGGTCAGGAAAATTATGGTAGTTAGGAGGGGTCTCAGGATCGATCTCTACTTCAGACTCATAGTCTTGGTAGTATAAATAGTCATGCGCTTCGGAGACTTGATCACTGTCATACATATAAGCCTGGGGTGTGGAGTGAGGTGATGGAGGTCCCATAGGCTCATCCAATTCATAGAGCCAATTATCTTTGTTATGGATACTGGTTAGCTCATGGTTGGGCAATGTGAAAAGGTGGACAGGTTGATCAGCTATTAGGTATTCGTAGGCTCCTGGTCCTAAGGTACCTAGAATGCGTCTGTTGAAGCAGAACTGGATGTCCATTGCTCTGAGGTTGCCGAAACGGACGGCTTTGTTCAGGTAATACCTCAGACCAATCTCGTGGGCGATCATGGTGACTAGGCCTCCTATTAAAATGGGTGAGTGTGGATCCTGATTGATGCGTGTAAATGCCCTCATCATAAAAGGGACAGCATTTACAGGGCGGCCTTGGGAAGCACAGAAAAGGATGAACAGCTCGTCCTTTGAGACTGTTGTGATGTTTTCTTCCTTACCAAAGAGGGTATGGGCTAATATCCTATGGAAATAGCGGAAGGCTGGATTGTGTATCTCATGGTTATGCATGTCGTTCGGTTCTGGGTGATAGTTTCCGATGATGGAACCCCAGAATTGGTCTAATTCGAGATCAAAATCCTCTTCAATGGCAGTAAACACGAACGGATTGCTAGGGAAGCCTAGGATGGTATCTAACGTGGTACGGTTGTGTGTTTGGTCTATTCCAAACATTCTAAAGGTTATTAACTCTTTAGTGGATCCAAAGCCATATTCAGGTAAGTAACTTAGAGAGCTAAGGAATTCTAGTGTCAGTTCGCGGAAGGTAGCGAATCGGGTCTTGAGAGCGGTTTGCTCCCAGCCTAATTAGTTAAAAAGGTACTGAATGCTATCTTGAATTCCTAGCTTGTCCATGGTTGGTGTATCGTAGTACAGAGTCGAAGCAAAGTTTCTTTGAGTCAGTGCCCCGAATCTGGCCTGCCGAGCTCGTCCTCTAAACACAACAGTCGTAACGTCAATGTCGGCCATACTCGTTAGTCGGATAGAATGGAAGAAAAGTAGAATGACTTTTAAAATCCTGGAAAAAGTCACATTCACTCAGATCGTAATTTTAAGAAAAATAACAAAAGTGATAAAAGGGGAAAATATAAAATAAATATAGATAATGGAAAATAAGATAGTAGAAATTTATAGAAATTATAAGTTTAATAAAGAGAATAGTTTTAATAAATTTAGAAGGGAAATCAGGAAAACTTTGGGTTGCCTCCCAATCAGCGTTGTCTTTAACGTCAGAAGCCTGACGATAGCTTGGAGATAAGCTAGTCGGGGATCTCGAGCAATTTCATATTGCTCACGTGGTCGCTGTTTTCACTTTGATTATAATGTTTCAAACGCTGTCCGTTTACTATAAACGGTGCGTTGATTCGATTTGTGACTTCAACAGCTCCACTCTTTAGGACTTTGGTGACCTCAAAAGGTCCAGACCACCTAGATTTTAGTTTTCCAGGGAATAATTTCAATCTGGAGTTAAACAGGAGCACGATGTCTCCCACTCTGAACTGCTTCCGGATTGAATGTTTGTCATGCCATTTCTTGGTCCTTTCTTTGTAGATGCGTGCATTCTCGTACGCGTCTAATCTTAGCTCTTCCAACTCATGAAGGTTCAAGATACGCTTTTCGCCTGCCGCGGTGTAGTTGAAGTTTAGTGTTTTAATAGCCCAGAAGGCTTTATGCTCTAATTCTACCGGCAGGTGGCATGATTTTCCGTAAACTAGTTTGAATGGTGTGGTGCCTATCGGTGTCTTAAAGGCGGTCCTATATGCCCATAAAGCTTCGTTCAGCTTTGATGACCAGTCTTTCCTGGAGGTTGCGACAGTCTTTTCTAAAATTTGTTTTATCTCCCTGTTCGAAACCTCTACTTGTCCACTAGTTTGTGGATGATACGGTGTGGCTACACGGTGTTTTACTCCGTATTTGGAAAGGAGTTTATCAAAGATTCGCGATATGAAATGCGAACCACCGTCACTAATGACGAGCCTAGGCACACCGAATCTTGGAAAGATTACGTTTTTAAAGAGTTTAATGACTACTCGCGTGTCATTAGTTGGAGCGGCAACGGCCTCTATCCATTTCGATACATAATCGACAGCGACGAGTATGTATTTATTTCCAAAAGAAGGTGGGAATGGTCCCATGAAGTCGATTCCCCAGACGTCAAAGATTTCTACTTCCAAGATTCCTCTCTGAGGCATTTCATCGCGTCATGAGATGTTGCCGGTGCGTTGGCACCGGTTGCATTTTAGTACCGCGGTATGGACGTCCTTCCAGAGATTGGGCCAGAATAGGCCGGACTATAGGATTTTAGCGCACGTCTTTGAGGTGCTGGCATGACCACCATATGGTGCTGAATGGCATTGGGTGATGATGTCTTCTATTTCTTCCTCTGGTACGCAACGACGGTATAAGTTGTCGGCGCCTCGTCTGAAGAGTAGAGGTTCGTCCCAGTAGTAGTGCTTTAAGTCATGGAAGAATTTCTTCTTTTGTTGATAAGTCAGGTCCGGTGGAAGCACGCCTGCGGCCAGGTAATTAACGATGTCGGCAAACCACGGCAAAGTGGCTTGGGCATAGACAGCTTCCACAGCTTTTTCCAGTTCCGGTTCTTCCGAAGTAGAGTTAAACATATCGCTTTCCAATTTGGCTATCAGAGGTTCGTAAGGAAAGTCGTCATTGATAGGCACTGGTTCTTGTTTTATGCCCTCTATACGGGATAAGTGGTCCGCAACTACGTTCTTGGTCCCCTTCTTATCTTTAATTTCTAAATCGAACTCTTGTAATAATAGGATCCATCTCAATAATCTGGGTTTAGCGTCCTTTTTGTTTATTAGGTACCTTATGGCAGCGTGGTCTGTGTATATGATTATTTTGGCTCCTACCAAGTAGGAACGGAATTTGTCAAGAGCGAACATGACTGCTAAGAGTTCCTTTTCTGTTGTGGCGTAGTTCATTTGGGCAGGGTCTAATGTTCTACTGGCGTAGTAGATAGCGTGAAGCTTCTTATCCTTCCTTTGTCCTAGAACTGCGCCTACGGCATAATCACTCGCATCGCACATGATTTCGAATGGTAGTCGCCAATCTGGGGGTTGCAAGATTGGTGCGGTGATAAGTGCAGATTTTAGAGTTTCGAATCCCTCTAAGCATTCTTTGTCGAAGATGAACTCAGCATCTTTCATTAACAAACCTGTAAGAGGCTTTGTGATTTTCGAGAAATCTTTTATGAATCTCCGGTAGAATCCAACGTGTCCTAGGAAGCTTCGTATTTCACGTACGGTTTTCGGAGGTTGGAGATCCTTTATGATCTCTATTTTGGCTTTGTCAACTTCAATCCCTTTCTCAGAGATGACGTGTCCTAAAACAATGCCTTGTCGGACCATGAAATGACATTTTTCCCAATTAAGGACAAGGTTCACTTTGGCGCATCTTTGGAGTACCATTTCTAAATTCGACAGGCAGCCTTCGAAGCTTTGTCCGCATACAGAGAAGTCATCCATGAACACTTCCATGATGTCATCTATGAAGTCTGCGAATATTGCCATCATGCATCTTTGAAAGGTTGCTGGAGCGTTGCATAGTCCGAACGGCATTCGTCGGTAGGCAAAAGTACCATAGGGACAGGTGAATGTTGTCTTTTCCTGGTCATCGGGGTGAATGGGGATTTGAAAGAATCCCGAATAACCATCTAGGTAGCAGAAGTATGAATGTTTTGCCAGTCTCTCCAACATTTGGTCTATGAATGGTAAAGGGAAGTGATCTTTCCGAGTTGCCTTGTTTAGTTTTCTGTAATCGATACACATCCTATTTCCGGTTACTACTCTTTAGGTTATCGATTTGCCTTTCGCATTCTTTACTACAGTAACGCCTCCTTTCTTGGGTACTACGTGTACTGGACTGACCCATTGGTTGTCGGAGATTGGGTATATGATTCATGTGTCTAGTAGCTTTTTCACCTCGCCTTTGACTATAGTGCTTAGGATCGGGTTTATCCTTCTCTGATGTTCTCTCGAAGTTTTGTAGTCTTTCTCCAGCATGATATGGTGCATACAGATGGAGGGACTTATGCCTTTTAGATCGCTTATATTATAGCCTAACGCAGTTGGGTATTTCCTTAGGACTTCTAATAATCGCTCAGTTTCTGATTGTCCTAAGTTGGCGTTTACTATTACTGGTCTTTTGAATTCTGTATCAAGGAATTCATACCTGAGAGTTTTAGGTAGCTCTTTAAGTTCTAAAGCTGGGTTTTTCGGACCTGGCATGTGATTTGGAGTGAGTGCTAAGATCTCGCTCAGACTATCATCTTTGTATGGTGCATGCCAGTTGTCGTCTTCATGAATATCAGGGGTCGGGATTTTCATGATGTCAGAATATGTAGTTTCCTCCTTTTCTAATTCTCGTATGCATTCGTCAATTACATCTACTATGTAGCATGTGTCATCGATGGCTGGTGCCTTCAAGAATTTAGTAAGGATGAACTCTATCTTTTCTTCTCCTACTTCGAATGTTAGCCTTCCTTTCTTTACGTCTATTATAGCTCCGGCTGTAGCTAGGAACGGTCTTCCTAGGATAATTGGAGTAATAGAGTCCTCTTTGATGTCCATGATTATGAAGTCGGTTGGGATATAGAATTGTCCTATGCGTACTGGAACGTTTTCCAGTATTCCGACGGGATATTTGACTGATCGGTCAGCCAATTGTACAGACATTTTAGTTGGTCTTAGTTCTCCCATATTCAGCTTTTTGCATATAGATAAGGGCATAACGCTTATACTAGCTCCTAGATCGCATAGAGCTTTGTCTATTACGAACTTTCCTATGACGCAGGGTATGGAGAAACTACCTGGGTCTTTTAGTTTAGGAGGCATGTGGTTTTGAATGATTGCGCTACATTCGGCGGTAAGTGTTATTGTCTCGTTATCCTCTATTTTCCTTTTATTGGACAAAATCTCTTTAAGAAATTTAGCTTATGACGGCATTTGAGTTATCGCTTCTGTGAAAGGAATAGTGATGTTTAGTTGTTTCAGAAGTTCGACAAATTTCTTAAATTGTCCTGAAGTTTTGGAGTTTATTAATCTTTGAGGGTAAGGGATAGGTGGTTTATATGGCGCTGGAGGCACATATGTGTTTTCATCTTTGGCGGTTTTCTGCTCGTCACATTCCTTCTTTTCTGTTTCAGACTCCTTTTCGGTTGGTTTATCGGATTTCTGTTGCATTACTAAATCTTCGTTCCTAGGATCTGTTGGGCCCTCCAATTCTTTCCCACTTCTTAATATAACAGCGTTTGCGTGACCTTTTGGATTAGGTTCAGGCTGTCCTGGAAATGTTCCAGCTGGGGCAGCGGCAGAGGCTTGTTGTTGGGCCACTTGGGATATCTGCGTTTCGAGCATTTTGTTGTGGGTGGCTAAAGCGTCTACTTTTCCGGTCAGCTATTTAATTTGCTCGCTAGTGTGTATGTTTTGATTTAGGAATTCTTTGTTTGTTTGAGCTTGAGTAGCTATGAATTTTTCCATCATCAACTCGAGGTTTGATTTCCTAGGGACAGTTTGGGTAGCAACTGGTTTCTGATATCCTGGCGGAGCACCTGGTGCTTGCAAGGCATTATCGTTCTTGTAGGAAAAGTTTGGATGGTTTCTCCATCCTGGGTTGTAAGTATTTGCGTAAGGATTTCCTTGAGCATAATTTACTTGGTCTGGTGGGATTCCGGCCAGCAATGGTCATTCGGGCGCATTATGAGTGGTGATTCCGCATAACTCGCAGTTTGGAGTTACGGCAGCGACGGTTGCAGTGGGGTTAATGGTCAGACTGTCAATTTTCTGTGCTAGAGCATCTACTTTAGCGTTGAACTTTTCAAGGCTGCTGATCTCGTACATCCCACCTTTTGCTGCGGGTTTCTCTGTTGGAGTGCGTTCACCTCCCCATTGGCAGTGGTTCTGAGACATGTTTTCGATTAGTTGATAGGCTTCGTCGTATGGCTTATCCATAAGTGCACCGCCCGCGGCGGCGTCTACCGTTAATCTGGTGTTGTATAGAAGCCCATTATAGAAAGTATGAATTGTCACCCAGTCTTCTAGACCGTGGTGAGGACATGTTCTCATCATATCTTTGAATCGTTCCCATGCTTCGTAAAGAGATTCAGTATCTTTTTGTTGAAATCCGTTGATTTGAGCTCTAAGCATAGCAGTTTTGCTTGGCGGAAAATATCTCGCTAAGAAGACGTTCTTCAACTGTTCCCACTTCGTAACGGAGTTGGATGGTAAGGATTGTAACCATGTCCACGCTCTATCTCTAAGAGAGAAAGGGAAAAGACGAAGTCTTATTGCGTCTGGAGTTACTCCATTTGCTTTCACTGTGTCTGCGTATTGTACAAACTTCGTTAAATGTTCGTTTGGATCCTCAGTTGCATTTCCTGAGAATTGGTTTTGTTGTACAGCTGACAGCAATGAGGGTTTCAGCTCAAAATCGTTTCGAGTGATAGCTAGGGCAGCAATGCTACTTCTAGGCTCCATCTGAGAGGGTGTAGCGTATGCCTTCAGCGGTTTATTTTGAGGTCCTTCAGCCATCTTTGATTCTTCTTCGGATTTGGGAATATGAGTGAGAGGATCGGGAATGTTATGTTTTAGTTGGTACTCAATGATGCGACTTCTTAAATGTAAGAAGCGCTCTAGTTCTGCGACTGAGGGTTTTAAGATATCGCCTTGTGGGCGATTACTTGGCATACAATCGACAGAACCAGTAAAGGGAAAATAAAATTGTTAACCTAGTCTATACGGCGTAACAGAAGGTTACACTATTGACTAAACGGGTCCCCGGCAACGGCGCCAAAAACTTGATCGCGACTTTCTATGTCTAACAAATCTAACTGCAAGTGCACAGTCTATCGCGTAGTAATAATAGATATCGATCCCACAGGGACTCGTAATCAATCTAGTGTTATCGGGTGTTACGGTGTTTAGCTAGGTCGGTTTGGTTTCAAGTTGAATAATGGCAGAATAAATGCGTAAACTAAAGGGAACTAAGGTTTTACTTAAGATATGAATTTATGAATCGATATGCAATAATTTTGTTCTTCGGGGATTTGACAACTTATTGGCGTATTAAATGTTTTCAAACTTAGTTTAAGAAGAAAATAGTGATTTAAAGACTTTTGTCTCACGATGGTTGTTGACGCTAGTCGCAACTCTAAGGCGGAACGTATGCTTTCGCTATCCCGTTCGGGGTTAAAACTACTTTTTGTAAACAAATAGATTCTAATTTCTTTTAAAGCGCTTTCGCTGTGTCTAAAATCAACGCCTAGTTTTTACTATCTGGTTCTAGCCTCAGCTGTCGCTTGTTGGTTTGTACCTTAATATGGTTTCCCACTGTCGTGGCAAAACCATCATAAATAGCTTCTCACTGTCGTGACAAAGGTTTATTTAGAATTTAGATTAAAAACTACGGCCAGAAAGGTTGTTTGTAAAAAGGGAAGGTGCCGGTTACTATCGAATCCTGTCCTACCAATTCGGTTACATACCGATAAAACTAATTTAGCTAGACATGATAATTAATGCAAACATAAATAAACAATGGCAGCAGAATAATATAACATGCATACTGACAGAAATAAAATAATAATTCAATTAATAAAAACCTGTAAATCGTACTGATCTCGAATCCTTGAGTAGTCCTCCACAATGTCGGCAGGATTCTACTTTGGCGAGAATTAAAAGGTACATGAACAAATAAAGCGATACAAATGAAATAAAAGGAAAAGAAATGGAAAATAATGCAGGAAAGTAAAATTGGCTTCAATGGGAATTTTGGCAGTACTTCGATACATCCAAGGTTCCCCCTAAAACTGTGAATCTAAGGCCTATTTATAGGAGATAATTCACTCTTCAACTTCCAGAGAGGGAGTGGGAGTAACTTCCAGTAGTGGGCAGTGAGTGGAGAAAGTGTAGGAAGAAATTAGGTTGAGATTGATCGTGGCTGCTTCTAATTTGAACGTACTGATATTTTGTCTGCGTGACGGTCGTCATGAAATGTGACGGTCGTCATACGCATGACGGTCGTAATGGACCTGTGACGACCGTCACATCAGAAAAATCCATTTTTTCTGTTTTTCTTCTCTCTTTTCCTTCCATTTCTTCTTCTTTTCTTTCTTTAATCCAAATTCTCCCCAATCTGCAAAACGAAGTAAATTAATCATATAATAGAACATAAATCAAGATAAATTAATAATAGTCACAAATAAATGCATGTAAATCAAGCCAAATAAACAATATGATTTCGCGTTATCACCCTTAACTTTGAAAACCATTTTCATAAACAAGAGTGTTGTTAACTTTTATTTCTATCGAAAACGGTAATGCCTAAGTCTCCAATGGTCGAGTTGCATACACCAAACTGCTAGAACTGTTTGTTAACCCTACTCGGATAAAACACTTGAACCAACATGTGGTCGTGTCAGCCCGAACTACGTTTGCTCTGATTTCTCGTACCAGACGAGGATACGTAGGCATAAGATTCGATGTCTTAGCGAGCAACCTTTCCCCCTTTTTAGCCGTAGTTAGCCGAACTACGTTGACTCTGACTTTCCCATTGCACAAGGGAATACGTAGGCCCAGAGCAGCGATGCTCTGTCGAGTCCTTTTTTCTCTTTCTTTTTCTTTTGTCCCTAAGCCTTTAGCATAGATAGTTCAACACACCCTTTAGCTAGATAACAAGCGTGGATCCCGTCGAGTACGACGGACGTGAGGGGTGCCCATACCTTCCCCTTGCGTAACCGACTCCCGAACCTAGGACTTGGTTGCGATGACCTCGTCTTTTCCCGTTTTCGTTAGGTTTTTTCCAATCGTTTCCTTTTCCCTCCTTTGGGATAAATAATGATAGGTGGCGACTCTGTTAGTCATTGTCGGCCTCCTTTTTCGCAGTAGCGACACACGTACTACCAAGTCACTTGGCGTACACATTATACCACGGGTATCTAATTTCATCAGTGCCTTCTTCGGCAATACATTCAAAGATGACCCGGTATCAACAAGCACATGCGAAAAAACGGCCCCACGACACTCCATAGATATGTGCAACACACTGTTGTGATTCCGTCCTTTGGGCGTTAAATCTAAATCAGTAAAGCGCAAACCATTACCAGCATTCACATGCACCACAACTCCCTCGAGTTGATTCACAGATATCTCCTGTGGCACATATGCGGTGTTCAAAATCCTCAGCAAGGCGTTCCTGTGTGCCTCCGAACACAACAACAATGATAGGTTAGAGATCTTAGAAGGAGTCTGCTGCAAGTGATTCACAATCTTGTAATCACTTTTGCGAATCAATCTCATAAACTCCTCAGCATCCTTCAACAAGGACTCCTTCTCGCCCGCTTGCGCAGTCTCTTCACCATGGCTTTACCCTTTCCTTTTTCAGCTTTGTCGGCAACTACTTCGGGCAAAGAGAACACCCTACCACTCCGGGTAATTCCCCCAGCTCCAACCAAATTATCCACTGAATCCACAGGTAGACTTTTCAACTCTTGTTTCTGCCCGTTGCAATATACTTCAACTCCGTAGTTCCACGAAATCGCTTTAGTACTCTCATACTGAACAAGACCAACTTTGGTGATGATGATGGTTGGCGGCCTAGGCGGCGCAGAAATAGTAATAGTCTTATATGGAATCGAAATTGTCGTAATTTCATCCTTCTCTTCGCATACTATTTCCTCAGTCCTTCTCTCTGCAACCCTGTCAAACTGCAAGACCCCGTCATCCATCAGACTATGAATATGCTTCTTCAGTTTCTCACATCCTTCCGGATGGCTTGCGCACTCAGCACACTCTTCATGACAGCCCAAGAACACGCATCCCCTCAACAACCTATTTTTCACAAACTTCAGTGGCGTCCTTAGATCTTCAACATTGGCTACCAAGTTTAGATCCTCATCTTTGATGATAGCGCTGACCCCTGCTGCCCCATGGTTAGGCATAGGGTTCTGCACGACATTGGGTGCGTCGTAAGAGAAATTTATAGCTTTTTTATCCACCAGATCCTAAACCTTGTGCTTAAACGCCTTGCAGTTGTCAATATTGTTCCCCGGCGCACCAGAATGGAATTCACATCGAGCATTAGCGTCATATCCGGGAGGAGGCGCACCTGTCAAAGGAGCCATGGTCCTCTTTTATATTAAATGCAATTGCAACAAGGTTTGAAGCAATTGAGAATATGGCATCGGAGGCGTGTAATTCTGATACTGCTGTTGCTGAGGCTGCTGCTGACGGTATTGTGGACGTTGGTTTCGGCTTCTTCCTCTGGAACTAGAAACTGCGTTGGTCTCTCCATCCCTCTTCTTGTTTCCAAACACTTTCCTGTTATTTCCTCCATATGAGGATCCTTCCACGGCCTGAATCTTACCCAGTTTGATGCCATTCTCCACTCTCTCTCCTGTAATGATGAGGTCAGAGAAACAGACTAACATGCTGCCAATGAGCTTTTCATAATAAACACCTGGTAACGTGGCAACGAACATATCAATCAGTTCACGCTCCACCATGGGAGGTTGCACCCTAGCTGCCAGCTCCCACCACCTCTGGGCGTATTCCTTGAAGCATTCGTTGTTCTTTTGTGAAAGATTCTGCAGTTGCACCATGTTCGGCGCAAGGTCGTTGTTATATTGATAATGTTTCACAAATGCTTCGGCCAAATCCCTCTAGCTTTGGATGTTAGCCTACTTCAGCCCCATATACCATTCAAGAGAAGGTCCTGAAAGACTGTCTTGGAAAAATGCATCAGCAATTTTTCGTCATCTGAGTAGGCGGACATCTTGCGGTAATATGAGCGAAGGTGGACCCTCGGACAAGTAGTGCATTTATACTTGTCAAAGTCAGGAACCTTGAATTTCAAAGGAACCCTCAGATCTGGATCAGCCCCAGGTTAGCCATGTCCAGGCCCATGGAGTTTTGGTTCTCATAACTCCTTATCTTGTCCTCCAGCACTTTAAACCTCCTGCCTGCCTCAAGCTACAGACCCACATTAAGATCAGCCATTGAAAACACATCCCCTTGTTCATCATGGTCCCACTGAGGAACAGTGTTCCCATGGATAGCACAGGTTGCTCCAGGGATATGAATTCCGTTCACATTACCCATATTGCCTCTGCCCGGAGGAACAACAGTTGTCGGTATAGCATCAGCCCTCGGGGTTCCTACATCAGCTGGAGGAGGAATGGTAGCGGTTCCACCATGCAACACTCCTCTACCATCGACCCTGGCGATCAATGGTTGGACCAGAGTCCTCAGTTGCTCCTGACCATTAGCCATTCCCTGCATCATATCCATAATTGAGCCATTCTCTCCCGAAACTCTTGAAGCTCATCTTGGATTTGGTCCATGATTCTGCGTTGATTGCCTCGCATAGAGTAGCAGTGAGTCGTCTGGTTTTCAATCCTGAAACAAAACTAACGAATCCACAGAGATAAGGTCAACGGTCCCGAAACACCTGCTATGCAAAAATGCTAAATGATGCAGTATGTAGACATGTGTATATGCGTTAGGGAAATTTCTCGCTCGATTCTAGTTCCAGGAGAACAAAGAGACAATGGAAACCCAACAGATAAGCATGAAACTAGAACTCCTCATATATACAAATGAGAGCCACAAGTCAAAATATACAGCACGGTACTGAATACAAGGGAAATAAAGATGACCTCAGCCAACAGGTCTGGTGATGGTCAGAATACATCAGAATAAATAAACTACAACAACACATCAAGTGCGACAACAAGCACGGAAATCTTCCAGCAACTCCTGCGTCTCTGGATGGTCTGGCCTGGCGAGCAACCCTTGGATGAGCAACTCTTGCTGGCTAATAGTGGTCTGCAAACCCTGAGCATAGTCCTCCCAGGCGCCTTCACCAAAGGCCTCCTCAAGCCTGCACCTCTTGGTGTCAGCTCTCAACCTGTAGTCATTCAACGTTGCAAGCACTTCATTCAGCCTGCAGTCGCTCTCGCGTCGGAGTGAGGCTTCAGCTGCAATCTTTTCATCCTTCACCTTGAGCTAGGTCTTCAACTTGGAAATCTGTTGTTTGAGCCTATCCTCCCGCTCTTTGTTGTTTGTGAGGATAGCATTCCACTGATCATTAAACTTGGAGATCTCCAAGTATGCCCTGTCTAGATCTTTCTTCTTGGAGGCAAGAACATCATTGACGCTTTTCAAGTCTAATCCCACACGCTCTCGAGAGAGAATTTCTTTGGTCAGCTCTGTACCTAGCTTATTCACCAATTCAGTTTGCTTCCTGGAGGAATGGACAACTTCCAGCTTCTCACTTCAAAGTTGAATGATCTCTCTCTCCATCTCTTCATTGGCTCTACGCAACTCCTCTTTCTTAACCCATAACTGATTATACTTCTGTATCTCAACTGTGGTCGGCTCTTCAATCATCAGAAGATATAGAGGCGCACAAGAAGGGAAAGGCATCAACAACCTCTCAGCTCTCTCCTGAATCCAAGCTATATAGGGATCATAAGCTCTACTATTACTCTTCCCCAAGGAAACCTTCCCTCTTCGGTGAATTCTGCTCCAAGCATTCTCAACTCTAGCCAGGGTCTCGCTCTCAAGCAAGCTAGTGAAATACAAATATTCTTGTATTTCCTCTTCTCTAGGAGGCTCTCTCAGCGCATATTCAAACTGTCTCACTGCCAAAGCTGGATTATAGTTGATTCCTCCTTTCCTTCTCACCAACGGGACATTTGGAATGCCATCACAACTGTAGATGATCTTTGTACCTAGCTGATCCCTATCAAACCAGATGATGTTCTCAGACGTCAAACCCATCAATCTCTCTGACCATTCTGAGGTACCTGCAGTATCAACAAAACGACCGGATTTGGGGAGATGGCTCACAAACCACCTGTACAGCAAAGGTACACAACAATATACGTTCTTGCTCTTCGATTTTCATTCTTGTAGTGCACAGAATGATAGACATCTCCAAGAAGGGTAGGTACAAGATTCCCCGAAGCAAAGATGTGAAAGGCATCCAGATCCACGAAGTCTAGAATGTTAAGAAACAACATAATGCCATATATGCACAAAGCTAGAATAGCACTGAAGACTACCCAACAACCTTCCTTGGCATAATGATGAGCTTTAGCAATCAGGAAAGGTAATGGAAACCTAGGCATTCCATTTCTCTTGACTACCTTCCCTACCAACTCAGAAACATCCAGATGTAAAGCACCAACCAGCTTAGCCAGATTAGGCTCAGCATCAGTGTGATAAAAAGGCATCTGGTCCAAGATAGGGACACATAGCAGCACAAAAAACTCCTCCAGAGTAGGTAACAGCACATATCTTGGGAACATGAAACACCTCAGCTGTGGATCATAAAACTGAAGCAGAGTAGGGAGACCACCCAACTCAAACATTGTAGGCTTGCACACAAAACTCAAGAGCTTCCCATATGACTTCTTGAAATCCTCCATCACCTTCCTGTCAGCAACAAAAATCACACTAAGCAGAGACCCAATATCTGGAGTAGGAAACTTGTAGGCAACAGTTCTCTTCAAAGTAGGCTTCATGTCTGGCAAGGAACAAGATCACTAGAATCGAGAAGGAAATAAACACCTGCAACATAAATACATGTCAATGAAGATGCAAGATGAAAATGCAAATGCAGTAGAGGATCAAGATTGTTGTGATGTTGATTGAGAAGAACCAGCGCTTCGCTCTGACAAGAACATAACACAACACCAATATAGGAACCACTGTACCAAGATCAAAAGTTCACTCTAACAAGAAAACCAGGTAGGTTGAAGGTCAGTTTCCTGCATAACCCCCCCTCACAGGTATGAACCTATCTCTGATAAAGGTACGACATCTTATGCGGTCGTCAGCGTCACAGACTTTCGAGAAACAATGATACGTTCACCATTTCTGGTTTGGCATCATAGTCTAACGAAGCGGCCTCACTTAGCTGACTCCCAAATGATCGGTCTCCAGAGTCGACAGTTCTCAGCTCCAACATCCCGTTCCTCACCAACAGGCTGAGATGTCTTCAAAGAAAACCTCGTCTAAACGCGAATTTCATGGGAACTAGTGCATGCCAAACATACAGGTTCACCACTACTTTCCACTTATGTTGCTATGGTTATACTCAAGCCCGGGTTTTGTCTTATCGCACAATGGAACACCCACCCAACAGCACAGCAAAATGAAATATGCAATGCTGAAAAGTAAAAATGCAAATGCAAATAAAGCATATATATACACACCCAAAAGATAAACACACAAGCGCTAGGATTGACTCGCATATGGAACCAGAGGTCCCAAGCAGAGCCTTCAGATGTTGCATCGCTGCGAAGAGGGCCGGAGGAAGACAAAAGAGTCGCCATCGTTTGTTATTTATCCCAAAGAGAGGGAAAGGAAATGATCATAGAAAACTTACGAAAACGGGAGAAGACATGTCATCGCAACCAAATCTTGGGTCTGGGAGTCGGTTACGCAAGGGGAAGGTATTAACACCCCTCACGTTCGTCGTACTCGACGGGATCCACATTTTTTGTCTATCTAAAGGGTGTTAAAATATCTACACTAAAGGTCTCAGGGACAAAAGAAAACAAAAAGGAGACTCGATATAGCATCGTCGCTCTATGCCTACGTATTCCCTTATGCAATGGGAAAGTCAGAGTCAACGTAGTTCGA
Source organism: Lathyrus sativus (assembly GCA_963859935.3). Lineage (NCBI taxonomy): Eukaryota > Viridiplantae > Streptophyta > Magnoliopsida > Fabales > Fabaceae > Lathyrus > Lathyrus sativus. Next base: position 311,816,529 of record OZ012739.1, read on the forward strand.
AAAACTACGGGTGAAGCGGCGAAGGTTGCTTTCCAAGACATCGTCGTCTTGTGCCTACGTACCCTCGTCTGGTACGAGAAATCAGAGCAAACATAGTTCGGGCCAATAAGAACATCGGTTGGTTCAAGTGTTTTAAACCCGAGTAGGGTTAAACCTTAGTTCTAGCTGTTAGGTGTATGCTGCTCGACCATTGGAGACTTAGGCGTTACCTGTTAGCGGTAGAACCAAGAGTTAACAAAAATCTCCTTATGAAAAGGTTTTCCAATTACAATCCCGAAGGATAAATGATTTGAAGTTGGTTTTTTTTGTCTTTTAGAGAAGAAGAAATGAATTGAATTGGTTTTTAATTCATGTTTCACTAAAGACTATGATCTAGGAACGAATGCGTTGCATATCGTCCAAAGGACATACGCTAAACACTCTAGACAATTGAGAGGAGGCCCCCCAATCATCACTTCCCAAATGCTTAAGGCTCGTAGTATACAACATTCATTATCCTTATTAAGTTTTTTGAAAGTGTTATGAGATGAGAAGAAGAGAGACACAACTAAGGAGAACTAAACTCAAACCCTAAAGTTGTCATGCAAAATGATCCTAAAGTTGGGATGAAAGAGGGAATATTATCCTAGTGTTATCATGCATGGATTCAAGCCTAATGTCTATCATAATCTTCCTTGAACAAGAAATATTAGAGGTCCTAGGGGAAAAAGACAAAGGAAGACAAAAGAAGAAGAAGAAGAAAGCATAAGTGAAAGGAGAATGCATACATGCAATGCCACATAAACACAAATATGAAGAAAGAGGGATGAACAAAATGTGGGGTAGTAGCCTCCACAAGAACATCTCAACCTCCTATATGCAAGAAAGAAGTATGCAAAACAAATGAGAAGAGCACACCAAAAAGAACTTAAACAAGCTCACACAAAAGTGAGATGAAATGGGAGAAAAAGGATTCCTACAACCACTACCATCAATCACCATGCCCCAAAGGTAAACCAAAAGATAAATGGAAGAAGATATGATCAATGTGTGAATGGTATGCAAGGTGAGGACAGCAAGGAACTCAAAGAAGCAACTCAACCATAAGCATCACAAAGGTTATGCAAAAGCACAACAAAAAGTCCTCAAAATGAATCACCATTCATGACATGTTCAAAGTACCTCCAAAGGAGGGACCAAACCATCTTGAATGGGACTCAAAGGTCCTAGGACAGAGGTAAGAACAAGGGAAAAGAGTGCACAAGGAAAATAAGAAAGAAACTCAAGGCACCTTGCAAGATTAGGCATGGTAAAGAACCTAGGTCCTAAACACTTTCAACATTTGAAACCAAATGGAAGGCCTAAAAAAATGCAATCCAAGACAAGAACCAAACAATTTTATGACCTAAAATTTGGCACCCGTCAACCTTATCATGTTAATGATGTGAATCAAGAAGAGTTGGGAGCAAATGGGATTCATAAGAGTCATTTCCCATCAAAACTAGGTCAAGTGTGTGTATGAACCATCCTTAGGGATAACTTGACTTGCAAGTTACTCCAAAAATAGGAAAATAGTTCAAATAAATCCAAATAAAATCTCAAAAGCACATAAGAATGTTGGCAACCAGAGGCCAAAAGCATACAATCAATGTCCATTCAAAACATCACCAAAGGACTTAATCCACAAGGGTGCACCATTTTGAAGGAGGGGTGTCGAGGGTCAAAAGAAATGACTTGAAAGTTAACCAAAAAGAAATGAAATCAGGGCCAAAACCATCCTCAAAGACCTCTCAACTCATCATTTGTATGAGGAAAAAGTTTCACTCATTGGAGGTATCAATTGGTCAACAAATGCAAGCAAGAACAAAAAGAACAAGTGAAAAATCATTTGAAAAAATCTCCAATCATTTAATTCCATTTTAATTGAAAAATAAAATAAAAATGAAGATAAAAAATATCTAAAATTAATTAACACACTAAAGTGTCATAAAATATTTTTTGTGGAATTTTTAAATGATTGGAACTTTTTTTAATTGATTTAAACCAAAACAGAAAACAAATAAAATAAAAAGAAAAGAAATAAAGGCAACGGTGCAAATAGCAAGCAGATCAGTGAAAATCATTGGGCTTCAAAAGAAGTGGGGTGCAATCAGCAATCCAAGCCCAGACCCTCAGCCAAAGCGAAATGCAACATTATGTGGCAAGTCAACACACACGTATGCATGGTCAAGCACATCCCAATCATTCATTAGGTCAGTCAACAAGTCAAATTGGAAACACCTCAGCACGCCTTAGATTTAAAACCAGACGCCGGAGACTTGCTCTAGTCGTCTTCTCCGGCAGTCTGGCCTGAGCTCAGGTCTGAAAAAAAATCACCAAAACCTGCAGGATTTTATATCAAATTGAAGCCCTCACCACGTAGGTTCCAAATCCAGGCTTCAAATTCATTTATCATGCATAATAAGAGAGAATCGAACGGCTAAAGTTTCAAGTGCACAATTGTGAAACTCGTCAAACATGGCAATTAAGTATACAAACATTGCCTACAAGGTGTAGGGCTTCAGATGCACTAACAATGACCTAGATCCAGTGCCTAACATGAGAGAAAATTGGAATAGAAGGTTACCTAACAGAGACACTCCGTTGGTGCTTCAATTGAGCTTGAGCTTGATCCAAAACATGCAGATCTACTCCACTGAATTTGAGGAAGATGCTGCTCACTTCAATTTGGCTTGAAGTGGCTTGAATCTGGATTCACGATTTTCAAATTCTCTCTTGAATTTCAAACTTGAACTTTGAGCTCCCTCCACGAATTTCACCTTCTGAGCTTTCCATTTTGATTTGGAGTTTATATATTATGGATATGTGAAGTAATTGGAGGCCCATGAAGCTCCAACTTGCTGAAAATGTAAAATGCCCAATTTGGAAACCAACTTCATGCACACGTGATTTCAGCATGCTACACTCATGAATTTTGTTCCATTCTTCAGCTGATACTTTGAATTACTCATATGGATTGAATTTGGGCTTTGATATGGTCCAATTAATGAGTTTGGATGTGAAACTTCCTTGTGAAGTAATGTTCATTTCCACGGGTTTTGCACACCATGGACCAAATTTCTTTTGTGAATTTTGTTTGTTTGAACGTTGTGAACAAAATAGGATTAAAAGATGGCATGAAAAAGTCCTTAAATCAAATCAATTTGAATCACCTTTAAAATGTCCATTTTCACTTGAATTCCTTCACCAATGATCACAACCATGCATAATTCACACCAAACTTGAGTTTCATGATGAAAATGAGGTCATTTGGAGCAACTTTCATGTTGGTGAAAGTTTCATTTAAAGCACTTAAAGGCATGAACATGACCTATAATGAAAATGACCTATAATCACACTTTCCCAAAATACTCATGCCTTGCAAGCTTCATAACTTGAGTTCTACAAATGAGATGAAGGATTTCTAGGACTTTTTGTAAAGCTAAGATCATGAGGAATAACTTTAATGTTTACTTCAAGTTGAGTAGAAACATGATTCTAGGTCAAAAGTGCCTTGGAAGTTGGTTGACTTTTGTTGACTAAAAATATGTTCATCTGAGACCTCTAACTTGGTAGCATCATATCTTGAGTTCCACAAACCCAATGGATTAGTTATAGTACTCAAAAGAAATCTTAGAACATGCTCTAAAATTCTCATGTTTGTGTCAAAGTGTGGTTGACCTTGTATCATAAGGTAACTTGGTCTTGAAGTCAGCTCCTAAAAAGGGGATTTTACACTAAAACCCTAATTTAGTAACCTCTCCAACTATTGATTCTTCTTTATTTGAACTTGAAATGACATGCTAGATGTCCCAATACAACTTTCCATGACTTAAATGACTTAAAACCAAGTTTCAAACTCCTTCAAGTCCACATATGAACTTGAACCAACCAGATGAAACCCTAGATGTGCAGTCCTTGACTACAACCTCTTGCATATGACATGAACCCCTAGATAAGCTCCACAATAGCTTCCAAAACACTCAATGATATTCTCCAACATATATTATCCATAACCATGGACTTATGAACCCCTGATAATTTTCATGTGACCTCCAAGATAGGAGATACACCACATGCACCAACCCTCTCTTCTCAAAGAGCTTTGACCATATCCAGATGATCGTGAGCACTTAATGACTTGAATAACCCTCATGCTTAGGCTTGAAACCCTTGACCATCTTCTCTTGAGATGCACACACTCTCTTGATCCCCTGCAAAGGACAATGATATGCAATGCAAAAATGCTAGAAAGATGCAATGAAACATAAACCAAGTAAAGAAAAAGGTTGGGCAAATTTTGGGGTACAACAGAGCGTGCCTGACTACACAGAGCAGATGTCGCGTGCCCGTGCCTTTATCCCGCTCAGGGGGAACCAGGCGGTCGACCCTTACAGAGTCTATCTCAATCACCTGGTTGTTGAGGACATCTGCTACAACGTCTAATTCGGCATGCTTTGCGTCGATGCATGACCTGCCCCGGTCGACGAAAAGTTCTATTTTTTGCATAATCTGAAATTCAAGTAAGCTCAGGTAGACTCTTTTTTCTGCATAGGTCGACCGCCCGCGCGTTTTCAGTTAAAAATATGTTATGTAAAATTTTCTTTGTGGTTGTTATGTTGGTTAATTATTTTTGACTTGCATATATAGTGAGTTTTTCTTTTTCTTCAAAAACAACAAGAAAATTTAAAATAGATATTGATTGTTCTCATCATCTTCATCATCTTCCTTGCATTTTCTCAACAACTACACATAATCATTTTTGTTGTGTATTCTGCTTGTTAGAGGTGATAACGTCCAAACATAGGATTGGTGTAATCAGGTTTTGATTGAGAAATCAGTAGGTTTTTCTTGAATAAAACCGTTAGGGTTTTGTCCTCCAAGAATCTTGGATTTTGAGGTTTTTGCACGAATCGGTCCATCACAAATTCAGTCGAGCGAAGGTAATCGAAGAACGGGTTGTTCTGTCGGTTTAGTAGCGGTAACCGAAGGATTGTGAGAGGAAGATTCGGGTTCGAAGCGTTGGTGATCGAAATCAGTCGGGTAAGATTTAAAGACCGTGGGGTTGTTCAAAGGGTGTTCTGTAATAGGAGGTTTATTCATCGCGTTTGAACGACTTGATTCAGCTTGAATCAAGGGAAGAGAAGGAATAGGCTATGCATCAACAATTGTGTTTGATCGTTTGATTTATATTTGCTTCTCTTGTAAACATTTACCAATAGGTTATATCTATATACAGGTCTTGATTCTATTTTTAGAATTGAGGGCAGACGTACCTCGAGTGAGGACGACGGGGAACTGCCTCAACAAGTTGGTGTTCTCTCTTTACTTTTAAATTGCTTAATTTCTGAGTTTGTATGCAAACAATTGTGTTAATCAAAATTCTGATGTGAGTAATGCTTAACCATTTTTGAAGCCTATTACAATCCTTGATTGTAATTGAAACACTTAAGCATTTACTCTCATATTAGAATTCACTTGTGGTGCCTTGCACACCAAGTGTTCGGCCAATTGTGTGAACAACAAACGCTTGTGTTATCTTTTCAATTTGATTATATTTTTCAAGCATTGGAAATAGTCAAACCTTATAGTGAATAAATTATGGTTGATGTGTGTTCAAATTAGTGATTCTTAAGTCTCGTTTTTATCGGATTCCATAGGCTTTGCGCATATCCGGTTTTTTTCGTAAAGGTTCGTTTTAGACGAATATAGTTCCTCGGCCACTTCCGCCTAAAAACATTTTAAAATCAAATATTGGAAGCGCCGACTCTGTTTTTAACAAGTGATCTATTCAATCCCCCCCCCCCTCTAGATTTGCGCCATCGTCTAATAGGAACTGCATTGATGGCTACATCATTTGATTATTCACCGTCTCACACCCATACATGGTGCCCACTACAGAAGGATCACCGCCCAGACCAGCTCATCAGGAGATCTTAGAGGAGCACCAGTCTCAGTTGGACCACACTCAGGATGTCCTGCCTCGCTGTCGTCAGATAGTGGAGATGGGGCGGACATGCATTGTCGTCGATTTCTTCCCTAAGGGGTCTGACCACAGGCGTGTATTAGATGAGATCATTGAGGTGGCACATGTGACACTTATGTATCACATACATCGCGCTAGGACAGGTGGGATCAATGGCCGAGGACGCAGACTGGGCGGTCGAGGAGGCGGGAGAAACAGACGAGGCGACAGAGGCATATGCAGAGGAGATGATACATATGTTGTCAGGCACACACAGTAGTGACTATGATGTGTTTTTTATATATATTTTTTGATGACATTTATGTACTATTTTTTTATGATTATGACATATTACTTCCTATATATATATATATATATATATATATATATATATATATATATATATATATATATATATATATATATATATATATATATATATATATATATATATATATATATATATATATATATATATATATATATATATATATATATATATATATATATATATATATATATATATATATATATATATATATATATATATATATTATTTTATTTTATTTACGGATGTATGCTATTTTATATTTATCTGCGACAGTTAATTTTCATCTGCGACTAACGAAATTTGATTTTTTTTTTCTTTTAAATATATGTTCTGATAAGATTTTGGAGATGCATCTATGAAACTTTTTCCATAAATGTATCTCCGAAAATATCCAACATAAAGAAAAAAAATAGTGCGTTCGGATGTGTATCTCCGAAAGGAGAGGACATAAAAAGAATTTCGTGAACTGTAGTAAGAGTTTCAAGACCCGGATTAAAAAACTCTCTTGTGGAAATGCGTGAGAATTAAAAATTAAAAGTCACATTTTTATAACTAACTTTTCTACATGCGTCCATCTTAGAAGTATTGCGTGGGACAGAAGGAAAATTAAAAACTATAAAAAAAATTCTACACTTACAGAAAAGTAAAAAAAACTACTTATAGTGTAAGTATGATGTGACGCACATGAACTATGTGACAAAAGTATAGCGTTGAAATCAACATCATTAACGATGTCATGCATTGAACCAAAACTCTCGGTGTAGAGTAAAGTCAACAAGTCAACCATTACCCAATTTTATATCATTCATTCATCCGTTCATTTTGGAACATAGTTTTCTCCATTTTCACACGTTGGAATCACTGAAACAAATGGATTCCATATTCATGGCTTAGTGTTGTTTGAACACAGGTGAATGTTTCCCACTCAATTTTTGTATTTTACTGCTATATTTGTTGCTTTCGATGTGTTTACTGAAATGTCTCAGAGGCCAACTGAACTGAGTTTCCCATTTTGCTTTAAAATTTGATAATTGGTCTATATGCTTGGTCTATAACATGTCAGTATAGTCAAAACAGTTTGCTTGATTCCTCTATTACAGGTTCTTTCTTTGTTATATTGGAAGTTCTGTTAACAATATGACTAAAGATGCTCTTCAAGAGTCCCTCTTGAACGGTGTAAGCAACAAAAGTTCTGAAGAAAATGAAATTTTAACCGGTTATTCAAAAGCTGGGTTTTTCAGCATTCTTACTTTCTCATGGATGAGTCCGCTAATAACATTAGGGAGTAAAAAGACTTTAAACCATCAAGACCTTCCACTTCTTTCTACCAATGACACTGCCTATGGATCTTTTTCAACTTTTACAAAAAACCTTGAGCTGGAGTGTGGTAATGTTAGGATGGTGACCCCTATTAAGCTTCTCAAGGTGCTGTTCTTATCGACATGGAAAGGGATTATAATATCTGGAATATTCGCATTCTTGTACGTATGTGCTACCTATGTAGGACCCTACCTTATTGACAACCTTGTTCAATATCTCAATGATGAAAACAAGGTTAAAAGTGAAGGCTATGTTTTGGCTACGGCGTTTATTGTGGCAAAGCTTGTTGAGTGTCTTTCGCAAAGGCACTGGATGTTTAAGTTCCAACAGGTTGGTGTTAGGATGCAAGCAATGTTGGTGTCAATGATCTATGCTAAAGGTTTGACACTGTCGGGTCAATCAAAAGAGGGACATAGCAGTGGCGAAATCATCAACTTAATGAATGTGGATGCTCAAAGGATAGGTGAGTTTTGTTGGTATATGCATGATATATGGATGGCTGTTCTACAAATTTCTTTGGCTTTGTTAATTCTTCAAAGAAGTGTCGGCGTTGCTTCTGTAGCTGCTTTTGCTGCAACTGTTGTTGTGATGTTGCTAAACCTTCCTGTGACTTCACTGCAAGAGAGGTTCCAAGCTAAGTTAATGGAGTTCAAGGATAAAAGAATGAAGGCGACGTCTGAGATTCTAATGAACATGAGGATTCTTAAACTGCAAGCCTGGGAGATGAAGTTCTTATCAAAGATTATTCAGCTTAGGAAGTTAGAGGAGACATGGCTAAAAAAATTTCTTATCGGTAATGCAATTGTTAGATTTCTCTTCTTTAACGCACCGACTTTTGTTGCTGTGGTCACTTTTGGTGCCTGTGTTCTTCTAGGGATTCCACTTGAATCAGGAAAGATCTTATCCGCTCTTGCAACATTCCGAATTCTTCAAATGCCTATCTATGGTCTTCCTGACACAATTTCAATGATTGCACAAACCAAAGTTTCCCTTGATAGGATTGTCGCTTTTCTTCGTCTAAATGATTTGCAGACTGATGTAGTGGAGAAGCTTCCGCGAGGTAGTTCTGATATAGCAGTTGAAATAGTAGATGGAAATTTCTCTTGGGATTTATCTTCTGTCAATACAACTTTGAGAAACATAAACCTTAGAGTTTGTCATGGTATGAGGGTTGCTGTTTGTGGTACTGTTGGATCAGGCAAGTCGAGTTTACTTTCTTGTATAATAGGTGAAATACCAAAGATATCTGGTAACTTGAAGGTGTGTGGAACAAAGGCTTATGTTGCTCAATCACCATGGATACAGAGTGGAAAGATAGAAGAGAACATATTGTTTGGGAAAGAGATGGACAGGGAAAAGTATGAGAAGGTGCTAGAAGCATGTTCATTGAAGAAAGATTTAGAGGTTCTACCATTTGGTGATCAGACCATTATTGGAGAAAAAGGAATCAATTTGAGTGGTGGACAGAAGCAAAGAGTACAAATAGCGCGTGCGCTTTATCAAGATGCAGATATATATCTTCTCGATGATCCCTTTAGTGCTGTTGATGCTCATACAGGATCCCATATCTTTAAGGTACTATTTTCTTAACTCTCTTGCTTTCACTACAATCTGTTGTGCATTTTGATGGAAAGGTTTGTATCTAACTGTACATTTACTACTACTGTACTGTTTCAGGAGTGTTTGCTTGGTCTTTTGAAAACAAAAAGTGTGATATACATAACACATCAAGTAGAGTTCTTACCTGACGCTGATCTGATACTTGTGAGTGATTAATATATTTCATCATGCTCCTTAATTCAAGTTTCAAACATTATAGCTTACCTTTTTCTGCATATTTTTCTTTCTTACAATTCATTTAGGTCATGAAAGAAGGAAGGATAACTCAATCAGGAAAGTACAATGACATTCTTACGTTAGGAACCGATTTTATGGAACTTGTAGGAGCGCACACAGCAGCATTGTCTTCAGTTAAGTCCTTAGAGAGAAGGGCTACATTTAAAACATTGAGTATAACCGGAGAAGACACAGGTTCATTAAGTGATTTTGAACTGGAGCAAGAAATCGAAAACGTAGATGATCAAAACGGCAAGTTAGATGAAACAATTGTGCCGAAAGGCCAACTTGTTCAAGACGAAGAACGTGAAAAGGGTAGTGTTGGGTTCAAAGTGTTTTGGAAATACATAACAACAGCTTATGGAGGAGCCCTTGTACCTTTCCTACTTCTTACACAGATACTCACTGTGGTTTTACAAATTGCAAGCAATTATTGGATGGCTTTGGCAACACCTGTTTCAGCAACTGAAGAACCTGAGATTGGAAACCTTACTCTGATGATTGTGTATGTTTCTTTGGCTATTGGAAGTTCCTTTGCCACCCTTGGCAGAGCAGTTCTTGCTGCGATAGCTGGATACAAGACTGCCACCATGCTCTTCAATCAAATGCATTTGAGCTTCATTCGAGCGCCGATGTCATTTTTTGATTCAACCCCAAGTGGAAGAATTCTTAATAGAGTATGCCATAACATGTCAATAATTTTTCATTGGTTTATTTTGTAAAATTAATTGTTTATCTCATCCTAGTGGAAACAGGTTAGCTGCATTAAATACTATGCAGTTACTGATCTTGACCGTCTAATTTAAATCAATGGCCGAGATTGTTCAAATCTCATTTATTGAATGTATAAAATGAGCCGTCTCCGTGAAACTTCATGGTATTTTTATTACAGGCGATCCTGATACCATGATGGCTCAGTGCATTATTTTTGACAGTTTGATTTCTCTATAATTCTTTTTTTCTGTTTTACGAAATGACTATATTGAATGTAATTGCTTATCTAAATTTTAACTTGACCCCCTTTTTTTAGGCTTCGTCAGACCAAAGTACAGTAGATATGAACATTTCAAATCTAGCATGGGGTTTCACCTACAATATGGTTCAGCTATTGGGAACTATTGCTGTGATGTCTCAAGCAGCATGGCAGGTGTTCGTAGTATTGATTCCTGTCATGGCAGCTTGCATTTGGTACCAGGTACTCACTCCGTCTCATATTTTCAAAGTTCTGCACATTTTTCTAAGGAAATCATCAAGTGTACTAACTTTTATGATAAAATTGTTTTCATTTACCAAAGTACCATTGTTAATGCTTCTCTATATGCAGCGATACTATTCAGCATCAGCACGAGAATTGGCACGATTAACTGGTGTATGTCAAGCGCCAGTTATACAACATTTTTCTGAAACGATATCCGGATCAACAACCATAAGAAGTTTTGAGCAAGAATCAAGATTTACTGAATTGAATATGCAATTGATAGACAAATATTCCCAACCTAAATTATACAGTGCTAGTGCAATGGAATGGTTGAGTTTCAGATTGGATCTTTTATCCTCTACCATATTTGCTTTCTGCTTGGTTTTCTTGGTATCTTTTCCAAGTTCAATTGCTGATCCTAGTGAGTATTTTAATTTCTATTTACATGCACTTACTAAACACGCATGCTCATTGTGAATCATGACATAGGCATAAAACTTCATTCTTTTCCAGGTATTGCGGGATTGGCTGTTACATATGGGATTAATCTAAATGCTATTCAAACTAATTTAATTTGGTTTCTTTGCAATTTGGAGAACAAAATTATATCTGTAGAAAGAATACTTCAGTACACCTCCATCCCAAGTGAAGCACCTCTTGTAATAAAAGACAATCAACCAGATCATTCTTGGCCATCATTCGGAGAGGTTCATATCCAGGATTTACAGGTACTACACCGTTGAATAACAAAATACATGATATCAAATCCTATTGATAGATTCAAAGTTACCGTCATATAGATCATATTTGTAAAATTATAGAAATAGCTTATACAGAAGCACTTATATGATAAGTGCTTATTAAACACTTAATTTAGTTGTTTATCTAAATAAGTCTCAAGTGTTCCAAGGTAATTTAGTTTGCAGCTATATTTAAATAAGGCATTATACAGGTTCAATATGCTCCTCGCTTGCCTCTTGTTTTACGTGGACTAAAATGCACTTTCACCGCTGGAGCAAAAACTGGCATTGTTGGAAGAACTGGAAGTGGAAAATCAACACTTGTGCAAGCACTTTTCAGACTTGTTGAACCTGTCGCAGGACAAATATTGATAGATAACATCAACATCTCATTGATTGGAATCCATGATTTACGGTCCAGACTCAGCATAATTCCTCAGGACCCGACAATGTTTGAAGGGACAGTAAGAAGCAACCTCGACCCACTGGAAGAGTACACAGATGAACAAATTTGGGAGGTAAATTGGTTTTGCTAGAATTTTAGAAATAGTCGGTCTTTTTACTGCAAGATATACAAACTACTATATCTTGTGAAATATTTTAGGCTTTAGATATGTGCCAACTAGGAGATGAAGTGAGGAAGAAAGAAGAGAAGCTTGACTCCACAGGTTCGACTTCTCAAAATTTTAAATAATGTTTTGATCAAAAAGACTTGGTTATTACTTTTTTAAATTCTTGTAATAAAAAACTTAAACGTCACTTAATATGCGACAAAGGAAGTTTATAGTAAGTCTTAGAAGTCAATTCTATGCAATGTATCACTTAGCATCATCCATCATGAGATCTGCAGTTACTGAGAATGGAGAAAACTGGAGCATGGGTCAAAGACAGTTGGTTTGCCTCGGCCGTGTTTTACTAAAGAAAAGCAAGATATTAGTGCTTGATGAAGCTACTGCATCAGTTGATACAGCGACAGATAATATAATCCAACAGACAGTTAAGCAACATTTCTCTGATTGCACAGTCATTACCATTGCTCATAGAATAACTTCAATCCTCGATAGCGACATGGTTCTATTTCTCAGTGAAGGTAGAACCTGTTTTTGTTCCTTCCATATTTGTTACTATTTTTTTACATATAATTGTGAGCATGATTTTCTTCCTACTACAGGTCTTATTGAGGAATATGATTCACCAAAGAAGTTGCTTAAGGACAAATCTTCATCTCTTGCTCAACTAGTTGCAGAATACACAAGGAGGTCAAACACTGGTTTTGGAAGTTGAGAGCTGAAACTGAACAGAAATTAAAGTAGACTAGAAGTATTAAGTTTGAAAGAAGGGTACAAAATTTAAGAATTATATATTTTTTGTAAGTATTGCTGAAGCTTATTCGTTATAGAAGAAATTGAACACTTGTTTGAAAGAAAATAAAGGTTGAGATAGATTGGATGTTAAGGACTGTTACATATTTTCAGCTCAACAGAGTTACGAAATTAACAGAGCATATCCTTCTGTCTTTGTTGGAGAGCCATATCCTAAACCCATACGATGGTACTCGGTTCAGATTATTTTTTAGTTTTTAATATTTTTGTAATAAAAGAATGAGATAGCCACATGTCACTTTATTAAATGTCAGATGTATCAAATCGTTACTCCCTCCATTTTTTTTAAATGTTATTTTTTTTAATCAATCTTATTATTTTTAATTTTATTTTTTTCTCTCTATAATGAATATTTATGTATAATTTTGACAAAAGTACAATTAATACTACTTTAAACTTTGTAATTGACAATTATTACCTCCGTTCAAAGTTATAAAACGTTTTGAGCATTTCATACGAATTAAGAAATTTAATTATTTTTTTATGAAAAAGACAAATTATGTATGACTTTACAATAATGTCTTCATAATTATAGAGGAGAAAAAAATTAAAAAAGTTAAAAGAATAAATAATAATAAATATTTAAGGATATATTGAAAAAAATTTCATTAATATTGCTTTAAAAATGTAAAATGACTTATAATTTGAGACATAGAGTAAAAAGAAACAAAATAAAAAAAAAATTATTAAAAAATAACACTTAAAAAAAATAAAGAGAAAAATATTAATAATAAGTCAAAGTTAGGGTATAGTCCCCACCGCATCAAAATAAAGATCGTTGGAATGTTGTCTTGGTAGAGTTGTCTAAAAGGTAAAGTATTGGTTACCGGATGGAACTACTACTATTACCTTTCTTCTAAATTATAAATCACTTTACTAAAATTTATTCTAAATTATAAGTTATTATATATTTTCAATACAATATTACTAACACTTTTTCAAATATATCCTTAAATATTTATTATTATTTATTCTTTCAACTCTTTTAATTTTTCTCTCATATATAATTATGAAAAACATTACTATAAAGTTCTACATAATTTGTCTTTTTCATAAAGTCTTAATTGGTATGAAATGTCCAAAACATTTTATAATTTGGTACGAGAAAATATTTAACAAAGGTGAAAAAAGATGTTGTAGTATATTATATTCTTTCTTTTCAACTTGCAATTTATTTTTTAAGTACTTTCTTTCATTGGACACTAGTGCAGGACCAATTGAGGAAGGAGGTTTACATTTTAATGAGAGTAAATTTGGGAAATTGTAATGAATGTTTTCTTTCTAATTAATGCAATTTTTTTATTTTGACAATCTTTATATATGCATCATAAATAGATATATATAGCTCTGCAGAAAAGTATAGAAGTATATTCTATAAATTCATCTATTGATTGCACTATGCAAAATGGATGGGATCAATTTACATTATCAGTGCATACAAATCAAACTCCTCTTTAAACTGGTAATCATTCTATTGTGCTCCCCACATAAATCAAAACATTAGGCATTTTACTGGCATTGATAATTTACAACCAAGTTTACCCTAAAATTCAACAATTTTGTTTATCCTTCGTCTTTCTCTCTAATCTTCCTCCAAACTTTGTTTTCTCCCGTCATTTTTCTGCTGTCCATACAAAAAAATGTTTATATGCCAAGTATGCTTTCCTATCTATTTACATTAGCTCAGCTTAGTTCTCTTAAGGGATGTGAAAGAGGAAATATCAAACTCCCCAGACGATGAACTAGAGCTAGATGAGGAACTATCAGATTCTAAGCCATCCAAGACATTTTCAACATACCCACCAGGCGAAGCAAAATCTCTTTTGATAACTCCTGCAGGTTCGGCCACTTTTGTTGTAAAGTTTTTCGAAACTACTCTTGAAGAATTTGTCCACCAATTACCTGCAATAACACATGAATTAGTCTCTTTTCTATTCAATGTTGCTTGTATTATGCTCATCTTCATCACTCACTTTTCAAATGGATTTCACCCAATTATGCAGCCCCACATAAATTTAATGTACCAATAAAAAGAGTGCGAAAAAAAAGTGTGTATTCTTTGCATAATTCTGATAAATAGTTGAATTGAAGCTTGGGAAATGGAATGATAAGGAATATAAATAAATAAACCACGAAAAGGAATGATTACAGGTACTGATTCTAGAGTACCTAAATTTTATAAAATATGCATAAAAATGGCTGCTGGTCAATTTATATGTGATTCGTTCTCTACACTTTCAAAAACAGAGTTAAGTTTTAATACAACAATAAAAAAAAAACACCACCAAATTTTTTCCCTCAGTTCTTCAAACTATTCTGCCAATCATAATTATGACAAACATAGCCTTCAACCCACGACAAAAAAGCACATAATGTAACGTCCCACATAACCAAAACCCAAAGCAAATTATATTTATCCCAATACTCCTCAGAGATGATAATCAATTGTTTTCAGAATCACAATCAAGAATGCATATATAGTTAAGCACTTAAAGTTAGATAAGATTAGATTAGAGAACTACTCTTGAAGCTTCAGTGGCATCTCCTACTCCAACTCTTAATATCTCTTATCTTTATCATGACTAGTTAGATTTTTCATATTAGGTTATGTGATTTCTATCATGGATAGAGGTAACTTGAATTCACTACACTGATTTTGGTTTGAATTTGGACAAAAGTGTGTTTTTTGTTCTATTCTTAATGCGCTTTGTGATGGTAAAATTAGTATGTTTCTTGGAATACAGATATTATAAAGTATGAAATGAATCAAGAAAAGAACCATATGTTTTTACTAGGAATAGAAACTAAGCTATGTGCTTTCCATATAAGTTTCTAAGCTTTATGATTTTGTTCAATTAGTTTCACATAGGGGACAAAGGTTCCTAATTTATTAGTAAAGGAATTTTCACCAAGAAAAATGGATTTTATCTTAGTGAACTCAAGATGATTGCATGGTTGCATTTAAATTAGAAATAATGAGATTTAAATGCTGCATCCAGAAACAGATTCCAAAACTTACTAAATGGGGGATGAATTGCTCGAATATATACTTGAATACTACCTCCGTTCCTTTTTATAAGAGACAACTCATTTTTTAGGTTCATTGAATAATCAATGTATTTGGTCAGTTTATAGACTAGATACATTGGTCAGTCTAGAGCCTATTAACAAGAGACAATTCTTTCTTCGCCGTATTTTACCCGGTTGACCTACTGTCTTCCGGTGAGAAAATTTTTTTGGCAAACCGTGTTGTCACTCCGGTTTGCCTCTCACTTTTCAAAATTCGCCCGTAACCGCCTTGCAAAATTCGCTCGTAACCGCCTTGCAAAATTCGCCTGTAACCGCCTTGCCGCCACCGATTACTGATTTTCCGATCCGTTTCCCGCTGCTGCCCCAGCGCGTAACCGCCTTGCCGCCACGGATTACTGATTTTCCGATCCGTTTCCCGCTGCTGCCCCAGAGCCCCTTTTTCCCGCTGCTGCCCCAGCGCGACCGGCGGCTGATTCCGACCGTTTTTCTGCTGATCTACTCACCTCTCCTCACCCATTCCAGATCCGGCCTCTGTTTTACTTTCCGACTCACGGAAAACGGTGCTCCAGTGCAAGCAACCCCGATTGTTTGTGTCATTAAGCTATGGGAGACTCGTTTACTAAAGTTCCTCTTATCCCATGTGAAAAATTGACCGGATCAGCAAACTATAACATATGGGCGCGTGCTGTCGATATGTGGTTTCGTGGTCAGGGATATGAAGATCACCTAACCACACAATTGACTAATGTTGCCTCCGACAAACTTGCTAAATGGAAGAAAACAGATGCCTCTCTCCTTACCGTGTTATGGTTCTCCATAGCACCTAACCTCCAAGCACAGTATCAAGCCTTCTCCACTTGCTATGAAGTTTGGGAAAAGGCCAAGAAAGTCTTCTCCAATGACGTTCATTGTCTATACAGTGTCATCCTCAAACTCGACACACTAAAGATGGAAAATATGGATATGCAAACCTATCTGAGTAACCTTGATGCTTTGAAAGCAAGTTACGCAACCCTCATGCCGTACGCAAAAGACGCAACAGCTCATGCCGAACAACAGAGTAAATTTTTCATGGTGATGGCACTTAAAGGACTACCATCCGAACTCGACTCCGTTCGTAACCAGATTTTATCAGGTACTATTGTTCCTAACTATGATGCAGTTAGTGAACAACTGTTGCGCTTGGCTACACCTCATGCGTTTGGTCCGGTTTCCCCTCCATCTACTGTTGCTACACCAGGTGACACTGTTGCCCTCGCATCTCTGGGCAACAATCAGAGTCGTCCTCGAGGAGGGTCATCCAACTCCAAACCTCGTCCCAAGTGTAACCATTGTAACCGGCTTGGACATACTATCGACCGTTGTTGGAAGCTACATGGCAAACCCCCACGCCAGGTAAATGCAGCTCAAAGTGATAACTCAGAAACTATGCAGACTTCACCTTCTATTCAGAACCCTACGCCAAGCTACGAAGATTTTCTCAGATGGTGTCAGACTAATCAGATCTCTGGTTCCACTGCTTCGGTTGCACACACTGGTAATTCATCTGTTTGCTTCTCTCAATCATCTCCTCTTGGTCCTTGGGTCCTTGACTCTGGTGCGTCTGATCATGTTACTGGTAATAAAGGTCTTTTTTCCTCCCTCTCTACCTCTGGTTTCTTGCCTATTATAACTGCAGCAAATGGTTCTCAAACCCGATCCCAAGGGATTGGTACTGTTCAAATTTTACCGTCTCTCTCTGTTACTTCTGTCCTTTATGTACCTAATTGCCCATTTAATTTACTGTCAGTCAGTCGTTTAACTCGTTCCCTTAATTGTTCTATCACCTTTACTAATAGTAATGTTACTCTGCAGGATCGGAGTTCGGGACAGACGATTGGCGTCGGATGTGAGTCTCAAGGCCTCTACTACTTCTCTACGTCATCTACCACATGCTCCACCACAGATTCTCCACTCATTATACATGCGCAGTTAGGTCATCCAGGTCTTCCCAAGCTACAAAAGTTGGTGCCCAGTTTATCTAAATTATCCACTTTACATTGTGAGTCTTGTCAGTTAGGAAAACATACTCGTAGTCACTTTTCCGATCGAGTCAATAAACGGGCTGCGTCCCCTTTTGCTTTAGTCCACTCCGATGTTTGGGGTCCCTCACGTACCGTGTCTACTTTTGAGTCTAGGTATTTTGTAACCTTTATTGATGATTTTTCACGTTGCACATGGTTATTTTTAATGAAGAACAGGTCTGAATTGTTTTCTATTTTTGAACAATTTTATCGAGAAATAAGAACCCAATTTGGTTTATCTATTCGTACCCTAAGAAGTGACAATGCACGTGAATATTTATCCCAACAATTTCAAACATTTATGTCATCCAATGGTATTTTGCACCAAACATCTTGCCCTCATACACCCCAACAAAACGGGGTAGCCGAACGCAAAAATCGGCACCTCGTAGAAACCACTCGGACACTACTTCTCCATGGTAATGTTCCTCTCCGGTTTTGGGGAGATGCGGTGCTCACAGCATGTTACCTCATAAATCGCATGCCCTCATCTATCCTTAATAATAAAATCCCTCATTCAATCCTGTTTCCAAACTCTCCACTCCACCCAATTCCTCCTCGAGTCTTCGGGTCAACGTGTTTTGTACACAATCTCTCCCCTGGTCTTGATAAACTATCAGCTCGATCACTAAAGTGTGTCTTTCTTGGCTATCATCGATCCCAAAAAGGTTATCGTTGCTACTCACATACTCTACAACGATACCTCGTATCCGCCGATGTTACCTTCTTCGAGTCTGTTCCATATTTCGAATCCAGCCAAGTAACTACAGAACCTCTACGGGAAAGTATTCCCACACCTCTTCCGGAAGTCCCATCTGTCATTATCCCCCATCATTCTAGGGAACCTGACCCACTAGTTACCCCTACGGTTGACCCCCCCACTCGCCCACTTCAAACATATCAGCGTCGTCACCCAAAGTCTGTCGTACCTGTCCCTGAAGTTGTACCTGTCCCTGTAGTCGTACCTGTCCCTGAAGTTGTACCTGTCCCTGAGGTCACTACAGACTCTCCTCCGACGCTCTCGTCATCACCGGATTCGATCCTGCAACCTGAGTCTGATCTTCCGATTGCCCTTCGAAAAGGTATACGTCAAACACGAAATCCTTCTCCACATTATATTGATTTATGTTATCATCGTCTTTCCCCTTTGCAGTATACTTGTTTGTCTTCTTTGTCTTCTGTTTCTATTCCTAAAACTCCAGGTGAAGCATTATCTCACCCTGAGTGGAGGCAAGCAATGATTGATGAAATGTGTGCTCTTCAAAGCAGTGGTACCTGGGAACTGGTTCCTCTACCCCATGGAAAATCTTTAGTAGGTTGTCGTTGGCTTTATACAGTGAAGGTTGGTCCAGATGGCAAGATTGATCGATTTAAAGCTCGCTTAGTAGCCAAAGGATACACTCAAATTTTTGGGTTGGATTATGGTGATACCTTTTCACCTGTAGCCAAGATGACATCTGTTAGACTCTTCATCAACTTGACATCAAAAATGCATTCTTACATGGCGATCTTGAAGAGGAAGTATATATGGAGCAACCACCTGGGTTTGTTGCTCAGGGGGAGTCATCGAATATGGTTTGTAGGCTACACAGGTCTCTTTATGGTCTTAAGCAATCTCCGAGAGCTTGGTTTGGCAGATTCAGCACTGTAGTACAACAGTTTGGTATGATCCGTAGTGAAGCTGACCATTCTGTTTTTTATCGTCACTCACCCCAAGGGTGTATTTATCTTATTGTGTATGTAGATGACATTGTCATAACTGGTAGTAATCAGCAGGGAATATTCCAGTTGAAACAACATCTCTCGAAACAATTTCAGACAAAAGATCTTGGTAAACTCCGTTATTTCTTGGGTATTGAAGTAGCCCAATCTAAAGATGGTTTGGTGATTTCTCAGCGGAAATATGCTATGGATATTTTGGAAGAAACAGGTTTGTTAAATGCTAAACCAGCCGATACTCCTATGGATCCAAGTGTAAATTACTACCCAATCAGGGGGAGCCTCTATCTGACTCAGGAAGGTATAGGAGATTGGTTGGAAAGTTGAATTATCTCACAGTCACTCGTCCGGACATTTCTTTTGCAGTCAGTGTGGTAAGCCAGTTTTTAAATTCCCCTTGTCAGGAACATATGGATGCTGTTATCCGGATTTTGAGATACATCAAATGTGCTCCAGGAAAAGGTCTTGTGTATGAGGATAAAAGACATACCCAGATAATTGGATACTCTGATGCTGATTGGGCAGGGTCACCCATTGATAGACGATCCACCTCTGGGTATTGTGTACTTGTTGGAGGAAACCTTATATCCTGGAAAAGTAAGAAACAAAATGTAGTTGCAAGATCAAGCGCCGAGGCAGAGTATAGGGCGATGGCAATGGCAACATGTGAACTTATTTGGTTAAAACAGTTGCTCAAGGAACTTCAAATTGAAGAAGCAAGACCAATGACACTTATTTGTGATAATCAAGCTGCATTGCACATTGCTTCAAATCCAGTCTTTCATGAGAGGACCAAACATATTGAGATAGACTGTCACTTTGTCAGAGAGAAGATCGAGTCAGGCGACATCGTCACAAGCTTTGTCAACTCTAATGATCAATTGGCAGATGTGTTTACAAAATCCCTACGAAGCCCCAGAACTAACTATATATGTAACAAGCTTGGTGCATTTGACTTATATGCTCAAGTTTGAGGGGGAGTGTTGATATTTGTAAATATATATATATATATAAAGTGTTAAGAATATTTGTATATAGAATAGTCCCACATCGACTATATTATGTAATTAGGTGTAATCTATTTATATATAATAATGTCTCCGTAGTGCTTTTCAAAGACACACGGTTTATTCAAATGTCTCTTAGTCTCTTGTATTTCAACAGAACTTAAAAATTAAATTGTCTCTTATAAAAAGGAACGGAAGTAGTATTATGTAAGATGTATTGAGCATTAACTTTTACGCCTTCGCATAAATATTTGGATCAATCATTGATAGAAAAGTTGGTTAATTACTGATATTTGTATTGTTAAATTTATATTTGGGACAACATAATCGGACTGGCGGGTTGAGCTTGTTAAATAAGAAATCAGACTTAACATACAGTTTGTGCGGATAAACAAAACTAGAGGCTTGTAAAAAGACTTAAGGTGCAATAAAAACAGCTGAAGCAGTGCCAGATGTAGATAACCAGTCAATTACAAAATAATCTACCATACTCTAATATAATATCAAGATAACCTACGATGTATTTTATAATCTTCGATTTAAAATATGAATTAGTATTAATGTAGGAGACAACGATGAAGATGAGCATAATTTACCAGCAAAATTACATAGAAAAGAGAATACATTCTTGTGTTATTGTATATATTGAGCTCCAAAGTTATATCAAGAGCAGTCCAAAAAGTAGCAAAATTTTTCTAGACTGCTCCTAATAAATGTTGGGACTCTATTTTCAATATCACGTGAAATAAGAGATGCGGTATGGTGTATAACTACCCTCATCGTCATCAATCTCTCTCCAAAAAGTGTATCAATATTACTCCTTTAAAATTAAATAGCGTATCAGAATTATGTAAATGTTTCTCTTCCTTTGTTCACAATTCTTCTTCCATATTCACTTCCTCTTATTCTAAATGGTACCCTGCTTCCTCTTTTATTCAAGCTTCCTCTTTCACTCTGAATAAACTTATTTTTTTTATATATGTGATGATTTTTGAGCATGTGTATGAAATTATACATATATTTATATATTTCTCTACTAATACTAGAATCATAAGATCCGTGCTACGATCCTCGAGCTACGATTTTTCAATCTTCTACAATTCTGTGTAAACTCTCGAGTTTTTAAACACTGATTCCAGCACATTAGCAAGTTGTTGAGTTCGACCTAGAAATTGCTGGATAGATTGATCTCCTTTCAAAACGCATTTGAGTTCATAACGCAATTGATGTTACTTTACGTTGATCTGCGTTTTCTGGAATTGATCCATTGTTGTTCAAACCTCAGGTGTTGAACACAGTGAACAACACGAGGGAGGACTGAATTCAAGAAAATTGTGAAAAGCCACGTGAACTGCAGCGATCTTCTTGCTCCCACATCAAATAGGCAGGATTTTCAGTGTCAGAGGTACAGAGGTTCAATCCTCAATAGTGAGGTATCTTGGAAGAACAACGGGATTTGCAAGATAGCAATGAAGCTTAGGAATTTGTATGATTCCTTCAACTTTTGTTTTCAAGAGAGAAAATTTGAATCATCAAGCTTAATGTTGATGCATTGAGCAAAGGTTTCGAAGATATTCATCGTTGTATATCCATCTTTCAGTGTGGAAGACTTTTCTGTTTCAAAGTGTAAACCATGGATATGGATCATAGGCTCATTAAACCTTTATTAAAAATCTAGTGAAGATGATGATTTCATCAACTTGATAATTCTAGAAATGAAAAGGAGAAAGAATTATGTTTTCTTAGTCTGGTATAAATTAACTGAAAATAATTATATGCCGATCATGAATACTTGATGATATTTATATGTAGTTGTGACTGAACTGAGTTAGTTACGACTTAGTTACAACTCAACACAGGGTTATAACAACGTTCTACATAATTCTAACTAACTAATCTCTTTACTAATTGTAAATCTGATTTGCTAATTTTATGCAATGCAGTTACAGGGTATGACTAATGTGTCATTTACTCTAATAGGAATATCAAAGCAAGTGTTTGGTCCATAACAAATGTCCATTGCAAATATGAATGATGTATAAGCATTAATCTCTTTACATAGATTATTCTAACCTAACAGGTCTGACTAATAGACTAAAAGTCTGTATACAAATACTCCTAATAATAGTAATAATAACATACTGTAAGTATAGTTTGGCGTTTATGTCAACTTTCTCGCGATTCAAGGCAATTTTGATGTGAAAATAAAGAAGTTGCTGGTTATAGCTTTTCACGAGACACAGGTATATCTCAAACCTGTTAAGAAATGTGGTTGGGCCTAACTCAACCCTACAAAACCGGTTTGTAGAGTGAGGATTGCCCAAACACATGTTCATGCCATATATTGTCCGATGTGGGACTCTTAACACACCCCCTCACGCTCAGGACTTGACAACTGAAGCGTGGAAATAAATGGTGGGTGGCCCGATAGCGGAAACCATAGAAGATGGCCCACCGGATCTTAAACGAGGCTCTTGATACCATGTTAAGAAATGTGGTTGGGCCTAACTCAACCCTACAAAACCGGTTGGTAGAGTGAGGATTGCCCCCACTTATAAACACATGTTCATGCCATATATTGTCCGATGTGAGACTCTTAACACACCCCCTCACGCTGACAACTGAACAACTGGAGCGTGGAAATAAATGGTGGGTGGCCCGATAGCGGAAACCATAGAAGGTGGCCCACCGGATCTTAAACGAGGCTTTGATAGCGGAAACCATAGAAGGTGGCCCACCAGATCTTACCCTCACGCTGACAACTGAACAACTGGAGCGTGGAAATAAATGGTGGGTGGCCCGATAGCGGAAACCATAGAAGGTGGCCCACCGGATCTTAAACGAGGCTTTGATAGCGGAAACCATAGAAGGTGGCCCACCAGATCTTAAACGAGGCTCTGATAGCATGTTAAGAAATGTGGTTGGGCCTAACTCAACCCTACAAAACCGGTTTGTAGAGTGAGGATTGCCCCCACTTATAAACACATGTTCATGCCATATATTGTCCGATGTGGGACTCTTAACAAAACGCATAAGGAAAACAAACACCTAGTTAATGGGTATGACTAATAGACTAAGTCTGAATACAAATACTTCTAATACAACAACAACCAAGTTTTATCCTACTAAGTGAGGTTGGCTACATAGATCAACTTGTACTATAATATTCTATTCAGAACCATACTTCTAATAATAATAAAAATACTACTAATAATAATAATAAAAATAACTACAGGAAAAAGAAACTATTTACAACACTAGTAGTTTGAACTATTAAAAACACCAAGACTAGTTTGCATATTTCTTAGTTGATATCAAAAATTTGTTTTTCTCTATTTTCCTTCATTTATCTCAAACCCGTTGCTTCAAATAGGTTTTTCAAGAATGCATATAATGTTAGGAAACGCGATCGCTAAGAGAGTACAATTAGTTAGCAAAGAATCATTTAGAATCTCCATACCTGAAGAACCACCTAGCCCGGCATTTGTGCTTGGTTCACCGCCTAACCTTTTCTTCTCGGCCATAACATCGACCTTTTCATCTTTGACTTCTGCAGTAGCACATTTTTCTTTCTTGGCCAACTTCTCATGCAGCAATCTAATTTCCTTCATTTTATCTTCAATTGTTGCTGTCGTTGTTGCTTCCTTGACATCCAGAGACTCTTCTACTAGGTCAATAACATTACCTTGCAATAACACATGATGCAGTAGATTAGCCAACAAAATCTTTCAAGAAGTTTAGAAAATAAAAAGCAGTAGAGTCTATATTTCTCATAAAAAATTGTTGCCTTTTCTACAATCTAGAAAATTAAATGATAAAGAACTCAGCATTGTAAAAAACATTCACAAATGATAAAGAACTCAGCATTGTAAAAAACATTCACAAATGATAAAGAACTCAGCATTGTAAAAAAAATTCACAAATAAAAGCACCGAAATAAAATGTTGAACCTTATATTTACTAATTGCATTAAAGGTGTGTTTGGTTCTGCGGTGACAAAATTTGATTGAGTAAATCAAAAATTGATTATGTAGAATTGATTATGTAGAATTGATTCTAACTAAAATGACTTAAATGTAAAGTGATTTTCGTTTGGATACATTTTTATAAGAATGAATTGAACAATGAATTCCAGTGTAAAAATCACATTTTGACTCAAGCTACAAATCCTAACTTTAACTTAGAATTAATTACGGAGCCATGGTCAATTCTATTTGAGACCTACCAAGGATTTTAAAATCAAGTTTAGAATCAATTCCAAAGACGTCAAACATATGCTTAAGTGTATGTTTGATTTTGCTTTTGAAAGAGTCAAAAGCAAATCTAGAGGTGTAGAATTGATGAACGATTTTGAATTTGACTCTTCTAAAGTAGAATTGATTCTGCCTCCAGAATTGATTCTACATGAAGCTAGAATTTGTAGATTTTGACTTTAACATTGAAATTTATTTTTCAACTCAATTTTGCATAAAATTATCCGAAAATAAATCACTTTACATTCAACTTACTTTTAAGCAAAATCAATTACAAAATCAAGCTCCTCAAAATCAATTTTTTCCACCATAGAATCAAACATACGCCAAATAAATTTCAAAAGATGTGAGTTGAGGATAACCAGTCAACTACAAGGCATTCTGTTACCAAACTGAAAAGGCATAGGTGGAGGAATGTAGAAGTCAATGTGCCAAACAATGATAGTGGCAAAAGACAATGTTTTCCCACATTAAAGCATATGTAATAATCACATCCCAATTTTGGGAAAACACAGTATTATAAGAAAAAATTTCACCAATCACTGGACCATTGACACAGTTAATCAACCATCCATTCTACATATTTTTTTCTTGACTCCACTAATCAAAAAACTTTTGTCCTATATAGCGTAAACAATCTATCTTGACCTCATAAATAATAAAACACATTGTAATTTTCATTTTTCTTTCTTCAAATAATAATAAAGAATGCACACATAGTCTCAGGAAAAAAAACAGTTAGAATCTTCGTACCAGAAGCATTTGGACCGTCTTTTTTGCCATGTTCACCAAAAGGGCAAGCATTCCCATCATGAACCCCAAATTTGCGTTTTTCTTGCCCCACTACACCTTTCTCAACCTTGCTATTCTCCCCAACCTTCCTGAACTCCTCTCCACGCTTTTCATCTCTTATTATTTGTACGTCAATCTCAAAATTGAGCTTTCCCCAATTCTTGAATTGATCATTTTGTTCTATTTCCCCAACCTTCTCTTCAATTGCTGACTTCAACGTCGCTTCCCTGACCATTAGGGTTTCTGCTAGCAAAAAATCAATGTTAGTCCAACACAGTAGAAGACTAGCCAACAAAATACATCAACAAACTTAGGAAATGAAAAGCAGTAAAGTCTAACTATATTGTTTTCGTTAATTAATCGTTATCGAATTGAAGTGGGATTACTTCACCATTAGGAGATGGATAGTAATAACAAGACATTGAGATTCTTGAAATAAGCATATCGGGTAAAGGGGTTTTCAGTCAAATAATCATTGTCTTTAACATTTTTCTATTTATTTGAACTTAATGATGAATAAACTCCTGTTAATAGAGAATTCTAGAGCATTGTAATGTAGAGTAGGGGATTCAAAATTTAATTTCTTTTCCTAAATTATTATCCAACAGCATATCCAACAGATCCCCAGTCAAATCATATTCTCCTAAGAGAGGATTGGCTAATTATTACTACCTCCGTCCCAAATTATAAAACGTAATTATAAAACGTAATTATTGTTGTGTGGGAAAGAGAAATTATATATGACTTTAAAATATTATCCATCATCTCATTTATTATAGATGAAAGACAAATTTAAAGAATTGAAAGAAATAGTAATAAATGCTAGAGGGTGTGTTGGGAAAAAAAGTCACTAATGTTGCATTGGAATTGTAAGGTGGTGACGTATAATTTGGGACAAATTTATTTGATAAAGTGACAAATTTGTTTGATAAAGTGACTTATAATTTGGGACAGAGAGAGTATCCATCTTCGCAAACGTTCTTACCAAATAAGATGTAGTTGCTACCATGTTTGCTAACAACTGCATAAGATTTTTCTCTCCAATCTCTTCAACAAAGTAGTTTCAACGTATTCCTTCCGTCTCATAAAAAATGTCTCATTTGCACTTTTTTCTGTCTCAAAATAATTGTCCCTTTACAATACCAATGCAACATTTATTATTACTTTTCCCCAACTATACCCCTATTTATTAACTTTCATTTTATTCAACTACTCTATTAACTACAATTAATAAGAATTTTCTAGTAAATGATATTAGTTTTTTCATTCAAACCAACTCATCTAATCAATTTCTTCATAACTGTGCATTACTCAAGAGGACACTTTTTTTTTATGAGACGGAGTGAGTAATTAATGTTGTTGAAATTCTAGTAACAGACAGTTGATGTTATGTCGGATGTTATGACATCCGTGTCTGAACAGATTATCAAACTTAGCAGTAAACAAGTAATGAAAGCAGTAAAGAACACAGGAAATTGTTTACTCAGTTCGGTGCAAATCACACCTACTATGGGGGCTACCAAGCCAGGGAGAAAATTCACTATAAGCAGTATTAATTCAGAGTTAAACAACTAGTTTACACTCTTCACTTAAAACCTACCCAATGCAATTTCAATCTAACTCTAGACCTGAGTTCCTACTCACTCTCCCTCAATCACAGCAGTGATATCAATCAAATACATAACAGATTTTGAAGGAAGACACACTTCAAACAAATCTTGATCTTGCTTAAAAGCTTTAATTAAGAGACGTAGCACTCTTGCTTAAAAGTTTAGCGTGACACAACCAAAACCCTACTCAAAAACCCACACTAGTCCAATACAATCATCTGGTTGATAATTGCTTGACTCACACGAAAACCTAAGGCAAACACACACGTGAAGATATACACAATCAATTAGAATTCTTCACCCCAAAATCTCTGCATCTTTAGTAAGAATTGTCACTCTTCTTTTATATGCAGCGCATGGGCCTAGGTAGCATAAATTAGGTTTAACCAAGTTAATTCAATCTCCACACTTCCAGGTGCTTAATGCGTTTTCTAAAATATAGCCTGAGATAACTAGGGAAACATAACAGAAAACAAACAGTGCCCATGCTAGCAGAAACCTAATGTCACAACATTCAGTGTGACATCCAATAAACTCTGTATTAGCTAACCAAACATATCCTGCAGAACACTTACACAAGTATGTCTTGACATCAGTCAAGACATCCACACACATAACAATGTTTTACCACAAAATGCAGCCAATCAAGAACATCTACAAACTCCCCCTTTGGCAAATTTTTGGCTAAAATTACTAATCACCATATCAGAGAACACATGCAGCAGAAAAGAGCATAACACACAGCCAATCATGCAGAATAGCTAATACCCTACCATCACACACAGCCTGTTGTACTACCATATCAGAAAAAATAACCAAAACAAGGAGAGCAAACACAAACTCCCCCTCAACAGATTCAAAACAACCCATCCTGTAGAGCACATCATCACAACCCACCTAGGCTCCTCAAAGTAAAAAATAAACACCAAACACACATCCTGTTAACAGCAAAAGAGCAGCAGCAGCAGCTACCATCTTTACCCCTGCTACACTCAGAGCAACGGCAAGGCACAGCTACTATCAACTTCTCACTTCCACCTGTTATGGACATACACTAAGTTGTATGCTAGTATACAGCCAATCTTCTCCCCCTTTTTAGCCATAAAATTAAGATCAAATAACTAATGGAATAGTATTGATCAGAACAGTTAGAAACACATATGTTAAAAGGGTATGGAAACCCCAATATTACACCCCAAGGAGAAAAAAAAAAAACAACTAGCTAAACCAATAGCAGACCACAAAAAAATATCACAAGTGCTCTAGTCATTAGACTCAGAGCCATCCCCAGCATCATCACCATCATTTCCTTCATCAGTGCCATCATCAGGACTGGCAGTTGATTCATCCTTGTCTGATTTAGCTTCATTGTCATTACCTTCCTCAGAACCATCATCCTGCTCATGAGCAAGCTCAGCATCTTCATCTTTCTCAAGTGAGCTGACCAACTTTTCAAGAGTCAGCTTTCTTGTCTCCAACTCCTTGCAGGTCTCCTTGAGCATAGCAATGACTTCAGCTTTACTTATTTTTGAGCTCCCCTTGGATGTCTCAGCAGAAGTCATGACAATGTCAAGAACATGAGTTCCTTGAAACAGCTTGTGGTGAAAGGACAGAGGACCTTCTCTCTTGCACACAGAGTCATTGTCATTTAGAATATTAGGATACTGGTTGAATATGATACCACATATAATAGAAGGGAAAGCAATAGGGCCTTTCACACTGTAGCTTCCTGCATGCTTCATTGTTTGATCAAAGAAGTAGGAGCCATAATCAAACTTTGTCTTGGTTCCAACAGCATATATGAATTTTCCCAGGACAGTAGCAATAGTGGATTTGTGGTTTGTGGGCACCCAGTTTGCAGCACCAATCTTATGCAACATTGCATACTTCACACTTAGCTTACTAGCAACCAGTTTCCCTTTTAAGGGCCAGCTTTTGACCTGATTGGCAGTGATGACTTGACAGACTTTGTTGTCAGAAGCAGCAAGATCAGGTTGAGCTTCATCAGATCTTCCTAAATAGTTGTTGATGACAGTTGAGGAGAAGGTGACACACTTTCCTCTCACATACACTTTTCCAAAATCCTTTGACTTTTTATCAGCACAGTCTTCTGATAAGTTCACAATGAACTCCGTCACCAAACTTTCATAACACTTAGAAAAATGGGTGACAGTCTTCATTAACCCAGCTTCATGAATTAGATCCATGATTTCCTTACACTCAAGAGCATTCTGAGTCAACTCCCTTTCCAAGGCCAACCTCTTCTGGTAAACATACTTCCACCTGTTGACACTAGAAGGATAATGAAAGGAGATATTATCAATAGGTACCTCAGGCACACTAGCAGCAAGCTTGCTAGTCGTTGGCTTCTTCTTGGGAGGGATGTCAGTGACATCACGAACAACATCAGAGTCTGAGTCAGATTCAGCAATATTTGAGCCTTTCTTTTCTTTGGAACCACCTTGCTCCAAGATTTTGTAGGGCCAACATGAGTACTTTTTGCCACAGTTTTCTTCTTGGGAGGACTTTGAGCAGCAGTCTTCTTTTCTTTCCTAGTCATCTTTTCTTTCCTAGTCATGAGCCTTTTGGCTATGCTAGGGTTGATAGATGCTACCAGTTCATTATCTGAGTAGTCATCAAGATTCACCACATTTTCAGTACCAGCATGGTAAATAATTTAAACATATATTTTTCTCTCGTCCAACAAGTTATCATAAGTTTTCCAATATCAACTGTGCAACCTGTTATTGGCACACTGAGATCACATTCCTATGCCATAACTAGGTGGTTTTCACTAGTAAGGGAAGAATGACTCAGGGATGTTAGAGCCATTGTTTGTTGCAAGCTGAGGCAAAAAGAACCTAGTAGTTGTCACTGTAAAACTTACAGGGAGGCCAGCGAGAAACTATTTCAGTTAGAAAAAGACAAGTTAGAAAAAGACAAGATACTCTTGAGCTCTAGGTTGTTAATTGGCTGAATGACTAATATTTCGGTGTGGATCGGCACAGTGGTCAACAATGTGTCAGACCGTGCCAGAAAGGCACAGTCTGGCGACACAGTCAGAACAGCTGAGAAATCGGTAACGGAAACGGCGCGGAACGGTGGTGACGAGGCTTGGATCGGCCTGAGACTGCCGTTCCATTTTTTGAGATGACCATGCTGCGCCGTTATCCGAGCTTAAAAACATAGCTTGAGTTTTGTACAACACAGGTTTATACCTAAACGCTAAACATAGATTTTACAGTGTGACTTTCTATTTTTCCTCTCACAAGTTATCATACTTTATCCAATATCTATTGTGCAACCTGTTATTGGCACACTGAGATCATATTCCTAAGCGATATTAGTAAAAGACAAGACACTCTCCAGCTTTGACAACACAGGTTTTCACTTAATTTAACCCCTTATTTCTGCACAATTGTTGGTTGCAAGCTGAGGTAAAAACAACCTAGTAGTTACAGAGGCCACCGAGAAACTATTTCAGTTAGTAAAAGACAAGACACTCTCCAGCTTTGAACACAGGTTTACACTTAAATTTAATCCCTTATTACCGCAATTGTTCAACCAACAAGGAGCTTATTGCGCCATAATGACTCGATTAATTAATTACCATCAATTCCACAATTTATCTGAATACCAGGAATCATAGCTATAGCATAAACACTGCATTAATTTCATAACAAAGTAAATAATGTATTGTCCTAACAATGTTGTCAAATAGTAGCTACAGAAGCACTATTCTGTTATAGGAGTGCAGAATTTGGACAAACTATTATTTCTGCACGATACGTTATTTAGGAAACTATTATCAGATAGCCTCTGTTGTAGTGCAGAATTTGGTTACACATTTAGATCATTCAAAATTTATTCTAAAGGTCTGAAATTAATTGACATGGTTAGTTGCTTTCAAGTAACGTTGATTTTGACTCCAGATTCCAGAATTTATTTTAACTAGAAGTTACATTTTGTAGCTTTTGAATTAAATGACCAAGAACTCAGCATTGTAAAAAAATTCACAAATAAAAGCACCAAAACAAAATGTTGAACCTTATATTTACTAATCACATTAAAGATGTGTTTGGTTTTGCGGTGACAAAAATTTATTCATTTTTAATTAAATGACAAAGAACTCAGCATTTTTAAAAAATTCACAAATAAAAGCACCAAAACAAAATGTTGAACCTTATATTTACAAATCACATTAAAGATGTGCTTGGTTCTGCAGTGACAAAATTTGATTTTGAGTAAATTAAAAATTGATTTCGTAGAATTGATTTTGACTAAAATGACTTGAATGTAAATTAATTTTTGTTTGGATACATTTTTATAAAATTTAATTGAACAAAAAAATCAATGTAAAAATTGCATTTTGATTAAAAAGCTACAAATCATAACTTCAAGTAAGAATTAATTCACGAGTCAACATCATTTCTATTCAAGACCAACCAAACACGTCAAAATCAATATTACACATTCAGAATCAATTCTGGATATGTCAAATATAGGCTAAACAAATTTCAAAAGATGTGAATTGAGAATAACTAGTAGTCAGCTACAACCACATTCTTTAAGATCTAGTGGGTCACTTGCTATCAGGTTTCCGCTATCGAACCATCCACCACTTATTTCTACGTTCCAGATATTCAATTCTGGGCGAATGAATCTTAGATCGGGCATTATATAGTGAACATGTGCTTATAAATTGGGGCAATTCTTACCCTACAAGCCGATTTTGTAAGGTTGAATTAGGTCCAACCACAACACTTCAGAGTAATAATGACATCCCTATTTTGAAAAACGCACTATTACGTCAAAAACTTCACCAACCATTACCACAATTAATCAACATCCATTCTAAATATTTTTTTCTTGACTCCACTAATCACAAAACTTTTGTGCTATATAGCCTAGACAATCAACCTTGACCTCATTAATAATAAAACACGTTGTAATTTTCATTTTTCTTTCTTCAATTAATATTTAAGTATATACACATAGTCTCAGGAAAAAAAACAGTTAGAATCTCCTTACCAGAAGCATTTGGACAGTCTTTTTTGTCTTGCTCACCATCAGGGCAAGCCTTCCAATCATGAACCCCAAATTTGCATTTTTCTTTCCCCACTACAGCTTTCAAAACCTTGTCATTCTCCCCAACCTTCCTGAACTCCTCTCCACGCTTTTCACCTCTGATTAGTTGTACCTCAACCTCAAAATTCAGCATTCCCCAATTCTTGAATTTATAAATTTGTTCTATTTCCCCCACCTTCTCTTCAATTGCTGATTTCAATGTCGCTTCCCTGACCATTAAGGTTTCTGCTAGCATAAAATCACTATGTAAGTCCAACACAGTAGAGTAGATTAAGGGACTAAGCAGGTTAAGTTTGAGTTATCAAAGCATCCTGACTATCAGCTCATTTTAGGAGTTATTAAAAAAATTGGTTGCTTTGTAGTTCTTTATTCAATTAAGTGTGTTAAGAAATGTGGTTGGGCCTAACTCAACCCTACAAAACCGGTTGGTAGAGTGAGGATTACCCCCACTTATAAACACATGTTCATGCCATATCCCTCACGCTCAAGACTAGACAACTGAAGCGTGGAAATAAATGATGGGTGCCCCGATAGAGGAAACCATAGAAGGTGGCCCACCGGATCTTAAACGAGGCTCTTGATACCATGTTTAAGATACAAGAGACTAAGAGACATTTGAATAAACCCTGTGTTTTGAAAAGCACTACGGAGACATTATTATATATAGATAGATTACAACTAATTACATGATATAGTCGATGTGGGACTATTCTATATACAAATATTCTTAACACTATATATATTTATAAATATCAACTTCTTAACATGGTATCAGAGCCTGCTAAGAGGCAATTCTTTCTTCGTCGTGCTTTACCCGATTGACCCGCTGTCTTCCGGTGAGAAAATTTTTTTGCAAACCGTGTTGTCACTCTGGTTTGCCTCACTTTTCAAAATTCTCCGGTGACCACCGCATAGCCGCTGCCGTCGCTACTATTTTCGACGACCTTCCGGCAAACTTTTTCATCGACAGAAACCTCCGCACGTGGACATCACGCGCCGCCACCTGAACCGCACGTGACAGCACGTCCGACGACCGATCGCGTGATATTTTCTCTCTTCAGATACTCATGTCTACTCCTCAGAACTTTACGCCAAACTATGATGATTTCCTCAGGTGATATCAGAATTATCATAACTCAGATTCTACTGCTACGGTAGCACACACTGGTAATTCATCTGTTTGCCTTTCTAAATCATCTCCTCTTCGACCTTGAGTCCTTGATTCTGGTGCGTCTGATCATGTTACTGGTAATAAAAATTTGTTCTCTTCCCTCTCTACCTCTAGTTTCTTAACTACTATAACTTCTGCCAATGGTTCTCAAACCCGACCCGAAGGGATTGGTACTGTTCAAATTCTACCTTCTCTATCTGTTACTTTTGTCCTCTATGTACCTAATTGTCCATTTAATTTACTACTTTTGTCCTCTATGTACCTAATTGTCCATTTAATTTACTTTCAGTCAGTCGTTTAACTCGTTCTGTTGATTGTAGTATCACCTTCACTAACAATAATGTTACCTTGCAGGATCGGAGTTCGAGAAAGACGATTGGCGTCGGATATGAGTCTCAAGGCCTTTACTACCTCTCATTGTCATCTCAGACATGCTCAACCAAAGATTCTCCACTCACTATCCATGCTCAGTTAGGTCATCCCAGTCTTTCTAAATTACATAAATTGGTGCCAAATTTATCGAAGGTATCTAATTTACATTGTGAGTCGTGCCAGTTAGAGAAACACACTCGTAATCAATTTTCCAATCGAGTCAACAAACGAGCTTCGTCCCCTTTTGTTTTAGTTCACACCAATGTTTGGGGTCCCTCGCGTACTGTCTCTACTCTTGAGTCTAGGTATTTTGTCACCTTTATTGATGATTTTTCACGTTGCACGTGGTTATTTTTAATGAAGAATAGATCTGAATTGTTTTCCATTTTTGAACAATTTTATCGAGAAATAAGAACCCAATTTGGTTTGTCTATTCGTACCTTAAGAAGTGACAATGCACGTGAATATTTATCCCAACAATTTCAATCATTTATGTCATCCAATGGTATTTTGCACCAAACATCTTGTCCTCATACACCCCAACAAAACGGGGTAGCTGAACGCAAAAATCGGCACCTCGTAGAAACCACTTGGACCCTACTTCTCCATGCTAATGTTCCTCTTCGATTTTGGGGAGATGCGGTGTTCACAGCATGTTACCTCATAAATCGCATGCCCTCATCTGTCCTTAATAATAAAATCCCTCATTCAATCTTGTTTCCAAACTTTCAACTCCACCCAATTCCTCCTTGAGTCTTCGAGTCTACGTGTTTTGTACACAATCTCTCCCCTGGTCTTGATAAACTATCAGCTCGATCACTAAAGTGTGTCTTTCTTGGCTATCATCGATCCCAAAAGGGTTATCGTTGCTACTCACATACTCTACAACGATACCTCGTATCGGTCGATGTTACCTTCGAGTCTGTTCCATATTTCGAGTCCGCCAAGTAACTACGGAACCTCTACAAAAAAGTATTCCCACGCCTTTTCCGGAAGTCTCATCTGTCATTATCCCCCATCATTTTAGAGAACCTGACTCATTAGATATCCCTACGGTTGAGATCATATTCCTAAGCGATATCTGAGTGGTTTTTAGTAGTAGGGGAAGCATGACTCAGAGATGTTAGAGCCATTGTTGGTTGCGAGCTGAGGCAAAAACAACCTAGAAGTTGTCCCTGTAAAACTTACATAGGCCAGCCAGAAACTATTTCATTTAGAAAAAGACAAGATACTCTCCATCTTTTTTCTCACAATTATTCAACCAACAAGGAGCTCATTGTGCCATAATGACTCAGTTAATTACCATCCATTCCATAGTTTATCTGAATTCAAAGAATCATAGCTATGGCATAGACATTGCATTCATTCCATAACAAAGTACATAATGTACTGTCCTAACAATGTTGTCTAATAGTCGCTACAGCAGCACTAGACATGCAGCAAGCAACATTTTGGTACATGCAAACAAGTAAATATTAATCTCTCCGTTTCAAAATGACTATCGTTTTAGAAAAAAAAATTTGTTTCAAAATTAATGTCATTCTCACTTCTCAATATACTAATAATTACTATTTTTTCAATTGTGTCCCAATTGTGTCCTATAATTATTACTCTATACACTATTTTCAACGCATTAATAAGACTAATTTAATTTAGTATAAGTGGAATATCTTATCTTATGACAATATCATTGCTGCACGGAAAAACCTTATACTTTAGAACGGAGGGAGTATAAAAGTAGCATTGCAAGATTAAGAATGTAAATATAATAGATAGAATCACCATACCTGAAGCAACAATACTATCCCCAACATTTCCTATTTGAGCAACAGTACTGGCCCCAACATTTCCCGTATGAGGAACAGCACATGCAATGTCTCCTCCATCTATAAGTTCCTTCAGCCTCTTGAGTTCCAATTCAGCCGACATTTTTTCTATCCTTTGAAAATCAATTTCTTCATTCAACAACCGTATTTCTCTCTTCTTATCTTCAATTTCCGCCTTTAATCTTGTTTCCCTAGCAATTAGGGCTTCTTCAACTCTATCGAAATCTCTCTGAAGGAATGAGTCTCGCAACTCGGAAATCAGCTCGGAGATACTCATACTGTGGCGGTTGCTCCGGTAACTCTAGAATTCCGGTCCGAAAAATGGAACTGATTCGGGTTGCGATTCCGAAAGGGGAAGGAAAGCTGTGCCGGGAAGAGGGAATGTGAAAAAAAACTAACAGGTGTGAGCACTGTGACACGACGTCGTCTTCGCGGTTGTTACTCAGGAGTTATGAAGTCAATATATTCAAATAGTAAGTGTGAAGCGGTTGTTAGGAAATCGATGAGTCACAAATATAAATTATAATTAAGATTTTATAAACATATTTACATTATTTAAAAAAATATCAAATAGATATACTATTCAAAAAAAAATGATATTTAATTCTTTCATGAGTTAGAAAAATTTAAGATGTCATTTGGTACATACCATATGATAGAGACATGATAGAATATAAAGTAAGATAAAGATAAAATATGATATAGACAAGATAACTTTACATAAGATATCAAATATATATATATATATATATATATATATATATATATATATATATATATATATATATATATATATATATATATATATATATATATATATATATATATATATATATATATATATGACAAATTTAATTATGTAAGATAAGTACATATTTTTCAAAAAAAATTTTAAAATGTTTTAAATTTTATAACTTAATAAAAAAAATTAATAATTTTATATAATTTAAAAAATGAATAAACAAATTCATTGAAACTATTTCAATTTTTTTTTTAAATCGTGCATTCTATTATACATATTAGATAAGTAAAATAAAAATATGCATATATAATATGTAAATGATAAAACTATTTTATTTTTAATACTTTTAATTTATTAGGTTTTTATTTTTACTTTTTTTAGTATTTTTTAATTGAATATTAAATTAATTATTATTTATATTTTATCATATTTTTGAATTGAATATCAAATTTAGAGTCATAGATATTTTTTAATTGAATATCAAATTAATCTTTATATTATATTTTATCATATTTACTTTTTTATTTTAAATTATATTTTATATGCGTAAATTTGTAAATTATTTTTGTGAGATATTGGATCGAACTCTAGTATGGTCGAAGGGTAGCTTCTGATTCTACAAGAATTAAGCATGAGGTCAAAGTCTGTTCACATGCTAGTGTCAGAGTAATGCGTGTTGTAGTTGAAGTTTATTCTAACATGCATTAGTTAATATCGCTAGGTTTGTTAGCATGTTGAATTAGGTCTTGCTTGTAAGTCCAATTGTTTAAGTTAGTTTGTAATAGATAATTGTTAAAAAGTCCATTAAGTTAGTGTATTATTTTTCTTATAAATAGCATGTTAGTCTCTCATCTTGGCATAAGGAAAAATAGGAAGATAAAATCCTAATTCAAGTGAGAGAAATTATTTTGTTATTCTTGTATACTTGTAATCTTGTTCTAAGAGAAAGGAAAGAATAGCAGTTTATAACCAACCCTTGTTGTTTCTTATTGTTTTACCTTGTTTTCTTTGTTAACCCTAACCCTTATGTGTTCCTT
The DNA here is from genome assembly GCA_963859935.3 of Lathyrus sativus. Lineage (NCBI taxonomy): Eukaryota > Viridiplantae > Streptophyta > Magnoliopsida > Fabales > Fabaceae > Lathyrus > Lathyrus sativus. The sequence goes on from OZ012739.1 coordinate 311,854,029, forward strand.
GATCATAAAGAAATCATTTATACTTTGTTTTAAGGTATTCGATTCACAACAAATTGGTGTCGTGAGCGTGGAGAAGATGACTTCAACATAGTATAAGATTGAAAAGTTCACCGGAGTGAAGGACTTCGGTCTATGGCGCTTGAAAATGAAAGCCCTACTGGTTCAACAGGGTTGTTTGGTAGCGTTGAAGGGAGAGGCAGTCATGGACGTTGCGTTAACGGTAAAAGAAAAGATGACCATGATTGAGAAAGCCCACAGCGCAATAGTGTTGAGCCTTGGTGATAAGGTTCTTCGACAGGTATCAAAGGAGACTACAGCATCGAGATTATGGGTGAAACTTGAAAGTTTGTACATGTAACACCATTTTTCTACCCCAAAAATATCAAGGCAAAATAACACATAAATCAGAGTGAATAAATAAATCTCATTAAAATGCCACTAAAAGGGCGTACATTCTCAAATTCATCAAAATAGGATTCATACTCCGTAACTACGGGGTTTTTTTTCCAAAAATACATCAAAGCATCATAAACAGCGGAATTCAAAACATACTTCAAAGTCTTCCTCAAAGAGGGAATGAATCAAAATAACTTCAGTAGCATAAAATCAACTCAAGAACCCAACCCGATGTTACATATCAGAGCAAGACCCTTTAAGCTGACCAAAAGACTAAAACGCTCAAAAACTTCAAAACTAACTCCTCGTAGGCGTCCACGGCTAAACTGGATCATCTGCACGTTACCCGCGTGTAGGTAACATTCAAACAGGCAGGGTAAGTAAAACAATTCATAATAATCAATGTATGACAATTAATGCATAAACGACAACATATTCATATTCAACACATTCATATTACTCACATATGCCTCAAGGTCACAACATCATAATTTATACACAAAGACTCATAAATGCAATGCAACACAACTCAATGCATGTGGTACCAATCATCACAGCTCGACGGACACTGGGTCATCAACCCTCCATAGATCCCCATCAATAGGATCGAAGCACGTCAAAATACTTCACATCCACACAGTGGGATTGAAGCCAAAGCAATCGAATGCGCATGAATGCATGATGCACACGTCACAATAATAATCCTCATAATACAGCATATGGTGCATCATCATTCATCATGTTCATCATCATCACATAAATCACATAAACCATCATAGCATCATATTATCATGTAATTCACCCAAAAGTCATAGTAATATCATCATATTACCTCAACCCAACACATTATAGAACCATCATAACATAATGCACATATCACCCAAAACCCGCTGCCATACCCATGGCAACTCATCCCAGAAATCCCAGAATCACACATCACGGCATCGCTGCACAACACTCAATTTCGCGAACTTCTGCTACGTTCGCTGGCTCGCTCGCTAGGCGAGTCTCGTAGCGAGCCCCTCGTTGGCTTGCTAGCTAGGCAAGCCTCTAGCGAATACTCGCTGGCTTGCTCGTTAGGCGAGTCTTGTAGCGAACCTTCACTGGCTTGCTCGCTAGGCGAACAGTGCGATGACAGCAACTTCTGCTACGCACCAGAACTGATTTCCACCCAAAAACTCATATGAATCATTCACCCAATGCCCCCAAAGTATCCCTAAATCATCCCTAAGGTTATACGACAATAACACTACAAACTCTGTGGTTTATTAGGCTAATCTGGAAACATTTGCACTGCCTAAAACATTATTTTCCTGCAATTGCTCTGAGTACATCAGAGTTACTCAGATTCAGATATTCCTATTCTACAAGGTCAACCATATCACAATCCAAGGGTTTGGTTTCCAAACTCACATTAATATTCAGTGATTCATACCATAACCCACAATCTCAGAGTTCTATAATCAAATCTCTTAGTTTCCCCAATTCAACTCAGAAACCCTCAAATCCTAAATCCACCATGAATACATCTAAAGGCATACATGGAAAATCATGAACAGAAATACTCCCCATACCTTAGTGATTCGCAGCTTTCACGATTTCTCTTTGGGACCTTCTGCCTCCAATCTTTCCTTTAGAGCTCTGGTCACACCAACTTTCACGTTAAACACAAATGAATTCCAATTTCCTCTCAGAACTTTATTTTGTCTAACTCAGTCTTGGGCCTCACAAATTGGGTTTTTCCCTCATTACCCTTACTAACTTCCTCAAATACCCAAATTGACCTTATTTCACTTATATTCCATTTAATTAATAATAATACTAGTAAATTAATATTATATGCTATTAATCAAATAAATATCTGAAATGCACATTTTTCCAATAATCACAAAATCACCGGAAATTCACCGAAACATGAATATTCACCATTAAATAATTAATTAACATATTCCGATTAAATTTTGGGTGTTACAACCCTCCCCCACTTAAAAGAATTTTCGTCTCGAAAATTACCTGCAGAAGACAGAGTCGGATACGACTCCCTCATCTGATCTTCACGTTCCCAAGTCCAACTTTCTCCAGCTGGTCCTCCCTACAATACCTTCACCAAGGCGATTTCTTTACCTCGTAGTTGTTTCACTTCTCGATCATCAATTTTAACAGGCAACACCTCAACAGTCAAATCATCTCGCACTTGTACATCATCCATCTGAATCACATGCGACGGATCTGGAATGTACTTCCTCAACTGGGTCACGTGAAACACATCATGCAAATTCGTGAGCGACGATGGTAAAGCAATCCGATAGGCTACTTCCCCCACCCTCTGCGAAATCTGATACGGACCCACAAAGCGCGATGTGAGCTTTCAAGACTTCAAAGCTCGACCAACACCAGTTACCGGCGTAACTCTCAGAAACACATGATCTCCCTCTTGGAATTCAAGTGCTTTCCTCCTCTTATCATGGTAACTCTTTTGACGACTCTGCGATGCTTTCATCTTCTCACGGATCATCTTGATCTTTTCAGTTGTCTCTTGCACAATTTCAGGTCCGAGCACAGCACTCTCGCCTAATTCATACCAACACAACGGAGTCCTACACCTCCTACCATACAAAGCCTCATACGGTGCCATCCCGATACTAGAATGGTAACTGTTATTGTAGGTAAACTCAACCAACGGCAAATAACTGTCCCACGATCCACCTTGATTCAAAACACAAGCTCTCAACAAATCCTCTAAAGACTGGATAGTTCTTTTTATCTGTCTATCCGTCTGCGGATGATAGGCATAACTCAACCTCAACTTAGTACCTAAAGTTGTCTGCAAACTCTCCCAAAACCTCGATGTAAATCTCGGATCCCTATCCGAAACAATACTCGACGGAACACCATGCACCTTCACAATCTGCTCAATATATAATTCAGCAAGCTTCTGCAACGAATAATTGATCCTCGTCGGTACAAAATGAGCCGATTTAGTCAATCTATCAACAATTACCTAAATCGAATCATATCCCTTCACTGTCTTCGGCAAACTTGTCACAAAATCCATAGAAATGCTATCCCATTTCCATTCTAGAATGCTCAATGGTTGCATCAGACCCGACGGTCTCTGATGTTCAATCTTCGACTTCTGACAAGTAAAACAAGCATAAACAAATTCAACAATTTCCTTCTTCATACCAGGCCACCAAAACAACTTCTTCAAGTCTTGATACATCTTTGTGGCACCAGGATGAATACTCAACCCACTTTTGTGACCTTCTTCAAGAATGCTCTTCTTTATTTCTGACACATTGGGAACACATACTCTATCTCGGAACCTCATCACACCATTCTCATCAATCTGAAAATCACCTCCGTTACCTTGATTAATCAACGCGAGACGATCCACCAAACTCAAATCGGATCTCTGACCTTCTCTGATCTCTTGGAGAATACTACTAGTCAGCTTCAGCATACCCAATTTCACACTGTTAGGAGTCTCTTCACCAACCAAACTCATATCTTTGATTTGCTCAATCAGTTCCAACTCTCGAACCATAAGCATCGACATATGCAAGGACTTCCTACTCAATGTATCTGCCACAACATTAGCCTTACCCGGATGGTAACTCAATTCAAAATCATAATCCTTCAGAAGTTCAAGCCATCTCTGCTGCCTCATGTTCAACTCTTTCTGATCAAACAAATACTTCAGACTCTTGTGATCACTGAACACTTCGAATCTGGACCCAAATAGATAATGTCTTCACATCTTTAACACAAACACCACAGCGGCCAACTCTAAATCATGCATAGGATAATTCCTTTCATGAACCTTCAGTTGTCTGGAAGCGTAAGAAACAACCTGACCGTTCTACATCAATACGCCTCCAAGGCCCATCTTCGACGCATCACAATACACCACAAAGGACTCACATGGATTTGGCAAAATCAACACTGGAGCAGTCGTCAACTTCTTCTTGAGTTCTACAAAACTCTTCTCACAAGCAACATCCCACACATAAGCCTGACCCTTTCGAGTCAACTAAGTCAATGGCAATGCTAACTGAGAAAAACCTTCAATAAACATGCGATAATAACCAGCCAACCCAAGGAAATTTTGAATCTCAGTAACAGACTTTGGAGCCTCCCACTGCAACACATCATCGATCTTCGACGGATCAACAGCAATCCCTCCACTAGAAATCACATGGCCAAGGAAACTCACTTCCTTCAACCAAAACTCACACTTAGACAACTTGGCGTAAAGCTTCTTGTCTTTCAAAACCTGCAATACAACTCTTAGATGTTGCGCATGCTCTTCTTCGGACTTAGAATATATCAAAATATCATCAATAAACACCACTACGAACTGATCCAAATAAGGATGGAAAATCCTATTCATATACTCCATGAATACTCCAGGTGCATTCGAAACTCCAAACGGCATCACAGTATACTCATAGTGTCCATATCTCGTCCTGAAAGCTGTCTTCGGAATATCATCAGGCTTAACACGAATCTGATGATAACCAGACCTCAAATCAATCTTGCTAAACACACAAGCACCTACCAATTGATCCATTAAATCATCAATCCTCAAAAGTGGATATATATTCTTAATCGTCACTTTATTCAACTGCCGATAATCCACACACAATCTCATACTACCATCTTTCTTCTTCACCAACAACACAAGAGCACCCCACGGAGAAACATTCGGTCGAACAAACTTCTTCTCAAGCAGATCTTCCAACTGTTTCTTCAATTCCCCTAACTCAGATGCAAACATCCGATAAGGAGACATCGATACAAGACTAGTTCCCGGTATCACCTCAATAGCAAACTCTACCTCACGCTCAGGAGGTAAGTCATTCATGTCATTTGGAAACACCTCAAGAAATTTCCGAACAACCGGTAGCTCCACGCCCACTGCTTCACCATCCACTTTAAGAGAAGAAAACACAACAAACATATTATCCTCATCTTCTAAGAGTTCTTCCACTTGCTTGGCAGATACAAACATTAACTCTCCAACATCACCCGACTCAGGAAATCTTACCGTCTTAGTATAACAATCAATGTGAACATAGTTGTACTCTAACCAGTTCATCCCAAGGATAACATCAATTTGATTCAAAGGTAGACAGACCAAGTCCATCACAAAGTTCCTATCATAGATAGTCACAGGGCAGCTCAAACAGACTAACGCAGTAGTCATAAAACCATTAGTCGGGGTATCAATAACCATACTCCCACTCATAGCAGACAAATTCAAATTCAACCTCTTAGCACCTTCAAGCGAAATAAACGAATGTGTAGCACCAGTATCAATGATAGCAATCAACTCGACATCATTAATAAAAACATGTACCTCTGATCAAGTTATCCGTCTTAGCTTCTTCTGCATCGCTCAAAGCAAACACTCTGCCACTTGTCTGAGCAGCAGTAGCAGTCTTCTTCGGCTGCTGACACTGGGTACTGATATGCCCCTTCTCTCCATATTTGAAGCAAGTCGGAGCTTCGTCTTTGCAATCATTAGCCTTATGACCCCTCTTGCCACAACGATGACACCTCAGCGCTTTACAATTCTCAGCATGGTGGTCTTGCTCGCCACACTTATAACACTTACCGGAGCAGTAGCCGCTCCCTCACTTGGCTTTTTCCCATCAAAAGTCTTCTGCTTCCTTTTATCACCAGAAGTTACATACGTTTTTCCTCTGAACTGACCTTTCTCTTTCTTCTCACTCAGCTGCTTGTAGTGAGTAGATCGAGCTCGACTATCTTCATCATAAATTCTGCTCTTGTTCACCAGTTCCGAAAACCGACGAATCTGCTGATACTCAATTCCCTGCTTAATCTCTGGTCTCAAACCATTCTCAAACTTGAGACACTTCGACATCTCTGCATCAACATGGTTGTAATGCGGACAAAACTTAACCAACGACTCAAACTTTGTCGCATACTCAGCCACAGTCATATCACCTTGTTTCAGCTCAAGGAACTCCACCTCTTTCTTCCCCCGAACATTTTCAGGAAAATACTTTCTCAGAAACTCTTCTTTAAACACAGTCCAAGTTATCGCAGTGCCAGCACCTCCCAATCTCTGACGAGTGTTATCCCACCAGTCCTCAGCCTCTTCTGCCAGCATATGCGTACCAAACTGTACCTGCTGCGCATCAGTGCATGCCATAACTCGGAAAATCTTCTCAATCACCTTCAGCCACTTCTGCGCACCATCAAGATCATGGGTACCCACAAAAGTCGGCGGATTGTTCCTCTGAAATTTTCCCAAAGCACGGAACTCATCTGGAGGTCCACCATTCTGAGCCATCACTTGGGCAAGTGACTCCAGCGCATCAGCAATAGCACGATCATTCCTTCCTGCCATCTACAACCACCAACAAGGTTAGAAGGAAACAACTCATCGACAGTGTTCTCACACTATCGACTGACTGAGGATTAACAACATAAACACTTGGCCGGACGGACCGACCTGCTCTGATACCAATAATGTAACACCCTTTTTCTACCCCAAAAATATCAAGGCAAAATAACACATAAATTAGAGTGAATAAATAAATCTCATTAAAATACCACTAAAAGGGCGTACATTCTCAAATTCATCAAAATAGGATCCATACTCCGTAACAACGGGTTTTTCCCAAAAATACATCAAAGCATCATAAACAGCGGAATTCAAAACATACTTCAAAGTCTTCCTCAAAGAGGGAATGAATCAAAATAACATCCGTAGCATAAAATCAAGTCAAGAACCCAACCCGATGTTACATATCAGAGCAAGACCCTCTAAGCTGACCAAAAGACTAAAACGCTCAAAAACTTCAAAACTAACTCCTCGCCGGTGTCCACGGCTAAACTGGATCATCTACACGTTACCCACGTGGAGGTAACATTCAAACAGGCAGGGTGAGAAAAACAATTCATAATAATCAATGTATGACAATTAATGCATAAACGACAACATATTCATATTCAACACATTCATATTACTCACATATGCCTTAAGGTCACAACATCATAATTTATACACAAAGACTCATAAATGCAATGCAACACAACTCAATGCATGTGGTACCAATCATCACAGCTCGACGGACACTGGGCCATCAACCCTCCGTAGATCCCCATCAATAGGATCGGAGCACGTCAAAATACTTCACATCCACACAGTGGGATTGAAGCCAAAGCAATCGAATACGCATGAATGCATGATGCACACGTCACAATAATAATCCTCAAAATACAGCATATGGTGCATCATCATTCATCATGTTCATCATCATCACATAAATCACATAAATCATCATAGCATCAGATTATCATGTAATTCACCCAAAAGTCATAGTAATATCATCATATTACCTCAACCCAACACATCATAGAACCATCATAACATAATGCACATATCACCCAAAACCCGCTGCCATACCCATGACAACTCATCCCAGAAATCCCAGAATCACACATCACGGCATCGCTGCACAACACTCAATTTCGCGAACTTCTGCTACGTTCGCTGGCTCGCTCGCTAGGCGAGTCTCGTAGAGAGCCCCTGTAACACCCTTATTCTACCCCACAGATATTACGGCAAAATAACACGGATTTCAGAGTAAAATATTAACTTTCATTAAAAAACCACAAAGGGCGTACATTTCTCAAAGTCAACAAAATTGGTCAATACTCCGTAACACACGGGTTTTCTCAAACTACATCAAAACATCATATACAGCGGAACTCAAATCATAACTCAATGTTTTTCTCATAAGGGAACACCAGTAAAATAACCCAATGATATACAATCAATTCAAAGAACCCAGCCCGATGTTACATATCAGAGCAAAACCCTCTAAATTAACCATAAAGCTAACGGCTCTAAAACGTCACAATACTCCTCGACGGCGTCCACAGCTAAACTTGCTCATCTGCATGTTACCCACGTGGAGGTAACATTCAAACAGGCAGGGTGAGTAAGACAATTCATAATAATCAATGTATAACAATTAATGCATAAACGACATATTACTCATAGTTATATTCAACACATTGATACTCTTCAATTATGCCTCAAAGGCCACAATGTCATAATTATACACAAAGGCTCATAAATGCAAATGCAACATAGACTCAATGCATGCGGTACCAATCATCACAGCGCGATGGACACTGGGCCATCAACCCTCCATAGATCCCCCATCAATAGGATCAGAGCACATCAAAATACTTCATATCCACACAATGGGATTGAAGTCAAATTAATTGAGGTCCTGAACCGAAGTCCGGATGCACATGAATGCATGATACACATTTCATAATAATCCTCAGAATAACATCATAGGTGCATCATCATTCATCATATTCATCATATTCGTCATATTCATCATCATCAAACGTCATAGCTCATCAACACATTCATCATCGTATGCTACGTCATCATAATTTGTTATAATAATCATCTTCATACATCATAGCTCATCATAATAATCATCATCACCACATAAATCATCGTATCTCATATAACTCATCATAATAATCATCATCATCACATAAATCATCATATCTCATGTTATCAAATAATTCATCATAATAATCATCATCATCACATAAATCATCATAATTCATCAAATATCATATAATCATAATTCATCATAATAATTAATCTCACACATCATGTCATCATATAATCACGTAGAAATCACATATTAGCTCATAGTCATATTATCACATATTATCCCATATTAATTGATAATGCTACCCCATATTATCTCATATTAATTTATCAAATTATACTCGCGGTAATCCTCACACTATCGCCTATCAATCACATAAACTTCACAGTCCTAATCATGTTAATTCATCATATTATCACAGTTACCCTCATGGTAATTCATCAGGAAAATCGCAGCATCAAAACATCAAGACATCCTTGAACCAGAACATGATTCATTAATAGAACATATACACAATTGACTTCTCAAATATAATTAGATATAAAAATATTGGGAAAACAATTCCCTTATCTATACTATGTTATAGCCCTGTTTATTAGCTTTCCAATGCTTCGAACGGGGTCAAAACGGACTTACGGATCAAAAGTTACGCCCAAAACAATTTTGCCCAAAAACATGAACAGTCGTGACGAACAGCAAAACGCTGTTACGCTCCGGAACCTAAATCAACTCAAAATTCCACACGATTCACTTCCTTAATGCCCCCAAAACATCCCTAAATCATCCCTAAGGTCCTACGGCGATAAAGGCACAAAACCTACGGTTTATTAGGCCAATCCGGCAACATTTGCACTGCCTAAATCACTATTTTCCTACAATTGCTCTGAATGCATCAGAGTTACTCACATATGAACATTCCTATTCCTACAGGGTCAAACATATCACAATCACTATTTTCCTGCAATTGCTCTGAGTGCATCAGAGTTACTCACATATGAACATTCCTATTCCTACAGGGTCAAACATATCACAATCCAAAGTTTTGGCCACGAAGGCAAAAATCATTATTTCTCATCTCTACACTCAAAGGGTCAAGAATACTAACCACTAACATCCAGGGCCTACCATCAATTTCCTTAAAATTTCTCCGAAGGCATCGTAATTTCAAATATCAAATATTCTATCGGGATATGGACAGACATATAACGATCTAAGGTTTTGGCCACAAAGGCCTAAGGTTTCCTTTCTCATATCAATATTCAGTGTTACATACCATTAACCATAACCTCAAAGCCTTATCACCAATTTCCCTATTTTCCCACAACCAACCCAAAATACCTTAAATCTTAAATCAACCATAAACACACCGAAAGGCATACATGGAAAATCATGAAATGCGATACTCCCCATACCTTAGTCGATTCGCAACTTTCACGATTAATCTTTGGGATCTTCTGCTTCCAGCCTTTTCTTCAGAGCTCTGGCCACGAACTTTCACGTTAAACACAAAATGAAATCTGATTTCCTTTCAGAACTCAATTTTGTCTAACTTAGTCTTGGGCCTCACAAATTGGGCTTTTCCCATAACACCCTTACTAACTCTTCATACTACCCAATTTACCCTTATTTCTCTTATATTCATTTTAATCAGTAATAATACTAATATTCTCATATAGTATACTATTAATTAAATAAATAGTCCAACATGCACATTTTCTTAGTAATTCCCAAAACCCCCGAAAACACCCAAAACACCAAAATACAAATATTCTCAATTAAATAAATTAATTAAAATATTTCGATTAAATTTGGGGTATTACAACTCTCCCCCACTTAAAAGAATTTTCGCCCTCGAAAATTGCCTCAATGAACAGAGTCGGATACGACTCTCTCAACTGATCTCCCACTCCCAAATCCAACTTTCTCCAGCTGGTCCTCCCAAACTAGCTTCACCAAAGGAATCTCTTTACCTCGAAGTTGCTTCTCGTTCATCAACCTGAACTAGCAATGCCTCATCAGTCAAATCATCTCTCACTTGTACACCATCCATCTGAATAAATGCACTTCCTCAATTTAGGCACATGCCACATCAGGTAAATTCACAAGCAACAGCGGTAAAACAGTCTAACATGCTACTTCTCCCACGCTTCCGCTAAGCCACTCTGATACAAATCAACACAACACAGTGTGTGCTTCCGAGACTTCAAAGCTCGACCAATACCAGTCACCATCGTAACTCTCAAAACACGTCTTTTCTTGGATCTTCTTGATCTTTTCAGTCGTCTCTTACACAATTCTCAGGTCCGAGCACAACACTCTCGCCTGAATCATATCAACACAAAGGAGTCCTACACCTCCTACCATACAAAGCCTCCTACGGTGCCATTCCGATACCAGAATGATAACTGTTATTATAGGTAACTCAATCAACGATAATTAACTATCCCACGATCCACCTTGATCCAACACACAAGCTCTCCACAAATCTTCTAAAGACTGGATAGTTCTCTCTGTCTGTCCATCCGTCTGCGGATGATAGGCAGAACTCAACCTCAACTTAGTACTCAAAGCGTCTGCAAACTCTCCCAAAAATCTCGATGAAAACTCAGATTCCCATCTGACATAATATTCGATGACATCTAATACAACTTCACAACTTCATCGATATACATCTCAGCTAGTTTCAACATAGAATGATTAATCCTCACTGGTAAGAAAAGAGCCAATCTAGTCAATCTATCCAAAATCACCCAATTAAAATCATATCCCTCCAATTCTTCGGAAAACCCAACACAAAATCCATGGAAATATTACCCGATTTCCACCCTGGAATACTCAACAGTTGCATCAGATCCAATGGTCTCTGACGTTTATTCTTCGACTTCCGAGAAGTCTAACCAGCATATACAAACTCAACCACTTCTCTCTTCATTTATGGCCATCAAAATAATTTCCTCAAATCTGGTTACATCTTCACAGCACCGGGATGAATATTCAATCTACCTTAATGTCCTTTTTCAACAATACTCTTATTCCAACTCAACAATATCTGGGACACAACTCTATCACGACATCTCATGGTACCATTGCCATAAATCCGCAAATCAACTCTTCGACTTTAATTCATCAAATTCCACCAATCTGCCAACTCAATTCAGCTTTATGACCTTCTTGAATCTCATCAAGAACACCACTAGTAAGCTCCAACATGCTAAGCTTAACTCCATAAGAAGTCTCTTCACAACCCAAACTCATATCACGAAATTGCTCAATCAGTTCTAACTCTTTTACCATCATCATCGGTATATGCAAAGAATCCCAAATCAATGCATAAGCTACCACATTTGCTTCTCCCGAATAGTAATTCAATTCAAAACCATACTCCTTCAGGAGTCCCAACTATTTTCTCTGCCTCATATTCAACTCTTCCAAATCAAGCAAATACCTTGAGCTCTTGAGATCACCAAACATTTCAAATCTCAAACTAACCAATTGAAGCCTCCAACTCCGGCACAAACACAACAACAACCAACTCTAAATCACTCGTCAGATAATCCCTCTTATGTACTTTAAATTGCCTTACAGCATAACTAAAACTCACTGATGATACACTTAACATATCTTCCAGTCACATCAACAAGCATCACAAAACACAACGAATAGTTCTATCGGATTCGACAAAAATCAACACACGAGCTGTTGACAGCTCTCCCAAAAACTCTTTGAACTTTCTTCACAGTGGCATATCCCTGCTTCCTCTCCAACACTGATAACTCAAGTTCCCGATTCTCCACATGATCCTCTATACTCTTCGAATATATCAAAATATCATCGGTTAACACAACCACTGACTCGCTCAATTAAGTATGGAAAATCCCATGCCAAACGGACACTCAATTTGGGAGTTATGGCGAAAACACGAACCGCACCTTCCGAACTTACCACAACATCCAAACATATTCCATCAATAAATAACTTAATTCTATGCCCTTACTTCACCATCACATAGAGCATTGGACTAGATTTCCAACGCTTCGAACCGTGCGTCATTCCGAGTTACGGTTCTCCCGTTACGACAAAAATACCAAAATAACATTCTTCTGCCCAGGACATCTTCGCTAGGCGAACACGGCAACGAGTGGCTGTTCACTAGGCGAAGGACCTAGCGAACCTGACAGTCCGAAATTCTATTTTTGACCGTTACCTGACTTTCGGGTGTCCGATTTCAATTCCGTAAAAAACTGCGATCTCGGAATTCAACGTACAACAACAATTTCACACTTAGAAGGCCATTCAACACATTTCCAATTTTTGAAATATTTTAAAACTCAGTTATACTAATATTGCATTCCACATATGACCTTCTTTAATAATCATCAGAAGTCATCGTCCACCTTTAATATACCCGACCTCACAATCTGTTGCCTTAGCACACACACCAGACATAAGCCTCAAAACTACTCAATCCATTTAGTTATTCGACCATCCAAACGGACATATAATATGGAGCTCTTAATATCGGACTAGTTCCCGTAACTAAGTCGATCACAACTCCACTTCACGTCCTAGCTGTATATCACAATCTTGTCAGGATAACTGCCAGACAACCACAATTGATTGGTAAACCGCCAACTTCCCCACTTTCAGTAACACTTAAAATTCCCATCAAAATAAGCATCTCGGTATCATCCTACACCGAATCACCAAAACAATTCTAAGCATTGAGCTTAACTCAAAACAATTCACTGCTCACGCCATCTAAGCTTGCAAGACATGCCTATCCCATCCAACATGACCCCGTCTACTATCAATAACAGATTAAGGCTGATCAGTCCCTCAATTTGTCAATAGACAGCCGAAAATCATGATGGGATATAAACCATCTTTACCAAACTATAAGAGCGTTCAACCACACACTGAGCTACAACTCTACACTTGCAGCGTTTTGGAGAAGCACAACTTCTCCCCCACTTGTTTCATTCCCACTTCTGCAGACAAAGGTTAGGCAACAAACATGTACCGACAGTGTTTTCACACACATGTCGCATACCAGGGAACAACAACATTAGACAACTTGGCCGGACGGACCGACCTGCTCTGATACCACTAATGTAACACCCGTATTCTATCCCACAGATATTACGGTAAAATAACACGGATTTCAGAGTAAAATATTAACTTTCATTAAAAAGCCACAAAGGGCGTACATTTCTCAAAGTCAACAAAATTGGTCAATACTCCGTAACACACGGGTTTTCTCAAACTACATCAAAACATCATATACAGCGGAACTCAAAACATAACTCAATGTTTTCCTCATAAGGGAACACCAGTAAAATAACCCAATGATATACAATCAACTCAAAGAACCCAACCCGATGTTACATATCAGAGCAAAACCCTCTAAATTAACCATAAAGCTAACGACTCTAAAACGTCACAATACTCTTCGACGGCGTCCACAGCTAAACTTGCTCATCTGCACGTTACCCACGTGGAGGTAACATTCAAACAGGCAGGGTGAGTAAGACAATTCATAATAATCAATGTATAACAATTAATGCATAACCGGCATATTACTCATGGTTATATTCAACACATTGATATTCTTCAATTATGCCTCAAAGGCCACAATGTCATAATTATACACAAAGGCTCATAAATGCAAATGCAACATAGACTCAATGCATGCGGTACCAGTCATCACAGCGTGATGGACACTGGGCCATCAACCCTCCATAGATCCCCATCAATAGGATCAGAGCACATCAAAATACTTCACATCCACACAATGGGATTGAAGTTAAATTAATCGAGGTCCTTAACCGAAGTCCGGATGCACATGAATACATGATGCACATTTCACAATAATCCTCATAATAACATCATAGGTGCATCATCATTCATCATATTCATCATATTCGTCATATTCATCATCATCAAACGTCATAGCTCATCAACACAGTCATCATCGTATGATACGTTATCATAGTTTGTTATAATAATCATCTTCATACATCATAGCTCATCATAATAATCATCATCACCACATAAATCATCGTATCTCATATAACTCATCATAATAATCATCGACATCACATAAATCATCATATCTCATGTTATCAAATAATTCATCATAATAATCATCATCATCACATAAATCATCATAATTCATTAAATATCATATAATCATAATTCATCATAATAATTAATCTCACACATCATGTCATCATATAATCACGTAGAAATCACATATTATCTCATATTCATATTATCACATATTATCCCATATTAATTGATAATGCTATCCCATATTATCTCATATTAATTTATCAAATTATACTCGCGGTAATCCTCACACTATCGCCTATCAATCACATAAACTTCACAGTCCTAATCATGTTAATTCATCATATTATCACAGTTACCCTCATGGTAATTCATCAGGAAAATCGCAGCATCAAAACATCAAGACATCCTTGAACCAGAACATGATTCATTAATAGAACATATACACAATTGACTTCTCAAACATAATTAGATATAAAAATATTGGGAAAACAATTCCCTTATCTATACTATGTTATAGCCCTGTTTATTAGCTTTCCAACGCTTTGAACGGGGGTCAAAACGGACTTATGGATCAAAAGTTACGCCCAAAATAATTTCGCCTAAAAACATGAACAGTCATGACGAACAGCAAAACGCTGTTACACTTCGGAACCTAAATCAACCCAAAAGTCCATATGATTCACTTCCTTAATGCCCCCAAAACATCCCTAAATCATCCCTAAGGTCCTACGGAGATAAAGGCACAAAACCTAAGGTTTATTAGGCCAATCCAACAACATTTGCACTGCCTAAATCACTATTTTCCTGCAATTGCTCTGAGTGCATCAGAGTTACTCACATATGAACATTCCTATTCCTACAGGGTCAAACATATCACAATCACTATTTTCCTACAATTGCTCTGAGTGCATCAGAGTTACTCACATATGAACGTTCCTATTCCTACAGGGTCAAACATATCACAATCCAAGGTTTTGGCCACGAAGGCAAAAATCATTATTTCTCATCTCTACACTCAAAGGGTCAAGAATACTAACCACTAACATCCAGGGCCTACCGTCAATTTCCTTACAATTTCTCCGAAGGCATCGTAATTTCAAATATCAAATATTCTATCGGGATATGGACAGACATATAACGATCTAAGGTTTTGGCCACAAAGGCCTAAGGTTTCCTTTCTCATATCAATATTCAGTGTTACATACCATTAACCATAACCTCAAAGCCTTATCACCAATTTCCCTATTTTCCCACAACCAACCCAAAATACCTTAAATCTTAAATCAACCATAAACACACCGAAAGGCATACATGGAAAATCATGAAATGCGATACTCCCCATACCTTAGTCGATTCGCAACTTTCACGATTAATCTTTGGGATCTTCTGCTTTCAGCCTTTCCTTCAGAGCTCTGGCCACGAACTTTCACGTTAAACACAAAATGAAATCTGATTTCCTTTCAGAACTCAATTTTGTCTAACTTAGTCTTGGGCCTCACAAATTGGGCTTTTCCTATAACACCCTTACTAACTCTTCATACTGCCCAATTTACCCTTATTTCTCTTATATTCATTTTAATCAATAATAATACTAATATTCTCATATAGTATACTATTAATTAAATAAATAGTCCAACATGCACATTTTCTCAGTAATTTCCAAAACCCCCGAAAACACTCAAAACACCAAAATACAAATATTCTCAATTAAATAAATAAATTAAAATATTTCAATTAAATTTGGGGTGTTACAGCCCCTCGCTGGCTTGCTCTCTAGGCAAGCCTCTAGCGAATACTCGTTGACTTGCTCGCTAGGCGAGTCTTGTAGCGAACCTTCGCTGGCTTGCTCGCTAGGCGAACAGTGCGATGACAACAACTTCTGCTACGCACCAGAATTGATTTCCTCCTGAAAACTCATATGAATCATTCACCCAATGCCCCCAAAGTATCCCTAAATCATCCCTAAGATTATACGACAATAACAGTACAAACTCTATGGTTTATTAGGCTAATCTGGCAACATTTGCACTGCCTAAAACACTATTTTCCTACAATTGCTCTGAGTACATCAGAGTTACTCAGATTCAGATATTCCTATTCTACAAGGTCAACCATATCACAATCTAAGGTTTTGGTTTCCAAACTCACATTAATCTTCAGTGATTCATACCATAACCCACAATCTCAGAGTTCTATAATCAAATCTCTTAGTTTCCCCAATTCAACTTAGAAACCCTCAAATCCTAAATCCACCATGAATACATCTAAAGGCATACATGGAAAATCATGAACAAAAATACTCCCCATACCTTAGTGATTTGCAGCTTTCACGATTTCTCTTTGGGACCTTCTGCCTCCAATCTTTCCTTCAGAGCTCTGGCCACACCAACTTTCACGTTAAACACAAATGAATTCTAATTTCCTCTCAGAACTCTATTTTGTCTAACTCAGTCTTGGGCCTCACAAATTGGGCTTTTCCCTCATTACCCTTACTAACTTCCTCAAATACCCAAATTTCCCTTATTTCACTTATATTCCATTTAATTAATAATAATACTAATAAATTCATATTATATGCTATTAATCAAATAAATATCCGAAATGCATATTTTTCCAATAATTACAAAACCATCGGAAATTCACTGAAACATGAATATTCACCATTAAATAATTAATTAACATATTCCGAATAAATTTGGAGTGTTACAGTACATGACCAAATCTCTGGTGAATTGACTCTGCCTGAAGCAAGCTTTGTGTTCATACAAGATGAGTGAAGACAAATTGTTGGCTGAGCAGCTAGATACGTTCAACAAGCTGATTCTTGATCTTGAAAATATTGATGTGAAGATCGATGATGAAGATCAAGCATTGTTGTTGTTGTGTGTTTTTCCCATAACACATGCTCACTTCAAAGAAACTATCTTTAACGGAAGGGAGTCCCTGAGCTTTGAAGAAGTTCAATCAGCCTTGCATTCTAAAGACATGAACAAACAAAAGGAGCATAAACCTTCGACGGTGGGCGAAGGTTTGGTCATTAAGGGGAAATTCTTGCAAAAGGATGGTAAGTTCGACAAGAAGAAAGGTAAAAGTCAATAGAAGTCTTATAGTGGCGAAACATCTGGTATCTGGTGTTGTCACTGTAAGAAGGAGCGTCACACAAGAATGGTGTGCCCTGAACGCCTGAAAGATTATGGAGGTAATGGCAATGCGTCCATTGTTCAAGATGACTTCGCTCATATGATGTTCTTGTGGTTTCAAGTGGCGACTCAAGAAAATGGTGGATTATGGATTCAGGTTGCACTTGGCACATGACTCCAAACAGAGAATTGTTCGAGGAGCTATGTGATCAATATAGTGGATCGGTGCTACTGGGAAACAACAAATCTTGCAAAATTGCAGATATTAGATTTGTGAGATTCAAGCTCCATGATGATTCAATAATGTTATTGACTGATGTCAGGCATGTACCTGACTTGAAGAGAAATTTGATTTCTGTTGGTGAATTCGACAGAAAGGGATACGTTTTTCAAGGAGAGAAAAGTATCCTAAGAGTCATGAAGGGGTCGAAGGAAGTCTTGAGATGCGTGAAGAAATAAGGCTTGTATACCCTTGAGGCTGAGGTTGTAAGTGGTTCGACAAATGTTGCATCCATGAAACCTATGTTGAAGGCAGAATTACGGCACATGGGATTGGGCCATGTCAGAGAAAGAGGCATGGTCGAATTAGAAAAGCATAACCTGCTAGGAGGTGACATAGTCGAAAAGTTGGAGTTTTGTGAATCTTGTGTATTTGATAAATCCTGTAGGGCAAAGTTTAACAAAGGAAAGCAAAAAACACACGGATCCCTGGATTACATTCATGCTGATCTTTGGGGGCCTACAAGGAATCCTTCACACTCAGGTGCAAGGTATTTCCTATCCATCGTTGATGACTATTATAGAAAGTTATGGGTATTCATCCAGAAGACGAAGGATGAAACTTTTGAGAATTTCAAAAGTTGGAAGGTTCTGGTCGAAACTCAAACTGGCATAAAGGTTAAGAGGTTGAGAACCGACAATGGCCTTGAGTTCTGCAATGAAGCATTCGACAGTTAATATGTTGAGTCTGGGATTACAAGGCATAAGACTGTAGCAGGTACTCATCAACAAAATGGCTTAGCTGAGATATTCAATCGAACAATCCTTGAAAGGGTTAGATGCATGTTGGTCAATGCTGGACTGAAGAAGGTGTTTTGGGCGGAGGTTGTTTCGACAACAGCTTATCTGATAAATAGGTGTCCCTCGACTGCCTTGGGAATGAAGACACCTGAAGAAATTTGGTCGGGACATCCACCTAGTCTTGACAGACTAAGAGTATTTGGCTGCATGGCCTATGCTCACATTAGGCAAGACAAGGTCGAACTTAGAGCTCTGAAATGCATATTCATGGGATACTCTGAAGGAGTCAAAGCTTATAGGTTATGGTGCCTAGAGCCAGGTCACATGAGGTGTATCACCAGTCGAGATGTAGTTTTCAATGAAGCAAAGATGGCTTTTAAGAAAAATGATGATGCTGACGAAGAGCTGGAACAGGGAGAGATTCTTGTTGAGGTGGAGCATGTTGATGCTGAATTGTGTATCCCAAATGAAGTTGAAGAAGACGCAGAAGATGATGTCGAAGATGAGGAGACTGATAATGACTACCTGATAGCAAGAGACAGGTCGAGGAGAGTCATCAAGCCACCTTAAAGACTTGGGTATGCAGATCTTATAACTTATGCCTTAATCTCTGCAAGTGAGGTTCTAGACGAAGAACCTAGAGACTATAAGGAAGTTACGAGGAGTCAAAAAAAGATTGAATGGCTGAAGGCCATGGATGATGAAATGAAATCTCTGCATGATAACAACACCTGGGAACTGATCAGGAAACCTGTTGGACCCAGGTTAGTCAGTTGTAAATGGATTTTCAAAGTTAAGGAATGGATTGAAGGAGTGGTGTCGAAGAGATACAAGGCAATATTAGTCGCTAGGGGATTCACTCAGAAATAAAATATTGACTTCAATGGTGTGTTCTTTCCTGTTGTGAAGCACAGATCCATTCAAATGTTGGTTGACATGGTGGCACAGTTCGACCTTGAACTGGAACAAATGGATGTGAAGACTGCGTTCTTGTATGGTGATTTAGATGAAACAATCCTGATGAGGCAACTTGAAGGGTAGGTTGAAATGTGGAAGGAAGATTATGTGCGCAAACTGAAGAGATATTTATATGGACTAAAACAATCTCCTCGCCAATGGAATAGGAGATTCGATAAGTTCATGACATGTATAAGTTTCATTAGAAGTCAGTTCGACCATTGCATTTACTTCAGATTTCGACCGGGTAATTCATTTGTTAGTTTATTGCTCTATGTGGATGATATTCTAATAGTAAGTAACAATGTCGAAGATGTAATGAGGGTGAAGGCTGAACTCAATAAGGAGTTTGACATGAAGGATTTGGGAGCTACGTCCATGATTCTTGGGATTGACATCTAAAGAGATAGGAAATAGTCGAATTATGTTTATCTCAAGAGGCATACCTACGAAAGATTCTCGAAAAGTTTGGTATGTCGAATTCAAATCCTGTTGTGACTCCGACAAACCCTCAATTCAAGCTGAGTATGGATCAGTGTCTTAACACTGATGCCGAAAGGACTTATATGAATAACATTCCATATGCTAATACAGTGGGCTTTTTGATGTATGTTATGGTCTGTACTAGACCTGACATAGCATATGCAGTAAATCTTGTAAGCAGGTACATGGAGAATCCTGGAAAGGCTCACTAGCAAGCATTGAAGTGGATTCTAAGGTACATAAATGGGTCTCTAAATAGAGTCTTAATTTATTATGGAGCCTTTGGTGAATATAGTAAAGCAGTAATCGAAGGATATGTCGACTCTAATTATACAGGTTGTATGGATTCCAGAAAATCTATTTCTGGATATATGTTCACTATGTTTGGGACAACAATGAGTTGGAAAGCTACACTTCAGAAGGTCGTTGCCTTATCAACCACTGAAGCAGAATATATCGCCCTAACTGAAAGCTACACTTCAGAACGTCATGTCTGTATGGTGTATTGTGTTTTTTGAAACAGATAAGCACATGAGATGGTACATACCTCTACTATTGGGATCATGTAAAATATTGACGTGTAAGTCATGCAGTTGGGGTGCGCCATCTTAAATGGAGAAGCTAAACATACTTTAAAAAAGTAGAAGACATCCGTCATCCTAGATGGAGGACTCCTACATGTGAAAAAAATCCAGTTGGGGTGCACCATCTTAAATGGACGACCCAAACTAGCCTCTGAAAAAGTATCATGGGTACGCCATCTGGGATGGAGGACCCAAACTGGCTTCTGAAAAAGTAACATTGGTGCGCGATCTAGGATGGAGGACATTGATTGCATGTTAAGTCATATCATACACAATATAAAACCCAGTTCTGAACATTACAAAATGCATAAGCTTTTTTCATGTCTCTCCTAATTGGTCTGGTATACATTATTAGGTCAATTTCATCCTAAAATATTGATTATTGCAATATTGTTTCTGATTCAATATCTGTTAGACTAATGGAAAACTTAGTTTTTGAAGAAATAAAAACTTAGATACATCATGTCGCCGAAATTGTTGCTCAGTGTTATCGAAAACTATACAAGAACGCAATTGAAATGTTGTTGTATGAAGAAGCCCAAATTTGTAATGATGAAGATGTATGTGGGATGTTTGAAATTTTTCTACACAACAAATTTCTATCTCTTACAAATCCTATAACTTTGAGTTCCTTTAGTTTTTTTTACTACCATGTCTCAAACATCATTTTTATGGATTGTGCAAAACATGGGGGAATCTGTGAAAACATTAATGCGTTAGTAAGTGCTTCATAAATATTTATTTATCATGTATTACTTATTCTATTTATTTACATATTTATATATTTATTGTTCATATTTCTTTTGATATATATATATATATATATATATATATATATATATATATATATATATATATATATATATATATATATATATATATATATATATATATATATATATATATATATATATATATATATATATATATATATATATATATATATATATATATATATATATATATATATATATATATATATATATATATATATATATATATATATATATATATATATATATATATATATATATATATATATATATATATATATATATATATATATATATATATATATATATATATATATATATATATATACACACACACACACACACACACACATTAGGTATTTGTTATTTTGTTTATTATTTTGTATGTATGTTTCAGGCACAATCCAAAAGAGGCTTTAGAACCTGAAACCACATGTCGGTTGATGTCCCACCTATAGTAGTCACAAGCTAGTTATAGTTTTGACAAAAGTAGGAGAAGGCAAGCCATGAACAGGATGGGTAATTATTAGAATGGACAAATTTTAATGAACCGTCTAGATTTATGTGAACTGTCTAAAAATCGAGTAAACCACATAAAATTGCGAGTTAATAAATACTTGTTTTAAATGACTGTTGTACATGGTTTTTGCGACTTTTTGACATTAATGCTACATCCTTGAAATGAATGTCCCAAAATGCCACAAGCTGGAAAAAATTTCCCACAATGCCACCTTTTTTTCTTGTTGGGGTTATTTGAATACTTTTTGCCTTTTTCGTCCAAGATGACGGATGGGTCGGACCTAATGTTGGGGTCCACCATCTTGGATGAAGGCCCATTTTTATCATTTTTATTTTTATGATTTAAAATTAATTATTTTAATATATAAATTAATAAAAAATTTAATTGATAATATAATAATAATTTAAATATTTAGGCAAAATAACATTTTTCGTCCCTTAACTTTAACTCGGGGTCCAGTTTGGTCCCTTAACTTTAAAAAGTGTCAAGTTGGTCCTTTAACTTTTAAAATGGTGTCACGTTTATCCTTCCGTTTGTTGTCGTTAGTCAAACTTTGAAAAAAATGTCACGTTTGTCCAGATATAGCTGCTAACGTGGATATGAAATGTCTTAAAGGAAGATAAAACAATTCAACGTTTCCATTACCCAGAAGATTACACGATACAACGTTTGGAGACTTAATGAATCATTGAAGACGATTCAAGGTTTGCAGACGCGAAGGATTGAGGGCGAAGGATTGGAGATGATTCAAGGAGACATAATCAAAAGGTTAGTTCATTTATCTCTGATTTAGGGTTTACGAATCTCATAGGGTAATATCTGCTAGAGGTTCAGATTTAGGGTTTATGTAAATTTGTTAGTGTAAACTCTAATTATTTAGATGGTATGATTATGTATCATGGATGAATACATAACTCTCAAAATTCATCATAGTGGTGAGTTCACAGATGAAGGTCATAGTGTATATGAGAATGGAGTAGTAGATGATTTGAGAGTAGATGTAGACAAATGGAGTTATTTTGAGCTAGTTGGTGTATTGAAAGACTTAAGTTATAGGGAGTTTGAAACAATATTTTACAAGGACCCTTAATTTGGGATGAATCTACTTGTTGATGACAATGGTACTTTAGAAATTGCATATTTATATAGGGTGTACCAAAATATTGATATTTATATTGAACACACCTTGTCTCAACCTGACTACTGTGATGTTGTTGTTGATGAAGTTGATGAGGACCCTGCTGAAATTGTAGATGAGGTAGAGGAGTTACTTAGTCGACTGCATGATGAAGTTGTGGAAGTTGAACAAACCACTTTTAGGTTGGAGGAAGGTGATGTTAGAGTTGATGAAGCCACTGTTAGGTTGGAGGAAGGTAATGTTGGAGTTGATCAAGGGAATCCTGCAGTGGATGAACATACTGTTGGAGTTGAACAAGGGAATCCTGCAGGGGAAGAAGGTAATGTTGGAGTTGAAAAAGGGAATTCTGCAGGGGAAGAAGGTAATGTTGGACTTGAAAAAGGTAAAGTTGCAGTGTATGATGAATTAAGTTTATCATCTGATGATAGTGAAGACGAGGACTATAATTATGATAGCGCACAAGATGTGGCTTTTAAGGATGAGTCTGATGGGTGTGATGAGATTGAGGAGGATGAACTTGATACCCTAGTTGGTCATGAAAATGATGGTAACGGAGAAGTCCAAGAAAATGATGGTAAAGGGAGTGACAATGATAGTGAGGACATGCAAAGTGGTTGTGACAGTGATGATAGCAATGGATTTTTAAGAAAAAAACATCCAATTTTCAGATAGCCAAAAGACATGTCAGATTACAAGTGGGATGTGGGAATGTACTTTAGTTCAAAGGATGATTTTAGGGAAGCAATAATAACTTATGTTGTGCAAAATGGTAGAGACATTAATTCTTTAGAATGTCTATGACATACATGTGACTAATGTATTTTGTTTGTTTAATCATTTAGGATGTCTCATAAACATATATTTGAAGTAAGGCACCTAGAAAATCAAGCTGACAAGTTTGTTGTGAACCTGAAAGATCAGATATGTTCATGCAGAAGATGGGAACTCACATGACTCCCATGTGTTCATGCTTATTCTGCTATGAAGAGTAGGAATTTCAAAATTGATACTTACATTCCAGATTATTATAGGGTTTCAAGGTACAAGGAAGTTTATAAGCATGTGATCTACCCTGTTAATGGAGCAAACATGTGGGTTAAGACACCATATCCAAATGTGCAACCACCCAAGTTCAGGAAGATGCCTGGTAGACCTAAAAAGAGGAGGAAACTAAAACAAGGTGAAACTAATGGGTCTGCTTGCAAATTGAGAAGAATAGGTTTTCTAGTGAAGTGTAGTAGGTGTAAGAAATCAGGACATTACAAGTCTACATGTAAGGACATAACAACTCAGACTACTCAACAATCAGCCCAACTCTCTCATACTCCAACTCAAACAACTCAACAATCAAGCCAACACACTCCTACTTCAACAACTCAGCCTACTCAACAACCAAGCCAACCCTCTCAAAACAAAGCAACACACACTGCTAAGAGAAATTCTATTCAATAATCTAGACAAACATCTCAGACTTCTAAGGGAAAGGCTGCTCAAAAGACACATGGACCTGCTAAGGGTAAGACACAAAAGTTGCCTGTAAGAAAGCCAACAAGACCTTTTGTGCCACCTGGGCCTACAACTAGGTTGAGTGCTGCCAAGAATGTTGTTGGCTCAGTAACAAGGAGGTCTACTCCAACAA
The DNA here is from genome assembly GCA_963859935.3 of Lathyrus sativus. Taxonomy (NCBI): domain Eukaryota; kingdom Viridiplantae; phylum Streptophyta; class Magnoliopsida; order Fabales; family Fabaceae; genus Lathyrus; species Lathyrus sativus. Next base: position 311,879,210 of record OZ012739.1, read on the forward strand.
AGAGGACCACGCCAAAGAAGAAACTCTAGTTGTGGAACATGTGTATCAGTTGTGTTAAAAGCATAACCTATTTTGTGGAACATGTGTGGAATATATTACAAGTTTATGTATTCTGCTGTTGTTGTGGGACATGTGTATCAGTTGTGTAAAAAGCATAACCTATTTTATGGAATGTATTACAAGTTTATGTATCCTGCTGCTGTTGTTGTTTATGTATCCTACTGTCATGAAGTTTATGTTAAAAGCATAACCAACTTATAGGTATTATGAAATGAACCTAAAAGCCGAACTTGTCATGAACTTTATGTATTATGAAATGGACTTGTCATGAACTTTATATTACTACGATCATATCTAATGTGGTGTAAAAATGCAGAACAAATTAACAGACCAACTTTGACAGGTCTATAACAGACCAAGTAAACATAAAAACATAACATACCAAATATATCATTGACAGACCAAATTAACATAATATTTAACTGTTGGTTATGCTTTGACAGACCAAATTAAAAACACTTTGACATTCATGTTTGTAAGTGCTCTTGATTGGCTGCATTTTATGGCAAAATATTAGTGCATGTATGAATGTCATGTCTGATGTTGATACATTCATAATATGGAATGTGCAGGGTAAGTTAACTAAGCTAACTATAAGTTAAGCTGGATGTCATACTCAATGTTATGACATAGGTCGTATGACATCAAGCAGAGGTTTGTTATTCTGGTAGCTAGAACTCAGGAAACAAATCAGAAGCTCAAGCTGGAATGCAGGGGACATCTTAGAAGCCCTAGGGGAACTAATATGTACCTGATTAAAGTGGCAAACATGCAGAATACTGAAGAGAGGTTTTATTATGGATAAAACCTAATTTATACGCTCAGGCCCAAAGACTGGTCTGCTGCTATAAATAATAAGAGAAGCAATCCTAGAAGGCAGCTGTTGAAGATAGAGGAATAGAGAAATCACCAGAGTGGTTTAGAAGTGAAGAGGTTGTTCCTCGCGATTGTGTCTTAGGAACACTTGTAATCCAAGCAACTGTTGATTGCTTTGGTTAGGTAGTTTCTAGGTTGTGTATCACTCGAAGCTTTGAAGCAAGAGTGTGTGTCACTTGATCAAAGCTTTGAAGCAAGATCAAGGTGTGTGTAGTAGAAATGTTTCTTCTTACTACTGTTTAATATGTAAGTGTGTTTGGATGTCACTGTTGTGTGATTGTAGGGAGTGAGTGGGTATACTCAGATCTAGAGTGTCTCTAGGTTAAATTGTCATTGGGTAGGTCTTAAGTGAGGAGTGCAGACTGGAGGTTTGACTCTGAATTAATTCTACTGATAGTGAAATTTCTCCCTGGCTTGGTAGCCCCCAGATGCAAGTGTGTTGCACTGAACTGGGTTAACAACCAACTGTGTTATTTATTGCTTTATAATTACTGCATAATAGTAGGTTTGTAGTGAATGTCACAGTGGATGTTATAACTTCTGTTAGAACATCCATCGTGGGCTGGTCAGAATTTTCAATTAGCATCAGAGCAGGCACCCTACCTGTTTATTACTGGGTGAGATCTAGGGAAATTAAATTTTGGTACTATGGATAAAGATATTGGATTCACCAATAGACCTCCAATTCTGGATGGTTCTAATTATGACTATTGGAAGCCTAGGATGATTGCTTTCCTAAGGTCCTTAGACAGGAAGGCTTGGAGAGCTGCAAACTCTGACTGGGAACATCCTGTGAAGACTAACAAGGATGAAGTATCTGTGCAAATTCCTGAAGAGGAATGGACCAAAGAGCAAGAGGCATTGGCTCTTGGAAACTCTAAAGCATTGAATGCACTCTTCAATGGTATAGACAAAAACATCTTTAGACTGGTCCACCACTGTGAACTAGCAAAGGATGTTTGGGACACTCTCAGAACTACTCATGAAGGAACCTCCAAGGTCAAAATGTCAAGACTTCAAATGCTGGCCACCAAATTTGAAGGGCTGAAAATGAAGGAAGAGGAGACCATTCATGAGTTCTACATGAATGTTCTTGAACTTGCAAACACCTCAAGAGCTCTGGGAGAAAAGATGACTGAAGAGAAAATTGTAAGAAAGATTATAAGGTCACTACCTAAAAGGTTTTCCATGAAGGTAACAACCATTGAAGAAGCTCAAGACATATGTCACATGAAAGTGGATGAACTCATTGGATCCCTTCAAACCTTTGAGATAGGGACGTGTGATCAGGCTATGGAGAAAACAAGCAAAAGTATAGCTCTTGTATCAAACTCTGCAGAGGCTACAGATTATGAAAAAAAGGAAGATCTATTAGAGGCAATAGCCATGCTTGGAAGACAGTTCAACAAACTGGCCAAAAGGATATATGCTAAGTCTAAATCTTATTTCAAAAGCTTGCCTGCTGACAAAGAAAAAACTGAAGATAAAGCCAGCCAAAGCAGAGGAGTACAGTGCCATGAGTGTGAGGGATATGGACATGTTAGAAAGGAATGTCCCACATACCTCAAAAAGAAGGGAAAAGGTCTAACAGTCACTTAGTCTAATGAAGATTCTGACAGTGGATCAGAAGGAGAATCATCCAAACATGTTACTGTTCTAAACAGTGTGTGTGTGTATATGATGGTGACTCAAGTGAGAAGGAGCTAACTTATGATGAACTAGCTGAATCATATAAGAAGTTGTCCATCAGAAGCACAAAGCTATACCAGCAAGGAGAGCATCAGAAGAAGCTCATCAAAGAGCTAGAAGCTGAAAAGAGAGAGCATTTAGTTAGTATAAACTCACTCCAAGGAGAGGTAAAGGAGTTGAAAGGAGAAAAGGAGCAAATGACAAAATCCATAAGGATGCTCAACTCTGGAATTGACACCCTAGAGGAGATTCTTCAGAGTAGTCAGACTGTAGGAAATAGGTCTGGTCTAGGATTTGTTGACAAACAAAATCCTCTCTTGAAACTCAAGAGGTTGCAGCCTGAGATTTAAAAGGTATAAAGGATGTCACAGTCAAAGTTACAACATTCTTCACACAGAATTTGGAATCAAGTCAAGAGACAATTCCAAAGGCATAGATGCTACCACCGTGGAAAGCTTAGGCATATTCGAGCTGTATGCTTCTAGTTGCATGGATTTCCTGTCCAAAGCAAGACCAAACAAAGTAAGCATGGAAAAATACAGCATCATGCTACACATGGAAAAAGACAACTTCATGCCAAGTCTGGCAAGAGGCAGCATCAGGCTAAGAAAGAAGTGCATAACAAGCAAAATCAATGGATTGCCAAGACTCTTGCACTAGCAGTACACACTTCTCCAAGGTTGCCTACCAATGAAGATTGGTACTTTGACAGTGGCTGCTCCAGGCATATGACTGGAATTGAGGATCTGTTGATCAAACTCAAACCTCATTCATCTAGTCATGTAACCTTTAGGGATGGAGCTAGAGGAGAAATCACAGGTGCTGGACAACTTGACAGTCCTAAAGCTCCAGAATTGAAGGATGTCCTGTTAGTTAAAGGACTAACTGTTAACCTAATAAGCATAAGTCAACTATGTGATCAAGGTTTAAAAGTCCACTTTTCCAAAGACAAGTGTGTGGTGATCAATAAAGAGGGTAAGGAAGAAATGAGGGGATCTAGATCCAAGAATAACTATTACCTATGGGAGCCCAGAAGTAACATAAATGGATTAGAAAATGAGGAAAAGGATCACCTAGGGCTAGAGAAAAGAACCAGGTCCAAATCATCAGCAAAAGGATCCTCAAAGTATGCTTCATAAAGAAGAACAGGTTGTAAGAAAATTCAGGTGGGAAGGCTAGACAAGACGGGATACACAAAGATTGGGCATCAGGTAAAACTAGATAGACTATTTTGGAACCTGATGGAGTCCATGGAGGATACCCTGCAGAAAAAAAACAATGTCACTTATAGTGTCATGACTTTGTTCTGTGATATTAAGGGCACCATTCTAACAAGCTCTGCTGAGTTCAAAGGAGACAAGCTTCGGGGTAACGTGTGGAAAGGGCAAAAAACATGTGCAAAACCTGGTGGCTATGTCTTAAATATTGCTGACAAGGATTCAAGAAGCATCAAGGAACCTCAATTTAAAAAATTAAGTTTCTCTAGTGCTGATGAATTATAGCAATTAAAGGAAATAGGGAATTACATTTTGATACTAAATCATTTAATGATAAGTCAAAGCGGTACGTTCCCTCTTAGTGTGCAATCATACCTTACTCCCACGTATATAACACACTCTCCATACTCTTGGTCTCTTCACAAACGCTCCAGCTTCCATACCGTCTCAAACAAGCACATAAAAGTTCCCTCATCTCAATCAACGTCAACAACTATGGCGCAACCAACCTCCAGGATGAACACCAGCAACGCTGAAGCAAACCCTAATGAGGCTCTAGAGATCGCTCCACTTCGTATGATGACTCCTGAAGGATTGCTGGTAAAGAAACCTAAACATGCAAGACAACCAAAGACCTTTGGCTCAGGTCAAGCTCCTCCTACGACTACATCTGATGACCTAAATACAGAGGAAGCTAGACGAACGCACCTTGAAATTACTGCGATGGTTGCTAGTGCCCTCAACATTCCCACATCATCTACCATTAAGGGGACTGAGCCTAATCAAGGTGATCAAGTTGATGTCCCACACAATGTCAAAGCATTGGGAAACAACTCTCCAGAAGGGAAGAATAAGGATGAAAGGTCTGATAAAGGGAATGATGATTTGCATGAAGCCAAAGCTGCTGAGGTAGTAAACCTAGAAGAGTACTCTGACAATGATCTCATAGCAACGATCAATCCAGGCATAGCCAAAAGATTGATGAAAAGAAAAGGGAAACAGGTGGCTGACCAAAGCTCACCCAAGAAAAGGGATGTTAAAAAGACTGCTGAGCAAGAAGATACCACCAAGAAGGTTGGAATTAAGAGGACTCAGGTTGGACCCTCCAAAGGGTGGAGCAAGGTAACCATCAAGAAGAGAAAGATTGAATCAAGACCAGAACAAGAAACAGATTCTGATGTTGCTATGGATGTCACTAACACCCAATTAAAGAGGAAACCTGCTTCCAGCAAGCTGGCTGAAAATGTTCCTGAGGTGCCTATTGATAATATATCCTTCCACTATCCATCATGTGTTAAAAGCTGGAAATATATGTATCAAAAGAGGCTGTCCTTGGAAAGAGAGTTAGCTCAAACTGCTCTTGACTACAAAATGATTCTTGACCTTATTCATAAGGCTGGTTTGATGAAGACTGTCACCCACTTTCCACCATGTTATGAGATTCTTGTGAAAGAATTCATAGTGAACCTTTCAGAAGCTTGTGATGATAGGAAGTCTAGAGAGTTTGGTAAAGTATATGTAAGGGGAGAATGTATAAATTTCTCAGACTCTATCATCAATAAGTATTTGGGAAGACCACATGCAGGAAAGTATGAACTTACTGTATCTGACTATCAAGTGTGCCAAGAGATAACTGCCAAACAGGTCAAGAACCGGCCTTCCAAAGGGAAGCTAGTGGCTAGCAAACTCAGTATGAAATGTGCTATGCTACACAAAATTGGTGCAGCCAATTGGGTACCTACCAATCATAAAACGACTGTTGCTACTATTCTAGGAAGATTTTTGTATGTTGTAGGGACAAAAGTTGACCTCAACTATGGGACCTACATTCTTAATCAAACAATGAAGCATGTTGGGAGCTATAGTATCAAGGGACCTATTGCCTTTACATCACTTATATGTGGAATCATCTGTGAGCAGCATCCCAACATCATCAAAAAGGGTGATATAATGTGCAGGAGAGAAACTCCTTTAACATTCAATTCCAAGTTGTTTAAAGGAAGGCATGTTCCTGACATGGATTTAACTTCAGCTGAGACATCCAATAAAGGTCCCAAAACCAAAAAGGCTGAAGTCATGGCAACCATTAGAGAAACATGCAATGAACTGGAGGTAAGGAAGAAAACACTTGAAAAGCTGTTACAGTCTCTTGAACAAGATGAGGATACATACAGCTCAGAAGATGCTACCAAGGAAGATGGTGATACTAGGGAAGATGGCACTCAAGAAGCTGGTTCAGAAGATACTGATGACTGCTCAGGGGAAGGAAGTGACTCTACTGCAGACAACACTGGAGAAACTAGTGGGGACGAGTCCAGCCCAGCTGTAGAAGAGGATTGATGACTTGCAACACACTCCACTGGTGGCTGAGGGGGTGCACAAAGGAGTATTGTTGGCTGATAATTTAGAATCATGTGAATCCTGTGTAAACCTCTGAATTGTCTTTGCTCTGCTTGAGTTATCTTTTTGTAATGTAACCCTTAACAATTATCTGTTCCTACAACTTTTGACCTCTGATAAGTATTTAGTTGGATCTGAATTTGTGGCTAAAAAGGGGGAGAGAGTGTTAGATAAAAACATGAGCAGGTACATCAGATGGAAGAATTGATTGATAACCAATATAAGTAGTGGTAGTAACAACAGGTGGAAGAACAAGACAACCATGAGCTGTACTTGAGAATATGCACCATGGCACATTTGCAAGGTACCTTTGTTGTGCTAACAGGTGCTGCTAATGAGATATGTGTGTGTGAGAGCAGCTGTGTGGGCTGTTACTGATATGATATGTATGCCATATATGCTAGAACTAGGAACTATGTGCAGGAGCAGAATAAAAGCATAGTGTATCCCTTAGCATATGGCATCCCTTCAGGGGGAGTAGCACAACTGTGTGACTTCAGAATGTTATCCTGAAGGTCATAACATCCAGAGCAGGTTGGATTTATATGTGTGTCTGCAAGGTGTTTGTTTAAGTGTTCAACTGATGTGCATTCGTTGAGGGGGAGTAACTCTGTGTGTTACTCACTCAGCAAAGAATGACACCTGTAGTGATAACTAACAGGTGGCTAACAAAGTGAGTGTTAACAGAGCTGAAAGCCAACTGTGAGGAGTCTGAGAGCTTGAGCAGCAAGTGACTTACCTGCATGACAGGACCTATGTTAAGTCTTCTGCTGTGTGCAAATCTCTGGTGTAAGTACAGAGTGTTTTAGCCAAAGAATTTCCAAAGGGGGAGTTTGTAAGTGCTCTTGATTGGCTGCATTTTGTGGCAAAATATTAGTGCATGTATGAATTTCATGTCTGATGTTGATACATTCATAATATGGACTGTGCAGGGTAAGTTAACTAAGTTAACTATAAGTTAAGCTGGATGTCATACTCAATGTTATGACATAGGTCGTATGACATCAAGCGGAGGTTTGTTATTCTGGTAGCTAGAACTCAGGAAATAAATCAGAAGCTCAAGCTGGAATGCAGGAGACATCTTAGAAGCCCTAGGGGAACTAATATGTACCTGATTAAAGTGGCAAACGTGCAAAATATTGAAGAGAGGTTTTATTATGGATAAAACCTAATTTATGCGCACAGGCGCAAGGACTGATCTGCTGCTATAAATAACAGGAGAAGCAATCCTAGAAGGCAGCTGTTGAAGATAGAGGAACAGAGAAATCACCAGAGTGGTTTAGAAGTGAAGAGGTTGTTCTTCACGATTGTGTCTTAGGAACACTTGTAATCCAAGAAACTGTTGATTGCTTTGGTTAGGTAGTTTCTAGGCTGTGTATCACTCGAAGCTTTGAAGCAAGAGTGTGTGTCACTTGATCAAAGCTTTGAAGTAAGATCAAGGTGTGTGTAGTAGAAGTGTTTCTTCTTACTACTGTTTAATCTGTAAGTGTGTTTGGATATCACTATTGTGTGATTGTAGGGAGTGAGTGGGTATACTCAGGTCTAGAGTGTCTCTAGGTTAAATTGTCATTGGGTAGGTCTTAAGTGAGGAGTGAAAACTGGAGGTTTGACTCTGAATTAATTCTACTGATAGTGAAATTTCTCCCTGGCTTGGTAGCCCTCAGATGTAAGTGTGTTGCATTGAACTAGGTTAACAACCAACTGTGTTATTTACTGCTTTATAATTACTGCATAATAGTAGGTTTGTAGTGAATGTCACAGTGGATGTTATAACTTCTGTTAGAACATCCATCGTGGGTTGGTCAGAACTTTCAATGTTGAACTGCAAAAAGTGAAATTAACTAAACTGATACAAGATTAGAATCCATATATTAGAATCTAACTATTACATTCATGTTGAAGTGATACAATCCAAAACTGATACAAACTTTAACTGAACTTAAACCTAATTCTTACAACCAAAACTTAACTTAATTCTTACAAACAAACCATAACATACTACTTCCAAACAAACTTTAATACCCTAACTACTCCTAACAACTAATACAATGATAATAATCACAAACATCAAATTCAAAATATTTTTCCACTTCATGATATTCTTCATTTCACTTTCAAGTTTCATCAGCTTTTTCCCTAATTCTTCATTCTCCATTGTCACTTTTTCAATGCCCTTTTTTACTTCAGCAAGTCTCTTAGTTACCACACTCATCCTATGCATCCAAAATTGCTCCTTCTCATCACCCATCTTCTTATAAAACCAATCAAAGAAACCACAACCAGCTTGCATACCTCCCTGTAAGTTTCATTGTTTAGAGGATGATGGGTAATGAATTTAAACTTAAACAGAAATATAACTTATAATTTGGACAGAAACAAAAACAAAAACAAAAACATAACTTAAACAAAAACAGAACTTCAACAGAGAACAAAACCAGCTTGCATACCTTATAATTTGGACAACCCCAAATTTTTTTCCCCATATCCTTAACAGTAGTTGCCCTTTGAAGAACATCCATGTCTCCACAATGGCATGTGGGCTCCCATCGTGACTTACTACAAACATCCGAACCTCGACTTTTCGATTTCAACATGGAGGAGGAACAATCGGATTTCATGCTTGCCAAATAAAAAAAACCCTAGATTAATTTAGGGATTTGGGATTGGGATTTGGAATTCGGGATTGGGATTGGGAAATCACAGTCGCACAATGTGAACGGAAGGAGGAAGGAGAAGGAAGCAACATGATGAACACAATTGCCTGGTCATCTGCCAGATATACAAAATAAACGGATGTTTGGGGACAACTAACAGTGAGGACTAAATTGACACCATTTTAAAAGTTAAAGGACCAACTTGACACTTTTTAAAGTTAAGGGGCCAAACTGGACCCCGAGCTAAAGTTAAGGGACGAAAAGGGGTATTTTGCCAAATATTTTTTTATTTTTTTTATTTAAATATTTAATTTATTTGCTTTTTTCTTTATTAAATCATATGGTTTAATAATTAAATTTTTAGTATATTTTTTCCCTCTAATTGTTTTAATATTATTATTTCTCTCCATATGAACTTCTATAAATAGAGGTGTCTAAGACACATGAAATATAATTTTTCTTTTTTACTTGTTCCACATATTTCTTAGCCATGTCTATATTAAGGGTGGACAAAAACTTCCGACCCATCCGCAACCTGCCCTATCCGCCTAAAAATTGGATTATTTGATCGGATCTGTATGAGTGTCGATTTAAGAAAAGTTTTAATGTGAGTTGCAACAAATTAATTTAGTCGGGCACTGGTGTTGAAAACGGATTCATCGGGACCCAAACCCGACCATGAAACATAATGTTTATTTTCTCTGCATAATTAATACTAACAACTACTAGTATATTTTTTTTCCATTGAATTGTCTAGTCAATTATGAAATAATATCACAAGCCATTGAATTTACATTTCTTTCTTGTGTCCCATTATTATTATTATTATTATTATTATTATTATTATTATTATTATTATTATTATTATTATTATTATTATTATTATTATATTCAGAATATCATTTTCCCATAAATCCCACTGTTGCACCCTAAAATTTGCTCAACCATATTCATGTGGTTCATGGTTCATTGTCACTAGCATTTGCATATAGAGTCATGTACATAGACTAACCATCTGCATAGCATAAGCATAGCCAGTCATTCAACAGGGGACCAATCATTATTTTCATCTCTAGAGGCCTATCAAGAGGTTATTATCCCAATTCAGTCATATTCAAGTCATCAGGAAAGAATTTGAAAGCAAAGAGCTCAGCAGATCAAGCCTTGAGTCCATCTCTTAGCTGAGGGTACCTGAGGATCAACAAGAGGGTTCTGAGCTGTGAAATGAAAGCATGGAGAGCATCTAGACATCTTGAGAGACTTATAAAGTCATTTGGAGAAGAAAACAAGTTATTGATGAAGGCACAAGAGCTATGGTTGAAGACAGTCAACTAGGGTTTCATCTGGGTCAACCCTAGGTCAACCCTAGGTCAATTGACTGACTTAAGAGGGCATTCAAGTCTATTGGAGAGATGTGGGGATCAATATTGGACATGGAGAATAAAGATATGGAGATATGACAAGGAGAATTCAAGAGGAATCAAGGAGAAGAGGAGTTACTAAATTAGGGTTTCTCTGTAAAATCCCCTAGTTTAGGTCAAATTTCCAAGCAAGATAAGTCAAAATGCTAGCTTCAAATGGCTTCTTGGCCAACATGAAACTTGTAGAGGATCTCAAGACCTTTAATTTGAGTGGTGGAAGACCTCAAGGAGATTTATAGAACTCAAGTTATGGTCCTTACAAGTTACAGGTCATCTGGGGTGTCTGAATTTTTGTCTGTGAAAGTGACTTGACTTCCAAGCTAGTTTTGCCCCTCAAGGAGATTTCAAATGAATTCTTGGTCAACATAAGAGTTGTTCCTCATTGTCTTAGCTTTCTAGAATGGTATGGCATGCCTTCATATGATGTGTGGAACTCAACTTATGGTCTTGGCAAGCAAAGGGTATTTTGGGCATTTGTGAATTACAGGTCATTTTAACCTATACCCAAAACTCATACAAGGAGGCCTCAAATGGAAAAACTTCCAACATCAAACTTGCTCCAAATGGGATTTTAAGTCTAGAAAGAAGGTCACAAGTTATTGGAGAAGCTCATAGCATGGAGTTGCATGATTGGTCAAAAGTTGAACTAAAAAGGCTTATAAAGTGAATAATTTCAAGATGGAAAATGGTTTGGGAGATTTACAAGTCCAAATGGAGACTTCCAATATATGATTTTGAATGGAAAAACAATTCTAAGAACAATGGTTCACACACTTTTTTGAGTTTAGAAGGAAAAAATGAAGTTATCCATGGTTGCTTATCATTTAAGAAACATAATCAAAATGGATCAAAATTTGAAAACAAGGGAATGTGCAAGATGGATCTAGAATGTTCATTTGGGGTCTATATATTCATGAAATGTGCATTGATCAAGGGTTGGCCTCATTTGCACCAAGAATTTCACAAAATCTATCACACTTTTTCATTGGAGTTTCATCACAATTCTCTCAAAACCTTCATCAATCTTCATCATAATCAACTCAATTCCATTCCATCATCATCACAGATCATAATTGAAGCAAGTTCTTGGTGTGAATCATTCATATTCGAGTGCTTTTCTCAAGAATCTCAAAACTACAAGTTCAAGTGGATTGCATGATTCAAGCAAGGAAACTCCAAGTTTGTGCATACAGAATCACATACATCAAGGATTGATCAAGATTCAACACTTAAAAGCCTCAGATCTTCCCTCTCCATAGCTGTTTCTCAAGATTTCTTACAAGGTAAGTTTTCATTCAAGCTACTTGATCTAGTTAATTTGGCATGATGTAGTTAGTTTAGATGCAATCTAGGTGGTTAGGAGATTGGTTTAGGTGAGTTTGGAACGATTTGGTGAAGTTTATTAGCAGGTGCCATAATCTGTTGGTGTTGATATCTCTTAGATTAGGGTGTTATAATCGTGGCTTGATAGCATAGGTTAACCTCCATTAGATGTAGTTTAAGTTAGGCTAGGTTTGAGGAAGTTTGGTGATGATGCATACCAGTGTATTTCAATGGAGGCCGAATGTTGATTCCATCGAATTTGTTGATGTGGTGAATTTCAAAGGGAATTGAGATCATAGGATTGTAGAGTGAAAGATTTTGAGCAGATTTCATGTTTATGGTGTGAGGATTCGTTGCGTGTGGAGTGAGAACAGAAAGGAGGAAGGTAGCTCGTGCATGGGAGCTTTCATGGAAGCTCAAACCCTAGTTGCAGGTTATTTGGGGAAGATGCAATCGTGGCCCTTCATTTGGAGTTGAACTTTTGACTCTGGGCGTGATCGTGTGGCCTGCGTTTGATTTCAGATTTGGAGGGAGAAGCTGGGTGCCAAACGCACCGTTTCATTAATTGAAACGGGCGGGCCTCAGGCTCTTGTGCTAATTCCACCCCCTGAATTAGGCCCAATGTATTTTCAACCTGGATTTGTTACGTGTCTCACCCCCCCTGGCGCTTCTATTCCTCTTTAGTTCTGAACTCAGGTTGGGCTTAAGCCAGAAATGCTATGCGCGCCCCCTATTGTTGGCCCATTCTGGATTTATAACTGGGCGAATTTCTTTTCATACCCCCTCTGGCTCATTTTAGTTCATTTTATTTTTTCTTATTTCATTTTAATTTTTCATCATTTTCATAAAATCATAATAAATTCATAAAAAATGCTTTTTAACTCATTCTTTTTACCATATTTTCATGAAAATGTCTAGAACATTATAGGAAAATAAAATTTCATTTTTAGTTTTATTTCATATTTTTTACATATTTTCTAAATAAATAGCATAATAAATAGTTACATTTCATGCATTATTTTTATGATTTTTGTTCTCTCACATGCTTTAATATTTTTTGATCATTCTTTTCATATTGTTTAGATGAGATGTTAAGCTTGTAGAAATATTTTATTTCCCATTTTTAGGAGTTACTTTTAGGTGATTAATAGATGCTTGAATATCATGAATAAAACTAGGGTTTTTAGGTAACAACTTAGGAAGTTCAATTTTCTCCCTTAGGACTTAGGGTTTGAATAGATTAGTTATGGGACTATATGGGCTATGGGTAGCTATTAGATCCCTTAGAAAAAATTAGGACTCCCCTACTGCTATTATTACTGTCTGTATATCTGCTGTCTGGTGTGGTGTGCCCTCTGGGGATTGTTGATTGTTTGATTGGGTATTGGGTTTGTCTGGGGCCCTGGGGAAGCTGAAGATTTGTGGAGATGAAGCCATTGGAGATTCAAAGACTGAAGATCAACTGTCAGAGTTGAGGAGGAGTCTCTTGCTAGCAGATGCTGAGGAGACTAGGGTTTAGGAGCTAGGCAGAGCTCTAGATTAGAATGATTGTTTCTCAAACATGGATTGCCTTGTCTGCATCCATTCTTCTCTGTGATTCAGAGTCTCTCTAAGACACTCACCCCCTTCCTTTGGAAGGCTTGGTGATGGTGTCTATGAGATAGAACTCTTGAGAGAAAATGTCTCTTGTGGCAGAAGCAGTCTGTTCACCACCCTTGGTAGTCAACTGATTGCTTAACACCCAATTCACTCTTGTGACTAATCCCTCATCCTGGAGGTTTGAGCTTGAAGAAAAGCCATTGTAGACTGAAGATTGATGTCAAAGCCCTTGCCTGAAGGCCATGAAGATGGAGATTGATGCTTGTTGAAGCCTGTAGCTGATGGAGGTTGCTTGAAGCCAGATGTTGATTCAGAGCTGCTGATGTTGTTTCTTTTGCTGTTGTATTTCATTGCTGATGTATTGATTGGTTTTCTGGACTGTATTGTTTGCTGTTTACCCTGCTGGGTTGAAAGTGAAGCCTGTTCACTTTTGCCTATTGTTTTCTAGGTTCGAGGTTGAGTGGGACTCCCTTGCCTCGCTTGTATTGCTGCATTCATGCATTTTTCTGCTTTGCTGTATATATCTGATATTGTTTCTGTTTCTGCCTATCCCTTAGGATCTCTGTTTCTCTCTGCGCAAGAGAGGAGCATGATAGACACTAGGTCTTAACCCATGCATGATAACATTAGGATAGTTTGTTTCCCTTCGCAACCGTAGGTTAGAGTTCTGTCTCTTTCTTTCTCAAAACAAACAGAAAAACACATAAAGATTTCAAACACAATAAAAGACACTTCTTCCGTAAAAGAATGTGAACTCATCAAAGCGTCATTTTTGTCCGCCGGGACTGTTAATCAGAAAGACCTTTTTCAGAATAAAATCAACCAAGACAAGCTTGTGTCGTACGAGGCCCGAACTACGTTTGCTCTGATCTTTCATGCTGTATGAAAGTACGTAGGCATAGGATGCGATATCCTAGCGAGCAACCTTCCCCTCCTTTCCCGTAGGTAGGCGAACTACGTTGACTCTGATTTCTCGTTCCAGACGGGAATACGTAGGCATAAAGTGCGATACTTTGCCGAGTCATTTCATTTTTATTTTCTTTTCTTTTTAACCCTTGACCTATAGTTTAGATAGAATAACAATCCATACCCGAAAACAAGCGTGGATCCCGTCGAGTACGACGGACGTGAGGGGTGCTAATACCTTCCCCTTGCGTAACCGACTCCCGAACCCAGGTTTTGGTTGCGATGACCATACCTTTCCCGTGTTGTGCGAGGTTTACTCTGGGCGTTTCCTTTCCCTCCCGTGGGATAAATAACGCACGGTGGCGACTCTTCTGTTCAGCCGGCGCCGATTTTCGCAGTAGCGACAGCTGGCGACTCTGCTGGGGATTCAACGTCCCCTGGCTGCTAAGGACTGCGATGGTTCTTATGCATTTGGGATCCAACGTCCCTTGAGAGAGTCAATCCTAGCGCTTGTTTTCCCGTCGAGGATTTTGCATGGAGTTATTGTATATTTCTAACCCTGTATTTTTCAGCTTTATATATATTGTTTATTATTGCTGTATCTGGGGTGTGACGGGTGTTCTGATATTGAGAGATAAGCCGGACCTGGGCTTGAGTGCACCTAGAATTAGAGTAGAAATTAGTGGGCGCCCGCTTGCTTTGCTTGCTTTGGTGTCCCATGAAATCTACACTCAGACGAGGTTCCTCTGGTTGGCCTCCTGCCCCTTCCTTTGGTTGGCGTGGGTTGCTGGTTAGTTGGATTGTCGACTCTGGGGACCGATCATTTGGAAATTGGCTGAGTGAGGCCTCTTCAGGGATTGATGATGCCACTCCTTCTGGGAATCGTATCATTAACCCTGAAAGTCTGTGACGCCGACGACCGCATAGGATGCCGTACCTTGTGCCAGTTATAGGGCCACCCACCTGTGAGGGGATTCAGGGTTATGCAGGTAACTAGACCTCCAGACTACCGGTTATTTCTTGATCAGAGATCCTGGTTATTTATGGGGAGGTCTGAGGTCTGTCAGAGACCATGTGGAGATTTATTCTGAGGTCTGTCAGAGACCATGTGGAGATTTATTCTGAGGTCTGTCAGAGACCATTTGGAGATGTATTCTGAGGTCTGTCAGAGACCAGTTATAGATGGGATTTGAGGTCTAGCAGAGACCAGTCGGAGTTATGGTTTGAGGTCTGTCAGAGACCAGTGTTGGAGTTTTATTTTAGGTCTATCTGAGACCAGGGTTGATGATTTCTGGATGGTCTGTCTGAGACCTTTCTTGATTGGGTTTAGGCTATTCAGCTGCAGCTTTGGTCCCCGTTGAATGTTACTTGCATTGCATCCTTGCATATCCATTATCATTTGCATTTCACTAACGTGTGTCTGTGCTGCAGGTGCATTTGCATTTCCCTAGTTCTAGTGCCCAGACTTCTGAGTGTTTGATCATGACTAGCTTAAGGAGAACGGTTGCTTACAAATTGCCTACGCCTGATATTGTTCCTTTACTGGGGTTGATCTCTCTTGCTGATGAGGGTGTTCGTAGGAGTTTCCGGATGAGTTATGGTAGATTATTGAGATTGGTGTGCAAACCTACAGAGGTAGAGTTAGATGGGCTGTATGCTTTGATGCAATTCTATGACCCTGCTTTGAGGTGCTTTACGTTCTCTGACTTTATTATGGGACCAACCTTGGAGGAATACGCTGAGTATGTTGAGCTGCCCGTGCAGAACCAGGTTCCGTTCATTCATTATGACGTCAAGCCCAAGCCGGAGGATTTGGCAAAAGCCTTGCATATTGATGCTTCTGAACTTGTGACTACTGTTTCCCGTGGAGTTCCAGGCTTCTCATTTCAGTTCTTAGTTGGCAAAGCCCAAGAGTACGCCAAGAGCGGGTGCTGGGTTGCTTTCAATGCTGTGTTGGCCTTGTGCATCTATGGCATAGTACTATTCCCCAATATACCTGATTTTGTGGATTTTGACGCTTTCTACTTGTTTGCTGCTGGTAATCCTGTACCTACCTTACTCGGAGATCTCTACCATTCACTGCATTACAAGAATGAGAAGGGAAGAGGGAAGAATGTTCATCTGTGTGTACCCTTATTGAGTATGTGGTTTGAGAGTCACCTTCCTAAGAGAGGATCTGCTGCCGAGACTACAGTTCCAGTTGGTTGGCCGGAGCGCCTGATGAGGCTATCGTCGGAAGATATGGAGTGGTTTGATAGAGATCTGTTGGGATCTGAGCTCATCTTCAGTTGTTCTGGGTACCCTAATGTGCCATTGATAGGAAGAAAAGGGTGTATCAATTACAACCCTTCTCTATTCATTCGCCAGTTCGGATATGCGCTGAAGAATCCACCTCAAGAGGAGGAAGTACAGGAATCTCTGTACTTCACTGGAGATTTGAAGGGGGAGTTATTAGCCAAGTTGCGACATGCTTGGACGCGTATTAACCGCAAAGGGAAGCCGTTGTTAGGAAAGAATGACTGTCAGGCCTATGCACCTTATAGAGCTTGGATTCAAGAGAGGGCTAGTCAGTTGAAGATGCCGTTTCCAGATGCACCAACTCTTGATCCTATTCCGGTAGAAGAGCCGACTACTGTTTCTAGAGAAGCATATGAACAGGTTGTGAAGGAGAAAGAAGCCTTGATGAAGATTAACGAAGGGTTAGAGCAAGAGTTAGCCCAGGCGCGCAGCGAGAAAAACAAGGCCGTATATGCTTTCCAACAACAGATTGAGCTGGTAAACAGGTTAGGAGCTGAGTTGACCGAGGAAAAGAAGAAGCGCGAACGTCTGGGGCAAGAGTTCAGAAGCTCCCACGACATGCTGGAAGCCAAAAAGAAGGCGCTCGACGCGGCACACCGAGAGATATCTTCTTGCAATAAGACTTGGAATGCTACACTCACTAACAACAAGAAGAGGGAAGATAAGCTGAAGCAGCAAATTTCCGACCTCGAGGAGAAGTTGAAGTCTAGCATCAAGAGGTGTGAGGAAGAAGTGATGAACCGGTATAGTGTCCAGCATGCACTGAACAAGGCAATCAAATCCAGAGATGAAGCGGTCTCCCAGAAGCGAAAGTTAGAAGATTGCTTCGGAGAAGCAACATGGGAAGAAACTGCTGAAGACGTACGCCGTGTCCTTAAGAAGAGAAACCAGCTTGTTGAAGGGCTGCTTGATCGACCAAGCCATCCGGAGACCAAGAAGTTGATAGAGGAGTACCAGACCTTTGGGAGGATCTGATCATTCCATTATTTGTATGCTTTATTTGCATAGTGCTGACCATCACCAGGATTGTTGGTTGAGGTCATGCCATCTTTGTACTCTCAGTGATATTGTACCCTGGGCTTATTGATTCTCTCTGTTATATATGAGGCCTTCTATGATTCAGCTCCGGTATTCTTATTGTCAGCACTGTCACTGCACCGGCATTTTCGCACTAGAACTGGGGGAATGAACTTCCCTAATGCACAGACACATTGCATTGCATTCATATTCATCTTGCATAACAGGTAATCTATGAACGGTGTCTTATCCCTTGCTCTGTATCAGGTACTTAACAGGATTCCAGATCAACATCCGCACCGCTATCCTACACGATCCAACTGTCGGAAAGTCATGGACCAGATTCAGAACGAGATGCAGGATGTACGCGAGAAGCTCGCCCTCTTCATGCAAACCATGGAGGCTATAGCAAAAGGGCAAGAGAACTTGCAGGCCATGGTCCAGCCTCTGTTGGCTCGCAACGCAGGTCATGGTAACGAAGATCATCAGTCTGTCCGGGTTGATACTGCTCATGGAGATGGCACTCCAACGCCAGTGGCTCCGCCTGTCGTCAATGTGAATGCTGCTAACGTCAACAACGCTACCGCTGCTGTGAATGGTAACGTCGGAGTTGGAAATGAAACTGCTGTCCATAACGCTGGGCTGGGTGATGTCAATGTGGGAGATAATCTCGGAGGCAATGGCTTTGTCAACGCTGGGTTCGGATTCACCGATCAGGGATTCGACAACACTGGCAAGTATGGCTTTAATGCTCAAGGCTTTGGGCAAGATGGTTATGGTATGGTCAATCAGGGCTACGGAGGTTTTGGAAACGGAAACGGTGCTGGTTTTATGGCTGGAGGTCCTGTTGGAGGTGTTCAAGGGTACGGCAACAGAGGCCGAGTTCCAGGGATGAATCAAGTCAGAGCTGGACGTAATAATGCGTATGATGGATACGGGGCTGGAAACGGTATGTGGCAAGAGGATCAGCAGGAGGACGCCTTCTCTGGAGGAGGCTTTGAAGGGCCGATGGATGATTCTCAAAAGATTAGAATGCTGGAGGAGCAAATGAAGGGAGTCTTAAATCAGAGTGCTGTGGGTCTGGACATGGCAACAATGGGCTTGGTACCTGGGCTGAGGGTGCCAATCAAGTTCAAAGCGCCTGCGTTCGATAAGTACAAAGGAGACACATGTCCGAAGGTTCATGTACGAGCTTATTACAGAAAAATGTCTGCATACTCCACTGACGAAAGAATGCTCATGCATTTCTTTCAGGATAGCCTATCGGGTCCTTCCTTAGAGTGGTACATGGGGTTGGAGCCCACTGATATCAAGACTTGGAAGCAATTAGCGGAGGCGTTCGTAGCCCATTACAAATATAACAGTGACCTGGCACCCAATCGGGTCCAGTTGGCCGGGCTTTCGCAGAAGAAGGGGGAGAGTTTTAAAGAATACGCGCAAAGGTGGCGCGATATGGCTGCCAGAGTTCGTCCTCCTGTGGAAGATAAAGAAATGAACGATATGTTTGTCGGCACATTCACCGGGCTGTTTCATGATATGCTGTTTCATACGTCTTTGGCTAGTTTTTCAGACCTGATCTTGATGGGGGAAAAGATTGAGCGGAACATTAAGCAAGGAAAGTTCCAAGTTGACGAGGCAGCTGCGTCTGGCAGTAATAAGAAAGCTTATGGTGGGCGCCGTCAGGGCGAAGCTAGTGCGGTATTTGGAGGCCGAGGCCGAGGCCGAGGCAGGGGAAGAAATCAGTATCGTCAGCAGCAGCAAGTGTCGAGTGTCACTATCCCTTATCAGCAACAACCAATCCAGCAACAACAACCGGTTCAGCAGCAGCCAATGCCACAGCAGCAGCAGCCTCAGCAGGGGGCACAGCAAGCTCAGAGAAGATTCCAGGGTAATAAGCCGAGAAGGGTGTTCGAGAAGCCTCCCTCTAACTATGCTGATTTATTGCAGACCTTGTTGGGACTGAATCTGGTGGAGAAAAGAACCTTGGCACCGATAACGGGAACTCCCCCGTTCGGCTATGATGCAAATAGGCGCTGCGAGTTTCATTCTGGGGCCCCGGGCCATGATATAGAAGGTTGTCATGCTTTTAAGCACGTTGTGCAGGATCTCTTGGACAACAAGTCTATCAACTTCGGAACGACCGGTGCGAATATAGTCCAGAAACCCATGCCTAATCATGGGGCGAATGCCGTGCTGACTGAGGAAGGTCTGAATCTGATTATGAATGTTGAGGATTTGAAGACGCCGCTGAGCGAAATAAAAAGCCGGCTGTTGCAAGGAGGTGTTTACCCGGGTTGTAATGAGTACTGCTTAGATTGTTGGGCCCTGTCTGGGGGGTGTGAGGATCTGAAGAAAGGCATTCAGGCCTTGATTGATGAAGGTGTATTGCAGTTTGATAGAACAGCAACTGATGAGCCGGCAGGGGCAGTAGTGGATAATCGGAGTGATGTTGCCACAGTGACAATTCCTAGGAAGACGATCACTATTTCAGCACCAGCTCAGCGACCACCGATTACTATAACTAAAGCCGGGCCAATCCCGTATGAGAGCACGAAAGCGGTCCCATGGTCATATGGGCTAGAGGTGTATTGTGACGGGATTAAAATCGATGTTAACAAGCAGTCAGCGGAGGTTGTGGATAACGTTGAGGGCTCAGGAGGCATGACGAGAAGCGGCAGGATCTTTATATCTCCTGAAGTGGAAGCCGAAAGGATAGCGAAAGGAAAAGGGAAAGCGGTGGAAAATGTTCCGGTTCAAGCAAATGAAAAAGAAGCAGCGTCGAAGGACGTAGAGGAATTCATGCGCTTAATTCGGAAAAGCGATTATAAAATTGTGGAGCATCTGCAGCAAACGCCATCCAAAATATCTATTCTGTCATTGCTGTTGTGTTCAGAGGCTCACCGAAGTGCTTTGCTGAAAGTCCTGGACACTTCTTTTGTACCACAGGATGTCTCCGTGAACCAGCTAGAAGGAGTATTGGCACATGTAAATGCAGGCCACAGTCTGGGCTTTACTGATTTCGACTTGACTCCGAAAGGAAGGGACCATAATATGGCATTACATGTATCTGTTGAGTGCAGAGGGTCGACAATGTCGCACGTATTGGTTGACACCGGGTCGTCTTTGAATGTGCTGCCTAAGAAGGCTATGATGAAGCTGGATGTTCGAGGAATTTTGTGCACACCAAGTGATTTGGTAGTCAGAGCGTTTGACGGCACGCGGAGAACAGTCTTCGGATCGATCACATTGCCTCTGCAAGTGGGGCCGGAAGTGTTTGCAACGGAGTTTTATATCATGGATATACAGCCTGCGTACAGCTGCTTGCTGGGAAGACCTTGGATTCACGGGGCAGGGGCAGTTACGTCTACCCTGCATCAGAAGCTAAAGTATATGGTCGGAGACAGTGTAGTCACCGTGTGCGGAGAAGAAGACATCCTGGTCAGCCATCTTTCTTCGTTCAAATATGTGGAAGTCGACGGGGAGATCCACGAGACGCCATGCCAGGCGTTCGAAGGTTTGCGCATAAAGGACAAGAGTCCCGGGCCAAGCAAAGTGCCAGGGATAGCTGTCTCATCGTACAAAGAAGCTCAAGCGCTAGTGAAGGCAGGAGAAGCCAAAGGCTGGGGCAAAGTATTGGACATTCCTGTGAAGATGGACCGGTTCGGACTGGGGTACCGACCGTCGTCATCAACTCCTTCTGTGGGGGCCCCTCATTTCAGAAAGTCAATCACCATCTCTGCCAGTGGAGTATGCCATGAATCTGTCAATGCTGCTTCGGAATCCGATGAAGGGGACAGCGACTGTGATATGGATGCCTGGATTCAGCCAAGCACGCCAGGACAAGGACTATGCAACTGGTCCATTCAGGAGCTTGTTCCTGTGACCTTTAAACAGTAATGCTTTGCTTTATTAATTGTTGAATAATCTGATGTCTTGCCCGGGGCATCAGGATTTGCTTAGGGCTGTGTTGTTATAAACATTGCTTCGTTAATCATTAAATAAATGGCGTTTTTTCATGTGCAAATACTGTAATCCCTGTCTTTCTTGTTTTGTATTTTTTCAATAAAATGGCAATGTGGTTATCCGCTTTATACGCATTTTGAAGCACTTAACCCTTCCTTTTGCAGGATAACATTTTCAGATGACATCCTTGAACCACCTATGACTCGTCCCGACTTCGAGCACCCGGTATTCCAGACCGAAGAAGAGGTTGTCGAAGATAGCGACGTTCCTGAAGAACTGTCTTGGTTGGTGAAGCAAGAGGAAAGAGCCATTCTGCCTCACGACGAGGTTATCGAGATTATCAATTTGGGGTCGGAAGGGGTTGAGAAAAATATTCGTATCGGAGCCGCACTGCAGAGTGATATCAAGCGAAAACTGGTTGAAATGCTCCGAGAGTATAATGATGTATTCGCTTGGTCGTATCAAGATATGCCAGGGCTCGATACAGATATGGTTGTGCATCGTCTGCCACTGAAAGAAGACTGTCCGCCTGTCAAACAAAAACTTCGCAGGACTCGCCCAGATATGGCAATGAAGATCAAAGATGAGGTTCAGAAACAGTGGGACGCTGGTTTCCTGGCTGTGACGAAGTATCCCTCCTGGGTTGCCAACATCGTACCAGTGCCAAAGAAAGATGGCAAGGTGCGAATGTGCGTGGATTACAGAGATTTGAATAAAGCAAGCCCAAAAGACGATTTTCCACTTCCTCATATTGACGTATTAGTTGATAATACCGCTCAATACTCCGTATTCTCCTTCATGGATGGCTTTTCAGGCTATAATCAAATTAAAATGGCGCCAGAGGATATGGAGAAGACTACTTTCATAACGCCTTGGGGAACATTTTGCTATAAAGTGATGCCCTTTGGTTTGAAAAATGCTGGGGCAACGTATCAGCGTGCGATGACAACTCTCTTTCATGACATGATGCATAAAGAGATTGAAGTTTATGTTGACGATATGATTGCCAAATCCCAGACGGAGGAAGAGCATCTGGTGAATCTGTTGAAGTTGTTTAAAAGGCTTAGGAAGTTCAGGCTGAGGCTGAACCCTAACAAATGCACCTTCGGGGTGAGATCGGGTAAGCTCCTGGGGTTCATAGTAAGCGAAAGAGGAATAGAGGTCGATCCTGCTAAAATAAAAGCGATTCAAGAAATGCCGACGCCTAAAACAGAGAAAGAGGTGCGCGGGTTTTTGGGGAGATTGAACTACATTGCCCGGTTCATATCTCACCTAACTGCCACGTGTGAACCATTATTCAAGTTGCTAAAGAAAGATCAAGCTGTAACGTGGAACGATAATTGTCAAAAGGCGTTCGATAAAATAAAGAAGTATCTGCAGGAGCCTCCTATTTTGATACCCCCGGTGGCAGGGAAACCCTTGATAATGTATTTAACGGTTCTTGAGGGAAGCATGGGTTGCGTTCTCGGTCAACACGACGAGACGGGGAGAAAAGAGCATGCGATCTATTATCTGAGTAAGAAATTTACAGACTGCGAATCTCGATACTCAATGCTGGAGAAAACTTGTTGCGCGCTAGCCTGGGCCGCCAAGCGTTTGAGGCAGTACATGCTGAATCATACAACCATGCTCATCTCGAAGATGGATCCGATCAAATATATATTCGAAAAGCAGGCGTTGTCAGGTAGAATTGCCCGGTGGCAGATGATCTTGACTGAATATGATATTCAATACGTCTCGCAAAAGGCGATAAAGGGGAGTGTGTTGTCTGAATATCTGGCGGAGCAGCCTATTGAAGAGTATCAATCGATGAGATTTGACTTTCCTGACGAGGATATCATGTATCTCAAGATGAAGGATTGCGAAGAGCCGTTACCAGACGAAGGACCAGAGCCGGGGTCCAAATGGCAGATGATATTTGATGGAGCTGTGAATGCTTACGGTAGCGGGATAGGGGCAATTATCACTACGCCACACGGGTCGCACATCCCGTTTACTGCCCGATTGACCTTCGCCGTTACCAACAATGAGGCCGAATACGAAGCTTGTATAATGGGGCTTGAAGAAGCCATTGATTTGCGAATCAAGCATTTAGACGTATACGGAGACTCAGCTCTGGTGGTGAATCAGATCAAAGGGGAATGGGAGACACGGCAGCCTAATTTGATACATTATATGAATTATGCAAGGAGATTGTTGCCTTTCTTCGACAAAGTTGAATTGCATCATGTGCCGCGGGCAGAAAATCAAATGGCTGACGCCCTTGCCACCTTGTCTTCCATGTACAAGGTCAACTTCTGGAACGAAGCTCCCCAGATCACTATCTCTCGGTTAGACAGGCCAGCTTATGTATTTGCTATTGATGAAGCGTCTGATGGCAAACCGTGGTATTTTGACATCCTTAATTTCCTGAAGAATAAAGAGTATCCGGCTGGGGCATCCAGTCAAGATCAGAAGACTCTCAGGAGATTAGCGGGTAATTTCTATTTGAACCCGGATGGCGTCTTATACAGAAGAAACCACGACTTGGTGTTGTTGCGTTGTGTAGACGAAAAAGAGGCAAAGCTTCTCATGGAGGAAATTCACGAAGGTGCCTTTGGTACGCATGCTGGTGGGCATGCTATGACGAGAAAACTGCTGCGGGCAGGTTATTTTTGGCTGACGATGGAAACGGATTGTTTCAAATTTGCAAGAAAGTGCCACAAGTGCCAAATTTATGCTGACAAAATACATGTACCTCCGAGTCCTCTGAAGGTGATGTCATCTCCATGGCCATTCTCAATGTGGGGAATCGATATGATTGGAAAGATTGAGCCGACGGCTTCTAACGGGCATCGGTTCATCCTCGTAGCAATCGATTATTTCACCAAGTGGGTGGAAGCAGCGTCTTACGCAAATGTAACGAAGCAAGTGGTGGCTAGATTCATCAAGAGAGATATCATTTGCCGATATGGGATCCCCGAGCGGATAATCACGGATAATGGTTCTAATCTGAACAACAAAATGATGAAGGAGCTCTGTCAGAATTTCAAGATCGAACATCACAACTCCTCCCCTTACCGACCCAAGATGAATGGCGCTGTCGAAGCGGCCGATAAGAATATCAAGAAGATCGTCCAGAAAATGGTGGTGACGTATAAGGATTGGCACGAGATGCTACCTTTCGCTCTGCACGGTTATCGTACGACGGTACGCACATCAACCGGGGCAACTCCGTTCTCGTTGGTATACGGAATGGAAGCG
The DNA here is from genome assembly GCA_963859935.3 of Lathyrus sativus. Taxonomy (NCBI): domain Eukaryota; kingdom Viridiplantae; phylum Streptophyta; class Magnoliopsida; order Fabales; family Fabaceae; genus Lathyrus; species Lathyrus sativus. The sequence continues at coordinate 311,903,876 of OZ012739.1, forward strand.
GTGTTACCATTGGAGGTGGAGATCCCTTCTCTGAGGGTATTGCGAGACGTTCAGCTGGACGAGGCAGAATGGGTAACGAATAGATTGAACCAACTGAGTTTGATGGATGAGAAGAGGCTAGCTTCTCTGGCATACGGTCGTTTGTATCAGAGACGAATGAAGAAAGCGTACGACAAGAAGATACTTCCGCGGAGCTTTCAGACGGGCGACCTTGTGTTGAAAAGGATTCTCCCACCGCAAGCAGATCACAGGGGCAAGTGGACCCCCAACTACGAAGGGCCATACGTTGTCAGTAAGGTCTTTTCAGGAGGAGCTTTATTGTTGTCCACCATGGACGGGGAAGACTTTGCATCACCTGTGAATTCGGACGCAGTTAAAAAATACTTTGCTTAAAATAGACCCGCTGGACAGAAAAAAGAGAGTCCAGGCAAAAATGGGGCATCCTGGCGAACCAAAAACAGAATGAAAGGTTCGGGCAAAAGTTAGGGATAAAATTGAAAAAATGTACACCCGCGAAGTTGAAAACCTACACTGGGCGGCTTCGGCAAAAAGGGGTATCCCGGTGAACTGAAAACCCGTAAAGGGCGGTTCACGCAAAAGTTAGGGATGAGAAAAGCAAATGACTGCGGTCCGAATTTGGTATTCAATGAGCATCAGTGCGGGAGAATATGTTTGAGGAGTCAGTTATCGGATACAACCTTTTCAGAAGTGGGGATACTGGGAAAGCATTAGAGTCGGACGAGTCATGGGAGGATCAGTTCGTGGTGTTCATCTCCATCCAGTTGCCGACATGTGTACAAAATTTAATTTGTCAATATTTATGCTTCTTGTGAATACTTGCATACTTGTATATTTGCTTTGTGTAGCTTCCTCTTTTCAGGAGTTACATCCCGTGTACAAAAACTCCGCCCATTCAGGGGCCCAATCAATGAAAATGTGTTATTCAGTACTTGATGCCTGTTCTTTACTGTTTTTGCGCATGATAAAACGCCTAAGTTTATTGAAGCTAGCATGAGTATAACATTACTGGCCCTTGCCAACAATTGTTAAAGCTTTGAATTAACTGAGTGTAACGTCACTAACCTGAATCGATTTGGATTGCATAGGCTTGTCGTGCTTTGTTTGTGTTGTTGCAGGTTTCATAACTGTACGAGGAAGGTGATCAAAAGATTGCAATAGTGAAAGGCTTGATCCCCACGCAGGTCATGCATGTTCTTCCTGAAGAAGGATAGAATTCTCCAGCTAGCCGTAGCTTATCCAAAGGACGTGCTCCAGAGAAGTTACTCGTCCTCAGCAGAGTTTGGTGATCCCGCGATCGTAAGGCTGTATTCAGACAGGTTCATTTCCCCCCGCAGGGTCATGCACTCTCCCCCAGTGGAGTCAGTTAATTTTCCCCAAGAGAATCCAGTCATCCCCAGCGGAGTTCTCTTTTCAGTAAATGTTCTTTCCTTCCAGTGGAATTCGAAGATCTAAGACTCTCCCAGGCAGAGTCGATGGTGGTTCCTGTCACTTATTTTGTCAGAGATACTGGTGATATCGGTTCACATTCTAGCAGAAAGATCAATCATACCAGGCGCATCTGCCATTCCCCGGCAGAGTTATATTCCCCAGCAGGGGGTTACCTCCGCAAGGTATTTGGTTTGAGTTATATTCCCCAGCAGGGGGTTACTTCAGCAAGACGTGTGGTTTGAGTTCCTAATTTCCCAGCTGAGTCGACTTCACCCTACCAGCATTTATTTTGCTGAAATCAGGCTATCCCCGGCGAGTCGGCGTTATCCTTCCAGCATTTATTTTGCTGAAGCAGTTTCTGTACTCTAGTAGTTCAGGTGGAGAGAGCTCTGGCTCAAATAAATTACCAAACAGTCAAGATCTCGGCAGGAGATATTCAATGACAATGTCAGTTTCGGCGGTATTCCCCACAGAGTTATCGTGATAAAACTCTCTTTGCCTCTAGCAGAGTCATTTATGCAAATGTATCTGATTTTCCCCAACCAGAGTGGCCAGGATAAGTGTCTTCTTATCCCCAAGCAGAGTTTGTTTGTCATCAACGGTTCGCATGAATCAGAATTTCAGAGGCCACCGCCGGTTATCAGAGCAGGCGTCCGATAGTTGGTTTTCAGACATCCCCAGTAGAGTTCATCTCAAAGTCGCTGTCGCGTCAGCGCTAAAAAGTTTGTGGGTGAGGATCATTGAAGAACTAAGTCCTGACGTGGACAATTTATTCCTAGAATGACGGGATTTCTTCAGAAGTGGGCGTCCTAACGTGGACAGGCTTGTTTTACCGGATTGGTAAGGTGTGTTAATCCTGACGTGGATAGATTCGGTCTCTCGAAATTTGGAGAAAGGGAGGTCATGACGTTGACAAAAGATTGGTTACTCTTCGTGTTGGTATCCTGACGTGGATCATTTTGTTTTCGGCAGATATCTTTATTTGTAATGGTGAAATGTGCGTCCTGACGTGGACAAGTTTGTAGTTCTTTGTGATGACAAGGTACAAGAATCCGGACGTGGACAAATTTATCTTTCTTCGTGTTGTTGGCAAAGTGTAAGTCCTAACGCGGATATTTCCCCAGCAAGTCGAAGGCGCGTGAGTCCTTACATGGACAAGTCTTATTTCCTCAGTGAATCGAAGATGCCTGAGTCCTTACGTGGATAAATCAAGACGAGATCAGTGTCCTGACGCGGGCAGATCAAAGAGATTAGTGATTCCTAACGTGGAAAGACGGAGATTCCTAACGTGGAAAGATGTAGTCCTTACGCGGACCTATCAACAGAAGTGATTCCTAACGTGGAAAGACGGAGATTCCTAACGCGGAAAAGATGGAGTCCATACGCGGACGTGTCAGAAGATAGTTTCCTTATGTGGAAATGACAGTATTCCTAACGTGGAAAAAGAGAGTCCTTACGTGGACAGGTTAAGATGGCGTTCCTTACGTGGAAAAATGAGTCCTGACGCGGACAAATCAGAAAGAAGTTGGTATTCCTTACGTGGAAAGACCAGAGTCCTTACGTGGACATATCAAGATTGATTCCTGACGTGGAAAGAAATGGATTATTCCTTACGTGGAAAGATCAGAGTCCTTACGTGGACATATCAAGATTGATTCCTGACGTGGAAAGAAATGGATTATTCCTGACGTGGAAAGAGAGTTTAGTCCTTACGTGGACATATCAAGATTGATTCCTGACGTGGAAAGAAATGGATTATTCCTGACGTGGAAAGAGAGTTTAGTCCTGACGCGGACATATCAAGATTGATTCCTTACGTGGAAGAAGAAGGAAATTAGTCCTAACGTGGACAGATGCAAGAAAAGTTGAGTCCTGACGTGGACAAGTTCAGAAAGAGTTGTGTTCCTTACGCGGAAAGATCGGAGTCCTGACGCGGACATGTCAAGTGGTATTGGAGTCCTTACGTGGATAGATTGATGTAGTTTTCCTAACGCGGAAAGAAGATTGTTTCCTGACGTGGAAAGATGAAAGGGTTAGTCCTGACGTGGACAGACGCAGAAAAATGATTCCTAATGTGGACAGGTGTTACTCCTAACGTGGAAGAGTTTTATTCCTAACGTGGACGATGCGGTTTATGGAAATGCAGACGAATTATCCCCAGCGGAGTTGCCGAGATTTTTCTGGGTTGACAGTAAGTGGAGTCCTAACGTGGACCAATTCTAGTTGAGATTTCTTCGTATCGACGACAGACAGAGTCCTAGCGTGGACAAGCAAGCAGTCTGTTATGACAGAATCCTCTTCAGAACGATGAAGACAATCCCCAGCACGGTCGCGCGAGATCAGTGGGTTACTCTAACAGTCAGATTCAGCTGATGAATGTCATTCCTCAAGCAGGAGCGCAGTTTATTTCTGCGGTTGGCAAATTTCTGGTTTCACTAGTATTCAACCGTCTCGTACCGCGAATGTCTGAAGGCTCCGGGCTTCATCCAATCGGGTCCAAGTCGCTTGAATAGGGGCAGCTGTTGCACCCTAAAATTTGCTCAACCATATTCATGTGGTTCATGGTTCATTGTCACTAGCATTTGCATATAGAGTCATGTACATAGACTAACCATCTGCATAGCATAAGCATAGCCAGTCATTCAACAGGGGACCAATCATTATTTTCATCTCTAGAGGCCTATCAAGAGGTTATTATCCCAATTCAGTCATATTCAAGTCATCAGGAAAGAATTTGAAAGCAAAGAGCTCAGCAGATCAAGCCTTGAGTCCATCTCTTAGCTGAGGGTACCTGAGGATCAACAAGAGGGTTCTGAGCTGTGAAATGAAAGCATGGAGAGCATCTAGACATCTTGAGAGACTTATAAAGTCATTTGGAGAAGAAAACAAGTTATTGATGAAGGCACAAGAGCTATGGTTGAAGACAGTCAACTAGGGTTTCATCTGGGTCAACCCTAGGTCAACCCTAGGTCAATTGACTGACTTAAGAGGGCATTCAAGTCTATTGGAGAGATGTGGGGATCAATATTGGACATGGAGAATAAAGATATGGAGATATGACAAGGAGAATTCAAGAGGAATCAAGGAGAAGAGGAGTTACTAAATTAGGGTTTCTCTGTAAAATCCCCTAGTTTAGGTCAAATTTCCAAGCAAGATAAGTCAAAATGCTAGCTTCAAATGGCTTCTTGGCCAACATGAAACTTGTAGAGGATCTCAAGACCTTTAATTTGAGTGGTGGAAGACCTCAAGGAGATTTATAGAACTCAAGTTATGGTCCTTACAAGTTACAGGTCATCTGGGGTGTCTGAATTTTTGTCTGTGAAAGTGACTTGACTTCCAAGCTAGTTTTGCCCCTCAAGGAGATTTCAAATGAATTCTTGGTCAACATAAGAGTTGTTCCTCATTGTCTTAGCTTTCTAGAATGGTATGGCATGCCTTCATATGATGTGTGGAACTCAACTTATGGTCTTGGCAAGCAAAGGGTATTTTGGGCATTTGTGAATTACAGGTCATTTTAACCTATACCCAAAACTCATACAAGGAGGCCTCAAATGGAAAAACTTCCAACATCAAACTTGCTCCAAATGGGATTTTAAGTCTAGAAAGAAGGTCACAAGTTATTGGAGAAGCTCATAGCATGGAGTTGCATGATTGGTCAAAAGTTGAACTAAAAAGGCTTATAAAGTGAATAATTTCAAGATGGAAAATGGTTTGGGAGATTTACAAGTCCAAATGGAGACTTCCAATATATGATTTTGAATGGAAAAACAATTCTAAGAACAATGGTTCACACACTTTTTTGAGTTTAGAAGGAAAAAATGAAGTTATCCATGGTTGCTTATCATTTAAGAAACATAATCAAAATGGATCAAAATTTGAAAACAAGGGAATGTGCAAGATGGATCTAGAATGTTCATTTGGGGTCTATATATTCATGAAATGTGCATTGATCAAGGGTTGGCCTCATTTGCACCAAGAATTTCACAAAATCTATCACACTTTTTCATTGGAGTTTCATCACAATTCTCTCAAAACCTTCATCAATCTTCATCATAATCAACTCAATTCCATTCCATCATCATCACAGATCATAATTGAAGCAAGTTCTTGGTGTGAATCATTCATATTCGAGTGCTTTTCTCAAGAATCTCAAAACTACAAGTTCAAGTGGATTGCATGATTCAAGCAAGGAAACTCCAAGTTTGTGCATACAGAATCACATACATCAAGGATTGATCAAGATTCAACACTTAAAAGCCTCAGATCTTCCCTCTCCATAGCTGTTTCTCAAGATTTCTTACAAGGTAAGTTTTCATTCAAGCTACTTGATCTAGTTAATTTGGCATGATGTAGTTAGTTTAGATGCAATCTAGGTGGTTAGGAGATTGGTTTAGGTGAGTTTGGAACGATTTGGTGAAGTTTATTAGCAGGTGCCATAATCTGTTGGTGTTGATATCTCTTAGATTAGGGTGTTATAATCGTGGCTTGATAGCATAGGTTAACCTCCATTAGATGTAGTTTAAGTTAGGCTAGGTTTGAGGAAGTTTGGTGATGATGCATACCAGTGTATTTCAATGGAGGCCGAATGTTGATTCCATCGAATTTGTTGATGTGGTGAATTTCAAAGGGAATTGAGATCATAGGATTGTAGAGTGAAAGATTTTGAGCAGATTTCATGTTTATGGTGTGAGGATTCGTTGCGTGTGGAGTGAGAACAGAAAGGAGGAAGGTAGCTCGTGCATGGGAGCTTTCATGGAAGCTCAAACCCTAGTTGCAGGTTATTTGGGGAAGATGCAATCGTGGCCCTTCATTTGGAGTTGAACTTTTGACTCTGGGCGTGATCGTGTGGCCTGCGTTTGATTTCAGATTTGGAGGGAGAAGCTGGGTGCCAAACGCACCGTTTCATTAATTGAAACGGGCGGGCCTCAGGCTCTTGTGCTAATTCCACCCCCTGAATTAGGCCCAATGTATTTTCAACCTGGATTTGTTACGTGTCTCACCCCCCCTGGCGCTTCTATTCCTCTTTAGTTCTGAACTCAGGTTGGGCTTAAGCCAGAAATGCTATGCGCGCCCCCTATTGTTGGCCCATTCTGGATTTATAACTGGGCGAATTTCTTTTCATACCCCCTCTGGCTCATTTTAGTTCATTTTATTTTTTCTTATTTCATTTTAATTTTTCATCATTTTCATAAAATCATAATAAATTCATAAAAAATGCTTTTTAACTCATTCTTTTTACCATATTTTCATGAAAATGTCTAGAACATTATAGGAAAATAAAATTTCATTTTTAGTTTTATTTCATATTTTTTACATATTTTCTAAATAAATAGCATAATAAATAGTTACATTTCATGCATTATTTTTATGATTTTTGTTCTCTCACATGCTTTAATATTTTTTGATCATTCTTTTCATATTGTTTAGATGAGATGTTAAGCTTGTAGAAATATTTTATTTCCCATTTTTAGGAGTTACTTTTAGGTGATTAATAGATGCTTGAATATCATGAATAAAACTAGGGTTTTTAGGTAACAACTTAGGAAGTTCAATTTTCTCCCTTAGGACTTAGGGTTTGAATAGATTAGTTATGGGACTATATGGGCTATGGGTAGCTATTAGATCCCTTAGAAAAAATTAGGACTCCCCTACTGCTATTATTACTGTCTGTATATCTGCTGTCTGGTGTGGTGTGCCCTCTGGGGATTGTTGATTGTTTGATTGGGTATTGGGTTTGTCTGGGGCCCTGGGGAAGCTGAAGATTTGTGGAGATGAAGCCATTGGAGATTCAAAGACTGAAGATCAACTGTCAGAGTTGAGGAGGAGTCTCTTGCTAGCAGATGCTGAGGAGACTAGGGTTTAGGAGCTAGGCAGAGCTCTAGATTAGAATGATTGTTTCTCAAACATGGATTGCCTTGTCTGCATCCATTCTTCTCTGTGATTCAGAGTCTCTCTAAGACACTCACCCCCTTCCTTTGGAAGGCTTGGTGATGGTGTCTATGAGATAGAACTCTTGAGAGAAAATGTCTCTTGTGGCAGAAGCAGTCTGTTCACCACCCTTGGTAGTCAACTGATTGCTTAACACCCAATTCACTCTTGTGACTAATCCCTCATCCTGGAGGTTTGAGCTTGAAGAAAAGCCATTGTAGACTGAAGATTGATGTCAAAGCCCTTGCCTGAAGGCCATGAAGATGGAGATTGATGCTTGTTGAAGCCTGTAGCTGATGGAGGTTGCTTGAAGCCAGATGTTGATTCAGAGCTGCTGATGTTGTTTCTTTTGCTGTTGTATTTCATTGCTGATGTATTGATTGGTTTTCTGGACTGTATTGTTTGCTGTTTACCCTGCTGGGTTGAAAGTGAAGCCTGTTCACTTTTGCCTATTGTTTTCTAGGTTCGAGGTTGAGTGGGACTCCCTTGCCTCGCTTGTATTGCTGCATTCATGCATTTTTCTGCTTTGCTGTATATATCTGATATTGTTTCTGTTTCTGCCTATCCCTTAGGATCTCTGTTTCTCTCTGCGCAAGAGAGGAGCATGATAGACACTAGGTCTTAACCCATGCATGATAACATTAGGATAGTTTGTTTCCCTTCGCAACCGTAGGTTAGAGTTCTGTCTCTTTCTTTCTCAAAACAAACAGAAAAACACATAAAGATTTCAAACACAATAAAAGACACTTCTTCCGTAAAAGAATGTGAACTCATCAAAGCGTCATTTTTGTCCGCCGGGACTGTTAATCAGAAAGACCTTTTTCAGAATAAAATCAACCAAGACAAGCTTGTGTCGTACGAGGCCCGAACTACGTTTGCTCTGATCTTTCATGCTGTATGAAAGTACGTAGGCATAGGATGCGATATCCTAGCGAGCAACCTTCCCCTCCTTTCCCGTAGGTAGGCGAACTACGTTGACTCTGATTTCTCGTTCCAGACGGGAATACGTAGGCATAAAGTGCGATACTTTGCCGAGTCATTTCATTTTTATTTTCTTTTCTTTTTAACCCTTGACCTATAGTTTAGATAGAATAACAATCCATACCCGAAAACAAGCGTGGATCCCGTCGAGTACGACGGACGTGAGGGGTGCTAATACCTTCCCCTTGCGTAACCGACTCCCGAACCCAGGTTTTGGTTGCGATGACCATACCTTTCCCGTGTTGTGCGAGGTTTACTCTGGGCGTTTCCTTTCCCTCCCGTGGGATAAATAACGCACGGTGGCGACTCTTCTGTTCAGCCGGCGCCGATTTTCGCAGTAGCGACACCCACCCACTGAATTTCACAATTTATTTTATGTAGTTTATTTCACACTCTCTTTCTCTCTCTCCCACAATTCTTCTTCTTTTACCACATCTCTTTTATGTTTTCTCTCGCAAAGACATTCTTCTTCACCTTCACAAGCTATAATTTCTACCATATGTGAGCATCTCTTATAAGCTTATTTCTTAATAAGACCATAGTTTCAAGAAAGAAAAAGAAATGCAATTAATCTTTCATCAAACCTATTTAAAATTTGTAGATCTCAGAAACTTCAGATGTGATTAAAATTTAAAGAACTCAAATCTCCACTGTGATGAGATCTAGATGGAATGAGACCTTTTTTTGTGTTTCTATTTTCTATGCAAGTAAAAGTTTAATATTTTAAAGTTTTTTTAGATTATTTTTATATATGATATTATTTGATGCTGAAATTTATAAACTTATGTTTAGTAGCTGAGATTTATTTTACTATAATTTTGGAGTTTTTTTTGTTTACTTATACTTGTTTCAAACCACCCATATAACCTGCATTTTGTCTAACCTGTAACCGTCGTAGCCGAGGAGAGTGATGGTCGGAAATGGATTCTTTTTTATCTTATACCTCTATAGTTATCCTCGGTTTGGGGTTTTTAGTCCGATTACGATCCTACCCGTTTGATTGTCCACCCCTAGTCTGTATGTTATATTGTGCTTTTTTGAAACAAATAAGCACGTGAGAGTTTGTTTGAATCCACAATGGAATTTTCGATGATTGGTTTCTGTCATCAACGCAAGTTTTCGAAATCTGGGTGGTCCAATTCAAAGGGTTAGAAATATTGAATAACATTTTCCATACATAACTCTGACGGGTCCTAGCCCATATGGTACCTACCTCTATTATTGGGATCGTGTAAAATATTGACGTGTATGCCATGTTGTTGGGGTGCGCCATCTTAAATGGAGGAGGTGAACATACTTTTAAAATGTAGAAGACGTCCACCATCCTAGATAGAGGACTCCTACATGTGAAAAAATTCAATTGGGGTGTGTCATCTTGAATGTAGGATCCAAACTGGCCTCTGAAAAAGTAACATGGGTGCACCATCTAGGATAGAGGACCCAAATTGGCTTCTAAAAAAGTAACATGGGTGCGCCATCTTGGATAGAGGACATCTATCGCATGTTAAGTTGTATCATACACAATATAAAACCCATTTCTAAACATTACAAAATGCAAAAGCTTTTTTCATAGCTATCCTAATTGGCCTGGTATACATTATTAGGCCAATTTCATATGAAAATATTGATTCTTGCAATATAGTTTCTGATCCAATATCATTCAGAGACGACTTAAAAATTCAGATACATCATGTCATCGAAATTGAGAGAGAGATTGTTGCTTTGTACTATAAAAAACCATACAGGAAGGCAAATGGAATGTTGTTGTATGAAGAACTCCAAATTTGTAATGATTAAGATGTATGTGGGATGTTTGAAATCTTTTTAAACTTCATTAACATAGGTCCTATAGAGTTGTTTGTTAGATTTTGTAGAACAGTAGATGATATTTTATCATTGTATAAAAGATCTAATTAGTGTAATATTTCATTAATATATTAAATCAATTACTACTATTTATTTTCCTATCTAATATTTACTATTTCATCTACCTACATTAAAGTTTCTCTAACCATAACATTTAAATCTAAACAACTTTTCTCTAATCATAACATTTAAATCTAACCAACTTTTCTCTAACCATAAAATTTTATTCTGACCAACTTTTTCTTCTATAACTAACCAATCCAACTTTCATTTTTCTACACAAAAAATTTCTATCTCTTAAAAATCCTACGACATTGAATTCCTTTAGTTTTTTTACTACAACGTCTCAAACTCCATTTTTATGAAATTATACAAAACATAGGGGAACCCATGAAAACATTAATGTGTTAGTAAGTGCTTCATAAATGTTTTTTTATCATGTTTTACTTATTATGTTTATTTACATATTTACCTATATATATATATATATATATATATATATATATATATATATATATATATATATATATATATATATATATATATATATATATATATATATATATATATATATATATATATATATATATATATATATATATATATATATATATATATATATATATATATATATATATATTGTTATTTTGTTAAAAATTGGACTATTTGGTTGGATATGAATGAATATCGGTTTAAAAAAAGTTTAAATGTGAGTTGTAACAAATTAATTTGGTCAGATCCCTGGTGTTGAAAATGGATCCATCGGGACCCAAAACCGACCATGAAACATAATGTTTATTTTCTATGCATAATTAATAGTTCCTCAGTGTAATTAATACTAACAGTTACTAGTATATTTTCTTCCATTGTATTGTCTAGTCAATTCTGACATAATATCACATGCCATTGAATTTACATTTCTTTTGTGTGTCTCACGATTTATTATTATTATTATTATTATTATTATTATTATTATTATTATTATTATTATTATTATTATTATTATTATTATTATATCACTTTCCCATAAATCTCACCCACTGTATTTCACAATTTGTTTTTATGTAGTTTATTTCACACTCTCTTTCTCTCTCTCCCATAATTCTTCTTCTTCTGCCACACTTGTTTTATGTTTTCTCTCTTAAAGACATTCTTCTCTACCTTCACAAACCATAATTTCTACCATATGCGAGCATCTCTTATAAGCTTATTTCTTAACAAGACCATAGTTTCAAGAAAGAAAAAGAAATGCAATTAATCTATCATCAAATCTGTTAAAAATTTGTAGATCTACAAAAACTTCAATATGTGATTCAAATTTAAAGAACGCAAATCTCCACTGTGATGAGATCTAGATGGAATGAGACCATTTTTTGTGTTTTTGTTTTCTATGCAAGCTAAAGTTTAATATTTTAAAGTTTTTTTTTTAGATTATATGTATATATTAATCAATGGTGAAATTTATAAATTTGTGTTTAGTAGCTGAGATTTATTTTACTGTAATTTTGAAGTTTTTTTTGTTTACTTATACTTGTTTCAAACCACCCATATAACCCGCATTTTGTCTAATCTGTAACCGTCGTAATCGAAGAGAGTGATGGCCGAAAATGGATTCTTTTTTACCATCTGTAGTTGTTCTTGGATGGGGATTTTGGTATGATTCCGACCTCACCTGTCCGATTGTCCAACCATAGTCTGTATGGTGTATTGTCTTTTTTGAAGCAGATAACCATACGAGGGTTTGTTTGATCCACTATGAAATTTCAGACGGTTAGTTTTTCCCATTAACGCAAGTTTTCGATAGCTGGGTGGTCCAATTAGAAGTGTTAGATAAATTGAATATCATTGTCCATACATAACTCTGACGGGTGCTAGCTCAAATGGTACCTTCCCTATTATTGGGATCATGTAAAATATTTATGTGTAAGTCATGCAGTTGGGGTGCGCCATCTTAAATGGAGGAGCTGAACATACTTTTACAAAGTAGAAGACGTCTGCCATCCTAGATGGAAGACTCCTGCATGTGAAAAAATTTAGTTGGGGTGTGCCATCTTGAATGGAGGACCTAAACTGGCCTATAAAAAAGTAACATGGGTCCACCATCTAGGATGGAGGACCCAAACTGGCTTCTAAAAAAGTAACACGGGTGCACCATCTTGGATGAAGGACATCTACTGCATACTAAGTCGTATCATACACAATATAAAACCCATTTATGAACATTACAAAATGCAAAAGCTTTTTTCATGGTTCAATATAATTTTGGGATGCATTTATCATAGACTTTCATCAAACTCGCCTGACTACATCAACATACACCAGAAGTATATGATGTACTACATCTCAACTGGAGACAAGATGAATCTGCCATCCATTCTCTTCAAGTATCTAGTGAGATTGTTAAGGAAACTAGAAATGAATCCTCTAAACCTATAAATTGGATACTTCTTAGAAGGATCATTTATGATATCCTCTTTGAGATCAAGTTGATTCAAGAGTTAATGGACATAGGGTTTTTCCAAAGAATTCCATTTTGAAATTGGAAAACCCTTTAATGGAAGGAATCTGAAAAACATGTCTTTGATCACAACTGTTGTTGATCCTTTAAAGATTATGGACAAGCCAACAATTGGTGCTAGAAGAATTCCAGTTGATGATTTTTCCAATTTTACTCAGGAGGATTCTAAGGAAGTTCTGCAACTATACATTGCTAATTGACTGGTAAAATGAGAAACGCCTGTAGCTTACCCCTTTGAAGATTTTCTTGAAACCTAACCAGATCTTTACTCGTTGAAAAAGAGGAAGTCTAAATCTATTGGTGAAGGACCTTCCAGCGCTCCTCAGCCCCCAATGAAAATTTCTAGAACATATGACTTTTTGAAGAATATTCTAAAGGACAATATGGGTTCTGGAGAAGCTGTCAGTTCTAAGAACCCCGAACCTTCTGAAGTTGCTACTCCTCAGGCTAAGTCTAATGGTATGTCTTCTCTCACTGAAACTCCATTTCATTATGCGGTCACTAATTCATCCATTTCTTAACCATCTTCCATCCCAACTCAAACAACCTCTCATATTCCTTTTGGAACCATAACAACACCCATCTCTAAACAACCATCTACATCTATCACCATTCCAATACCCACTATTTCTATAACTCTCCCTATTCCAATCTAAATTATGACTAAATCAACCACCATCACTACTACTCAAATTCCTTATGAACTAAATCCCACTAACCCTCAACCTAACCCATCCGAAGACCACTAATCTGATTCAAAATTTTCCACTCCATCTTCTGTCTCACTCACATTACCAGAAGCTTCTTCCTTTCCAAAAGACACCCCAAATCCACCAACTCCACCCCCTCAACTAAACCTTGTTGATAAACCTATTTTTGACACCTTCTGGGAACAAACCAGAAATGATGAACCATCAACTTCTGACTCCTCTGGTGAATCAAATCATAATGATTCTAACGATGATTCAAATGTTGAAATCATTGATATCCCTGACAGAACACCCCATCATTATTCTGACCAAACCACCTTTCAAACCAACATTCATCCCACAATCCTGGATGAATTGTTTTCGTAGTTTGAAAGCGAGGTTGTTGCCAAATTGAATTCTCTCTCTAAAGTTTGCAAATCTAATGGAAACCTCTTTAAAGTTCATGTTGTGTGCAACAATTTCAGAAAGTGGTTTGATTATAGTTCTGAAGAGTTGGAATTATTGTGCTTCAAGGAGACTTAAAGGAACTTCCATGCCAAATTCTCCGGTATTATTTAACCTTTGCTTCAAAAGGTTCCTTCAACCATTATTTTCTATGCACCTGTTATGGAAGCCTCTCCTCCTTCTCCTCTATCAGATACATAATTGAGATCCGTTTTTAGAATTAAGGATGTTATGGTAACTGAAGATTCAGGCTCTAAACCTTCTTTGTTGCTAAAGACTTTAAAAGATCTCAAGGTTGAGAATGTGGTTGTCAAAGAAAGGTTGGACAAGTAGGATGAGATGTTCAAAGCTCAACCCAGAACCAACATAAAGATAAAGGGATGCTTCAAACCATTCTGTCAAGATTTCTATCCTCTTCTTAGACACCTTTTTTTCAATTACAAAAAACTTGTTGCTTTATTAGTTTCTAAGTTTTTCTATTCATTTCTGCTTCTATACCGTGCATCTTTATCTTGAATGAAATGAATTTTTGTTTGGTATTACTTCGTCTCTATTATTTCTTTTTTGATTAATGACAAAGAGGTAGAAGAGTGTTATGATTTTGATATACCTATTCCCATTCAGACACCCAAACATTTGTCTTTAATAATGTCATTTCTTACTTTGATTAACTGTTTTGGGAACTTTGAATAATTTCATCATGTTAACCAAGTTTTTCACAATTAAGAATTCTTCAAAAGACATTAACCAGGATGCTTGTTAAGAATTCTTTAGAAGACATTATCTAGACTATTTGTGATAACCAAGTTGTTTATTAAGAGTTCTTCAAAATACTTTAACAAGGATGATATATAAGCCCTGATGATAACATGCATATATAAGTTCTGATAGATCATGCTCTGATTCAAGGCTGATAATTAGAACTTCTGATACTCAAGGAAAAGTAAATTCCGAAATACTTCTATAACTAGGTCTCTACTTCTGTAACCAGGCGTTCTAGAAAGTTATTTCTTTCATGTTGATTAAGATATTTTATATATTAAGATTATGTTGAAGTCTTAAATTCAAGGGGAACTTGCAAACCTAACTCTGAAATTCTAAGCTAAAAAATAATTTTAACGCTATAAAATTCAGGGGGAGCTTATAAACCTCACTCTGGTGTTTTTTATATGATTTAATCAAGTAAAAATTGTTCATTAAAATACATGGTTTTGTCATCGTCAAAAATGGGGAGATTGTAAGAACAAGATTTAGTTCTACATATGGCCTTTAGTTTTTATGATAACAATACATTGTTTCTTAAAGAATAATTTTATATCCTAATGGTTTTTTCTAGTGTGTAGCTTTTTCTAACAGGTTTTGACTCTAAAGATTTGGCATGTGACGTCATCAGATTCTAGACTCAATACACTTTGACTCTGAAGAGATAAAAATATGGTCTTTACAAGATTACATCAAGTTCTAGAATGCTCTTAGACAACGGTTCTGATGAAAGTTTGTGCTAAATCTTTTGACTATGACTCTGATAGAAGAGCCTCTGAAGGTTTATCAAGCTTTCAAGATTCTTAAGACCAAGTTCTGAGGACTCTAAAGACCAGCTTCTAAGAAATTGTGTCAATACTTTGAAGACAAGGTTCTGAAGTTTCTTTCAACCAGACTCTTGATCCTTCTAAACATGCTTCAACAATATTTAATCAAACGCCTCTGAAGATTAGAAGATAAGGTTAACAGGTTTTATGTGAGAAAAATAATACATAGTACAAGATCAATATTCTTTCCACTACATTGATTTTATGGAGTAAGGACTCTACTATTGTACCATTTTGTCTCCCATTTTTGCAGATCGTTATGCAAGGTGCCAACTCATTTGTGAAGATTTCCATACTACCCTCCAAAGAATATTTTCATTTCTTATATAAAGAAAACTTGGGAGAATGAATGAAGTTGCTACACTACACTTAATTAACGTTATTCACGCAACACCACAATGCTTTTACTGAACATATTATTATTGTGAATAGAAAACACGCATAGAACTTTTGTTTGCTTTTGTGTGATAACTTCATTGTACTTAAACTTTGTATAATCTTCTTTCATAGAAACAACTCTGTGAACACATTTCTTGTATCTCATTGTTTGAAGTTGTATTCCTTCAGAGACTAGGGTTTAGTTAGGATTCTCGAGAAGACAGTGACGAGTAGTCATTGTGTGTATGTAATCAATTGATTATGGTGGATTAAGTCCTTGTTGATAAGGAAAAATCACCTTGGTGGATGGACTATATTAGCTTAGTGTCATGGTGAAAATTGGATACCAAGCTATTGATTAGCTTGAATCTTAATTCATTACAACCGGTCTTTTATTTGTCCAAAGGAAGGGAAAAAGATCGAATTACCCACAATGCAATGCAAAAGCTAGAGAGTTATAGGTTTGGGGGTTGGTTAAACTTAGGGAAGGTGCTAGCATCCTAAGTTTCTGTAGTACTCTACAGGAACCTCTTGTTTTATGTTGTTTATTGCTAAGGGTTATCTGCTTAAGGATGAAAGACCTAGTGGTTTAATTCTAAGTATACTCACCAAGACGTCGCATCTTGTGCCTACATATCCTGACGGGAATGGAATTAGAGTATTTGTAGTTCCCCTAAAGGGTTTGAGGAAGCATTGGCTGTTGGTCAAAGTTCCTAAGGGATAAGGGTTGTTGATTGATTGGGTCTAGGAGAAAAGACGAGTTGCCATCTCGAAGGAGATTACTTGACTTAACCACAATAACTTTGTAGGAAAATAGTCTTTGCATCGTCTTAAGAGAAGGGATTAGAAACTCAGATTATGATCAACGAGTATGCCACTATCACTCTCAAGCGAAAAAGTCCCTACATATTGATTGTATTGTTATGAGGCAGGAGATTTATATCTCGACGATCAAGATGACTCACGTCTTATTCTCTAATTGTTTGAAGAGTTTGAGTTGAGTTGATAAAGTTGTTCATCTAAGTTATAAAATAAAAGATAAAGGTCCTCCTATGGGTAGGATCTATCTTAAAAGATCGACTTGAATGGGATCAAGGATCACATGGGGGATATGATGCAAATGAGATACACACGCGTAAGTTTTTCCTTTGGACATTATGCAATGCGATGAAAGATAAATACGGATAAAGTAAAGGCAGATAAATAAATCCATGCAACAGACAAAAGTGATAAAAAATAAGTGTGAAAGTCGTGCATAGGGAATGGAATCGGAACGGAGACGTATGGATACGTGCGCGATTGATTGAATTGTGGGAGATTAATTCTAAAAAAGAGGTTGAATTAATTTTGTTAGTTAAAAAGTTAATCCGATTAAGAAAAATGTTTTTATTATTAAAATTGTCTTTTTAGTTAATATTATTAAAGATAAAAGTTAATAAATCAGGAAAACCATTTTCTTATTAAATAAACATAGTTTTGTTATTATTAATAAATAAATACAAGTTATTAAGTTATGAAAAAAGGCTTTTTTATTAAGAAAATGAACACAATTATCATATAACTATCTAATAAAATGGTTATTAACTTGGTGGAATAAATTAAAATAAATGATTTGCTAAAATTAAATTAGAAAAGAAAAAAGGTTATTTAAATAATATGCTAATTAGATAATTTAATTAAAAAAGGTTATTTGTTTGTTTTAATAAAAACTGATTTAAAAAAAGGTTAATTAGTTAATTAAACAAAAATAAGTGATGATTAGGTGGATTAATGCAGATTAAGGGATTAATTGGTGGATCAAGCGATTGGGTGTGGCGCAAATGTAGCGTTACCGTGGGTATGCAAGGCGAGGGACGCGTGATTAGATCGGGTGGAGTATGGACGGTGACGATGTGCGGGTGTACGGTATGGTGTGTGTGTGTGCACATACATGTGATTACAAATACAAAACAAAAATTTAAAAAAAGAGGAGGAAACCCTAGTTCCCAAATCTCCTCTTCATTTCCGCCATTGATCTTCCCTCTCATCTTTTTCTCTTCACATTTCCTTCTTCTCCGCTCGCCTCTTCAATCTCCTCTCCTTCTTCCTCCGTCTCCGTCTCCCGTTCTTTCTCACTCTTCAAATCTTCTTCTCGCTTCCTCCATTGCTCGTTCTTCTCCTACATAAAAAAGACAAGAAAATTAATAGGTTATCAATGTTATCTTGGAAGCACTTACGGTTTCAATGGTTTTTCGCAGGTTCGACGACCGATGATTCGCGGTGGCAAGGGTCGTTGAAAGATTTCACGGCGGAGATTTCCCACGCCTCATGAATGGGTCTCAGTTTCTTGAAATAAACCTCCCCACGCCTCATGGTTTGTGTGCCATGAACGGGTCTCAGTTCTTGAAATAAACCTCCCCATGCCTCATGGTTTGCGTGCCATGAACGGGTCTCAGTTTTTACCTGAAATGACAAAAACTCGCGAGAGCATCTTCACAGGGGATTAGAATATCACTATAGATTGTAGAACTTTAGTGGTAAATATATTGGAGATCGTAAATTCCACCGGGGATCTTCAGAAAAAAAATGTGAGCCGGTTGATTTGCAAATATGTCTTCTCAAATACAGAGATCAATTGTAATAAACTTCACTGAATTTCTTGGGAGATATTCCGTTTGATGGAATTAGTCTAGTGTAATGGACTCATTAGGGGAATACGTTCCTGAGGAGTATCCTTGTTGTAACTGTGGAAGTGTATATCCTTGTAGTGTAAATTCTCAAATAAAGAGAAATATTTGTAATATTCTCGACAAACTTCTTTGACGGATTTTCGGAGAGATCCTGTTTGACAAGTTGATAATCTTGATAAGGATGGACAAACTGTCTTGAGGAGACTGCCATTTGTCTCTTTGAAAACCTGATCAAAACGAGTTGCTCAAATAAAGAGGTCACTTGTAGTCTAGGTATAATTTGATGAGAAAATCTTATAATTGTTGAAGAAACACTTTATCTTCAATGATGATTTTCAATAAACTTTTCCTGGGGAATGAAGTGCAAAATAAATGCACGCTCAATCCATGGTTTAAAAATCTGGAGATACCCATGATTGTGATTGTCAGGGACCGAAGTTCAATTCAGGAAATAACTGAAGAGAAACTGTCAAGCAAGACTCGACCATTGAGGTATGAACTCAAATGGATGTAACTAAAACAACCGTCTTCCACGAGAATCGAACTCTGTGGGGAATTTAGAAATATCGTGCTCTTTCTTCCTAGGGCTGACAACTCTACTTGGAAGGAGAAGACACACCCAATCACTTGGGGATAAACACAACCAATGTGACAAAACAAATAAACACAGAGATGCAGAATGCATATGCCATGCTATCTATCTATATGCTATGTGTATGCTTATGCTGACAAAACAAATAGACAGAGGCGAGTGGAGATGAAACAAACATCTGACCAATCTTCGAAGATAGAAGCACCACTGGGGATAGACGGAGAACCAAAAATGGGACCACAATCCTGCTTCAGGGCTTCAAATTTTATCTAGGGAATAAAGAACATTCCAATTGGGGATATAACATCTTGATAAGTATGAAGGGTTGTTCTGTTGAAGATGAGGATAAAGATCTACCAGGGGTGGATCAAACTCATAATTGGAGAAATCTCACGGATAAAATAAATATCCATTTCACCGGAGAGAATCCTACTGGAGTTGTAGACGAAGATACCCGAGCTGGGGTTTCGTAGGGGATAAAATAAATATCCGTTTCGATGGGGAATCCTTGGTTGATATAGTTGTTGAACACGCCAAAGTCAAAGCTTCATGGGGATGAAATAAACATCCGCTTCGCTGGGCAAGATTGGCGTTGATAGAGATCCACTAAGGAGTAAGATACGTCCACTTCATCGGGGAAGTGAAGTTTGAGAAGATCCAATGAGGATCAAAATATCATCCACTTCATTGGGGAACTGAAGTTAGGCAAATCACTGTGAATTCTTGTATTGAACATCACTATTTATAGTAAAGATCCATTGGAGAGATCATGACCACCAAAAGTAAAAAATTTACTGGGGACATGTATGAAGAATTGTTGATGAAATTCTGTATAGATGAACTACGTAGTAGTCGCCACTTTGAACAAAACTTATTGTGAGCGGATAAGATAATCTTCGTTTCTCATATGCCCTAAGTCATATGGTTATGAGAAGAAGTCATTCCAAGAGGATTTTACAGAAAACTTGGCGTCCCATTATTTTCAAACTCTCTGGAGAGATTTGCCAAATCTCGACGTAATTGGCCCTGATTAATGGTATTATGACTAAGTCTTCAAAAATAGCTCTTGTTTTGCAGAATCTTCAAGGTTCAATAGAACAAACTTAACGCTGATGCTCATATGTAAACTTTCTATGATATCAGGCAAAGTTAGCAAGTCAGAAATGTCAATTCCGAATGGATTTCTTCAAGACAAACATCTTATTGCATTACTTATTCAAGATAACAAGTTCTTACATCCAAATTATGCTTTTAATAAAAAAAGTACACATATAAACAGACAAAATAAACAGTCTGATGAGCCCTTCTCAAGATTTTCTAGAGTTTTTTTTAGCATAATGGTGTTCCATTCACGACTGGGTTTCCTCCTTTGAAGGTAAGAACTTCATCCTTTATCATCTCTTGGACTTTCTCTTGGAAAACTTTGCACTCTTCAATCGAATGCCCCTATATACCATCATGAAATTCACAACTAGTGTTCAAGTTGAACCACGGTGGGTGAGACTTCATGATTCTAATCTTTCTGGATGTCATCACCGAGTTTCGGGTGAAATAAGACCACAGTTGACGGTAAGTCAATGGGATATCTTGCACAGGCTGAGCCGGTGTAGGAACATCCATTTGTTGAACATTGTCATCAGAGGGAAGATCAAACAACGGATTGGTCTAAACTCTGAAACCGGTCATGAGATCTATATCCTTTGTTCTCTTTGCTATTCTTAGGTAGTACTTAGAGCTTGGTCAGATGGTCGAGATGTCAGTTGAAGAGACAAACACAAAAGACCGGATGAGCCATAACAGAGGAGAGACACCTGCATATGCAAATGCTAAATGAGAGAATTCTAATGCAATGCAGAAATGAAAGGTTTCATGGAACTCAAGTTTTTATAAACGTCACAGAATACCAAAGAAAATTCATTTATTATTTTTTTGATATCGGATTACAGATAATATTCTTAAAAGAGTCCTGACATAATAGCTAAATAAAAGCTAATAAAGTCCTAAGGAAGTCCTTCATCGTGCTTGTTGATTTGCTGTTCTATCTGGACCTTCTTGAATATAAGTTTTGTCGAGGATTAACGTCTAAAGAGTGGTCTGAGAAAGGAAAATAAATCCCCCGTCTCTCTTTTCTTCTTGCTGGAAAGCGAGGAAGGAATCCCTTGTCTACTTGGATCTTCAATATTGATGAAAGTCTTTTGAACTTCTATTGATCTTCAATGATAATGGAAGCCTCTTGTATTTATCTTTTGAGTTTTCTTGATTCTTCAATCAGTTCCCTTAACTTCCTTAGGTCATCCAAGTTAGGACTCTTAAAAGAATATTTCAAAATATTTTTTTTTTGAAATCCATATTGGTTTCTGTAATGTTTATAAATAAACTCGAAATTCCATGAAACCGATGCAATATGATGCTATATGGATGCAACAAACACAAGCAAGCACATAAGGACATAAAGATAAACAAACAAGGAGACCCTAGGTTTGCAACGAGCATGGAGCCAGAGGGTATACCCATTCCTAAAAAACGTGGATTGTACCTGCAGAACAAAGTTCTAAGAAAGTTCCCAAATTCATTAGTCCATCTTTCGGATATTATCAATTTCCCGATTGACTCGATGGTTAATAATATTCTCAAGAGAACATCTTTTGAGTGTAGCATCGCGTAGCAACTATTTTGGGACTACTTCCTCATAGTCCTCACACTACATCCTAATAAGGCCAAAGTGGGGTTAAAGGTAACTACGGTTCCCAGTATCACAGGCTCCAAGGTCGAAAATAGTGAGTGTTTTCATGACTGACTCGTTCAACAATACCATTTCGAGAGGGCCTCAACTGAGCGGTGATTCTCGAGTCAACTTGGTCGGGACTCACTCCCTATAAGCCTCGTCAAATATCTCACCATCCTATCATAATTTCAATCAAGTCCGGGTGTAGGACTTTGTCTCACCATTCAAGGATATCAACCCAAAAGCAATAGAATACAAATAAACAAATAATCACATATAACAATAAACAAGCAAAAATAAACAAGTTAGGGAAACCCACTGAAGGAGTCCCCAGTGAAGTCGCCATCTCTGTCACGGTGAAAATTGGATACCAAGCTATTGATTAGCTTGAATTTTAATTGATTACAACCGGTCTTTTATTTGTCCAAAGGAAGGGAAAAAGATCGAATTACCCACAATGCAATGCAAAAGCTAGAGAGTTATAGGTTTAGGGATTGGTTAAACTTAGGGAAGGTGCTAGCATCCTAAGTTTCTGTAGTACTCTACAGGAACCTCTTGTTTTATGTTGTTTATTGCTAAGGGTTATCTGCTTAAGGATGAAAGACCTAGTGGTTTAATTCTAAGTATACTCGCCAAGACGTCGCATCTTGTGCCTACATATCCTGACAGGAATGGAATCATAGTATTTGTAGTTCCCCTAAAGGGTTTGAGGAAGCATTGACTGTTGGTCAAAGTTCCTAAGGAATAAGGGTTGTTGATTTATTGGGTCTAGGAGAAAAGACGAGTTGTCATCTCGAAGGAGATTACTTGACTTAACCACCACAACTTTGTAGGAAAATAGTCTTTGCATCGTCTTAAGAGAAGGGATTAGAAACTCAGATTATGATCGACGAGTATGCCACTATCACTCTCAAGCGGAAAAGTCCCTACATATTGATTGTATTGTTATGAGGCAAGAGATTTATATCTCGACGGTCAAGATAACTCACGTCTTATTCTCTAATTGTTTGAAGATTTTGAGTTGAGTTGATAAAGTTGTTCATCTAAGTTGTAAAATAAAAGACAAAGGTCCTCCTATGGGTAGGATCTATCTTAAAAGATCGACTTGAATGGGATCAAGGATCACATGGGGGATATGATGCAAATGAGATGCATACGCGCAAGTTTTTCCTTTGGACATTATGCAATACGATGAAAGATAAATATGATAAAGTAAAGGCAGATAAATAAATCCATGCAACAGACAAAAGTGATAAAAAATAGTTGTGAGAGCCGTGCATAGGGAATGGAATCGGAATGGAGACATATGGATACGTGCGCGATTGATTGAATTGTGGGAGATTAATTCTAAAAAAGAGGTTGAATTAGTTTTGTTAGTTAAAAAGTTAATCCGTTTAAGAAAAATGTTTTTATTATTAAAATTGTTTTTTTAGTTAATATTATTAAAGATAAAAGTTAATAAATCAGGAAAACCGTTTTCTTATTAAATAAACATAGTTTTGTTATTATTAATAAATAAATACAAGTTATTAAGTTATTAAAAAAGGCTTTTTTATTAAGAAAATAAACACAATTATCATATAACTATCTAATAAAATGGTTATTAACTTGGTGGAATAAATTAAAATAAATGATTTGCTAAAATTAAATTAGAAAAGAAAAAGGTTATTTAAATAATATGCTAATTAGATAATTTAATTAAAAAAGGTTATTTGTTTGTTTTAATAAAAAACTGATTTAAAAAAAGGTTAATTAAAGTTAATTAATGTTAATTAGTTAATTAAACAAAAATAAGTGATGATTAGGTGGATTAATGCAGATTAAGGGATTAATTGGTGGATCAAGCGATTGGGTGTGGCGCAGATGTAACGTTACCGTGGGTATGCAAGGCGAGGGACGCGTGATTAGATCGGGTGGAGTATGAACGGTGACGATGTGCGGGTGTACGGTATGGTGTGTGTGCACATACATGTGATTACAAATACAAAACAAAAATTTAAAAAAAGGGGAGGAAACCCTAGTTCCAAAATCTCCTCTTCATTTCTGCCATTGATCTTCCCTCTCATCTTCTCTTCACATTTCCTTCTTCTCCGCTCGCCTCTTCAATCTCCTTTCCTTCTTCCTCCGTCTCCGTCTCCCGTTCTTTCTCACTCTTCAAATCTTCTTCTCGCTTCCTCCATTGCTCGTTCTTCTCCTACATAAAACAGACAAGAAAATTAATAGGTTATCAATGTTAGCCTGGAAGCACTTACGGTTTCAATGGTTTTTCGCAGGTTCGACGACCGATGATTCGCGGTGGCAAGGGTCGTTGAAAGGTTTCACGACAGAGATTTCCGGTGTGGGTGGTTCTCGATGACGGATGATTCGCGGTGGCAAGGGTCTCAACTACGATGGATTCGCGGATGGGAAACCATCACGAGCTAAGTCTTCATCTTCTCTCATTTCCCTTCTCCGTACTTAGGTTTTTTTGAATTTGGGATTTTTGCGGAGTGCTGTGAATCTGTCCCCCCTCTAGTGAACTGATAACTTTGCAATTTATAGATCCATATTCTTAATTTACAGTCAATGCTCAATGAAAACCTGACGAAATTACATTGCGGTATCGTGAAAAGTTTCCATCCTCGTCTCAACATGTTTGGGGTGTACTAAAACTGTTTTGGAAATAATTGATGACTGAAGATTTGGCAAATACCGTTGCACTCATTGCTTGATTCTGTTTGTTCTCGGTCTTTGTTTATGTTATTTTATTTCAGTATTCCTTCTCTAAGTTGGACTAATCAACATTCTTTTCATGGGGTGACTTTCGATTTCTGCTGCAGCACGAGGTTTGGGGCTTGATGCACGAATTTGAAGCTGTTCCCGGAGGTCGTAACTCCCAAAGGTACAGTCCGTATGATGGAAAGCTCGTGTGATGAGAACCCGATGGTCACCTGGTGTGAAGGTGTAATTACTGTGTCTTTGTCTCTGTGCAAGGTTCATTAACGGCGTCGCCCAACCAGGAGGCATTACGTAAAGATTTGAATGGAGGACAAGTTTACATTCTTGCTTGAGAGTCCTGGTGTTTGTGACCTCTTATTTACCTTCTGTTTTGATCTTTGTTTTTTTGCGATAAGATTTGGTAAAGCAGTAGGTTTGGTCAGCTCTGGGAGGCAGACGTGATGTTCCCTCGGAATTTACTCTGACAACTTCTGTAACTGCTCGCTTATCAACTATCGGCCGAGAGTCAATGGTATGCCATGCTTCGAATCCATTATTCAAATCAAAGAAATGTTGATTGCCTGCTAACGTCGATTATGCTGCAGGTTCGATGACAACTTGGATTAGGTTAGGGAAAAGCTAACTGGGTCGTACCACCACTGCCGGCTAGTGCTTCAAAAATATGCTCATTCTGCAGAATTCTCTTTTGTAAAGGTAGCAGTCTATTTTGGTAGCAGTACGAGGGATTCAAATCCGATTGAAGTCTTCGTAAGTTGTTATGAGGCTGTGTTGACTGCTATTGCATTGTTTTCTCTTTGACTGATGTTTGGTCGTGAAGATAGTTCGATTTCTCAATCCTGAGTTCTAGATGGCATTGTGTTTTACTAACATCTTCTTCTTGTTTTGTAGCAGTTCTTAAATCCTGATCCAGACTCGGAGCCGGCATTATGCATGAAGTATGACAAATGGTGTTGCGACTATAAAGAGGTCCACAATGTTCCGAATAGTTCTTGTTGGGGATTTTCTGAGTATTTGTTGTGTTTGGATAATACACTTCAAGAGAAACCGTAAGAGTCATGATCACTAAGCTGGCAGTGAGGGATTGAAATTCAATTTGTTGTTGTAATTGTCGTAGGAGTAAATTCAACATATATACATTGTTCCTCCTTTCTCTTCTTTTAAATTAATTTGTCCGATTTGTGTTGTTACTGCTCATGAAGTTGGAATGTTTCTTTAGAACACAGGTACAACCATATTTGAAGAATATAACGAGTACGACACGATTTAGTATTGGCAATTGCGATGTTTGCTTCAAAGATCAGGACAAGTAAGAGGATGTGATAAATCCTTCCTATTTGTGACGGCCCAGGACGCCTTAGAGTTTTGAAGTTTCGAGTTCGAGGTTGGATGCAAAGCATGCTTGGAGTTATGAAGTGTTGTACATAGATGTTTTCTTTTCGAGGTGAATATCGACATAATCCCCTTTGGGCCGTATTCGAAAGCGAAAACCCAAATAAAGTTGTATAGGTTTATCAAAGAAGTTGTATAGCTTTAGCATGTTATGACCCTAAAAAGACGTGCAGCTTGTATTGTAACACCCTTTTTCTACCCCAAAAATATCAAGGCAAAATAACACATAAATCAGAGTGAATAAATAAATCTCATAAAAATGCCACTAAAAGGGCGTAGATTCTCAAATTCATCAAAATAGGATCCATACTCCGTAACTACGGGTTTCTCCCAAAAAATACATCAAAGCATCATAAACAGTGGAATTCAAAACATACTTCAAAGTCTTCCTCAAAGAGGGAATGAATCAAAATAACATCAATCGTATAAAATCAACTCAAAGAACCCAACCCGATGTTACATATCAGAGCAAGACCCTCTAAGCTGACCAAAAGACTAAAACACTCAAAAACTTCAAAACTAAATCCTCGCCGACGTCCACGGCTAAACTAGATCATCTGCATGTTACCCACGTGGAGGTAACATTCAAACAGGCAGGGTGAGTAAAATAATTCATAATAATCAATGTATGACAATTAATGCATAAACGACAACATATTCATATTCAACACATTCATATTACTCACATATGTCTCAAAGGTCACAACATCATAATTTATACACAAAGACTCATAATGTAATGCACACAGCTCAATGCATGTGGTACCAATCATCACAGCTCGATGGACACTGGGCCATCAACCCTCCATAGATCCCCATCAATAGGATCGGAGCACGTCAAAATACTTCACATCCACACAGTGGGATTGAAGCCAAAGCAATCGAATGCGCATGAATGCATGATGCACACGTCACAATAATAATCCTCACAATACGGCATATGGTGCATCATCATTCATCATATTCATCATCATCACATAAATCACATAAACCATCATAACATCATATTATCATGTAATTCACCCAAAAGTCATAGTAATATCATCATATTAATTCAACCCAACACATCATAGAACCATCATAACATAATGCACATATCACCCAAAACCCACTGTCATACTCATGGCAACTCATCCCAAAAATCCCAAAATCACACATCACGGCCTCGCTGCACAACAATCGATTTCGCGAACTCTGCTACGTTCGCTGGCTCGCTCGCTAGGCGAGTCTCGTAGCAAGCTCCTTGCTGGCTTGCTCGCTAGGAGAGCCTCTAGCGAATCCTCGCTGGCTTGCTCGCTAGGCGAGCCTCTAGCGAATCCTCGCTGGCTTGCTCGCTAGGCGAGTCTTGTAGCGAACCTTCGCTGGCTTGCTCGCTAGGCGAACAGTGCGATGACAGCAACTTTTGCTACGCACCAGAACTGATTTCCACCCAAAACTCATACAAACCATTCACCCAATGCCCCCAAAGTATCCCTAAATCATCCCTAAGGTTATACGACAATAACAATACAAACTCTATGGTTCATTAGGCTAATCTGCCAACATTTGCACTGCCTAAAACACTATTTTTCTGCAATTGCTCTGAGTGCATCAGAGTTACTCACATTTGAATATTCCTATTCCTACAGGGTCAAACATATCACAATCCAAGGTTTTGGTTTCCAAACTCACATTAATATTCAGTGATTCATACCATAACCTACAATCTCAGAGTTCTATAATCAAATCTCTTAGTTTCCCCAATTCAACTCAAAAACCCTCAAATCCTAAATCCACCATGAATACATCTAAAGGCATACATGGAAAATCATGAACAAAAGTACTCCCCATACCTTAGTCGATTCGCAACTTTCACGATTTCTCTTTGGGACCTTCTGCCTCCAACCTTTCCTTCAGAGCTCTGGCCACACCAAACTTTCACGTTAAACACAAATGAATTCCAAATTCCTCTCAGAACTCTATTTTGTCTAACTTAGTCATGGGTCTCACACATTGGGTTTTTCCCTCAGCACCCTTACTAACTTACTCAAATACCCAAATTGCCCTTATTTCACTTATATTCCATTTAATTAATAATAATACTAATAAATTAATATTATATGCTATTAATCAAATAAATACCTGAAAATGCACATTTTCCAACATTCACAAAACCACCAGAAATTCACCGAAACATGAATCAATTAAATAATTTATTCAAATATCATGATTAAATTCGGGGTGTTACATGTATTATCTTAATGGTTCAAGAATTTGTCTTTTAAGAATGAATTCAACTTACTCTTTTTAGTCCTTCAATATTGTTTATATTGTGCTCAGAATGAAATGCTACTTCTCCCTCACACTTGTTCTTGCCAAATACTTGCACAGTAAAATGCAAGTTGCCTTCGTATGATGATATTCCATAAATGTTGACCGTCCATGACGGAAGAATAAATAATTCTCATGCTCAAATAATCGAACTTGCTAAGTATTTCCTCCAGGACCAGTTAATAAAACCATTTGGGATTTTTTTCAGAATTTCAAAGCTAGAAGAAGATGAATACACCTCCTAGAAGTGAGGTTATATAATTCCTTCAACCTTACCATTCACATTGATTTTTTTGAAAAGAACTTGTAATCTTAGGACCACCTTGTATTTGTAGGAAATTAAATAATCTGAATTGTAAACACAACTTGAACTGGGAATCTGAACCTGATTGTTATGCTTGAAATTGAAATAAAATGGATGCGATTAAATCCTCCTTATCATGTAAATCAACCTTATTTAAAAAATGGGCCTTGTAATTTGGAAAGGTGATGGACCTTAATTTGTACTTAAATTTGTGATGGACCTTGAAAATAAAAGTCTTGGAGTGACTTTACACCTTGCATTTCGGCATCAACATTTGATACAATCATATGAAGACCTCCTTGAACTTGGTACTTGGCTACTTAAACGATGAAATCGTCATAAGCATAAACTTGCCATTTTGGATTTACTTTGTCATTCTTGATATCGTGATCATGAGAGATAATTATGGAAGTGGCCCAACTCAACTTGAAACCTTAGGATAAACTTGAATAAGAACCAAATGCCCATGTCCAGAAGAATTGAATTGTGAGTGTCACCTCCTTTTGGATTTAATACACCTGAACACCCTTGTTAGTCATGATAGACATGTACAAAAGTAAAAAAGAAAACGCGTAAAAAAAACAAGGAGGTGGGATATTAAGGTCAAAAATTAGGGTGCGACACTTAGTTAGCAGTGAACCAGGATAAAAATATTTATGTTCATTTGTTTTTGTTCTTGCTTCATAGTTAAGTGTTTTGGGTACAAAATTTTTTTTTTTTTTGGAAACCCACTCAAACCCTCATTTCTTGTGTTTCTCGTCACCTTCAATATGAAACTAAACAAAATCCTTATTCTATTTACATCAAATGAAACTAAACAAAATCCTTATTCTATTTAAAGCATGAAGAGTCTAAGACTCCTAAATCCCTACAAATTTTATGAAAGGATTCCAAAGACAACAATTTTGTAAAAATGTCAGCAAGTTGACTTTTAGTGTCAACGTACTCAAAAACAACATCTCCTTTTTCCACATGATCTCTTAGCAAATAGTGTCGAATCTCAATGTGTCTGGTCCATGAATGTAGTACCCAATTCTTAGTAATACTTATAGCATAATTACTATAGCACTTAATTAGAATGTAACAAGTTTTAAATCATAG
This sequence comes from Lathyrus sativus, assembly GCA_963859935.3. Lineage (NCBI taxonomy): Eukaryota > Viridiplantae > Streptophyta > Magnoliopsida > Fabales > Fabaceae > Lathyrus > Lathyrus sativus. The sequence continues at coordinate 311,933,547 of OZ012739.1, forward strand.
TTTAATAATTGTTGCTTTAGCCATAAGACTTGTGCACAACAACTACTGACAATTACATATTCATCCTCAACGGTGAAAAAAGCAACCCTATGATGCTTCTTACTATGCCATGAAAATAAATAGCTTCCAAATAAGTGATAGGTACCACTAGTACTTTTTCTATCCGACTTGCAACCTGCAAAATCGGAATAAGAATATCGTACTAAGCTATAGGCATTTTCTTTAGCATACCAAAGACTGTGATTGAAGGTTCCGTTAAGATACCTCAAAATATGTTTAACGATCTTAAAGTGGGAATCCTTAAGCGATGCCTGATATCTAGCACACATACACTCACTAAACATGATATTTTACATACTCGTGTTAAATAGAGTAAGGATTTAATTATACCTCTATACCTAGTTACGTCGAATTCTACTCCTCTTTCATCTTTGTCATTAATTGCACTTCTATGTAGCTGGTGCACCCCCTTTCAAAACTAGTCACTGCAAGGGCATAAGCGATGGAACTCGGAGACATTCTTCTTGGTCCGAGCCATAAGTCAGGGGCAGGGACGGGAGTCCTACCTTTGGGAAGGGATGTTCCTCTATGATGTGGAGCATTATTTCGACCACATTTGCAAAGTTATGACCACATCTCGCCAACCCTTTCCCGGGTAAAGGCGCCTCGAAGAAAATGACATATATAATAGTGAAAGTTAAACACAACACATAAATACTACAAAAAATATCATTTAATTTACAGGGCAACAAAAAATTACAAGGAATCATTTTTTATGACAAGCTTAAAGAAACCATGAAAAGCTTTGAGATCAGGAACATGAACCTGCAGTTATTTGTCTAGACATGCACACTGTTGTACCCCAAAATTTTCCCTCACTTTACCTAACCCTAATTGGCTTTTTCTTCACATACATATGCATTTATCCACTAGGTCATACACTCACAATCATTCATTTTTATGAGATCCTAAGGCATGTGATCAAGGCTTTCTAAAGAATTAGGGTTTTCTATTGGTTTGAGGTTTCTATTTCATTGAAGATTAATTCAAAGGATGGAATTAACTACAATCTGAGGCTTGCCTTCTGTCATTTGGGATATTCGATGCTTGACAAACCAGATCTTGAGGTAGTGGAAGAATTCATCTTTCATGAAAGGGTTGATGACATGGGTTTGTTGAAGAGATTCAGTGTTGCATGGGTACACATTCACCACGAGGATAGAGATGAGTTGGGTAATAAGAATTATATTGTGAAAGAAGCCTGCACATATTGGGTCAAGGAACGAGTTCAAGCGACTTTGCTACCATTTCCTTTTGAGTCTTCTGTGCATGTCAAGCTTCCTGAACTTCCCATTGTTCCTCCTTCCGAAGTTGATCAACTTAAGTAGGTTATTGAGAAGTTAAAGAAGTAGAATCCTGATCTTCATTTTAACCTTGATAAAGTCACATCTAAGAAGGAGAACTTACAGATGGATTTTCGCCAGAAGAGAGATCTCATGAGCAAAGAGGTGGAGTTTGAGAAGAACAAGCGCTGGAAAGTAGGTGATGCTTTGAAGAGTACTTACAAAGGACTTGCCTCAAAGAAGAGACAACTCATCGACACTCAGTATCAAGCCCATAAGGATGAGATGAGCTACAAGAAGTAACTTGCAGATCTTCGAGTAAAGCTGTAGAGTGAGCAGGATCGTGCTGACCAGTTGATGAAAGATCTTTCTCAATGTCAAAACGAGCTTGACAAAGTCTTCAATAATGTCCAAGAGCTACAGGATCAAATACATCAGGGCCCAGAGGAGATTAGTCAGTCCCACTTGGAGAGTACTCATTAGGAGCGTTAGAGCTGTCATCTGCAAGTCCTCTTGGATCAGAAGGAGGCATTTCTGCAGGATCTTCTTTAGGGACCTAATAATTATTTATTGCGCAACCTCATGAAGGATGCAAAGTATTGGAGTGAGAGGCATGGTAGTCTAGCCAAATTTGTCGAGCATGCTTTGGAGGACTTACCAGGGTTGTTGAGTGATGTATATGTTGACGTGCTACCACAAAAGACTCCTTGGGCTGTTTTTCACTTCTTGTCTATTTGTAGGGTTGTCTTTGATATGATTCATGCTGATCTTGTTGTAGCCCAAAAGGTAGATATTTGAATTGTATTGGAGCTTGTACTTCTTTATCTCATTGATTGAATGAAGATTTCTCTTGTCAATTTATCTTTATGTCTTTACTTATATGCTTTACGATTATTGCTAAACAAAGATAATGCTCACGAATTCCTGGAATTTAAAAACTTTACTTTTGCATACATTGCATCCAATCATACTCATATGCATGTCCTTAATCCAGAAACCACATCCTTACATTGTCCGTCATGCCTTGTAGCAAGACGACGACTTGACATCACTATTTCACTCGCTCAAACAAGACCAGGATCATGGTTGATATTGAACAAGAGAACGCTGCCTACAAGGAGACTTTGGCTCAACTTCAAGGCTGGGTGGATCAGTTCCAGACTAACATGGACGTTATTATGGACTTCCTTCGTGCTCAGAAGGACGTTGCTGCTGCTACTTCTGTTGTTGAAACTGTTACTGATGTTACTGTCGTCACTCTTTTGGTGATCCCTACTCTTGTCATTGCTTCTTCTCCAACGATTGTCGAAGTGCCAGTTGAGACTTTTGTTCAACCTTCTATTAATCTGCCTTCTGTTCAACCTAGTTTGAATAAAATGCTTGCTGCTTTCCAGTGGGGAATGCCCCCAAATTTCACACCACAAATGGCCAGTGGTAGTGCTTTTGTTCCGTATCAACCTTTTGTTACGCCTATGCCCAATGGTAATTCTGCTGCTTATCCTTGGGGCATGCCTACTCCGATTCCACCTCCTGTGGTGAATCATGATGTTCACGAGATTCCTGAGATATAGGTTCGCCATACTCTTGTGTCTACTGATGTTGATATTCCTGACAAAGATGAGCATGTGTATAGGGGCCCTCCTATTCATGTTCCGGTTTTGTCTCAACCTGCTCAAACTATGGTTCAGAATATTCATTCTATGCTTTACCCCAGGACATCTTCTGCTGTTGCGATACTTCCTACTGGTTATCTGTATGGTTTTCAGATGGCTCAGAATGCTGGTCAGATGGTAAATTCTGGGTTGGTGTATTCATCTCAATTTGCTTCTCCGCAGATACCTACTCCAACCACATCATAACTTCCAAATCCTCAGGCTCTTGTCAGACCCGCTGATCATAACAGACCTGCTGAGTATAAGTTGTTGGATGAGAGAATTCGTGCGATTGAAGGATATTCTGCTTTTGGCATGGAAGTTAAAGACTTGTGTTTGGTTCCCAATGTCGTGCTGCCGCAGAAATTCAGGATTCCTGAGCTGCCAAAGTACAAGGGTTTGAGTTGTCCTCACAATCATATGACCATGTACTATAGGAGGATGACATCCTATATCAACAATGATGAAATGCTGGTACATTATTTTCAAGATAGCTTGTCTGGAGCTTCTCTAGATTGGTATATGGGTTTAGAACATAGTAAGATTTGCTCATGGAGAGACCTATTGGAGGCATTCTTAAAGTAATACAAATATAATCTTGATCTGGATCTACCAGATTGCAGTTGCAGAATAAGTCTCAGCGTTCAACTGAAACATTCAAAGAATATGCACAAAGGTAGCGAGAGATCGCTTCTCGGGTGCGACCTTCTCTTTCTGACAATGAATTGGTTGACAGTTTCATGGGCACTTTGCAAGGATTGTATTATGATAAAATAGTGGGCAGTTTGTCTACAAATTTTACTGATATCGTAACTATTGGTGAAAGGATTGAGAACGGGCTGAAGATTGGTAGGATTGTTGGTACCTCTGTTCAACAACCAACCAAGAAACCTCAGAGCAGTCATTCAAATAAAAAGGAGGGTGAAGCAAATGCCGTGATGGCGAAAGCCTCTCCTCAGTATCAGGTTCCCATGGCTCCCGTGCCATATTATCCATATCCTTATGTTGTTGTTGCTCAGTATCAACAACTGTCATATCAGTATCATCCTTAAGTTCAGAATTCTCAGAATCAGAATCAACCTCAATGTCAACAGTCTCAGCATAACAACAGAAATCAGCATAAGAGCAAACAAAATAACAACAATCAGAACAACCGTATGCGGATGAATTTTGACAAAATTCTTGTGCCTTATACATAGTTGTTTCCTTATTTGATTCATCAAAGGGCAATAGTCCCTAGAGGGATTGCACCTGAAGTTCCTCCTTTTGGTACGAAGCATAATCTGAATGCATCTTGTGCTTACCATGCTAGGTACATAGGACATGCTACCGAAGGTTGTATTGTTCTCAAGGCCAAAGTTCAAGAGCTTATTGATCAGAAAATCTTGACATTTTCTGAGGAGCGTCCTAATATACAAACTAATCATTTTCCTACCCATGGTGGACATGCGATTAATATGATTGAGGACAACAAAGGTACTTAGTTGATCAGAGATGTTGACAAAGTGAAAACTCCAATGATTGTAGTGATCAAGAGGTTGAAAGAACAAGGATTACTGAAAGTTCTTCATGGGAAATGCCAGATCTGGATGATAATCCTAATCAATGTCGAAAGTTGAAAGGTTGCGTCCAGATCTCGATAAACCGAGGTGTAGTTCAGTTTTCCAGAGCCAAGTCTGTGGAAGAGGTAGCTACTATCGAGCCGTTCACGGTCGTATATAGGAAGGTTCCTGTGGAAACTCCTAAAAAGAAGATTCAGCATATCACTGTCTGTGTTCCTAAGCCATTCCCGTATCAAAATTCGAAAGAGGTTCCTTGGAAGTATGGTCCAACCGTGTTCTCTGGGGGTCGAGAAATCCAGTTCTCAGAATCTAAAATCGTGAACGTAACTGCCACTAGGGGGATGACTCGCAGCGGGCGAGTATTTGCTCCGAAGGTCGTATCTAAGCCAATGCAAGTTCCAAATCTACTTCAACAACCCTTATTGTACAACAAAGGACATCAACTGTAGCATCAGTTCCAGTCACTCCGTCTGCGGATGTCACAAAAAGCAAAGAAGTCATGGATGATCAAGAGTTTCTCAAATTAATCAAGAAGAGTGACTTTAAGATTGTGGATCAACTAGGCAAACTCCGTCGAGGATTTCTATCTTATATTTACTCATGAGCTCACCAGCGCACATATCAACTTTGTTGAAAGTTTTGAACACCGTTCATGTGATACACGATATTCCAGTATAACAATTTAGCGATGTTGTTGCAAACATAACTGCTAGTCGGTACTTGGGTTTCAACAAGTCAGAGTTTCCTCCTGAAGGTACTGCTCATGATAGAGCCTTGCATATCTCAGTGACATGTATGGACTCTTTGCTATCTCATGTTCTTGTGGATACCAGTTCTTCTCTCAATGTGATGCCTAAGGGTACATTAAGTCAACTATTGGTAGAGGGGAGCCAGATGAGACCAAGCATTTTGATCGTTAGAGCTTTTGACGGTTCTCGAAGGCAAGTCATTGGCAAAGTGGATTTACCCATTAAAGTTGGGCCACATTTGTTTACCATTACTTTCCAAGTGATGGATATCAATCCTGCATACAGTTGTATATTGGGTAGACCCTGGATACATGCCGCAGGGGCAGTTACATCCATGTTACATCAGAAGCTGAAATTCTTGTTTCACGATCAAATGGTCATCGTTTATGGTGAAGAAGATTTGCTAGTAAGCGAGTTATCATCCTTCCGATATCTCGATATTGATGAAGGCATAGCTGAGGTGCCATTGCAATGTCTCGAATTTGAAGATGTCAGCTCCGCTTCTGTCAATTATGGTAGACTACCAAAAATGGCCATGTTATATGTCAAGAGCGCTAAAGAGACCATTGAGAAAGGTGTCTTGCCTGGCTGGGGGAAAATCCTGGATGTGGTCAAAAAGCATGATCATTTTGGACTAGGCTACCATCCTGATCAACAAGCTAGTTCACACAGCCATCAGAAATGCAACTTGATCAAGTTTACAAGAGCTGGATTCCAAGAGAGGGATATTGTGTCAGACATTGATGATGCAGGTCCTAGCAGTCGAAGTACAAGTTTTGTATGCAAATGTCTACAGAGTATCACGCTCAACAACATTTACTGTGATTCCCGTGGTTTTTCCCACAAACATGTAATGCATTTTATTTTCCTGTTCCCTTGTCCTCGCCCGAGACGAGTGGATAGCTTGTAAGGGCCTAGCGCTTTTGAAACATATGTGATCAATAAATACAAGTTTTTTTTGCATTCAAACCATGCTCTTATTTCTTTATTTATTTACTTTTCACAAATAAATAAATGGCAAAAGTTTATTTTGTTTTTTTCACCTTTCAAATAGCTTCATTCTAAACATAATTCATAAACATGCAGAACCAGTAATTGCATTGATAACAACTTGGCAGACACCCGTTGTAATTTTGAGATTCCAATTAACCAAGATGAAGAAGATGGTAAGGAAGATTGTGAATTACGGCTGAACTAGCAAGGTTCCTTGAGCACGAGCAAAAAGAGATTCAGCCACACAAAGAGCTAGTGGAAGTTATCAATCTTGGTACTGATGAAGTCAAGAGAGAAGTCAAGATTGGGGCATCCCTCGCTAAGCATGTACACTCCGAGTTGGTCATGTCATTGAAAGAGTATGTTGATATTTTTGCTCGGTCTTATCAAGATATGTCTGGATTGGATACCAACATCATTGAACATCATTGCCACTCAAGCCTGATTGTCCTCCTGTCAAGCAGAAACTCAGAAGGACCAGACTCGATGGTCGGGAAAATAGCAAGTGTACTATTTTTACCGATTGTAGTAATAAGGAAATAAAGTCCCAAGTATCGATCTCGAGGACTGCGTAGTAATTAACAGGAGTTTTAGTATTCAAATGAACAAAAATGCCTTGGAGTTGTTTGGTAGTAAAATATCAAAGCGAGTAAAAATTACTTTTAGATTAATCTAAGAACAATGCTAGGGAAGTGGACAAATTGCGAGTAAAGACCATGTAGGATTATTCTGAGATAATTGTTTTTAACCTCAATACATCAGTTTTCAAAATCGGTTCTCCTTAATTCCTTAATGAAAAACCCTTTGATGAATTCATGCACACTAATTCCTCAGTGCCCATGAAAAGCATCAAGCAATAGCCCTGACATAAAACACGTGCTACGGGATATCCCATTCCTAAGCAATATCTACCGTAATGTTGTTTTGCAAAAGCATTAGGTTAGCTTTCCAGACCAAAACCTAATCGTAAATCAAATTCTATTTTCTAATACGAATAAGCACTAAGATCGTTGAAAAATAAAAGATATAAGGTGAACAAAAATAACTCATAGAATAATCCAAACAAATGTCAATACAACGCAATTTAGGACCACCCCCTAACAAATGGGGATTTAGCCACTCATGTTCTTACTCAAAACAAATGCACTTAGAAATAAAAAGGAAAGATCATTACAATTGAAATTGGTTCACTTGGATCATCAATTGCTTCCGCTCTTGATCGATCCTTTGTTCTCCGAAATCTCTTTCTTCAGTTGCGTAATTCTATTCCAAATCAAAAGTGTGTTGTCTTGGCCAAAAAGCGGCTCATATATCCAAATTCAATTACATAGCAAAATGTCTAAAATGCCCTTCGAAATAGGTCTGATAGCATAAAAATCAGAAAAGCAACAAATTCACTCTCAAGTGGCCCTGACACGGGCCGTGTCATGGGACACGGGTGGCCGTGTCAGGCTGCTGAATCAAGAAGTGCGCTTTTCATCATCAGGGGCTGCAACACGGGCCGTGTTGTGTGACACGGGCACCCGTGTTGCTCTTCTGTTCTCCATTTTCCTCAG